>CM077831.1:6994332-8194332 GCA_039720395.1 Liquidambar formosana
TGCAATCGCATTACCTGCGAAAATGGACTAGTTAGTTTTTGTTTTATTTTGTTTGTCTTATTTTATTTTGCTTTGCTCGAGGACTAGCAAAGTGTAAGTTGGGGGGTATTTGATAAGCACAAAATATTCATTGAAATTACTCCCTAATTTATATTTTCTAGTTATTTTATTATATTTAATTTTGTGTGTTTAAAGTGTTCTTGATTTATTGTAGGGCTGTAGAGTTTATATCAGAAAAGATGACAATCAGGACTACTTAAGCTAATAAATACAACTTGAAATGGGTTTCTCACCTACCTAAAATTTCATGGAGCTGCAACAAGAGTTGGGTCAACAATTTTGAAGATTTGAGCAGCTGAAATTCAAAGTTAGGCAAAGAAATTCATGATCCCAAAATCAGCAGCAAATCTGGACAGATTGACCACGTTTTGGTAATCTGGCCATAACTTGTGATTCCTATATCCGATTTGGGTGAAATTTGTGGCTCTAGAAAGAGGACTTAAAGAGCTACAATTGTTTAGTTTATGGAATTTCCTGATTCAAACGTCTTCCAAGTCAAAAATGAGCTGGAAGTAGACTTATTTGCAAAAATCTGAATCTGGCAGCATTTGTCAAAGTGAGAACATGGGCAACCAAGAATTCAAAGAAAGTGGGCATTGCTTTTGACTTGTTGGATCAGCTGGATCCTTCCCCCATCTCCTATAAATACCAAGGGAATTCACATAACAAAGGGAGGAGAGTAGAGAAAAAGAGGAGGAGGTACAAAGGTGGCAAAGGGGAAAGACTAGTTCTTGGTTATCTACATGGCCAACTAATCTTTGTCTTAGGGGGGAGATGAAGCCCTAATCAAGTATGGTGTATTTTATTGTATTGTGTTGTTGATTTGATTATTTGTGTATGAGGATTGCATAACTAGGAGGATTGTATTATTGATACAATTGGTTTTAATGTTTTTATCTCAAATTGTGTTTAATTTCTGTGATTTTAAATACAATGGTTATGCAATAGTTTTCACTGTGCATATATTTGGAGATTAAGATGATTCATGCTTAGACAAGATGAGTCGTGCTCACAAATTAGTTTAGAGTAGAATAGGTGAGACGGTTCATGCTATATCTTTGATGAGTTATGCCTAATTTACAAATACATGAATATTTCTTG
Source organism: Liquidambar formosana (assembly GCA_039720395.1). NCBI lineage: Eukaryota > Viridiplantae > Streptophyta > Magnoliopsida > Saxifragales > Altingiaceae > Liquidambar > Liquidambar formosana. The sequence continues at coordinate 6,995,494 of CM077831.1, forward strand.
ATGATGTCATTGGGCTTGTAGCTACAATGAGTCTTGCTCATACCAAATAATAATTTCTTGAAACACGTTACAATAAGTGCATTTTTTATACAAGATTAGTGGTGAATTCGAGACCCTAAGTATTTCCTTTCTTGAAGAAAATATAAATTTATTTTGCTTGCATTCCATAGAGTTCAAAACTACAAAAATCATCTTTGTGAATTATTTTAGTATTCAGTTTTCAAAATTAAAATAATCCCAGTACAGTCCCTGTGGTACGACACCCGTACTACCACTTATACAAATTTTTGCATCCTACGGGTAATTGATTTTGACACGATCAAGATCTATAGAGATAGATCATATAGATTGCTAAGTATCTCCAAATCATCAAACATAGTTGAAATGTTGAAGGAGTTCAACATGGAGAATTCTAAGGGAGGTCTGATTTACTTTAGATAAGAATTCATTATTCAAGGGCATGTGCCCTAAGATAACACAAGTAAGATTCTTAAAGTGTTAAGAAGCCTTATTTTACACTATGTATTGAACCTGATATCTATTATGTTGTAATTGTTACAAATAGTTATCAATTAATTCAAATTTGGAATATTGGATTGTATATGGAAATTGTAAACTCATAGTAGATGGGTATATGGATTTGGATATAATCCATATGGGGTATATTTTATATTCACTTTCGTTGGTGAAATACTTAATGGAAGAACTGTATGAAAGATATAGTGGATTCCATTATTGAGGGTGAATTAATTGTCGCATTGTCTAGGAAACTGTTTGGATCTATAAGTTCATTTAGAACTTGGAGTTGTTCCTTCCATTGAGTTGCCCACACCTTGTTTTGTGACAACAATGGGTCTATAGCTCAAGTATAGGAATCACGGTCTCATCAAAAGTCCAAACACATAGAGCGGCAATTCCATGTGATTAGAGGAATCATTGGAAAAGGTAATAGATACATTACAGAAGATATTATCTACATAAGTTTTTGTAGACCTACTGACTAAAGCTTTAAAACATAATTGGTTATGTCTAAGACCAACATCTTGAGAAGATAGGTATGCGATACATGGTCGATTGGCTTTAGTGCAAGTGGGAGATTGTTAGGATTATGCCCTAGAGCCAATCATAGAGATGATTGTTTAGGGATTAGGAACAATCATTTGATTTCATTTATGTATGTCACATTTATTATTGATTTAATAAAAGGGCTTATTTTATTATGTTTATATGCATCATTTATATTTACATAATATGTCCATGGAGTTAGAGTTGAGAATATGGAATTACAAAGAGTTGTAATTTTGAGACTATAGATATATCTCTGTACTAAACTCCTTAAGCATTCCTAGTTGAAGGTTCACTATGATGGACAGTAATGAACCATAGGACTAGCACTTGCTAGGTTGACTCTATAGGAGGATAGCTAGTCTCAAGCTATTTGTGTGGAGACACTACAACCAACAAGTGGGTGCCTATTACGAGAATAGGTACACTGAATGTGACCAAAGATATGAGATAAACTGAATGGAGTTTTATCCTACCTGTCAATCAGTTTCTCATTATTATAGTGGTACAAGTAATCCTTAGACCTGAGACACCATAGTTGTCTTATGCATGTAGCTTTAGAAGTTTGATAACACTAAGTGCAAATCCTATTCAGGGGTTTGCAAAGGTGTTCATTGGCCCTACTGCTATGTGTATGAAGGCATGTGAGTGATCAACAAGGGATCCATCACTCTCAGGAAAAAGAGAGAGAATGTCTCATATAGCATTCATAATATAACTCATTAAATCCATGGCCATGGTAGGATGAATATGAAAAGAGTTTCATGAGTTCATCAATGAGTTGATATCTATGAATGAGTATAAAGTAATTGAACTAGGGACTTGACAGACTTCCATGTCCTATTAGTTCAATTGGAGACATTGTGTTGAAGGAAGGATGCAATTGTAACCTATAAACTATAACAGAAGGGTTCTTTGTAAATGACTATTCACCTCATTAAGGACCACACCATGAGCCATATGCTAGGTGTTACTCATGGTTAGTAGAAGCCTTAATTGATATAAGTGAGTTATAATCAATTAGGGAATTGGAAGGAGTTCCAATTAGACCCTAAATGGAAAGAGTTCCATTGTGCACACCTCGTGCTATTCCTACTACTTGATGATGTGAACCCAATGGGTCACACACTGATCATGCAAGATGAGCTTTAAAGTCTATGAGAGAAAGGGTTTTAGTGAATAAAGAATAGTTCTTTATAGGCCTATTTGTATTTGATACAAATAATAGGGGTTAATGTGCAATTAAGAGTAATTACACATAACCCTATTAGGGTTTCTTCCCTATGGCCAGCCCTCTTTAGTGGGCTGCCTATATAAGTCACACTTATGTGTGACATGGCATAAGAGGCTTGCACAAAAAACCCTAGCCGTCCAGCCCTTTGGAGGCTCTCTTCTCTCTCTCTCTCTTCTCCACCTCTAGCAACAACAAGGAAGAAGAAAGAAAAGACTTGAAGCTTTAGCTAGGTGTGGATACCGTTGGAGGCAGCACACTTGGGCTGCTCATTCACCGCTGTCCGGAATCAAAGCTTGGAGCAAAAAGGAGAAGACAAAAATTCTGTAAGTGTTCTAACCCTCTTTGTAGTTAGGGTTTGATTTTGTGTTATGCATAGTTAGATTCATGGGATTGGGAATCGTAGGAAAAAATTTTTATATTCCGCACTTCTATTTTTCCCTCTTGTTCGATTCCCAACACCTTGCATGTCCCCTCCCATTCACGATATAATCTATTGTCCTCGGAGCCCTAGTTTTGTTGCTCTTTTCTCATCAGTCTTCCTCTGGTCGCAGCAAAGGAATCAAAGCACGACGAAGAAGCTCGCGAACTCCTTCAACCCTTCTTCGCGACTCATTCTACTCTCGCATCCGGTAAGGTATTCTTGCTTCTCTCTTTTAAAATCGGGATTTCTCGGGTTGGGAAATAATCTAATTTTGTAGTTAAATGGGTGTTGGGTGTGTGGTTTCGCGATTTCGTGTTCATCCTATAGATTTCGATGTTATTATTGTAGCGAAGTGGGTTTGGGTGTAGCGTGATGGTCTGGGTATACCCTATAAATCTATATCTGGAAATTTCGACGGGGTTATTAAACAAAATGTTAGATATACAATTTTTCCTGTTTAATATATGACACATTTAAGGCAAAAATCATGCCATTTGATTTTATTCATGTTAGTAATTAGTTTACTAGTGGTTTTGCTTCATTTTGCTTGATTTTATTCATGTGAGTATAGTCGTACATTGTGTTCGCAACAACATTAATAGTTTATTACCTACACTACTAAATATGATCCTTCTCTTTTTTTTTTTTTCTTTTTTGATGAAGTAGACTAAAAATGCTCCTTCTCACTATATATTGTTTGATATTTGTAGATATAAATTTCACAAATAATTAGAAATTATTCAATTTATACATACGTAATCATATTTATCATAGACCATAATGAATGGTTTATTTGTGTCTATCTGTGGTTGTATGTATATTTCATTTTTTGTTTTCTTACATGACTAAACCATTTGTATTCGTATTAAAAAGTGTTGTGACTATTGAACACTAATAATTCACAGATATGGCTAGACTTACGGTGTCCAAGAAGAAACGATTGATTTCTATGTTGGAAAGTATTCGGTGTCTACTCAATTGTATTAATGTTCTTGAAGTTTTGTTGTACTTACTATTAGAACAACATTATAGAAAATATTATTTGAAGTCTGAGTCCTATTTCACAATAGATGGACGTGAAGCACACCTTCACAATATCATATTGCATAATGACACAACATGCATAAGCCAATTGTGTATGAATAAGTCAACTTTTGCCAAGTTGTGTGATTTGCTTTGCACTATTGGCAAGTTAAAGGACACTAGGCACGTAATAGTTAAGGAGATGACTGCTATGTTCTTATATATTCTTGCCCACCATGTAAAAAATAGAGTCATAATAAATAAGTTCATGCGGTATGGTGAAACTATTAGTAGATACTTCAATCTAGTGTTGAATGGAGTCATTCGATTGCAAAGCCATTTACTTAAACAACCAGAAGCAGTTTCAGAAAACTCCACGGATGGACGATGGAAATGGTTTAAGGTATATATACCAAACACATGGTCCAACTATACACTATTTCATTTTTACGGTTTATTTCAATTTTTTATTTTTATTTTATACCATCTGTGTTGTAGAACTGTTTGGGAGCTTTAGATGAAACTTATGTTAGTGTGACTGTGCCCGAGGTTGATAAACCTAGGTATCAAACACGGAAAAATGATATTGCAACCAATGTCCTCGGAGTTTGCTCCCAAGACATGCAATTCATTTTTGTGTTGCCTGGTTGGGAAGGATCTGCCGCTGATTCGCGAGTATTAAGAGACGCTGTCAGTAGGAGACATGGTCTTAAGGTCCTTCGCGGTACGTTACAAATAGTTATTACTATAATTATCTTGCATTTTTTTGTACATTCATCAATTAAAATCAACGTTACTGTTTTTAGGGTTTATTATCTTGTTGATACTGGATATCCTAATGGAGAGGGTTTTCTTGCCTTGTATAGAGGCCAGCGGTATCATCTGAATGATTAGAGGACTGGTCACCAACCTACTACTCCACAAGAATTTCTCAACATGAAACATTCAAGTGCTAGGAATGTTATAGAACGATGCTTTGGTCTGTTAAAGCGGAGGTGGGCCATTTTAAGGAGTCCATCTTTTTATCCAGTGAAGATACACAACCAGATCATTGTTGCATGTGTTCTTTTGCACAACCACATAACCCGAGAGATGCCGACCGACCCATTTGCTGAACTGTTATTTACCGAAAATTATACTATACCACATGGTCAATCATTAGAATATGTTGATGTAACTGATCAATGGCAAGATTGGAAGGATACAATGGCAAACGAGATGTTCAATGAATGGAGGGCATCTAGGAATGCATAGTGTGTAGTTGTTTGTTGGATATCATACATTTGTTTGTTGGATAATGTTAAAGTTTATTATTGGTTTGTAATAATTTTATAAGATGGTAGACTACTTGAACAATCTTGGTATTATGCTATGTGATTGTTATCTGTTTAATTCTTAATTGGTTTGTACGTGATTGTTTTTTTGGTCAATTGGTAAATTTAAAGTTTGTTATTGGTTTGTAACATTTTCTTGAGAAGGCATTGACGTAGTCTTACTTGTATATATTTCAATTATATTTGCATACGCATTGTATTGTGTTGAATATACAGGATGGCATCCCTCGATACAGCTTCCACACCCATTGCTAGGAATCAGAAGCATCAATGGACTCCGACTGAGGATGCTAAACTGGTCGGGTGTCTATATGAGTTGTATACTATGGGTAAGTGAAAATGCGACACTGGATTCAAATCCGGATACTTGGTTAAATTGGAGCATATGCTGGAAGCGAAGACACCTAGATGTGGGTTAAAAGCGTCGCCTCACATTGAATCGCGTGTGAAGACGTTGAAGAAGCAAGCCATGGCTATCGCCGAAATGTTCTCGGTTGGAAGCAGATTCTCTTGGAACGATGTAGATAAGATGGTAGTAGCTGAGAAGGACGTGTTTGATTTGTGGGTTAAGGTTATTTGTTAGTAAATATGTATTTATTTCTTTGAATAATTCCAATATGTACATTACTAGATATTAAACACATTTGTGCACATGAACACATTTGTGCACATATTTACTAATTGAAACTTTTCAACATGTTGTAGAGTTATCCAACTGCTTGTGGGTTGCGAAACAAACCTTTCCCGCACTACGACACTTTATTAGAAATTTTTGGCAAGGATCGTGCAAATGGATTGGGAGCTACAACCCCAGTTGCAGAGGAAGAAGCCATTGAATCCACTGAAGCCACTGCTGCCAATGATGTCGATCAAAGTATTGCATTTGAGGAAGGTCTCGATGGCATTGATTTTTCCAGCACTCAACCCCAACCATCGCCACAAGGGACATCGCAATAAAAGCCTCGAAAGAGCACAGATGGGTGGATTCTTGGTATGCTTGAAGTATCATCATCTATCAACAAGCTCATGGATGGTACCATGGTTTATCTTGACAAGATTGGAAATGCCTTGACCGAGGAAAGTAATTCCAACAAGCTGGTCCCTGAGGAGCTTCGAAAGATAGCTGGTCTTACTACGGGTCAACTCATGCGAGCTAGTGAATGCATTATTGGTTGTGCATCCTTGACCAATCTCTTCTTATCTGGCATAATTGAGGAGCATAAGGACATGGTTATGGAGGTGCTTTGCGCAAGTAATTAGTTGGTTTAGTTGGTAGTGTTGTTCCTTAGACTATGTACTTTAATGTTGTTATGGGATTTTTGGCCTTACAAGCAAGGTTGTTTTTTGTACTTAATTTAGGATAATTATGATGACCCCGGTACCTTGCGATGATGTTACAGTGAAGGTTGTTTTTTGTACTTAATTTCGGATAAATATGATGATGATTATACGTTGATGCGTTCTTACTATTGTATATGAAATGGGTAGTTATTCAATGATGTGTACATCGGATATATATGGATGATATAATACTGTCTGCATTAATGCCATCATGTACCACCACCTGGAGGGGAAGGACCGTCATCGAGTGGACCGGCAGAGTTTGTTGACCTTGACCAATAGTCCAATTACTTATGTTCTTGATATGGATAGTAATTTGGGTAGTTTTTTGGTTACTTGTTTGGGTAGTTTTTTGGGCTAGTGTGATATGATGACATAGTCCAATTACTTGTGTTCTTGATGTTAACATTGTATTGGTTGGTGATTTTTGTAGATGGTCATAACACAGTGGTGCTTTTGTAATCAGTTTATTTAGATTTATGTTGTTCAAATTGTACACAGTGATGGTACCTTTGTTGCTTAAATTCAATGTAATATGTTTAAACGTACCTTTGTTACTTAAATTCAAGGCGATTTGTTTAAACGTACCTTTCTTGCTTAAATTAAACATAATGTGTTTAAACATACATTTGGTGGTCAACTTACACAGACAACTGTTTAGCTAGAATGACAGATACTGTATTCAATATGGTCGTCTATATTCTTATGTAGTCGACTATATTGCATACAAATTAGTGTATCTAGCTACTGTCTTCAATATGGTCGACTATATCTATCTGTGGTCGACTATATTGCATACAGATTAGTGTATCCAGCTACTGTCTTCAATATGGTCGACTATATCTATCTGTGGTCGACTATATGGAGGCAGGGTAGTGTATTCAGCAACTGTCTTCAAAATGGTCGACTACATCTATTTGTGGTCGACTATTTGCATACATTATTGTAATCACACTGCCTTCAAAAAGGTCGACTACACCTGGATGTGGTGGACTATATTGATCATGAGTGTGATATACCATATTATGTAATGCCTTTAAATTAGTCGATTGAAAGGGATAGAACAATTTAAATGTGGACATCTCAGTAAACAAAAAAAAAATAATAAACACTTCTATTTTCCATTGCTAACATTAGAAATTACATACATCGATGATGTGGGTTTTGAGTATGAATAATGTCGACTTAATCAAACCCAAATATACCAATCCAAAAGAGGTAATTACAATATGTTCAAAATACGCTTAAAACACAATACAACAGCATCAAGATTGTCAACACTCGGACAATGATCCTCCACTCCATGGACGTAGGTAAAATGGAATTACATCTCCCATCAACATGCACTATATCTGCAGCGAATGTGGAAGATGCATCGTCATCAGTGATATGCATACCATCCATAGGCTCACACCAAGCGAAGAAATTGAAATCATGGCCATTACGTTCCTGCAATTGATGAACAAGGTTAAAAGATGCACATTATCATAAAGTGAACTATTCTTATACATCAAAACGTTGCATAGTACTCACAATGTATCCAGGACATGAGTAGAACAAGCAAAATTTACTATGTGCCTTGTGCGATATTTTCAAAATAGCTCGGCGTCCATAATCACACAACATTGGTTTTGCTCTCAAACAGTTGGGTGGGGGTGCATTTTTTGTAGACGACATTCGTACTATAGTTGTCCACCTACAATAAACTTAAACAAAGGTATGAACTAGTTATAATGGCATATTACTTAAAAACTCAACTTTTATCAATTTAATATGGTATACATTGGTTTTGCTTTGGTTTGCTCCTCATTTAACTCACCCCATTATTTGACTGAAATCTTTCAAGGGTGTTTTGTTTTTACAACTTCAAGAAAGAAATAACTCTAATTGCCACTAATTGCTATTGGCATATTTCACAAATATCATTACATCTAGAAGGAAAAAAAGGAAAAAAATAAAGGTGTAAACTTGATTATAAGTCATTATCCAGCATTGCTTCTGAACACACCCGAAGGCGTAACTAATTGCCACTAATTTGCATAAAACGTAATCTAAACAATAAATCAATTTATGCAAACATTATAGGTAGAGGTTGAGTTCAATGTTATTGACTGGTATTCACTATATATTGTGTTTATGTACGTGCATTTGCTTCATTTTCCTCAATGAAGTTTTCAAATTATGCCCAACACCTAATGCGTTCTCTTTCTTTACAAAATTCCAAATTCTTTATGCACACAAATATTGTTCATTGTTTCCACAAACATTGGTGTCAGTTAAAACCCATAATTGTTCAGGGAATGTAAATCTTTTTCATCAAATATACTTTGTTTTACTGTATTTCCAATGCATGATTACCTTTGTTTTGTTTTATTACACTTTCATATTACATTTTTTATTAAATTCATAAAATAAAATACAAATTATTTTGATTGGGCACATACCTAGGTAAGTCTAGGCGAAGACAAATGTTGATGTTGAATGGCGACGATGGAAGATGTTCGTTTCTACAGCTAACAGATCATCGAGGAGAAAGAACTTAGGATCGTCCATGTTGATGTGATAGAATGTCGGATCGTCGGCAAGTTTAAAAACCTGGGATCTCCGACGACATAGATGGTGGTTTACAGCCCAAGCAATCATCGATGAGAGTGAGAGGGAATCTCAAATCCTTCCTGATCGTCGATGACAGTGAGAGGAGCTAGGGTTTGTCTGCTTTGAGAAAGGGCATGTGTGAGCGTATTGTCGGATCGTCGGCATTTCTGGGGGTACTGTGGGATCGTCGGGAAGTTTGAAATAGTGGGATCTCCGACTGGATCTTCCAATCGTCGACGAGGGATAGGGATTGAGCAATTCGCAAAGATGGGTTTCTCGTTTTTTTTGGGGTAAGTAAAGCTAGGTTTGTCTGTGTTTGAGGAAAGGGCATATGAGGGTATTGTGGGAATTTTATCCATATTGGGCATCACTTTCCTGACTTTACCAAACATGAGAGTGGGAATGGTAGAGGGAATATTGCTTTCCATACCCCCAACCAAACGTCGGAATGGGTTTCCATATCTCACATTCCCATTCCCAAGTAATGGCACATTCCCTTGCATCACATTCCCATTCCGCGAACCAAATGCACCCTTAGGGTTTCCAAGGGAAAGAGGAGAAAAATTAGAAAACAAATTGGGAATCCCGTTTTTTCCAATAGGGCTAACTTGTAACCCGTTTTTGACCTACTAAATGTTGAAATCACGAAATATTCGTGAAATACAATATTGTCGGGCTTCAAATTATCTTTCCGGAGACACCAATTTCGCATCAATTGGATTTTAGAGTCAAAAGTTGTAGCCAAAATATGGTAACTGCTCCAAACTTCCTTTTTAATCTTTTTTCCAACTTTGGGGTTGCCAATTTCTTTGCTAAAATCTTCTAAAATTAATGCACTTCAACCTTGCAAAGCTTCTATATATTTCCAAATAAATAAAGAATACTTGACTATAGGGAATTGGCTTCTTACAAAAATAAAACACACATTAATACACCACTTTAAGCATAAGAGCAGGTATCAAGAAAGCTCATGTATAATGTGTAAAATGCAGAATTAACTGCCAAATAAATATGATAATGCCTACTAAAAGTATAAGATTAATGCAATTTTAAGCTATTATCACACCCACCAACCAGCATATTGCTAGTCCCTAGCAATTAAAGCGACTGAAATAGTTTTCTTCAAAAGAAAAACTCAAAGCATGGCTACCAATTTCATTACCTTAGCAAAAGAATCACTTAAAATTCAAGACACTAGCAACTATTAAAAGCATCCCAATGAATTCAAAAACTCATTGTGTGCGAAGAATTTAGCCAATACAAATATAAACTCAATTTTCAAGGTAAAGCATAACCCAAATCTCTATCTGAAATATGCTTCAACTCAAATCTCACAAGGATTACACTAACAATAATACACTATGAATAAGGTAAAACTCTCGAGTATATGTGAGTAGAATAATGTAGAGCAAGAACAAAAATCTCACATATAAAATATATGAAAAATGCTATCACAAGAAAGAATCATAAAGTCTCATGAAAGGAATGCCAAATACTAAGAATGTACACCACACATTGCATTATAGTTCAGTCATATCAATATCGAAACCATACTATCCTCGAAATCAAATAGGACTTTTAATAGGATGTAATGCTAGGATAAAAGAAGGAATTCAAATAAAAAGGTTATAGTGATAATAAAAAGTGTATTTGAGAATGGTAGAAAGAACAAACTCACTTGGAAAAATTTTTATTCAACTTATTCTTCCAAATTTTGGCAATCAAACACTTTTTTTTTTTTTTTTTCAATACTTCACCAACAAAGCTTTCTCTCTTTTTCTTTTTCTTTTTTTTTTTTTTAAAAATTTTTCCACCCATCCACCTGAACATTGATAATATCCATTCTTAAAACACTTTGGGAAAAGGGTTATGAAAGAAAGGCTAATCAAAAGGCTAATCAAAAGGGTCAACGGGCTAACTAGTGGTAATGTAACAGAAAGAAAAGAAATTAAAGGCTCAAAGAAATCAAAGATAGCCTAAAATCATCTTCAAAGAGTGGTATAATTCTTCAATATCCATGACTTCAAAAGAAACAAGTGTGGTACAAAAATGATATATTCTTAGCATTCAACCAAAAAGAAGAAATAATGAGACTAAACAATGAAATTGGAGCGCTTCCAAAAATCAAGGTAAGATTAAATATAATAACCCTCTAAAAAAAATTAATGGCTCAAATACTCGCAAGGGCTAAAAGTCTCCACATTTTTATTCATCAAGATCTCCAAAATCATCTTTACCTTTCAATCAAGAATCATATTCATGCAGCTAAAGTGCAAGTGCAATGTAATCCGAGTATGAAATTCAATGGAAAATTTTAAACAGGAGTAGCAAAATGAACTTCAAACTAGATAATCATGCTAAGGCAACAAAATTTTTAAGCCAAAAATTTGTAGACCACTGAACTTTTTTTTTAAAAAAAAAAAAAAGATAAATTAACTAAGACCAAAATAAACTAACACAACACCAAAATTCCCTCCCCCCAACCTAAAACATACATTGTCCTCAATGTAAACAAAGAAAAACAAAGTAGTAGAAATCATGGAGAGTACCTTAAGGTGCGAACCAAAAAGAAAACAAACTCTAATACCTGCAAAATGGGTTAGACACAAAAAACACAAAAACCAAAACAAAAAATAATAATAATAATAATAAAAAGAAGACAAATTAACCAACTAACTACGACACAGACACTAATATGAACTAACTTATTAAGGGTTTGGTAAATCTTGGTAGACAGGATCCACCTAAATCAATGGACTCATCCTTAGGTGAAAAATTCTCAAGAAATGGTTTAAGATGTTGTCCATTAACTTTAAAAACATTCACCATTCTTGGGATTTTCAATCTCAACAGCTCCATGAAGAAAAACAGCTTTAACCACAAATGGTCCTGTCCAACGGGACCTGAGCTTACCTGGAAACAAATGGAATCTAAAATTATACGAAAGAACTTTTTGAGATGGTTCAAAAGATTTCCTCAAAATATTTTTGTCATGAAAAACTTTCATTCGTTCTTTGTAAATTCTAGAATTGTCATAATTCATCTCGCCGAATTTCTTCAAACTCATTCAAGTGCAATTTCCTTAAAGAACTAGCCATGTCTAGACCAAAATTAAATTGCTTGATGGCCTAATATGATTTATGCTCCAATTCAACAGGTAAGTGACAAGCTTTTCCATAAACAAGTCGATAAGGAGACATACCGATCGGGGTTTTATAAGCAATACGATATGCACAAAGTACATCGGTTAGCTTCAAAGACCAATCTTTGCGAGTCGGGTTAACTGTCTTTTCTAAAATTTGTTTAATCTCCCAATTAGCAAGTTCAGCTTGTCCATTTGTTTGTGGGTGATAAGGAGTTACAACCTTATGAGTTATACCATATTTCTTCATTAGGGCTTCAAAAAGCCGATTGCAAAAATGCAATCCTCCATCACTTATAATGGCATGAGGAATTCCAAACCTTGACAAAACATTGTCTTTCCAAAAATTTCAAAACAATTTTATGATCATTGGTTTTACAACAAATAGCCTCAACCCATTTGGAGACATAATCAACAGCTACAAGAATGTAAAGATTTCCAAAAGAAGATGGGAATGGACCCATGAAATCAATGCCCCAACAATCAAATATGTCAACAATTAAAATAGGGTTCAAAGGCATCATATTCCGCCGAGTAATTCCTCCTAACTTTTGACAAGGCTCACATGCTTTACAAAAATTATGAGTGTCCTTAAAAAGGGTAGGCCAATAAAATCCACACTGCAAAATTTTTACAGCGGTTTTCCTTGAAGAAAAATGGCCACCACATGCTTCAGAATGGCAAAAGGAGAGGACACTAAATATTTCATTATCAGGGACATATCTCCTAATAATTTGATCAGGACAGTACTTAAACAAATATGGATCATTATAAAAGAAATTGCGTACCTCAACCAAAAATCTTTTCTTATCCTGTGCATTCCAATGAGATGGAGTTTTACCTGTGACAAGAAAATTAACTAATATCAGCATACCAAGGTAAAGTAGAAATAGCAAACAGTTGCTCATCAGGGAAAGAATCCTTGATTGGCATAATATCCACAGAAGAATCAAAAGTAAGTTGAGATAAATGGTCGGCAACCACATTTTCTACTCCCTTTTTATCTTTGATGGTGATATTGAATTGTTGGAGTAAAAGGATCCATCTAATCAATTGTGACTTAGCATCCTTCTTAGTGAGAAGATATTTCAAAGTTGCATGGTTAGTGAAAACAATAATAGGGGAACCTATAATATATGCATGAAACTTATCTAGGGCAAATACCACTGCAAGCCATTCCTTTTCAGTTGTGGAATAATTCATTTGAGCACTATTTAAAGTTCCACTTGCATAATATATGACAGAAGGTTTATTATCCTTACGTTGCCCCAAAACAACCCCAATTGCATAATCACTAGCATCACACATTATTTCAAAAGGTGGATTCCAATTAGGTAATTGCATAATAGGTGCGGAAGTAAGCATGCCTTTAAGCTTTACAAAAGCTTCTTGACAAGCTTCAGTCCATTCAAAAGGAGTATCTTTAGATAGGAGGTTACACAATGGTCTAGATATTGCACTAAAGTTTTTGATAAACCTCCTATAAAATCCAGCATGTCCTAAGAATGACCTAACATCTTTAATATTTTTAGGTGTGGGCAAATTAGAAATTAATTCAATTTTAGCTTTGTCCACTTTTATTCCTTTTGAAGAAACAATGTGACCGAGCACAATCCCTTTTGCCACTCTTATTTGTGATGATAACTATCATTTTCTTGAATTTATTAATTCAAGATGATGAAGTGTGCCTTGTATACTATGTAAAATTTCTTGAATTGTTTAATTTTGAATTGGACAACCAAACAGGCCCTTAGTAGTTGATGTCAAGGACGAGATCTTCTCATAGCTACATAGGCTCTGTAATTTAAAGCTTGTTTTGCTGATTATCTATTCAGCTTCTTGACTGGGAAAAATTGGAGGTAGAAAATGGAGTCTCTAGCAATATTCTCAAATTGGGTTAACACACACAAATAACACATAAGCTTAGTATGCACACCAATATTTCAAAAGGATTCACACACAAGCTTAATCTACACATCAACCTCTCAAAGTATACCTAACCTTTGGACGGGTGGAGGAGCATATAAAGGCAATTGCAGAGCACTTACCCAACATAGGACATTTTTTTTCCCTCTTGTAGGTACTCAATTTCTAATCTTTACATGATAATGTAATTATATTGGAAAGATTTGTGTGTTATTTTTCAAATTGAAATTGAAGTTTTTGTTTTTGTGAAAAACACTTGATTCTATACCTTCTTATCTACTTGTGAAAAAGGGAAGCTGTTATGAATGCATCTTTAATTTTCCTATAATTGAATTTTTTTTGTCCTTTAAATTTTTTTTTTAATTTTTTTAATGGATAATAAGTAGAGATCATAGGGTTTGAAGTTTTATGTGAGATGTTGAGGCATTGTGCTAAGAGAAATAATAGGGTTTACTATAATTGCTCTTTTGTCCTACTGTCCTAATTCCTAAAGCATCATGTAAAGAAAATAATCTTGGTAAGGGTTTTTTATATAAATTAAAAGATTTAAAATTATCTTCTTGTTAGATAAAAATTCACGTGCAACAACGTGTGTTATATCTAGTAGATCTAAGAAGAAGGAAGGAATGAATTCTTTTTAAGGTTGATTTTGAGAAGGCTTATGATCATGCTGATCGGGTATTTTTGGATTATGTTTTAGAAATGAAAGGTTTTGGTAGTAGATGGAGAAAGGGCAAAGGAAGTGGGTCTAGTGAAAGGTTTTTTGGTTGGTAGGGACGTCTTCAGTTTGCTGATGATAATTTTCCTCTTCGGAGGAAGATGAGGAAATGCTGAATTTTTAGTATATTTTACAAGTTGTTGAGTTGATCTCAGGTTTGAGGATTATTATCTTAAGAGCTCTTTAGTTGGCATTCATTGTGGGTTTTTTTTTTTTTTTTTTTTTTTTTTGATGAAGTGTTGGCATTCATTGTTTTCAAAGCAAAGTTAGACAGGTTGGCTGGGATGTAGGGGTTTACTATTGAGAGTTCACCTCGGGTATGCTTTTTTAGGTGATAACCCCAAGAATGAGCGTTTTTGGAACCCAGTAATTGACAAGATTGGAAAAAGGTTAGATGGGTGGAAGAGATTAATGATCTCAAAGGAGGGAGGCTTACTTTGATTCAATTTGGTTTGGCAGGTATTCCTATATATTATTTGTCTTGTTTAGAATCCCATCAAAGGTGGCTGGTAAGATTGAGAAGGTCATTAGAGATTTCTTATGGGAAGGGTGGGGGAAGGAAGAAAAGATTATCTTGTTAGTTGGGAGATAGTACCTCGACCCTCTACAAGTATATAATTTTGACTGATTAAGTTAGCAAAAACATACCTCACATGTTCAAAACTCATGTTCTGAAATACCTAATTGATGAAATAAGACAATGATTTTCTACCGTCTATATGCAGGCTTGTATAAAAAGATGAGTGAAACAAAGGGTAAATTAATATAATGGTAGTTCTCACATTAAATTTCACCCATGTCTTCAAACATATAAATCATGTGACCTACAGTCATAAAAAATATATTCCATGGTGTCATCCCATGGTGGGACTGCCATTTACAAAGCAGCTTGTGGTAGAACTAGAACAAAAAGCATGTACCAATATGCCGTTTTTTGAATGCACATATAAAGAGAGAGAGAGAAATGCCTAGAAAAACTGACCTGAATACACCAATTCCCCATAGTTAGTTTTTTAACATGACGAAGCCTGTCAAGAAGTTCTCCTACCATATATCATAGCTCTTCAAAATCATTATTATAGTCTTTAACAGAAGTTTTTACCTCAAAATTCAGGTGACAATCATCCAAAGATTGAATGTTCAACAACCTAAACCTATTCCGGTGAATTTTACCTAATATCCCCAATGATTGAAGATTAGGTGCAAAAATTTCCAACGCGACCTGATTTTCTCTCCTCCAAAAAGCCCAATAATCTCCTACCACCAATTTTCTCAAACTTGCTGAACCAATATCTAATCGAGTGAACCCCCAACATCCGTACAATTCCATTGATTCCAATACTGGGGCCTCTACAAATATCTTTTGAATCACATCGTTGCTCAAAACTATATCCCCAATAAACAAATGCTTAAATGATTTCCAACTAATTAATCCATTAGGCACAACATGACACCTTGTGAACCTCAATGTCATCATTGAGGATGAAATCGTGTATGCATACTGAGGCAATACATATGCAGTCCTTCTTCTATACCCTCATAATAAAAGTAAGCATAGCTCTTCCATATTGGCAATGGTTGCAAAGTGAACCCATGTATCAACAAGGGGAGCAAACATGTCAGCATTAAAAAAAACAACTATAAATTTTTTAAGGTGGCAATGCCTGTGGAAATGTATAGTTTTATTCACAAAGCTTACAAACTCATCGGTGGGATTGCTGCACCAGGAGGTGCAAGCAAAATGGAGGTTTGGGGTATAAGTCCAAAGGTCTAGCTATCTCTAGGATAATGCATTGGTTTTTATGGCATCTTTAGTGGGCAGAAAGGAGAGGATATGAAGGCGAATTGAGTTCGGCAGGACACTAATTCGATCTTGTTTTAGGGTTTCTTTTGCCTCGCCGTTCAAGGTGTTGTTCATCAAATTGCGACCACGGCTTCGATGTTCATTGGAATCAAAGCTTCTTTCTTCGATATAACCATGATCACTTCTCTCCCATTCAAAACTTTGGCCTTTTTCCCCACTGGAACTTTAGCTTCCTTCCTCCATGATTGCGAACCCCTTCTCTTTTTTCCTATAAGTGAAGAGAGGGGTGAAGTAACCTTGATTTACATACATATCCAATTATATATTGGGAACTAGCAGTGAACTCATGGGATGCACTGGACAAAAAACAAAAATAAATAGAGTAAATTATAATTACACGGTTACACCCCCTCTAATATCTGAAAATTAAGGATGCACCCCCCAAAGGGTCCTTTCTTAAATTGCCAAAGCTATTGGCTAAATGGAGTTAACAAAGATAAAATGACCAAATGCCCCTCACCATGTTTTTATATTTTATTTTTCTAGTTTTATTTTCATGTTTCAATTTCCCACCATTAGGCTTTGTACACATTTTTGTTTGGCTGCTGAGAAAATTGTGGAATAGATTTTATAAGTCAGTATTAAACATATCATAAAAACAAGTTGGAGCATGATAAAAGTTGGAGCCCCATTCGTGCTTCTTGTAGTGGTCCTACTTTCTCCCATATTTTTTTTGCTGATGACCTCTTCCTTTTTGTTAAAGCTGATGCCTCCAACTGTTGCACCATCAAGTTAGTCCTTGACAATTTTTGTCAACCATCTGGTCAATTGGTTAACTCTTTGAAATCCAAAGTCTTCTTTTCGAAAAGAGTTCCCACTTCCACCTATGCTACTCTTAGTGACCTCCTGGGTATTCCTACTACCCCTATCCCAGGTAAATACCTTGGGTTTCCTCTTATCCATGGTAGGATTGATAAACACTCCTTTAACTTCCTCATTGACAAAGTTCAAGCTAGTTTGGCTGGTTAGAAAGCTTACCTTCTTTCCTCAGCAGGTCGTGTTACTGCTCATCAAATCGGTAATGTCCTCCCTTCCCTATTATTACATGCAATGTGTTGCTCTCCTAGAGTCTACTTGTAAATAGTTAGATCGTCTGAATAGGGATTTCCTTTGGGGTTCTACCATGAACAAACGCAAGATTCACTTGCTCAACTGGAATATTGTCACTAAGTCTATCAAGATGGGTGGGTTGGGAATAAAAAAATCCTCTACTACAGACGAAGCGTTGCTTGCCAAACTTAATTGGTGTTTGTTGAAAGATAAAGACCAACTATGGGCTCACATTTTTCGAGCCAAGTATATTTCTAGAAACGCCAGGCTAGATTCTAGAAGATCTAACTCTTCTCCCATTTTCAGAAGCGTTTTCAAAGGTTGGAATCTCTTTCAAAAGGGGTCTAGATGGGTTATTAGAAATGGTAACATTGGTAGGATAATTGGACTGGCCTGGGTCCCCTGAGACCCCTCATTGCTGGTCTTCTAAATGTTGATGAGTCTAGTTGGAAAGTTAAAGACCTCTGGGACTCTTCCTTGGGTTGGTTATTTGATCGTGTCTCTTTCATTGTCCCTGATAATATCAAAGTTGTTATCCATGCTATCCCCATCCAAGCTCTTGGCAACTCTGATGACCACCTAGCTTGGGGGTACTCCTCTAATGGTTGTTTTACCACTAAATCTACTTATGGCCTTAAGGAATCTACTTTTTGGACTCTTTCTGTTCCTCACTCCAACTAGAAATGGCTTTGGCGTACCCCTTGCCCCCCCAAAATACAACACTTTTCTTTGGCTTTGTTTTCACAACCGTCAGCCATGGAGATTTGGTTTTCCCTTGATCCACATCTTCCTCCTACCTTCTTCTCCCAACCTCTCATGTCATGGTTAAAAACTAACCTTCTTGATAGAAGGCCCTTAAATGCTATTCCTTGGAATATCATTTTCTCTCACACTTGTTGGCTTCTTTGGCTTAACCATAATAAGTTGGTGTTCACTAAACAACATATTCCTCATGCTACTCTTTTGAACAATTGTTTGTGCTGTGCTGTTGAATTTCTAGCCATCATAGGCTTTCCTAGCACCAAGAGAAAAGATACTGTCTTTTATGTTAGCTGGTCCCCACCACCACTGTTTTGGCACAAACTGAATAATGATAGATCTTCTCTTGCAACCCTGAGCTTACTGGTGCAAGAGGGGTTATCCTGGGATCATCTTAGCCATTGGATTGTCAGTTTCATCAGGAACATTGGACTAAGCACTAGTGTGGCTGCTGAACTATGGGCCCTTCGGAATGGGTTACTTCTAGCCCATAATCGGGGCATTAACAAATTACAAGTAGAGGTGGATGCACAGGATGTCATATCTTTAATTACTTCTCAGTATAATGATCTTCACCCATATAGTGCTATTATTCATGATTGCAGGTTGCTTCTGAGAATGGATTGGAAGGTGACTCTAACTCATACCTACCAAGAGGCGAACCAATGTGCGGACAAGATGGCTAAAAAGGGACATCTCATGGTTGCTCCTTTACTATTCTTGATTTTCCCTCCACTGATTATTGTAATATTATTTATGATGATGCTACAGGGGTTATGTATCCTAGACTTATGTACGGCTAAGTTTACTTAATGCTATTCCGATTTCTACAAAAAAAAAAAAAAAGAAAAAAAGATGGGATATGTTAATTCCGAAAGAAAAAAGAAAAACATATGATGGGATATGCCTCATCAAAATTTTTAGGCTACATGATTATATATATGAATAAAAAAGTAAAAATAAAAATAAAAAGACTAGGTATCGTTCAAGACTATTAAAATAGATCCAACCACAATAATAAAATAAAAAAAAATTATTATTAACGTTAATAATGAAAAATGCAACATACCTCTTAATTTAATTTGAACAAAAATAGGACTACATGTCTATGTTAAAAAAGGAAAAGTAAAAAGAAAAAGAAAAATAGAGCCCTTTTTTACTATCTTCCGAGTTGTTACATAAATGCATCATTTTGTATAGCTTATATCAATTTGAATGGGGGTGTGCCCATCATATATTTTCTCATGAATAATTTAATTATATACACCGGAGTGGACTGAATGTGCGATATAGTTAATTTTCCAATTCCAACACCATTTGGGTCAAAACTAGTCGTGGCGTTTATTAGCTGGACTCAAAGTGGGGGATCATTTCTCAACAATCAGGAATGCTGTAAATGCTGCATTCAGCTAGCTTCCCCAAATCATAGAACGATAACATTATGGGCATAGGGGTGTACCCGCCATTTCACCAAATTGTTGGGCAATCGTCTCATGACTAATGGTGCTTTTTTTATGACAGTTGGCTGACTGCAGAGTCTGAGGTGTTTGTGGTGGCAGAGGATTCTAGTCGTCTAGACACGCACTCAATAAAGTCCTCCTTTGCTAACCAAATGGAAGAAAAGTGAAGGTCGGCAGGGGGCCAGATTTACTACTACGCATGTGGGATGAGGATTGAGGGATGGACAAACATGCACTGACAAGCAGGAACACTCCACTTTCTCTCTCCATACACACACTAGCATACGTCACCTCAACTGAATAGTTAATTACTCCATCAGTGAGGACGCCCCCCATCATATGATCATTTTCTATTTCCTATTACAGACCTTTTTTCAAATGGGTCCCACTGTCATGGACCATACTCCTTTAATCTAATGGGCCATGGGATCTTCTTATTGTAAAACCTGCCGGCCCACTTCCAACTATTGATGAGCAGCATGGGAGAGATCACAGTATAAGGATATAAGGAGGAGGCTATCATAAACATGAGGGGTGGATCTAGTGGTTTTGAGGCCTTTTACTTAAGTAGGACGTTTTGTGTTTAATTGTCATCACTTCTCATCAAGATCGTGGACTTATGTTTTGATATTGCCTACTGCATATGGGACAGCTGGACGGATAGATTGCATGTGTCCAGAAGATTAATCAGGTGCGTGAGCACCTCCTAATATTTAAATAATAATAATAATAGAAAAAACAGAGGCTATCATGAGTTTTTCTTATTCTAAACTTGGGTGGATTTTTATCAAATTCCGTCCAATATGCCTATCAGTCCATGAGGTTCGTTGAGGAGTGCCAGAGTGAGGAAGTATACCCTGTGCTTAGGCAAGTCGATTGGGCTTGGATTGGCCTATAATTGGACTCAACCCCCCAAATTGTTTCCGTAGTCACCCTAGACACACGGGCTATCCTCAAATGATTTGCCGGTACGGCATCAAACCATATCGAGGCTGCATCCCCACCCTTCATAAAAGCTCATGGAAAGCATCCATTAAGCATTCTGACAGAAAGCACTGCTTTTATGTGCCCACATTCATTTTGTTTTGTTGGCATGGGCTTGATTTCAGAGTTAGGGCCCATGTAACTCGGCGTAGTACTATCCAGTATCCATACATATGGCGAATTTCAATGTGTGATGGACCATAAAAATTGGTTTGGATGAGGTATCGTAGTTGAGTTCAAGACCCATATGCTGGAGCTGATAGCTGCCCTGGGCCATCTTTATTCGAGACTTGAGACTCGAGTACTTGTCATCTATATCCGCGATCGGAACGAGAGATGGATAGACTGTACATCATCATTTTGATTTAAAAAAAAAAAAAAAAAAAAATAGAGATCTCAAAACTTACTTGATAAGTGGCGAAATCTTGTAAAATCATTAATCCCTTTTGGGTTTTACTTTCATGGCCAAAGGAATTGATCATTGTACAGCGTGTGTAACTGATCGGAAGAACTATATGTACCTTAAGAATTAATGAGGCTAAAATCTTGAACACCCTTGTTAAATAAAAATAAAATAAAAGTAATTGATCAGTGACATAGGGATTTACATTTACAAAATGAGAAATGGATCAGAATATGAATATACACTCTATCATAAGGAGGTTAGGCTCAGAGCCACAGACCAACGTTAGCCTGCCTTTTCAATGAGTGGGCTTATCCTCCCATCAAGGGTAAGATCCCTACCTATTGAATGGTTCAGATTCTTTCGCCGAGGAGAAAAACATTTTTGCACCGGTTGTTAGATCCGACTAGAGAGCCACGTCAATACATTATCAATAGGTTATCAAAAATTCAAGCACCGGCGATGACGTGTCGCTACGTTCAACTCCACCATGGATCACCGATTCCATTTTCCAAATAAAATAAACAATCTACTATATATATCTAAAACAGAGGACTTGGGTTACTATTTAATGCCATGTGTCATATCAGTATTTTTTATTTTTTATATTTTTTATATTTTGGGCGAAGTTGTTCACGCTGTTAAGATTATGCCCTAGAGCCAATCATGGAGAAGTTGTTCACGCTGTTAAGATTATGCCCTAGAGCCAATCATGGAGATAATTGTTTAGGGATTAGGAACAATCATTTGATTTCATTTATGTATGTCACATTTATTATTGATTTAATAAAAGGGTTTATTCTGTTATGTTTATATGCATCATTTATATTTACATAATATGTCCATGGAGTTAGAGTTGAGAATATGGAATTACAAAGAGTTGTAATTTTGAGACTATAGATATATCTCTATACTAAACTCCTAAAACATTCCTAGTTGAAGGTTCACTATGATGGACGGTAATGAACCATAGGACTAGCACTTGTTAGGTTGACTCTATAGGAGGATAGCTGGTCTCAAGCTATTTGGGTGGAGACACTACAACCAACAGGTGGGTGCCTATTAATAGAATAGGTACACTGAATGTGATCATAGATATGAGATAAACTGAATAGAGTTTTAACTTGCCTGTCAATCAGTTTCTCATTGTTATAGTGGTACAAGTAATCCTTAGACCTGAGACACCATAGTTTTCTTATGCATGTAGCTTTAGAAGTTTGATAACACTAAGTGCAGATCCTTATAGGGGTCTGTAAGGGTGTTCATTGGCCTTATTGCTATATGTATGAAGGCATGTGAGTGATCAACAAGGAATCCATTACTCTCAGGTAAAAGAGAGAGAATGTCTCATATAACATTCATAATATAACTCATTTAGTCCATGGCCATGGCAGTATGAATATAGAAAGGAGTTTCCATAAGTTCATCATTGAGTTGATATCTATGAATGAGTATAAAGTAATTGAACTAGGGACTTGACAGACTTCCATGTCCTATTGGTTCAATTGGAGACATTGTGTAAATGGAAGGATGTAATTGTGACCTATAAACTATAACAGAAGGGTTCTTTGATAGATACTTATTCACTTCATTAAGGACAACATCATGAACTATATGCTAGGTGTTATTCATGGTTAGTAGAAGCCCTAATTGATATAAGTGAGTTATAATCAATTAGGGAATTGGAAGGAGTTCCAATTAGACCCTAAATGGAAAGAGTTCCATTGTGCACACCTCGTGCTATTCCTACTACTTGATGATGTGAACCCAATGGGTCACACACTGATCATGCTAAGAAAGCTTTAAATTCTATGAGAGAAAGGGTTTTAGTGAATAAAGAATAGTTCTTTGAGGCTTTATTTGTATTTGATATAAATAAGAGGGGTTATTGTGCAATTTAAGGAAATTGCATATAACCCTAGTAGGTTTCCCCCTTTGGCCAGCCCCCTTTAGTGGGAATAGATATATCACACTTATGTGTGACTTAGCATAAGATGCTTGCACAAAAAACCCTAGCAGTCCAACCCCTTGGAGGCTCTCTTCTCTCTTTCTCTCTTCTCCACCTCTAGCAACAACAAGGAAAAAGAAGGAAAAGGCTTGAAGCTCTAGCTAGGTATGGATACCGTTGGAGGCAGCACACTTGGGCTGCTCATTCACTGCTGTCCGGAGTCGAAGCTTGGAGCAAAACGGAGAAGACATTCAAACTGTAAGTGTTCTAACCCTTTTCGTATTTAGGGTTTGATTTTGTATTATGCATAGTTAGATTCATGGGATTGGGAATCGTAGGAAAAATTTTTATATTCCGCACTTCAATTTTTCCCTCTTGTTCGATCCCCAACAGTGGTATCAGAGCCATGATTATGCATAATACAAAATACATATGGGCTGGAAATTGTGGTGTAAGTTGAATGATTTAAAAATCTGGAAA
The DNA here is from genome assembly GCA_039720395.1 of Liquidambar formosana. Taxonomy (NCBI): domain Eukaryota; kingdom Viridiplantae; phylum Streptophyta; class Magnoliopsida; order Saxifragales; family Altingiaceae; genus Liquidambar; species Liquidambar formosana. Next base: position 7,019,241 of record CM077831.1, read on the forward strand.
TTTTTCTGCATAATTGGTTTTCCTCCATGGCTGAACCTAGGGTTTGGAACCCTAGGTCAATTCTCTTCTACTCCTCTTCTTATTGATGGTTAAGTGTAGCCATGGATGCAATAGGTTGCATAGGGTTTGAGTTTGGAGAAGAAGAATAAGGAAACTAGGGTTTTATAAAACTGTTATGAACAGTTTTCATGGTAGCCATGAAAAACCGTCATCTTGTTTTGCATGCCGAATTCAGAGTTCTTCTCCAAAATTTTCGAGCCATATATGGTTAGAAAGCTCTTCAAATCAGCTTTCCAACCCAACAAATAGTGCGTCAATCCAAGTTCTGTAGTGAAAGTTATGAATTGTTACTACAGGCTGTCTGGAAAGACAGTTTTGCTTGGGAATGATGCAATAGCCACAACTTTGAGTTTTTGATGGAGATCAAAGGCATGGAAATGGTTTCCACCACTTGAGTTATGTTCTAGACATGGTAGGGAAGGGTTCCCAATCATTTAGATGCATCATAATTGGATTAAGATGCTAGAACAGAAGGTAGAAGGAGAAGAACACCATGGAGGTTGAATCTGGGTTTTAGAACCCAGAGGTTCTTGCAATTAATTTTAATTAAAGCTTCTGTATTTATGATGGAAATCCATTGTAGGATAATTATATATCATGTGTATATGATTTTATTTAAGTTTCAAAAAGGTTTTGATGGAAAAAGATTCAAAAAGTTTGAAAATTTTTCATGAACACCATAGCAGAATTTTTCTGCAGAAAAGTCATCAATGGAGTTTTGATTATAACTTGAGTTAGGGAACTCCAAATTGCATGAAACCAATTGTATTAGTTTCCTAAGACATGTAGGATATTGGGAAAATTCGTTTGGTAGCCTGACTTAATCATCTTGCTGGGTTTTAAATCAATTTCTGACCATGGACAGTATGCTGTCAAATTCTGGACAGCCTACTGGTCTTTGAATTGTTTAGAACAATTGGGGATGATTTGATCATCCAATCCACTTCAATTACCTTAGTATTTCATGTAGGGACATGATACAAAGCTGGTTTTGTTGGTGGAGTCGAATTGGTTAAGTTTTAGAAGCAATTGTGTTCTTGAAGTTCTTCAACAATGGCGCCAGCAATGGGTTTTGGAAACCCTAATTGATTTTGATGATGGCAGCCACTTGGATCACTTCTTACGTGTCCAGAGGCTTGGCACACACCCCTAAGTCATCCTCCCATGGCTGGCCATGGCCTCCCACAGCCGTTGGTGGCCATGGCAGCCTAGCCAAGCTTAGGCAGCCCCTTGGTGGTGGCGGTTGCATAGAGTTAATGATGAAATTAACCCTAATTTTGCGTTAATGATGAAACCCTAATCATTTATGGCATTAATTAAAACCCTAATTAGACTATTAGTTACCTTTATTAAAGAGTTAATGATTGGTCATTAATGACCAATCATGGTTATTAATAATTAGGGTATGATTAGTTGCATTAAATGATGTTTAGGGTTTAGGGTTTGGAAACCCTAATTAGTGTAATTAATTAAGAGTAATTAATACCCTAATTGGCATTAATTAAACCCTAATCCTAATCATTAAAACCTATTAACCTAGGGTTTGAATGATTGGTCATTAAATGACCAATTATCGGGTATTTAATGTTTGGGCTTGCATTTAGGGTTTAGGGTTTTAGGAAACCCTAATGCACTAATTCATCATTTAAATGATTTTATTTAATTCCTTTGTTAATTATTTTATTAATATTGATTAATTTAATAATGGTTTAAATGGTTTAAAACACAATTAGGGATTAAATTAAAATCTAGGAAAATCTTAATTAAATGAAATTGCTTTGTTTAATTAAGGAAACCCTAATATTGGATATTAGAGTTCATTTAGGAAACTTTAAATGTTTCAATTGATTTGATTGATTGAAACTAAATGTCTTAAATGTTAAGACTTAATTAAATTCTAGAAATTTTGTAAAACCTAATGAGATTAGGATACATTAATGAGATTAATGTAAATCATTCAAGAGAATTACCATAATGCCCATATGTTTTAATGCTTACAGTTTTTCATTACTTTATGCAATGTGATTGTATGTTTGTGATTGGATGATGATTATGGACTATACCCTTTAAACCAATTGTGATTGGCCATCTTATGAATGGGATGTTATAATTTTCAAGAGTTGTAATTTATTTTGGGTGATGTAATTTATTATTTGGGGCTTGCATGCCACCTTCTCTCTCTCTCTCTCTATCATTCTTTGATGTACCCCACTTTCCGCTTATGTATTCCTTTTTTTAAATTATATAAATGTTATGTAATCGAGAGCATACTAAGGAGCATGGTGGACCTAAAGGAGTATGATGGAGCCTAACAAGCCAATGGTGGAGACCATCAAGCCAAGGAAGGAGATTGAAGGACTTGAAAGCTTAGAGAAGTTTTTCAAGAGATCATGCAAGTTTCGAATGTGTTATTTTACGATCACCTACACACACCATAGACCTTGGATTCAATCTATTGGCTTGGATTGAATCTTTATTAAGTCCATAATCATTATAGTGGGAGTTTTTAATGAGATTAATAGTGGTAGCTCCAAATCCATAGATCGTTATATGTCTCCTTTTAGGGACTAATATCGATAAGTGGATTATTTTATGCTGTTCAGTTTTTTATTTATATGCATGAGATGTATGTTAATTTGATGAGACCCTTTAAAAACCTCTCTTCTTTTAATATTAAGTTGTAAATGGAGAATACATTAGGGAATGGATTCTTCATTGCCTTCCATCATTATAGGATCATCTAATGTCCCTTAATGTGGGTACCTGGCTGTAGACATGTAGGAGCTACCCATGTTAAAGACATTACTTGAAACTAACACATATGAGATATCATGGGGTGCCTAAACTGGTATATACCAAGAAACTAACATGTGAGGTATATATTTGGCGAAACATACCTGTGTGAATGATGGGCTTAACTTAACTAGGGAAGTATTCCAAGAAACTAACATGCGAGGAGTATGTTCCCTAGAGGCAAAACGATTGCAACTTGCTTATGAAGCAATAGACAAAGAGTTGTCTTCTTATTGTGGGTTAGAAGCCAAGAAACTAACATGTGAGGCTTCTAGGTCACAGTGGGACCCCAATCCCCATTAGGAATGAGATTCCCGAATTCCATTAGAGGGTGTATGGAATTTGATAAAATAGTGGGAGGTACCATATGATTAAAGACCCAATCATTATGGATAAAAATGAAATCTAATTATCTGTTTATGTAGATTACCTAATTACTCACCTCAAAAGCCCTATTTCCTAATATACAGGATATTTATAGTTTGACTAAGCCCAATTTCTTTGATTGACTTAGGAAATTGAAAATTGTTCTCAATTTCAAAAGATTGTTTATATGCTATTAGGCCTTTTCTTAAAGGCCCTCTATAAAACATCCTAAGAAGAAAAAGACACTATGCACAATTGGCATCTTGTTGCCATGCTATATGATAGTATTGATGACTAATGAGCTTCGGAAGCAAAATTAGTCAATGCAAGTGCCTTTGATGTCCTATATCACATACAAAGGTTGTATCGTGAGTAAAATAATACTATAAAGTATAGTACTTATAAAGGACTTCTTCTAGACCAGGATGTAACAAAGGTTGTTTATTAATAATCATTCTTTTGAAAAATGATTAATCACATAGAATAGCTTGAGAAGCTAGATGTGATTTAAAAATGGAAGCATAGAGGGAAGCAAGTCATGAAAAGTCAAAAACAAAGAAATATAATTATTTTGTAGTAAACATAAGGTATTGTAAAGGGAACTTGATAAAGTATCAGTTTTCCTAGAAGGACCAAACTTTTGAAGTTTTGGTTTATGCTCTAAATAACTTGTTGGTTAGTTCTGCTTCTTGGTTTTTGGATTCTAGTGTAATCTAAAAGAAAGCAGAAAGTTAAGTAGATAATAAGTTACCTTTAAAATTTTAATAGAGCAAGAGTTGCTAGATTAATTTTGGAACTTATTTCTTAACTAGGTCATTTAAGACATTCTAGAAATTTGATTTCTGAATTTAAATGACTAATTAGAACGAATGCAATGTATTCCAAGAATACAAGAGATGTAGAGACTCTCATTTAAATGTAGCAAATGTAACTTGGTTATGAGATGACCAAGCCTATCATTTACTTGAGGAAGTGAATGAGCTGCATTTATAATTTGACTAATACATTGTGATGCACATAGTCATATAGAGCATGCATTCAATTACAGTAGACTCCTCTTAGAATACCATAGCTCAATGGTGAATCTAAGAGAACGAATTGAACCCCATTAAGATATGGTTTGATCCATGATGAGTTTTACTAGTGTATCCATCTAGGATATATCTTAAAATTGCTACATATTGATAATTTAGGGTTCACTCCAGTTTTGTCCCAATTATATCAGATATGATATGGGAAGAAACCCAACTTAAAGATGTTAAGGCTTAGGATTGTGCTACGTATGTCTAGAGACATAATGTAGACAATTTGGTAATAAGGTCAAGTAAGAGTTGAATTGTGGTATATCCCAAAGAGTGGTTGGGATAGTATTTTTATTACCCTAATGAACAAATGTTGTCCATTAGGATGTTTGCTGGATTTTCTTGAGAAAAAGTTCATTCAAGAAAGATGCAAAGTAGATAAAATTTACAAAATTGTCTGTAAGCCACAAACCAACAAAGATCCAACCCTTGCCCCTGTTGAGGCAAAACCTTTAATTACACCACAGTCCTTTCATAGATCAAATTGGATATTTCTTTAACATAAGAGAGATATTGTATCTCTATTAGAATGTGAAAGAATTGTTCTTTGGTGATAAAGATCACTAAAATAATCCTATTGATTATGATTAGGCAATGTTTGACATCAACTCAAGAAATGACTAAGAGTCATTAAATCCAATATGGTTAGGTAGAGACCTAGAAGGCTAGGCTATTTGAGAATGTTTCAACATAGGCAAAAGGTTGTTTATAAAGAAACTTGTTTGATGATAGTTATGCTGAAATCCATCATTTGGATCTTGTAATCTATAAACACACATTTTGAAATATAAGATATGTCAAAAAGGATATAAAGATGTTATATCCAATGGTGAAAAACCATAAAAGTGTGTAAGTTATAGAAGTCTATTAATAGATTACAAGATTCTCATAATTAGAACATCTATAAAGTTGAAGTAATCAAATCGTTTGATTTCTCTCACTGTATAGATGGAATATGAGTGTATAAAAGGTTAGTGGAAGTGCGATCGTTTTTCTTTATCCTAAGTATAGATGACATCCTAATCATTATGAATGATGGATGAATGTTATCTAATGTAAAGTTTTAGTTTTTGAGAAAAACTTCTTCATGAAAGATTTGGCAGAAGCATCCAATAAGATCTATAGAGATAGATCATATAGATTGCTAAGTATCTCCAAATCATTAAACATAGTTGAAATGTTGAAGGAGTTCAACATGGAGAATTCTAAGGGAGGTCTGATTTACTTCAGATAAGAATTCATTATTCAAGGGCACGTACCCTAGGATAACACAAGTAAGGTTCTTAAAGTGTTAAGAAGCCTTATGCTACACTATGTATTGAATCTGATATCTATTATGTTGTAATTGTTACAAATAGTTATTAGTCAATCCAATTTAGAATATTGGATTGTATATGGAAATTGTAACTCATAGTAGATGGGTATATGGATTTGGATATAATCCATATGGGGTATATTTTATATTCACTTTAGTTGGTGAAATACTTAATGGAACAACTATATGAAGGATACAGTGGATTCCATTATTGAGGGTGAATTAATTGTCGCATTGTCTAGGAGACTGTTTGGATTAATAAGTTCATTTAGAACTTAGAGTTGTTCCTTCCATTGAGTTTCCCATACCTTGTTTTGTGACAACAATGGGTCTATAGCTCAAGCATAGGAACCACGGTCTCATCAAAAGTCCAAACACAAAGAGCAACAATTCCAAGTGATTAGAGGAATCATTGGAAGAGGTCATAGATACATTACAGAAGATATTATCTGCATAAGTTTTTGTAGACCTACTGACTAAAGCTTTAAAACATAATTGGTTATGTCTAAGACCAACATCTTGAGAAGATAGGTATGCGATACATGGTCGATTGGCTTTAGTGCAAGTGGGAGTTTGTTAGGATTATGCCCTAGAGCCAATCATGGAGATGATTATTTAGGGATTAGGAACAATCATTTGATTTCATTATGTATGTCACATTTATTATTGATTTAATAAAAGGGTTTATTCTATTATGTTTATATGCATCATTTATATTTACATAATATGTCCATGGAGTTAGAGTTGGGAATATGGAATTACAAAGAGTTGTAATTTTGAGACTATAGATATATCTCTGTACTAAACTCCTAAAACATTCCTAGTTGAAGGTTCACTATGATGGACGGTAATGAACCATAGGACTAGCACTTATTAGGTTGACTCTATAGGAGGATAGCTGGTCTCAAGCTATTTGTGTGAAGACACTACGACCAACAGGTGGGTGCCTATTAATAGAATAGGTACACTGAATGTGACCATAGATATGAGATAAACTGAATGGAGTTTTAACCTGCCTGTCAATCAGTTTCTCATTGTTATAGTGGTACAAGTAATCCTTAGACTTGAGACACCATAGTTATCTTATGCATGTAACTTTAGAAGTTTGATAACACTAAGTGCAGCTCCTTATAGGGGTCTATAAGGGTGTTCATTGGCCCTATTGTTATATGTATAAAGGCATGTGAGTGATCAACAAGGAATCCATTACTCTCAGGTAAAAGAGAGAGAATGTCTCATATAACATTCATAATATAACTCATTTAGTCCATGGCCATGGCAGTATGAATATGGAAAGGAGTTTCCATAAGTTCATCATTGAGTTGATATCTATGAATGAGTATAAAGTAATTGAAGTAGGGACTTGACAGACTTCCATGTCCTATTGGTTCAATTGGAGACATTGTGTAAACGGAAGGATGTAATTGTGACCTATAAACTATAACAGAAGGGTTCTTTGATAGATACTTATTCACTTCATTAAGGACAACATCATGAACCATATGCTAGGTGTTATTCATGGTTAGTAGAAGCCCTAATTGATATAAGTGAGTTATAATCAATTAGGGAATTGGAAGGAGTTCCAATTAGAACATAAATGGAAAGAGTTCCATTGTGCACACCTCATGCTATTCCTAATACTTGATGATGTAAACCCAATGGGTCACACACTGATCATGCTAAGAGAGTTTTAAATTCTATGAGAAAAAGGGTTTTAGTAAATAAAGAATAGTTCTTTGAGGCCTTATTTGTATTTGATATAAATAAGAGGGGTTATTGTGCAATTTAAGAAAATTGCACATAACCCTAATAGGGTTTCCCCCTTTGGCCAGCCCCCTTTAGTGGGAATATATATATCACACTTATGTGTGACTTGGCATAAGATGCTTGCACAAAAAACCCTAGCCGTCCAACCCCTTGGAGGCTCTCTTTTCTCTCTCTCTCTTCTCCACCTCTAGCAACAACAAGGAAGAAGAAGGGAAAGGCTTGAAGCTCTAGCTAGGTGTGGATACCGTTGGAGGCAGCACACTTGGGCTGCTCATTACCGCTGTTCGGAGTCGAAGCTTGGAGCAAAACGGAGAAAACATTTCAAACTATAAGTGTTCTAACCCTCTTCGTATTTAGGGTTTGATTTTGTATTATGCATAGTTAGATTCATGGGATTGGGAATCGTAAGAAAAATTTTTATATTCAATTTTTCCCTCTTGTTCGATTCCCAACACACGTTCTTTTAGAGAATTCTTGTACTTCCCATCCACTTTGTTACCTTTATGGACAAGATTGCCCTTCACTAAATGGACACCAAAATCATAGACTACAGTAAATAGAGAGATAAGAATGAACAAGAAGGAAAGAGAGGGGGACCACGACTAGACGTCCAAGGGGAATATCTTCTCTAGCGAGGGCTGACACCGGCGAACCTCTTAGTCCGACCTCCTTCTCTAGCTAAGGTCGTCGCCAGAGTTGCTGCTTCAAGCCCACAAATTACCACTCAAACCCACAAACTACCGCCCACTCAAACCCACAAGCCACTACTAGCAATAAATCCACCAGAGAAGAAAATCAGGCTTTTTTTCTCTTTGCAAATTTTGCTCTCTTTATCTGTCCCTTCCCCCACCCGCCCCCCTTTTTTTGTCCCTACTGCTCCCCAGCCATCGCCGTCAACTCTTTCTCTTCCTTTTTCCATCTACATTTTTTCGATTCTTTTTCTTTCTTTTCTTTTTTTTTTTTTGACAAATTTGAGGGATATACCAAATAACAAAAGAGAGAGAGAGAAAGAGAGAGAGAGAGAGAGAGAGAGAGAGAGAAAATAAATTAAAAAAATGGGAGAAAGAGAGGAACAATGGCCGACAACTATGGAAGGCATGGGCCATGGCTTTCTCAAGGTAACCAAAAATGGTTTTGGGTTTTAACAAAAATGGAAATTTTGGTGTTGAATTTATGGGTTGAATTACGGTTTAAACCACTCATGGCCGCCATGGTTGGCCACTTTTTCTCCCATCTTTTTTCCTCCCGGTGCATATACCCATAGCCAATCTATCCCCCTTCTCCTTCCTGGACAGCCATGGGGTTTGGTTGCTAAGGCATATGGTTGGGCATACAAAGGAGATAAGGGCAATTTTGTCCTTTAAACCATAGAATGCAAATGAAGAGCACGAGAAGTCTCTTAAGGAGCTCGAATAGACGTGCACTTTATTTTTTTATTTTTATTCTTTTTTGCTAGAATTGTTTCTTTAGTTGTATTTGCTTATGAACATTCATTCTATGTAAAATGGTGCAAGTTGGTCGAAATCCTACCCTATCATGGCATCATCCCATATAGAAAAAACATTGGAAGTAACCAGTATTTATTTATAACAAAGTTGATTTAATATATCTAATATACATGTAAAAAAAATGCTTTTTTTTTTTATAAAATTAAATTTTATATTATTTTTCTTCTCTCAAGTCCATACTTCTATTTATTAACAATACTCTATTTTTCTCATGTTAAAATATACTAGAAACAATTATCAAATTTTTTTCTCATGAGCCTTATATTTTTTTTTCTTCCAACTATTATTTAATTGTTTTCCTGTGCATTTGCACAGGTTAGCAATCTAGTTTTTAAAAATATATTGGGAGCAAGAGAGTCTAATGGAGAAACAACGTGTGGTGCAAATGGCTTGATGTAGATTTTGGACTGGTGGGGTCTTTGAACCACATGACCAAAACTATGAACTCCAATTCTCCACATCTCCCCACTGCTCTCTCTCTCACTCTTGAAGACTAGAGAGAGAAGACAATGGTGGGGTGTGAGAGATGAGAAAGTGGAGGAGTTTGTTATGCTTCCATGGCCTATCATTGTGCTGTTCATGCTTTTACACCATCACGCTAGAGGGACTTCTCCATCAACAATACCAACCTCAAATCTACAAAAAGATCAAGAACTCTTCTGCTTCTTCCATCAGCAACAAAAGACCCTCCTACAATGCCCTTGTCTTTGAGGTTTTCTTCTACTCCAACTTCCTTTTCCCTCTATTTGGTTCGTGGATTTTACCATGGAAAGAAAAGGAAAGGGAAAAAAATACGGAGGAAAGAAAATGAAAGGAAAATATGATATCATACTAAGCCAAAATTATTTCAATTATTGTTCTTCAACCAAATAAGAAAAAGTACAATTCCTCATATATATATATTTTTTCTTGATAAAATCCTCGAGCCAAATAGAGCCTTTATGTATTTATATAAATGTAGTATGTATGAGTATAATGGCTTTGTCACATATTCATGTTATATCTGGTGGCATATTGAGTGAACAGATTGATAGTGGATAGGAACTTACAAATTAGGTTGTGTTGATCATGCAATTATGTTGAGTTTTCATGTAGAAATCAATGTAGATGGGGGCATTTTGATATTAGTTACCATAATCACTACATGCCTTTGTTTTGATACCATTCCCATGGTTAAGAACTATTGTATTGCTACTAAATATAGTGAATTTTAAATTTTTTTTTTAAAATAAATTTCAAATCTAATAGGTAGTGGCATTGTAAAAGTAATTGATGCCATGTATTAGGTTTTGTTCAAATTTTGTAGATATGAGGGCTGTTGAGAATATGTGCATGACACGTGGCGTACGCAGGAATGCCCTCCAGAAAACATCTCTGGCGAGGAGCCATCCCTACATCTGCTCAGTACGTGACCCAGGGTAAAAGTAGTGGTGGCCTCGAGGAGATCTTCCTCAACACCAGGAGCCTGTGTGACCACGATCGAAAGAGAGGACCTCGAGAATAGGCTACCGCGGGAATGGGATTCCACGGAAAGGCCACTGCGAAAATCAAACGAGGGAGAAAAGGATTGATATGGTTAGAAGGGCCAAGACTAGGGGGACGAGGTTATAAAGGGAGGAGCTCGAGGATATCTCAAGGAGTGACTCTCCCATATGTGACCTCGCCCACTCTCAAGACAATTTGGATAGCATTAAATGCCAGGCACAGGACTAGCTAGCGTCAGGACGATACACTGACACCAGCAGGACGAGATCTGCCTAGAGCCCCTCGAAGCCCAGAGGGATGAGATGACTACTCACTGTCACAGGGGCGGAAACTAGGGGCCCACCTGGTATGCATTAAATGGCATTGAATGCCATTTGGCAGAGTATTAGCTGGCCTCTGAGGTGTCATTTCAAGTAGGCCCTGCCGGACAGTCACATCAGTCCTTCTCCATGGGAAATCGTGCCAAGACCTCACTATAAAAGGGGAGCTTGGGCTTCACACCGAAGGAGAGAGAGAATTTTGGAGATACAAAGAGAGACAAAGAGAGAAGAATATAGAGAGAGATAACTGATCCATGAGAGTAAACAAAAAGAAGTATAAGAACTCCAGCTTATGTTTAAGAAGATAGATTGCAAAGGCTATTCAGTGAGCCCAGTCTCATAGAGACCTGGTGACCCTCCCTCCATTTCGTATCACTCCCTTCATTCCCCCCACTGGTCAGTTAGTCTCCAAGGTGTCACCACACGTGCCGACCTCGCCTTAGCACAATCCTCTGTAGTGCATTCTCGAACTCCTCTATCTACAAACTTGAAATGGGCGATCTAAAACATTCTAAAAATTAGGGTTTTTAGACCAGAAAGAAAAGAAAAACTAAACTGCATTAATCACTTGATGGCATTTCTAGATGAAGTTATGTTGTGAATTTGCATCTTTGTTGTTCCAAGTCTATGGATAAGATGTATATGGCATTTGGTGTATCAGGCAGAAGGTCTACAAAGACGAAGCTTTCTGATGGTGGTTTGATCCTAATTTACTAAATATTCTCCCAGAAATTAAGCAAATCTGATCCTTCAAAACACATTGTATTAGAAAATTTATTTCGCTTCTTGGTAAATATCACAATTTTGAAAAAATAGAGATTTTGTGGAACAATTTGATCATGATAAATTTGTTAGTTAAGGCCTAGGGGTAAAGTTCAAGAACACTTGGACAACCATTAAAAATTTTAGGCTGCTTTTTGATTTGTTGGAATCTCAGTACATCTATTACAGCCCCAAATAGTTAATTGAATACTGATATCTGTTCCTTTCACTTTGTTTTCTCGTCAATTAAACAGAGGATTTTTGTTTCACCCTTGCTGATCTCATAATGTTTTAGCTGACAAATAATTGTTTTTTATGGTGTATTTGATGGCAACACAAATTCTGGCATTCATGCTTACCCTATTAAAGAGCTTCACTATTTTCTAGTCGACAAATTTTTATGTAGTTCTTGAGTCACTGATTTGTACTGTTAGTTGAGCTACAACTATTAAAATCGTTAAAATTGGTGTCCATCCGTAACCACAATGGGTGGCACATTAATGTATTTTCTTTTTGCTAGGCTGCCAGGCTGTTGGGTCCACGAGCAAGATTTGAAGCTTCAAAGCTAAAAGTTGTTTTGATGGGAGAAGGGATGAATGGGTACTCTGGAATCACCCAAAGAACCTACATCCTTTCTCACTGCAACTTGGCAGCTAATTTAACATTAACTATCTCCAATGTCATCAACCTTGATCAGGTGTGTATTCTCATAATTTATGTCTTTGGCAAGTATGTAGCCAATGTCTATACTGGACATACACAGACAAGTTACCTTATTTTTAATTCAAGCTTTACTTTTTTTCCAAAATTTTTAGGACTGATGCTGTGTTCATGCCCTAGTCATTCTATTACAAATTTATATTCATGACTGGGCAAAACTGAGCTTTGCTCTTGAAGATCTGAATTTCTATGGGATCTTTGCATTGTTTATGTATTAATGGCAGCTGAAAGGGTGGTACAGCAAGGATGGTGTGGTTGCTGAGTGGAAGGGTGTGAATGGGGATATGTGTCTCCATGTCCACTACTATGTAAGCGGTCCCAATCCCTTGCTAGACCTGGCTGCTGAGTTTAGATACCACATATTCTGCAAGGAGTTACCTTTGGTGAGTTCACCTTCTATAACATTGATCCACAATAATATTCTACTGTTTATGACAGAATCCAGCATCGATTGCATACATCTATGATGTCTTTGACATGGCAACCTCTAAAGACCCAATTGTTATGCAACTCTGGTCGTGTATCGTTATGGGGTTGACACCCAACACAACAAAAGGACTAAATAGTCGTGCCATTGTTTCCCAACTCCAACCTAGCAACCACCACATTCCATGTTGTAATTCTCTGACTTGCATTGGTGTTGATAAGTTTGGCATGGAAAAAGGTGTTGGATTACTTCTGACACAGACGCTGTCTATCTTTTGCCAAATATCATAATCCCTCGATCTTCTTTGTCACCATCCTCATCATTACCTTAATTGTATACTTTCTAAATGGCATGGGACATAATAGTAGTACGGAGTACTAGTTATCTGTCATGATTACTGCTGCAAGCTCCAAATCTACCAGCACTTTGATCAGTTAGAAGGATTTGATATTTCCATTAGAATGTGAAGTGTTGAATTACGTTAGTCAAATTTTAGATAATCATAATCGCCTCTCCTTCTTCCCTCTCAACACGGCACCACTCATGCTAGATTCTTTTGAAATGTGATAAAAATGATTGTGATGGTAGAATAAAAATACATGGCTATAACTTTTTATGCATGGTAGGTACTTACAGCGGTGCTTCATGGAGATTCAGTACTGTTCAGGGAGCGCCCTGAGCTATTGGATGCTTTAGTTTGGGCTTATTTCCATTCTAGTTCAAAGAAGTACAATCGCATGGAATGTTGGGGGCCACTCAAGGATGCTGCAGAGGCAAAATTAAACACATGCCTTCATAGGCACTCAATTTGACACATGCCTTCATATGCCACTTCTGTGATAAATTTACTACATTAATAACCATGTCTTACCAAGTGATGGTTCATTTCTTAACTTTAATTGAGAACTAAAGCCATCCATTCAGTGAGGATCATGCGCTCTATTGTTTTGAAAAACGATATAAACTCACATTGAGTCATTCAATTATATTATTTATACACTTGTCTTTCAGGGGAGACAGGGAGATCAAATCCATGGTTTGTTGACTGCAAACAAGGTTCCCATCATCCTGGGAAGCAGGGTAGTCCCAAATGCATTTTCCAGGCGCTCTTCGCCTTCCTTCTTTGATGCGTATTTAATAAGCAACACAATTTCAAAGGTAATTTTGGTCTTCATTCTTCAAGAATTGCTGCAACTTTCAAGTGCTGAAGCCCAAGAAGGATTAAACTTACTATGAAAGGAGCATCAAGAAACTCTTTGGGAAGACTCAAAAGGCATGAGGTCAAGTTGCATTAGAACAAGGATTGTTTTGGGGGTCTATTGATTCTTTTGCATCTAACCTATTTCTTCCATTGGAAATCCTGATTCACAATTCTTGTACAACTGAGACCATTTGTTCATTTTTCAATTAATGGCTGATGTCTTTGTTGCTTTGTATTTCTTTTGATTCTTGTGTTCCATCTCAAACTTGCTCAAGCAAGTACAGCTAGGATGGGATGGACCAAGCAAGGATAGGGCCAGTTTGAATTTGGGATCAGCTCATGCAGTCTACATTCAGTGCACCCAAAACCCAGCTTAGGTTTAAACTCAGCCCAAGTCATCACTCATCAAGTTGCTAGACCTCAGCAGTCCAGCCCATCCTAATGAAAAGCAAAAACAGAAAAAAAAAAAAAAAAAAAACGCAAGAAGAACTCAGACATTGTCCCATTATATAAATATAATATTTCAACAACTTTGTGAAACAGTTTGCCGTTCCAGTTTGTTTTAGGGTTGTTCGTGATTCGATTTGATTTGGTTTAAAGAAAATGTCAAACCAAACCAAAGTGCTTTGGTACTTTTATATAGTTTCAGCAAGCTTGTAAACAATAAATAAGGGCATGTTTTCATGTCCAATTGAAAATTAACTAATTCAAGAAATTTTATATAGTTTTAAAGTACAATCCATCAAATCTTAAATCGACAAATTCAAAAAAAATAATGATAATCATTACAAATAAGGGCATGAATATCTTGATTAAATCACACTAATACCTCTCACATAATTCTTCCAATCAAGAAGTTTAAAACTCATAGTAGTAACCGAAATCCGATGAAACTAACACATGCTTAGAAAACATTTCATACGATTACCCGTTGGTGCATATTAGAGAACATAGCTACTGCATTGAGTGAGATTCTGGGTAAATTTTGAAGACAATTCGAATAATTTCTTTGGTGGACATTTCATACCTATTCGTGCATCAATAATGATCTTCTCTAGTGTCCCTATCTTCTCAAGCAAAAAACGTACAAGCAGGCTTACAAGTTCAGACTCACGATGCTGTCCTGTGAAGCCAACAATCTTCACATTCTTGAGATGCAAAAGCGAACACTTTGAACTCATTGATTCCAATGACCAGTAGTTTTCAAGAAAATCTTCATTAAACACATACTGTAAAAGAAGATTTCATTAGGCTCAAAATTTTATTCGAATTTATGAATCTATATTGTTAACTTGTAGAAGGGGGGAAGGAGGAAAGAAACTTCAACAAAGAATGGCTTCTAGTTGTCACTACAATGATTCACAAATGTCTAGATCATTAAAATATCTCAAGCACATAGTTCCAACTTCTAGAATAGCTGCCTTTTACTTTTCCCAAAAGAAAGGGAACTTTAACTTATTCTAGGAATCATTTCAACACTAGGTAGAGAGTCAGAGACGATGAGTGCATTCATGAAACATATGAAAAATTGAAAAGAGATGAGAAAACACCTCATTCAATGATTCTAAAGGCAAGAAATGGAGTATGGTTCAGGGAAAACACACCATGTTAAGGGAGGTCAAGCCATAAAGGGAGGTCGTGTTTATGACTAATGTCTCCAGATTAAGGGAACTTAGTAGCAGGCCTCCTATACCAAGGATGTCGCATTTCCTGTACATATCTAGTATTAAACATTTGCAATTGGGAATTGAAGACAGCATACCTTTCAAATCCGAAATTGATAGAACCTACACTCAGCAAAGCAAAAGGCAAAAAACAAAATTAAGATAGAGCTAAATTATATATAAATGTTACTACTAATCTATGTGTAAAAAAAAAAAAAAAAAAAAAAAAGCACATGCAAGCAAAATTTCTCCTAATGATCACCAAATTTGGAAAAAAGTTAAATGAACTAAAGACAAATTATGCTCCTGAATTGCATGCACACCCTACATGCAATAAATATCACATTTTTAACCATTAAGAAACGTCTAAGATCATGGCATTCCTCATTGTGGAAGCCAACAATCCCATCTAATCTGTAAATTTCGGATGTATACAAAAAGGACTACTCTTATTGAGGGTGAGAAATTGATTTGATGCATTTTAGGGTTCATGGGTCGAACCATAAGAATTTTTATGGCACAAAAGTGGGTGCAAAACATGACAAGGTTATCATACAAAAGTAATTTTTTTTTTTTTTGGTAACTCAAACTCAAACTCAAACTCAAACTTAAAAATTGGACCGGCGACATTAGCACTCTATTATATTCTTTTTTGTTTTCCTTTTTGGTGATGTGATGCAGTCAGTTACAACTGGTTTCGACTCAATTACTCAATAGAGAAACAACAAAAAATAAAGTTTAAATCACTAAAGAATATGAGGCCACAGTGCATGGTTGGGAAGGTTTTAAGTTTATGAGGAAACTTAAGTTGATTAAAGCTAAGGTTAGGGAATGGAGTGAGGCAGAGTTTGCTAATTTAAGGGAACAAAAAGTTTTGATATTGAACAGAATTGAAGAGTTGGATTGTTTGGAACAGGATGATGCACTTGAAATTAGTAGTGTACTTTTATATTTTGCTTGTTATTTTCTTATCTAACCAACTGATAATATTAGGTTAGCTTTTAGAGTTAGAGATTCGTTGGAGTTAGTTATAAGCTGTTACAATTAGTTAGAAGTTTGTTAGATGGTTAATATTTGGTTACTTCACTATAAATAGGGACTAGGAGACTGTTATGAGTTAGTTTTCAGATCAGATTTCTTTTATAAAGATTTGTATCACTGCAATAGAGCATTTTTCTGTTCTTTTTCGACTCCCAAATAGCCTTACTTCTTTGTAAACTGAATTTTTTTCTCTTATAATGAAGATTTTCTGATTCTCTGCATCAATGGTGCTTCTTTTGGTTTGAATTCTTCATCATTTGGTATCAGAGCCTGAGATTTGATCTCTGTGGAGTGACATTTCCTGGAAATTCTTCTTCTCTCTTCTAACATCCGGTTTTCTTGTTTAGATCTGATCGAATTTGCCTAGGGTTGGTAGAAAATCTCTATAGGAGTGATTGTAGCATCCTTATGCAGTGAATATCACATTCGAACCCATCTTTCAGGATCATGAAAGCAATTGTGGAGGTTCAGTCATGGTTGCATCTTTTCTAGTTCTGATTGAAGCATATTAAGGCTGAGAATTTCATCACCTGTTAGGTTGCAGCTTCAATAATAACCAGTGGTTGCATTCGATAAGGAAATTGTAGGTCTGAAGAGGTTGTTGCACTCAGATTTGGTGATTTGGTTCAAATCAAAGGAGTCTCTTGCTCGAAAGCAGTGACAGTGATCACAATCAGCACCTGTTTCTGGCAATTTCTTCTTTTGCTAAAATCGAGCCCTGCTTGTTTGGTTTCTTTGCTGATAGATTGTCATTCAACTAGGGTTGCTTTGATTTTTAAGGAGTATTTGACTCTGTTTTTAGAGTTTTACATCAGTTTGGGAGATTTCATGTGAGTTGCAACTACAATGAGGTTCTTTACTTAAAGTCCACCTGCGTTCAATCACTGTTGGTTGCAGAATTGAAATTTTAGCCTTTCTAGCTAAGTTAAATCAGCACCAGATTCTATCCTCTATGATCAGAACTTTGTTATTGGTTTTTGATTGAATTTGCTAGCTATTGTTATACTGTAAAAGTTAATTTTCTCTTAGTTATTGCTGTTGTGGCTCAAAGAATGAGAGTAAGAAGAGGTAGAGGATGGGAAAACACCTTGTACTTTTATCATGGGGTTGATTTACTTCCACTGATGAATGGAGATTGTCACACCCCATTTTTGCACCACCTTACTAGGGCTCATCATTTCATGCATGTTTTTGTTTTGTTTTTGAGTTTAGTCACTTGCATTAGTTTTCTAGAGTCACAAGGACAATGGATATGAATTTTGGTTCAAATTGGAGTTGATCTTGAGGGATAATAAGAGCTTTTGTGACTTGAGGGGCATAATCGTCTTTTAAGTCCCAAACTTTTCATTTGACCTTGGAATGATCTCCAAATTATCAATTGGAGTTCATATGGATGCATATGAGGTACTTAAGTCCCGTGGCCCTGATGATGAGTTTAGTGTGGTTATTTACGGATTATCCTTGAAGAATTAGTGCGAATCACAGCATGAGATTTTTGGTTAAAATGAAACGAAAATTATTTTATTAAATTAGCCATTTTTATCATGACACTAACACGTGTACGTATGTGATGAGTGTGTGTACGCACATACGATACATGTGCATGCGTGTTAGCGGTCAGTCTCCCAATTTTTATAAAAGACAATTTCCTTTTCCTATTCAGATTAGAAGTCTTTTATCATTATAAAATACCTTTTGATTATTCTTCAAGGAAACCTAGTCCAGGAAGGAAAGGGAAACTCCAGATTTCAGCTATAAATACTCTCTTGATGTCTTTAAACAAGAGAGAGGAGAAGAGGGCTTGGAGGGAGTGAAATTCGTCATAATTCAGCAGCAGATTTTCTGAAAACCAGCAGTCGTATTTTAATCATAACTTTTTCATTCGAAGTCAGAATTTGATGAAATTGGTCTTGTTAGAAAGATAATTCAATTCTCTACAACTTTGTATTTCACAAGCTTTGTCCAAATCCAACGTTTTCATACCCAAAAACGCGATTGAAGTTGCTGCTGCTGCAAAGTGACGAAAATCACTTTTCTTTTCTCTTGTTTTCTTTTTGTTTTCTATTTTCTTTTCAAAGTTGAGTGAGTTTTGATCTCTTTGCTGTGATACCACTTTGACAAAGAGGAGGATTCGTGTTGGTTTGATTCACTCTAAAGACCTGAGGAGCCACGAACAATTACAAACACAAAGGAAGGCCCTTCCTAAGGTATTCTCCTTCTCTATTCAAGCTTAAACTAGGTTTTCATATGGGTTAGGCTTATTGCATGTTAAAGGTAACTTTTTTATCATGTATTAACACTCTAGCTAGTTAATATACATGGAATATCTATTGTTTATCTACTGTTTAGCATGCTTTAGGGCTGTCCTTTAGGTTTTTAATGCATAGTTATGATTCTTGTGCTCCTGTTTGTCCTTGTGCTAGGATTAGTGTCATTGCATGTTAGAGTTAGGATTTTCATCATGTTATATTGCTTTAGTTAGTTAATATGCATGATTTAATTTCTGTTTAGTTTGGTTTTAGCATGATTAAAGTATGTCTTGTGAGTTTTTAAGCATATTTGTGAGTTTAGGGTTTTAGAGTCATTGTTTCGTGTTTGTTTTCATATAGCATGATAAAGTAGACTTTTTTATTTGGTTTTTCTTCGTGTTTGCTGTATATGTTTTTCATATGGAGTAAACATGATAGTTTTGCATGCATGTTAGTATGTTTTAGGGTTTTTATGCATGATATGGTTCTAGGAATATGTTAGGACTTATTATTGTTCGCTGTTTTTGCTATTGGCATGGTTAGTGGATGATTTTAGGTCATAATACTATTCTGTCCAGATTTGCATGTTAGTGTTTTTGCATGGTTTTGAGCACTTGTAAGGGTGCAAATAGGTGTGGTATTTGTTCTATGGCAAATAGGGCTGCTTATGTCTGAAATAGCTAATGCTTGGAGCTAATTGCGCTCAGGTAAGTGGGTGTGAAGGTGCCCCAATTCACCTTTCTTCCTTAACTCATTCTCTTCTCCCCATCTAGGGTTAATTTTTAATATGATCCTATGGTTTAATTAAAGGTTTCCTTCATAAACAAAATTCTGGTTTTTATTAAGGTTTCCATTTTGTGGATTTCTTTCCTAAAATCAAACTTTCTATCAATTCTCTTTTGATCAAATAAGGAAACCTAGGGTTTTTACCATAGGTTTGTATTAGGATTTAACCTTAGTTCTAATCGAACTACGTGGACTTTGATCCATGTATTTCGTTGCATGGTACGTAGGCGCTCTTCGTGAGGCTCAAGTCCGTTCTAGGATCCAAGCATCCTAGGTTTATTTTTGTTTTCTTTTCTTCTTTTTCTTTTTCTGTTTTTATGTGCTTATTATGCATGGATGGATGAATGAAATATATGATATGCATGCAATTCTTGTGATGATATACTTGCTGATTTTTGTATGGAAAGATCTTGATTTAGCCCAAATGAACTGAGAGACCGAAAGGGTGACATGGGTGCCTATAGGCTTTGCCTAGAACCTTCCCATGTCATAACTTAGCCTCCGAATCCCCGATTTCTTTGGTTTTCAAAAGATTGGTTTTTGCCTTTCCTTTTTTATGGAGTCATTCAAATTGTTTTCCTAAAACAAACTATTTTTAGGGTTTTCCTTGTTTCCTTTAAAAAATAAGGTGGCGACTCCTTTCCTTTTTCTTTTTCAAACCCATTTTCTTTCAATCCCTTGTGGGCCCAATTTCTGGGGTTCACAGTTTGGCGACTCCACTGGGGATGTTGTGGGCTAGACTCTATAAAGTTTAATTGGGCTAAGTTAATTTCTTATGTTTAATTAAAATCAATCACATTGCATCCGCTTGATTGTGTGCTTTCATTTATTGCATTGTGTGCGCAAACTCTTGCATGCTAGGATCGATGTCCCTCGATGTATCCTTGCCAACGATCGGCCTAGTCTCAACCTTGGTTTTCCTGATTCCATGTGTTGGGGCGAAAGCTATCAACCTCTCTTGCCTAGTACCCTTGGGCTTGCCCTTGGGTATATTAAATGAGTTAATCACGTACTGCTGGACCCACGCGGCATTCCTGATGCCACATGTGGTTAGGTATAAGGATTGCTCAAGCAAGTGAAGGACCCTAGCCTACCCTTATCATTAGTCCATATAGACAGACTTGTAGGACACTACGGTCTCACCTTTATGCACCCACAATTGTTTGTAATGATGCTATGCCGTGTTTGTGGTGTGAGGCTTTATATCTTATGCCCTTAACATAGACCTTTAAACCCTAGCCTTCGTTAAGGCCATGGGTTAGGAGGAATAAATTAAGGAAATAGGATGTGAAGCTATGTTTGTGATGTGCTAGTCCTAGGAGATTAATTAAACCTAGTTGAAGGACTCTATGCCCTATTCTTTAAAACATACCCTTAATCCATGATCCCTGTAAAGGTAATTGGATAAAAGGAATGAATTAATTGAACATGGTGTAGAGACCGAGTTCATTAAGGAAAATATGGAGGTTTAGGACAAGTCCTTAGGCTAAAGATTAAAACTTTTCTATCCATAGACGTGCTGGCTTGGATCCGCAATCCACAAGGGCGTCTAGTGAGTGTTGAGTCTACCCATCAGACAAACATGGCCGACGAAAGAACTAGTGAGGGGCACTTTGACCTTGAGGCTTGCCTGAAAGCCATCATGGCCAAGCTTGACCATACCGCCGAGACATCCGATACCGCATTGAAAATGGCTCAAGAGAACCAACAGAAGATGGCGGATCTTGAACAAAATGGCTCTAAGGTCCATTCCTCGGGTATACCTCATGGGGCTGGCACCGAAGAGGGACCTCAATCCAATGAGAACACCAAGACAAGGGGGGAAAGTAGCTCGAAACCTGAGGTCACCAACCTAGAAGGGGAAGCCAAGGGGAAAGGTACTAGCAGTGATTCCGTGTTAGCTAGCAAGGTAGAAGCTTTGGAGAGAACCATAAAAGGGATTCGCAGGGCTGATGACATGGTCGATGTGCGGACTCTATCCTTGTTTCCAACGGCTCGTATTCCACTACAATTCAAGATGCCGGAGTTAGAAAAGTTCGATGGGACGGGTTGCCCTAAGACTCATTTGAAGATGTACGTGCGAGCTATGCACCCTCGAGGGGCTACTGACGAGCTTTTAGCTCAAATGTTCCATGAAACCTTGGCCACTTCTGCTTTGAAATGGTTCTTATCCTTGGATGAGAATAGAACCCGGACTTGGGAAGACATATGCAATGAGTTTTCAGAGCACTACAAGTATAACACAGAGGTGGACGTTACTCGAAGGGACCTAGAAACCCCCAAGCAAGGGGCTCATGAAACTTTCTCCGCTTACATTACAAGGTGGAGACAAAAGGCGTCGAGAATGACGGATAGGCCGAATGAGGAGGACCAAATTCAGTTAGTGGTTAAGAACCTGCTGCCCGTGTATCACAAGCACCTATTTGCCCACTATTTCCCAAATTTCAAAGCTCTCATTGGGGCTGGCACGCAGGTTGAAGATGCTATCAATGATGGGACAATCAAGACTGAGGAAGTGAGGAGTCGCAAGACAAACTTTACTGGGAAGAACAATGCCGAGGTCAACACCATAACTCAACCAATCCAACCCTTTTCTCTCAATGATGTCAACCCACCTCGCCAATTCACTGACCTATTCATGCCACTCGAAAGAGTCCTTGAAAAGCTCATAAGTCGTGACCTATGTTAGGATTATGCCCTAGAGCCAATCATAGAGATGATTGTTTAGGGATTAGGAACAATCATTTGATTTCATTTATGTATGTCACATTTATTATTGATTTAATAAAAGGGCTTATTCTATTATGTTTATATGCATCATTTATATTTACATAATATGTCCATGGAGTTAGAGTTGAGAATATGGAATTACAAAGAGTTGTAATTTTGAGACTGTAGATATATCTCTGTACTAAACTCCTAAAGCATTCCTAGTTGAAGGTTCACTATGATGGACAATAATGAACCATAGGACTAGCACTTGTTAGGTTGACTCTATAGGAGGATAGCTAGTCTCAAGCTATTTGTGTGGAGACACTACAACCAACAAGTGGGTGCCTATTACGAGAATAGGTACACTGAATGTGACCAAAGATATGAGATAAACTGAATGGAGTTTTATCCTGCCTGTCAATCAGTTTCTCATTATTATAGTGGTACAAGTAATCCTTAGACCTGAGACACCATAGTTGTCTTATGCATGTAGCTTTAGAAGTTTGATAACACTAAGTGCAAATCCTATTCAGGGGTTTGCAAAGGTGTTCATTGGCCCTACTGCTATGTGTATGAAGGCATGTGAGTGATCAACAAGGGATCCATCACTCTCAGGAAAAAGAGAGAGAATGTCTCATATAGCATTCATAATATAACTCATTAAATCCATGGCCATGGTAGGATGAATATGAAAAGAGTTTCATGAGTTCATCAATGAGTTGATATCTATGAATGAGTATAAAGTAATTGAACTAGGGACTTGACAGACTTCCATGTCCTATTAGTTCAATTGGAGACATTGTGTTGAAGGAAGGATGCAATTGTAACCTATAAACTATAACAGAAGGGTTCTTTGTAAATGACTATTCACCTCATTAAGGACCACACCATGAGCCATATGCTAGGTGTTACTCATGGTTAGTAGAAGCCCTAATTGATATAAGTGAGTTATAATCAATTAGGGAATTGGAAGGAGTTCCAATTAGACCCTAAATGGAAAGAGTTCCATTGTGCACACCTCGTGCTATTCCTACTACTTGATGATGTGAACCCAATGGGTCACACACTGATCATGCAAGAAGGGCTTTAAAGTCTATGAGAGAAAGGGTTTTAGTGAATAAAGAATAGTTCTTTATGGGCCTATTTGTATTTGATACAAATAATAGGGGTTAATGTGCAATTAAGAGTAATTACACATAACCCTATTAGGGTTTCTTCCCCATGGCCAGCCCCCTTTAGTGGGCTGCCTATATAAGTCACACTTATGTGTGACATGGCATAAGAGGCTTGCACAATAAACCCTAGCCGTCCAGCACTTTGGAGGCTCCCCAAGGGCTGGCCAGAATTTCCAGCCTCCCTCTCTCTCTCTCCTCTCTTCTCCTACACTAGCTGTTAGGATTATGCCCTAGAGCCAATCATAGAGATGATTGTTTAGGGATTAGGAACAATCATTTGATTTCATTTATGTATGTCACATTTATTATTGATTTAATAAAAGGGCTTATTCTATTATATTTATATGCATCATTTATATTTACATAATATGTCCATGGAGTTAGAGTTGAGAATATGGAATTACAAAGAGTTGTAATTTTGAGACTATAGATATATCTCTGTACTAAACTCCTTAAGCATTCCTAGTTGAAGGTTCACTATGATGGACAGTAATGAACCATAGGACTAGCACTTGTTAGGTTGACTCTATAGGAGGATAGCTAGTCTCAAGCTATTTGTGTGGAGACACTACAACCAACAAGTGGGTGCCTATTATAAGAATAGGTACACTGAATGTGACCAAAGATATGAGATAAACTGAATGGAGTTTTATCCTGCCTGTCAATCAGTTTCTCATTGTTATAGTGGTACAAGTAATCCTTAGACCTGAGACACCATAGTTGCCTTATGCATGTAGCTTTAGAAGTTTGATAACACTAAGTGCAGATCCTATTCAGGGGTCTGCAAAGGTGTTCATTGGCCCTACTGCTATGTGTATGAAGGCATGTGAGTGATCAACAAGGGATCCATCACTCTCAGGAAAAAGAGAGAGAATGTCTCATATAGCATTCATAATATAACTCATTAAATCCATGGCCATGGTAGGATGAATATGAAAAGAGTTTCATGAGTTCATCAATGAGTTGATATCTATGAATGAGTATAAAGTAATTGAACTAGGGACTTGACAGACTTCCATGTCCTATTAGTTCAATTGGAGACATTGTGTTGAAGGAAGGATGCAATTGTAACCTATAAACTATAACAGAAGGGTTCTTTGTAAATGACTATTCACCTCATTAAGGACCACACCATGAGCCATATGCTAGGTGTTACTCATGGTTAGTAGAAGCCCTAATTGATATAAGTGAGTTATAATCAATTAGGGAATTGGAAGGAGTTCCAATTAGACCCTAAATGGAAAGAGTTCCATTGTGCACACCTCGTGCTATTCCTACTACTTAATGATGTGAACCCAATGGGTCACACACTGATCATGCAAGAAGGGCTTTAAAGTCTATGAGAGAAAGGGTTTTAGTGAATAAAGAATAGTTCTTTATAGGCCTATTTGTATTTGATACAAATAATAGGGGTTAATGTGCAATTAAGTGTAATTACACATAACCCTATTAGGGTTTCTTCCCCATGGCCAGCCCCCTTTAGTGGGCTGCCTATATAAGTCACACTTATGTGTGACATGGCATAAGAGGCTTACACAATAAACCCTAGCCGTCCAGCCCCTTGGAGGCTCTCTTCTCTCTCTCTCTCTTCTCCACCTCTAGCAACAACAAGGAAGAAGAAAGAAAAGGCTTGAAACTCTAGCTAGGTGTGGATACCGTTGGAGGCAGCACACTTGGGCTGATCATTCACCGCTGTCCGGAGTAGAAGCTTGGAGCAAAAAGGAGAAGACAAAAATTCTGTAAGTGTTCTAACCCTCTTTGTAGTTAGGGTTTGATTTTGTGTTATGCATAGTTAGATTCATGGGATTGGGAATCGTAGGAAAAATTTTTATATTCCGCACTTCGATTTTTCCCTCTTGTATGATTCCCAATAGTGGTATCAGAGCCATGATTATGCATAATACAAAATACATATGGGCTGGTAATTATGGTGTAGTTGAATGATTCAAAAAATCTGGAAAATTTTTCTGCATAATTGGTTTTCCTCCATGGCTGAACCTAGGGTTTGGAACCCTAGGTCAATTCTCTTCTACTCCTCTTCTAATTGATGGTTAAGTGTAGCCATGGATGCAATAGGTTGCATAGGGTTTGAGTTTGAAGAAGAAGAATAAGGAAACTAGGGTTTTATGAAACTGTTATGAACAGTTTTCATGGTAGCCATGAAAAACCGTCATCTTGTTTTGCATGCCGAATTCAGAGTTCTTCTCCAAAATTTTCGAACCATATATGGTTAGAAAGCTCTTCGAATAAGCTTTCCAACCCAACAAACGGTGCGTCAATCCGAGTTCTGTAGTGAAAGTTATGAATTTTTTACTACAGGCTGTCCAGAAAGACAGTTTTGCTCGGGAATGAAGCAATAGCCACAACTTTGAGTTATTGATGGAGATCAAAGGCATGGCAATGGTTGCCACCACTTGGGTTACGTTCTAGACATGGTAGGGAAAGGTTCCCAAGCATTTAGATGCATCATAATTGGATTAAGATGCTAGAACAGAAGGAAGAAGGAGAAGAACACCATGGAGGCTGAATCTGGGTTTTAGAACCCTAAGGTTCTTGCAATTAATTCTAATTAAAGCTGCTGTATTTATGATGGAAGATCATTGTAGGATCATTATATATCATGTGTATATGATTTTCTTTAAGTTTCAAAAAGGTTTTGATGGAAAAAGATTCAAAAAGTTTGAAAATTTTTCATGAACAGCATAGCAGATTTTCTCTGCAGAAAAGTCATCAATGGAGTTTTGATTAGAACTTGAGTTAGGGAACTCCAAATTGCATGAAACCAATTGCATTAGTTTCCTAAGACATGTAGGATACTGGGAAAATTCGTTTGGTAGCCTGACTTAATCATCTTGCTGGGTTTTAAATCAATTTCTGACCATGGACAGTATGCTGTCAAATTCTGGGCAGCCTACTGTTGTTTTAATTGTTTAGAACAATTGGTGATGATATGATCATCCAAACCTCTTCTATTGGCTTAGTATTTCATGAAGGGACATGATACAAAAGCTGGTTTCAATGGAGGAGTCGAATTGATAAGGTTTTAGAAGCTATTGTGACCTTGAAGGTCTGCAACAATGGCTCCAGCAATGGGTTTTGGAAACCCTGATTGTTCTTGATGATGGCAGCCACTTCCACCACTTCTCACGTGTCTAGAGGCTTGTCCCACACCCCTAGGATGTTCTCCCATGACTGGCCATGGCCTCCCACAGTCGTTGGTGGCCATGGCAGCCTAGCCAAGCTCAGGCAGCCCCCTCGTAGTGACGGCTGCATAGAGTTAAGGATGAAACCCTAATTTTGAGTTAATGATAAAACCCTAATTTCATTATGGCATTAATTAAAACCCTAATTGGAATATTAATTACCTTAATTAAGAGTTAATGATTGGTCATTAAATGACCAATCATGGTTATTGATTGTTAGGGCATAATTAATACCATTAATGATGTCTAGGGTTAGGGTTTTGGAAACCCTAATTAGTGTAATTAATTAAGGGTAATTAATACCCTATTTGGCATTAATTAAACCCTAATCCCTTTTATTAAATACCATATGAACCTAGGGTTTTAATGATTGGACATTAAATGACCAATCATAAGGCATTTAATGATTAGGGCTTGCATTTAGGGTTTAGGGTTATGCATTTAGGGTTTAGGGTTTTAGGAAACCCTAATACACTAATTCATCATTTTAATGATTTTATTTAATTCCTATATTAATTATTTAATTAATATTGATTAATTTTATAATGTTTTAAATGGTTTAAAACACAATTAGGGATTAAATTAAAATCTGGAAATTCTTAATTAAATGAAATTGTTTTGTTTAATTAAGGAAACCCTAATATTGGATATTAGAGTTATTTTAGGAAACTTTACATGTTTTAAATTAATTTGATTAATTGAAACTGTAATGTCTTAAATGTTAAGACTTTATTTAATTCTGGATATTTTTGTTAAAACCTAATAAGATTAGGATGCATTAATAAGATTAATGTAAATCATTCAAGAGAATTACCATAATGCTCATATGTTTTAATGCTTACAGTTTTTCTTTACATTATGCAATGAGATTGTATGTATGTGCTTGGACGATGATTATGGACTATACCCTTTAAACCAATTGTGATTGGCCGTCTTATGAATGGGATGTTATTATTTACAAGAGTTGTAATTTTATTAAGGTGATGTAATTTATTTGGGGCTTGCATGCCACCTTCCCTCTCCCTCTCTCTCTATCATTCTCTTATGTACCCCACATTCCCCTTATGTATCCCTTTCTTTAAATTATGTAAATGTTATGTAATCGAGAGCGCACTAAGGAGCATGGTGGACCCAAAGGAGCATGATAGAGCCCAACAAGCCAATGGTGGAGACCATCAAGCCAAGGGAGCAGATTGAAGGACTTGAAAGCTTAGAGAAGTGTTTCAAGAAAGCATGCATGTTACGAATGGTTTATTTTACGATCACCTACACCCACCTTAGACCTTGGATTCAATCTATTGGCTTGGATTGAATCCTCTCAAAGTCCATAATCATCATAGTGGGAGCTTTAATTTATGAGATAATTGTATTAGCTCCAATCCTATAGTTTGGTATATGGTGCCTATTCACTTAGGGACTAATATCAAAATATGGTACTTTATATATGTTGATATATAATAGCATGCGATGTATGATTTATAATAGCATGAGATGTACGATTATAAATAGCATAATTTATATATTTAAATTTTGATACATAGGATGCATGTTAATTTGATGAGACCCTTTAAAACCCCTCTTATTTAATATTAAGTTGAAAATGGAGAAGTCATTAGGGAATGAATTCTTCATTGCCTTCCATCATTATAGGATCATCTAACGTCCCTTAATGTGGGTACCTGGCTGCAGACATGTAGGAGCTACCCATGTTAAAGACATTACTTGAAACTATCACATATGAGATATCATGGGGTGCCTAAACTGGTATATACCAAGAAACTAACATGTGAGGTATATATTTGGCGAAACATACCTGTGTGAATGATGGGTTTAACTTAACTAGGGAAGTATTCCAAGAAACTAACATGTGAGGTGTATGTTCCCTAGAGGCAAAATGATTGGAACTTGCTTATGAAGCAATAGACAAAGAGTTGTCTTCTTATTGTGGGTTAGAAGCCAAGAAACTAACATGTGAGGCTTCTAGGTCACAGTGGGACCCCAATCCCCATTAGGAATGAGATTCCCGAATTCCATTAGAGGGTGTATGGAATTTGATAAAATAGTGGGAGGTACCATATGATTAAAGACCCAATCATTATGGATAAAAATGAAATCTAATTCTCTGTTTATGTAGATTACCTAATTACTCACCTCAAAACCCCTATTTCCTAATATATAGGATATTGATAGTTTGACTAAACCCGATTTCTTTGATTGATTTAGGAAATTGAGAATTGTTCTCAATTTCAAAAGATTGTTTATATGCTATTAGGCCTTTTATTAAAGGCCCTCCATAAAACATCCTAAGAAGAAAAAGACACTATACGCAATTGGCATCTTGTTGCCATGCTATATGATAGTATTGATGACTAATGAGCTTCAGAAGCAAAATTAGTAAATGCAAGTGCTTTTGATGTCCTACATCACATACAAAGATTGTATTGTGAGTAAAATAATACTATAAAGTATAGTACTTGTAAAGGACTTCTTCTGGACTAGGATGTAATAAAAGTTGTTTATTAATAATCATTCTTTTGAAAAATTATTAATCACATAGAATAGCTTGAGAAGCTAGATGTGATTTAAAATGGAAGCATAGAGGAAAGCAAGTCTTGAAAAGTCAAAGACAAAGAAATATAATTATTTTGTAGTAAACATAAGGTATTGTAAAGGGAACTTGATAAAGTATCAGTCTTCCTAGAAGAACCAAACTTTTGAAGTTTTGGTTCATGCTCTAAACTAAATTGTTGGTTAGTTCTGCTTCTTGGTTTTTGGATTCTAGTATAATCTAAATCGAAGCAGAAAGTTAAGTAGATAATAAGTTACCTTTAAAAATTTTAATAGAGCAAGAGTTGCTAGATTAATTTTGGGAACTTATTTCTTAACTAGGTCATTTAAGACATTCTAGAAATTTGATTTCTGAATTTAAATGACTAATTAGAGTGAATGCAACGTATTCTGAGAATACAAGAGATGTAGAGACTCTCATTTAAATGTAACGATTATGACTTGGTTATGAAATCACCAAAACCATCTTTTACTTGGTGAAGTGAAAGAGTTACATTTATAATTTGACTAATACATTGTAATGTATATAGTCATGTAGAGCATGCATTCAATTACAGTAGACTCACCTTAGAATACCATAGCTTAATGGTGAATCTAAGAGAATGAATTGAACCCTATTAAGATATGGTTTGATCCATGATGAGTTTTACTAATGTATCCATCTAGGATATACCTTAAAATTGCTACATATTGATAATTTAGGGTTCACTCCAGTTTTGTCCCAATTATATCAGATATGATATGGGAAGAAACCCAACTTAAAGAAGTTAAGGCTTGGGCTTGTGCTACGTATGTCTGGAAACATAATGTAGACAATCTGGAAATACGGTCAAGTAAGTGTTGAATTGTGGTATATCCCAAAAGTGGTTGGGATAGTATTTCTATTACCCTAATGAACAAAAGTTGTCCATTAGGATGTTTGCTGGATTTTCTTGAGAAAGAGTTCATTCAAGAAGATGCAAAAGTAGATAGAATTTATAGAATTGTCTGTAAAGCCACAAACGAACAAAGATCCAACCCTTGTCTCTGTTAAGACAAAACCCTTAACTACACTACAATCTTTTCATAGATCAAATTGGATATTTCTTAACATAAGAGAGATATTGTATCTCTATTAGAATGTGAAAGAATTGTTCTTTGGAGATAAAGATCACCAAGATAATCCTATTGATTATGACTAGACGATGTTTCACATCAACTCGAGAAATGACTAAGAGTCATTAAATCCAATATGGATAGGTAGAGACCTAAAAGGCTTGGCTATTTAAGAATGTTTTCAACATAGGCAAAAAGTTGTCTATAAAGAAACTTGTTTGATAATAGTTATGCTGAAATCCATTTGGATCTTGTTATCTATAAACACACATTTTGAATATAAGATATGTCAAAAAGGATATAAAGATGTTATATCAAATGGTGAAAAACCATAAAAGTGTGTAAGTTATAGAAGTCTATTAATAGACTACAAGGTTCTCATAATTAGAACATCTATAAAGTTGAGGTAATCAAATTGTTTGATTTCTCTCATTGTATAGATGGACCATGAGTGTATAAAAGGTTAGTGGGAGTGTGATCGTTTTTCTTTATCCTAAGTATAGATGACATCCTAATCATTATGAATGATATATGAATAACATCCTAATCGTTTTGGTTTTTGGAGAAAAACTAATTCATGAAAGATTTGGCAGAAGCATCCAACAAGATCTATAGAGATAGATCATATAGATTGCTAAGTATCTCCAAATCATCAAACATAGTTGAAATGTTGAAGGAGTTCAACATGGAGAATTCTAAGGGAGGTCTGATTTACTTCAGATAAGAATTCATTATTCAAGGGCATGTGCCCTAGGATAACACAAGTAAGGTTCTTAAAGTGTTAAGAAGCCTTATTCTACACTATGTATTGAACCTGATATCTATTATGTTGTAATTGTTACAAATAGTTATCAGTCAATTCAAATTTGGAATATTGGATTGTATATGGAAATTGTAAACTCATAGTAGATGGGTATATGGATTTGGATATAATCCATATGGGGTATATTTTATATTCACTTTAGTTGGTGAAATACTTAATGGAAGAACTATATGAAAGATACAGTGGATTCCATTATTAAGGGTGAATTAATTGTCGCATTGTCTAGGAGACTATTTGGATCTATAAGTTCATTTAGAACTTAGAGTTGTTCCTTCCATTGAGTTGCCCACACCTTGTTTTGTGACAACAATGGGTCTATAGCTCAAGTATAGGAATCACGGTCTCATCAAAAGTCCAAACTCATAGAGTGACAATTCCAAGTGATTAGAGGAATCATTGGAAGAGGTAATAGACACATTACAGAAGATATTATCTACATAAGTTTTTGTAGACCTACTGACTAAAGCTTTAAAACATAATTGGTTATGTCTAAGACCAACATCTTGAGAAGATAGGTATGCGATACATGGTCGATTGGCTTTAGTGCAAGTGGGAGATTGTTAGGATTATGCCCTAGAGCCAATCATAGAGATGATTGTTTAGGGATTAGGAACAATCATTTGATTTCATTTATGTATGTCACATTTATTATTGATTTAATAAAAGGGCTTATTCTATTATGTTTATATGCATCATTTATATTTACATAATATGTCCATGGAGTTAGAGTTGAGAATATGGAATTACAAAGAGTTGTAATTTTGAGACTATAGATATATCTCTGTACTAAACTCCTTAAGCATTCCTAGTTGAAGGTTCACTATGATGGACAGTAATGAACCATAGGACTAGCACTTGTTAGGTTGACTCTATAGGAGGATAGCTAGTCTCAAGCTATTTGTGTGGAGACACTACAACCAACAAGTGGGTGCCTATTATAAGAATAGGTACACTGAATGTGACCAAAGATATGAGATAAACTGAATGGAGTTTTATCCTGCCTGTCAATCAGTTTCTCATTGTTATAGTGGTACAAGTAATCCTTAGACCTGAGACACCATAGTTGCCTTATGCATGTAGCTTTAGAAGTTTGATAACACTAAGTGCAGATCCTATTCAGGGGTCTGCAAAGGTGTTCATTGGCCCTACTGCTATGTGTATGAAGGCATGTGAGTGATCAACAAGGGATCCATCACTCTCAGGAAAAAGAGAGAGAATGTCTCATATAGCATTCATAATATAACTCATTAAATCCATGGCCATGGTAGGATGAATATGAAAAGAGTTTCATGAGTTCATCAATGAGTTGATATCTATGAATGAGTATAAAGTAATTGAACTAGGGACTTGACAGACTTCCATGTCCTATTAGTTCAATTGGAGACATTGTGTTGAAGGAAGGATGCAATTGTAACCTATAAACTATAACAGAAGGGTTCTTTGTAAATGACTATTCACCTCATTAAGGACCACACCATGAGCCATATGCTAGGTGTTACTCATGGTTAGTAGAAGCCCTAATTGATATAAGTGAGTTATAATCAATTAGGGAATTGGAAGGAGTTCCAATTAGACCCTAAATGGAAAGAGTTCCATTGTGCACACCTCGTGCTATTCCTACTACTTAATGATGTGAACCCAATGGGTCACACACTGATCATGCAAGAAGGGCTTTAAAGTCTATGAGAGAAAGGGTTTTAGTGAATAAAGAATAGTTCTTTATAGGCCTATTTGTATTTAATACAAATAATAGGGGTTAATGTGCAATTAAGTGTAATTACACATAACCCTATTAGGGTTTCTTCCCCATGGCCAGCCCCCTTTAGTGGGCTGCCTATATAAGTCACACTTATGTGTGACATGGCATAAGAGGCTTACACAATAAACCCTAGCCGTCCAGCCCCTTGGAGGCTCTCTTCTCTCTCTCTCTCTTCTCCACCTCTAGCAACAACAAGGAAGAAGAAAGAAAATGCTTGAAACTCTAGCTAGGTGTGGATACCGTTGGAGGCAGCACACTTGGGCTGATCATTCACCGCTGTTCGGAGTAGAAGCTTGGAGCAAAAAGGAGAAGACAAAAATTCTGTAAGTGTTCTAACCCTCTTTGTAGTTAGGGTTTGATTTTGTGTTATGCATAGTTAGATTCATGGGATTGGGAATCGTAGGAAAAATTTTTATATTCCGCACTTCGATTTTTCCCTCTTGTATGATTCCCAATACTAGCAACAACAAGGAAAAGGAGGAAAGGACTTGAAGCTCTAGCTAGGTGTGGATACCGTTGGAGGCAGCACACTTGGGCTGCTCATTCACCGCTGTCCGGAGTCGAAGCTTGGAGCAAAACGGAGAAGACAAATATTCTGTAAGTGTTCTAACCCTCTTCGTAGTTAGGGTTTGATTTTGTGTTATGCATAGTTAGATTCATGGATTGGGAATCGTAGGGAAAAATTTTATATTCAACACTTTGTATTTTTCCCTCTTGTTCGATTCCCAACAACCTATTGAAGCCACTCGACCCAAGACCTCCACCAAATCCCTTACCCAAGAGCTACAATGAGAATGAGTACTGCAAGTACCACCAATCCAAAGGCCATGCCACCAATCGCTATATTCGCCTTCGCCACCAAGTCCAATACCTCATTGACAAGCAAGTCATTTCACCACCAACCCGTCCAAATGTCACCCGTAATCCTCTCCCATCACACAACAACACACCCCCACCTAACACCATAAATGCCATTGGGGTTGAATCCTCTCGCCCTCGCCTTCCCATAAGACAATACACTCCGCTCCCCATGACCTTAACCCGTCTCTTCACCATTTGCCGCAATAACAGCCTTATCATGCCACTTCCACCAAAGCCAAGACCATCAACCCCTCACCAATATTGCCAATACCATCGTGCACCCGGCCATGACACCGAGGCTTGTTCTATACTAAAGAAGATCATCCAAGACCTCATTGACCAAAAGGTTTTGTTGTTGCCAAAGAAATCTATCCAACAAGAGCTGAAAGAAAGATATGAAGCAGGGGATCCTCAGGTTGGCCTATTAGGTGAAGCGTCGGGGAAATATGATTACTATGTGCTGTACTCAAGCCCAAGTCTGATATCAGATGAGCCGATAGTCCCTTCAGGTTGGGATGACTTGCCGACAGAGATGGAGAGCATTGACATGATAGAATGGGATGACTTAATGAATGACTCCGAGGAAGTCCATGACATATGGGCTAGCGATGATGAGTTGGACCATATAACCAGAGGGGGTCGTCATTTCAAGCCCCCCCACCTAGAATCTGAAAATCCGTTGGAAGATTTGGAAGGGCAGAGGCGTCCTAGCTTGCAAGAAGAAGAGGATGAAGTGCTTAGGCAGCTGAAGAAGACCAATGCCAACATTACTATTTGGGGCTTGCTCATGGCCTCGCATAAGCACAGACAGACCGTGTTGAAACTGTTGAATCAGATACAAGTGCCTGTTGACACATCCCCCGAGGGATTGGTACATTTGGTGAATCCAACCCCCAAGAACTCAACCATCGTGTTCACCGATGTAGACCTACCTAAAAGCGGGCCGAGCCATTCTCAAGCTCTCTATGTGACCGTTGACACTATGGGGAAGAGGGTTCCCACCGTTCTTATCGACAATGGGTCCGCACTGAATGTATGTCCTCTCCGAACTGCCACTGTTTTGGGTTTGGGACCCACTGATTTCACGCCATCTGGGCAGACCGTAAGAACTTATGACAACACCCGCCGAGAAGTAATAGGGGTAGTTACTTTGCCTCTTATCATGGGACCCACTGAATTTAGGGTAGAATTCCAAGTGTTGGATGTGCCGTCATGTTTCAACTTGTTGTTGGGCCGACCTTGGATCCATCCTGCTGGGGCTGTGCCATCTTTACTCCATCAAAAGGTGAAGTTTCCTTATGAAGGAGCCATAGTAACACTTCAAGGGGACTATGAATTGAAACTCGCGGGTGTGCCTATATGTGAGATACAACCTGAATCAGCAGCGATACCGCTATCTGGGTTTGACTATGTCCAATGCATTAAAAAAGAGCTCGAAAAGGGTGAATTAATACCCTTGGACTTTTGCCCCCATGGCAACTTGCACGTCGGTGAAATAGTGAGAAAGATGAGTTTCTTTCCAGGCATGGGGCTAGGGCGTCGCCAACAAGGGATCCCTACGTCTATTCAAAGCCGTGTCACCTCATACACTTTTGGGCTAGGATATGAGCCCTCCAGAAATGATCATGCAGAAATGCTAAAGAGGAACAAGGAGAAAGTAAGAGCCAAAGCCGAGGGAAGGGTGCCAGACCTGAAGATCTCACCATATCGACCTACTTTGAATGGTTACTTCGTCAAAGAAGGGGATGCTTTTCTATATTGCGGGTTTCCAGAGCCCACCTTTGACCAAGCTACCAAGATCCGAGTTCCGGGTTTTGAAATCTTCTTCACCGAATGGTATCCAATCACAGCTGAAATGGTGGATGATGATGCCATCAATGATGAGTTCTGGGAAAAGAAAGAGGAGGACTGGGCAGAGAACCTTGATGCAGGGGCTATGACTGAAATGTTCCAAGACATGATCCTCATCATGGAAGACTCGACCATTGAAGAACTCCAGGGTTCGTCCATTAGCCATGCTACCTTGCCACTCCTGAATTGGTACCTTGAATGTGGTGTCGTTGCGGAGATCCATGAAGAAGAAGACCTTGGCCTACCTGATAGCAGCTTGTAGGTGTCTTAGTTTAGTAATATTTCCCTAATTCAATAAGATGTATCTACTTTACTCACTTTGTGGAGTCATAGTATTGATACAGATTTGTTTGTTTTCCTTCTTTCTTTTGTGTGTCACTCCCATTATTCCTAGTCAATAAAGTGTGCTTTCTTTCTCTATATATGCAGTGTCTCTTTTCTCTCCTCTATGGATATTTATGGCATGGATATAGATCCTAGGAACGATGTCCCCCCGGAGCTCGTTGAGCAAAGGAAAAGGGGCGTCACTGAACCTAATATGGATGAATTGGAATCAATCAACTTAGGGACGAATGAATTGCCAAGAATAGTTAAAATTGGGAAAACCCTCTCCCCCGTTGAAAAAGAAAAGATGATCTCCCTCTTGAAAGCCAACATTATGGCTTTTGCATGGTCTTATGAAGACATGCCTGGCATCGACCCCGATATTGTGCAACACTATATCCCCACTAATTCCCTAAAGAAGCCGGTAAAGTAGAAACTCAGAAGATTAAAACCAGAATGGGCTCTAAAAGTAAAAGAAGAGGTAACTAAACAACTAGACGCGAGTTTCCTCCAAGTTGTGGAGTACCCCGAGTGGTTGTCGAATATAGTGCCTGTGCCTAAAAAAGATGGGAAAGTGAGGATGTGTGTCGACTTCCGAGATCTCAACGCCGCGAGCCCTAAGGATGACTTTCCTTTACCCCATATCGGCGTGTTGGTAGATAGCACGGTGGGACATGCACTCCTCTCCTTCATGGACGGATTCTCCGGGTATAACCAGATAAAGATGGCGCCTCAAGACATGGAGAAAACAGCCTTTATCACGCAATGGGGAACGTACTGTTACAAGGTAATGCCTTTTGGCTTAAGAAACGCTGGGGCTACTTACCAAAGAGCAGCTACGACCCTATTGCATGATATGATCCATAAGGAAGTCGAGGTTTATGTCGATGATATGATCGTGAAGTCCATGGATAGAGAAGGGCATTTTAAGGCGCTAGAGAAATTCCTAGAGCGAGCAAAGAAGTACAATCTCCGTCTAAACCCACAGAAGTGCGCTTTTGGTGTCACTGCAGGCAAGTTATTGGGGTTTATGATCACTCAGAGAGGTATCGAAGTGGACCCAGGGAAGATAAAAGCTATTGTGGAGATGGAGCCGCCTAGCACTGAGAAGCAGATCCGGGGTTTTCTGGGAAGAGTTCAATACATAAGCCGATTCATTGCCAACTTAACGATGGTTTGCGAACCAATCTTCAAATTGCTTAAGAAAGGTGTGCCAAAAGTATGGAACGAAGAATGCCAAGAGGCCTTTGAGACCATTAAGAGATACTTGAGCAATCCTCCAATCTTAGTTCCCCCACGGCAAGGTGCGCCGCTTTTGTTATACTTAACGGTCACCGAAACCGCGACGGGGGCTATGTTAGCTCAATATCTCGAAGGGTC
This sequence comes from Liquidambar formosana, assembly GCA_039720395.1. Lineage (NCBI taxonomy): Eukaryota > Viridiplantae > Streptophyta > Magnoliopsida > Saxifragales > Altingiaceae > Liquidambar > Liquidambar formosana. The sequence continues at coordinate 7,056,538 of CM077831.1, forward strand.
TACAAAGGAGAATGCCATCTATTACTTAAGCAAGAAAATGACAGACTATGAAGTGAAGTACAATGCGATTGAAAAAGCTTGTGTGGCACTAGTATGGGCGACGCAGAAACTCCGACACTACATAATGTCCTTCGAAGTGTTCTTGATAAGTCGCATGGACCCGTTGAAGTACCTGGTAGAAAGGCCAGTATTGTCATTCAAAACTGCTCGATGGTCAATTCTCCTCAATGAATTCGACATCAAGTACGTGAGTCAGAAGTCTATCAAGGGAAGCGTCATCGCAGACTACCTAGCCAGCTGTCCGGTGTCATCATCCGCTCCGTTCAACGATCAATTCCCAGATGAGGACGTGCTAGAGATTGGTAGAAAAACTTGGAGAGTATACTTCGATGGGGCAGCCAATAAGAAAGGTTATGGGATAGGAGTCCTGCTGGTCTCACCCGAAGAGGCATTTACACCGTTAGCGGTCAAGTTGGGGTTCGAAGCTACCAACAACATTGCTGAGTATGAGGCCTGTATCCTAGCACTGGAAGCGGCACTTGAATTGGGGATCAAAGAATTGGAAGTGTTCGGGGACTCAGCACTAATCATTTGCCAGATAAAAGGGGAATGGAAAACTCGAGATGGGAAATTGTTGCCTTACCATGCCTACCTGGAAGCTCTAACCAAGGAGTTCTCAGAGATAGAGTTCAACTACCTTTCAAGAAACAAGAACCAGTTCGCCGATGCCTTGGCGACCCTAGCATCCATGGTGGAGATACCTGAAGGGGGAAATGTGAAGCCATTGGTGATAGAATGCCGAGACAAGCCTGTGTACTGTTGTGCAATCCGAGGAGGAGAGGTAAATGATGGCTACCCGTGGTTCCATGACATAAAGAAGTTCATTGAAGAAAGGGAATACCCAGAAGGAGCATCTCGTATCGATAGAAAAACCCTAAGGCGGTTGGCGAGTCACTATGTACTTTGTGGAGGAAAGCTATATCGGAGATCATACGACGGGATCCACCTGCTGTGTGTCACCGAGGAGGAAGCCGAGCATCTGATTAAAGAAATCCATGAAGGGACAGGGGCTCCGCATATGAATGGCTATATGTTAGCTAAGAAAATCATGAGGTTAGGCTATTATTGGTCCACCATGGAAAGAGACTACCACGCACATGTCAAGAAGTGCCACAAATGCCAACTGTTCGCCAGTGGACAACATTTGCCTTCTATGCCTTTAACGAGTATGTCATCACCTTGGCCATTCGCGGTATGGGGGATAGATATCATCGGACAGATTAAGCCAAAGGCATCAAATGGGCATGAATACATCCTGGTCGCCATCGACTACTTCACTAAGTGGGTGGAAGCAGCGTCCTTCAAGACCTTGAATTCCAAGAAGGTAGCACAGTTCATACAGCACAACATCATCTATCGATATGGGGTACCGCATGAAGTTATCTCAGACAATGGCCAGCACTTTCAGAAAGAAACCCATGAGCTCTTGCAAAAGTATGGCATAGTTCACCATCTGTCGTCGCCATACCGTCCTCAGACTAATGGAGCGGTGGAAGCAGCTAACAAGAACATCAAGAAGATACTACAGAAGACTGCGGACTCACACATAGACTGGCATGAGAAGTTGCCATTGGCTCTATGGGGTTACAGAACATCAATAAGGTCATCAACAGGGGCTACCCCTTATTCTCTAGTTTATGGAATGGAAGCCGTGTTGCCAGTTGAATTGGAAGTTCCTTCACTAAGAGTTGCCATGGAGAGCCAGATAACAGAAGTGGACTGGGTTAAGAGCCGCTATGATGAGTTAGCTTTGCTGGATGAAAGGCGTTTAAGGGCGTTGTATCATGTTCAGGGGTATCAACGGAGAGTTGCCAGAGCATTCAACAAGCATGTCAAAGATCGAGGTCTAAAGAAAGGGGATGTAGTGCTGAAAGAAATCAGAGCTCCAGTGTTCGGTCTGCAGGGAAAATTCAAGCCAAGTTGGGGTGGGCCATACATTATCAAAGAGATATTGCCAGCAGGGGCTGTTCGCCTCATGGATTTAGATGGAATTGAGTTTGCTCGTCCAACTAATTTGGATCAATTGAAGAAATATCATGTTTGAAGCCTGCTAGGTTGAAAACCCGTAAGGGCGGCCTAGGCAAAAGTTAAGGCATAAGAACTACGTAAGACCTAATTCTCCATTCAAAAACAAAAAAAAACAAAAAACAAAAAACAAAAAAAAAAGAAGAAAAAAAAACCATGGAGATACATAGGCAACCCATAAAGTTACCTTGGGTGCGGTCTAAATCAAACAAGAAAATCCCAAATTTGATTTATTATTGGCAATTTATTCAAAACTAAAATTGATTGACATAGCAATTCATTGGTATTAAGTAAAAGAACTATAAATATGCCATAAATATCCTATTCTATTTTCTTGAGCTTCTTTGCAGCTCGCTCCTCAGCTTTCTTCTTCTCTCTTTCATGTCTTCTTTTCTTCCTCAAGTCGCGTTCATAAGCTGCTGTCACTGCTTCCATGATATCTTCTCTGCAAGGTCCAAGTCCATCATTCTTGATAAGTCCAAAAATCCTTTCTCTTTGAGTAGTCTCTCTCTCACCTAAATTGCTTTTCAACCATTCCTTATACTCGGAGCTCATCATATACGGACCATCAGTATTCGTAACTTGGGTTAGTATCAACTTGCTAGGCCATCGGTCCTTCGCCCAAGTCACTACAGAAAGACCCGCGGGCACCACAGGATAGTCACCTTTCAAGGAAGTGGGTATGGTTTGCATGGCGCCCATCTGACGCAGAACCCTTGAAGGCCAATAAAAAGAAGTAGACCTCAGTCCTATGAGTCTCACCATGGCGCATCCAGAAGTCCGCAGAAGCACCTGGTCACTGCAGCCCCATATGAATACAAACCACTTGACACTCCTCCAAGAAAGGGTTTGGAAGTAACCTAGCCAATCTCTCAATGAAAATTGCCCAGGTAGTTCAATGCGGCGAAGGCAGTAATGCTGGGGCTTGTATGGTGTAATGGCAACTGGTGACAAGAAATTCAGTCTTTCAAGCAACCACATCTGCAGTAGAATGGGGCTACCTCCTAAAGGAACCTTTGGGTCCTCATGAGTTTTATCCAAACCATTCAGGGTTTCAGCTAGCACCATGGGAATCAAGTTATGGCCCTTGGCAAGGAGAGGAATCAAGTCACAGATTTGAATGGGAACATGTGGAGTACCAGTGGAAATAAGAAAACGACCAATGAGGCAAAAGGCAAGAGCATGCTTAATAGGAAAGGTAAAATTCAGAATACCTTTACTATCATAAGCTAAAAAAGAGGTTGCCAATTTCATCAAGTCTACCATATGGTCCTTTACAAACGTAGAGGCATATTGTGGGTGAATCCCAAGTAGATTGGAGAAAGAAGTAAGAAAGCTTGGGCGAGGAGTAGGGAGAATGAAAGGACCTACCGTTGAAACTCCATACAATGCACAGAATTCCTCCATGGTTGGGCACAGTTCTTCATAGTTGAAGCGGAACACATGAACTTGAGGATCCCAAAAATATGTAGCAGCAGTCAAGAGGTTCGTTTCAAGCCTCACATGCCTCAAGGAGAGCAATGGATCCAAGCCAAAGCACTTGAACTCAGATTTTGCTTCAGCACTCATAACTCTCAAAAACCCTCCTAAAAATTTGTCTAGAGCCTCCATAATTTCTAATGAATGAATACAAGTAGGTTTAGGAACCTCTTGGATGTGTTTTTATAGGGAAAAGGTCACAAATCCAAGTTCAAATAGGAAAAAACCCATCAGAATAGGAAGTTTCCTATTCAAAGTGGGATTTCCGCTTTGGGCTCGGGTAACCACCCAGGCCTGGGCGGCTAGCCTCCCGAGGCCTGGTGGTCACCCAAGCCACCTTGTTTTGGCTTTCTCCCTCGCTTTGTCTCGCCTTGGCGCGTGATCAAACCTCCTTCCAAATGAGATATTCAACACTTTTTGAGCTTAAAATCAATCAAATTCCATCTTGAAATCAATTCCTTGAATTGATTTTATGTTCAAAAGGGTTGAATATATTTCCCCTGTGTCATGCCAACTCAAGTGACAATGTGTTAAGTCACTTTCCTCTTGCACCATGCCTGTTCAATCTTGATAAATTGATCATATATCCTCATTTCAAATCTTGATTTTTCATCCCACTTGGTTGAATATACTCATCACTTGAATATATTCTTCCATTTCAAAAGTGTATTCACTCTTTGAATATGCTTCTCGGTTTCAAATTCTCATTCCCTATCCTACTTGGTTGAATATATCCATCACTTGAATATATTTTTTCATTTCAAAAGTGTATTCACCCTTTGAATATGCTTCTCAGTTTCAAATTCTCATTTTCTATCATACTTGGTTGAATATATTCATCACTTGAATATATTCTTCCATTTCAAAAGCATGTTCGCCCATTGAATATGCTTCCTAGTTTCAGATCCTCATTATCACTTACTTGGTTAAATATATTCATCACTTGAATATATTTCTCCATTTCAATGGTATGTTCATCACTTGAACATACTTCTCAGATATTTTGTCACTTACTTGGTTAAGTATATCCATCGCTTGGGTACACTTCTCCATTTCAATGGTATGTTCATCACTTGAACATACTTCTCAGATCATTTGTCACTTACTTGGTTAAGTATATCCATCGCTTGGGTATATTTCTCCATTTCAATGGTATACTCATCACTTGAGTATACTTCTCAGATATTTGGTCACTTACTTGGTTAAGTATATCCATCGCTTGGGTATATTTCTCCATTTCAATGGTATGTTCATCACTTGAACATACTTCTCAGATTATGTCACTTACTTGGTTAAATATATTCATCACTTGAATATATTTCTCCATTTCAATGGTATACTCATCACTTGAGTACACTTCTCAGATTATTCTCTATCTTACTTGCTTAAGTATATCCATCGCTTGGATATATTTCTCTATTTCAATGGTATGTTTATCACTTAAACATACTTGTCACTTACTTGGTTAAGTATATCCATCACTTGGATATATTTCTCTATTTCAATGGTATGTTTATCACTTAAACATACTTGTCACTTACTTGGTTAAGTATATTCGTGACTAGAATATATTTCTCCATTTCAATGGTGTACTCATCACTTGAGTACACTTCTCAGATTATTCTTATCTTACTTGGTTAAATATATCCGTCGTTTGGATATATTTCTCCATCTCAATGGTATGCTCATCACTTGAGTGTACTTCTCAGCTTACTTGGTTAAATATATCCATCACTTGGATACATTTCTCCATTTCAAAAGTATGTTCATCACTTGAACGTACTTCTTAGTCTTTTTCAATCATTAAGTATACTCATCACTTGAGTATATTTCTCAGCATCTTTTTCATCACTTGGTTAAATATGTTCGTGACCTGAATATATTTCTCCATTTCAAAAGTACACTCATCACTTGAATACACCTCTCAGATTATTCTTATCCTACTTGGTTAAAGATATCCATCGCTTGGATATATTTCTCCATTTCAATGGTATGCTCACCACTTGAGTATACTTCTCAGATTTCATTATCAGATTACTTGGTTAAATATATTCGTGACCTGAATATATTTCTCCATTTCAGTGGTATACTCATCACTTGAGTATACTTCTCAGATATTTTGTCACTTACTTGGTTAAGTATATCCATCGCTTGGATATATTTCTCCATTTCAAAGGTATGTTCATCACTTGAATGTGCTTCTCAGATTTCATTCTTATCACTTGGTTAAATATATTCGTGACTAGAATATATCTTTCCATTTCAAAAGTATGTTCATTCGTAGTGGCTTGAATATGCTTCTCTTATCAATTCTCAACCCTCAGTGGTTTAAGTATACTCATGACTTGAGTACATTTCCTTATTTCAGTCTCAGGTTTTCAACCTCCCATCATTGTTGGTATCAGTGTGTGATTTCTCCGGGCTTTTTGGCCAAAAATGGGTTGTTCTTTATCATTGGTTCACAAGTGTAACTTGTTCGCCAATAAGGGGCTTCTGTCACACCCCATTTTTGCACCACCTTACTAGGGCTCATCATTTCATGCATGTTTTTGTTTTGTTTTTGAGTCTAGTCACTTGCATTAGTTTTCTAGAGTCACAAGGACAATGGATATGAATTTTGGTTCAAATTGGAGTTGATCTTGAGGGATAATAAGAGCTTTTGTGACTTGAGGGGCATAATCGTCTTTTAAGTCCCAAACTTTTCATTTGACCTTGGAATGATCTCCAAATTGTCAATTGGAGTTCATATGGATGCATATGAGGTACTTACGTCCCGTGGCCCTGATGATGAGTTTAGTGTGGTTATTTACGGATTATCCTTGAAGAATTAGTGCGAATCATAGCATGAGATTTTTGGTTAAAATGAAAAGAAAATTATTTTATTAAATTAGCCATTTTTATCATGACACTAACACGTGTACGTATGTGATGAGTGTGTGTACGCACATACGATACATGTGCATGCGTGTTAGCGGTCAGTCTCCCAATTTTTATAAAAGACAATTTCCTTTTCCTATTCAGATTAGAAGTCTTTTATTATTATAAAATACCTTTTGATTATTCTTCAAGGAAACCTAGTCCAGGAAGGAAAGGGAAACTCCAGATTTCAGCTATAAATACTCTCTTAATGTCTTTAAACAAGAGAGAGGAGAAGAGGGCTTGGAGGGAGTGAAATTCGTCATAATTCAGCAGCAGATTTTCTGAAAACCAGCAGTCGTATTTTAATCATAACTTTTTCATCCGAAGTCAGAATTTGATGAAATTGGTCTTGTTAGAAAGATAATTCAATTCTCTACAACTTTGTATTTCACAAGCTTTGTCCAAATCCAACGTTTTCATACCCAAAAATGCGATTGAAGTTGCTGCTGCTGCAAAGTGACGAAAATCACTTTTCTTTTCTCTTGTTTTCTTTTTGTTTTCTATTTTCTTTTCAAAGTTGAGTGAGTTTTGATCTCTTTGCTGTGATACCACTTTGACAAAGAGGAGGATTCTTGTTGGTTTGATTCACTCTAAAGACCTGAGGAGCCACGAACAATTACAAACACAAAGGAAGGCCCTTCCTAAGGTATTCTCCTTCTCTATTCAAGCTTAAACTAGGTTTTCATATGGGTTAGGCTTATTGCATGTTAAAGGTAACTTTTTTATCATGTATTAACACTCTAGCTAGTTAATATACATGGAATATCTATTGTTTATCTACTGTTTAGCATGCTTTAGGGCTATCCTTTAGGTTTTTAATGCATAGTTATGATTCTTGTGCTCCTGTTTGTCCTTGTGCTAGGATTAGTGTCATTGCATGTTAGAGTTAGGATTTTCATCATGTTATATTGCTTTAGTTAGTTAATATGCATGATTTAATTTCTGTTTAGTTTGGTTTTAGCATGATTAAAGTATGTCTTTTGAGTTTTTAAGCATATTTGTGAGTTTAGGGTTTTAGAGTCATTGTTTCGTGTTTGTTTTCATATAGCATGATAAAGTATACTTTTTTATTTGGTTTTTCTTCGTGTTTGCTGTACATGTTTTTCATATGGAGTAAACATGATAGTTTTGCATGCATGTTAGTATGTTTTAGGGTTTTTATGCATGATATGGTTCTAGGAATATGTTAGGACTTATTATTGTTCGCTGTTTTTGCTATTGGCATGGTTAGTGGATGATTTTAGGTCATAATACTATTCTGTCCAGATTTGCATGTTAGTGTTTTTGCATGGTTTTGAGCACTTGTAAGGGTGCAAATAGGTGTGGTATTTGTTCTATGGCAAATAGGGCTGCTTATGTCTGAAATAGCTAATGCTTGGAGCTAATTGCGCTCAGGTAAGTGGGTGTGAAGGTGCCCCAATTCACCTTTCTTCCTTAACTCATTCTCTTCTCCCTATCTAGGGTTAATTTTTAATATGATCCTATGGTTTAATTAGAGGTTTCCTTCATAAACAAAATTCTGGTTTTTATTAAGGTTTCCATTTTGTGGATTTCTTTCCTAAAATCAAACTTTCTATCAATTCTCTTTTGATCAAATAAGGAAACCTAGGGTTTTTACCATAGGTTTGTATTAGGATTTAACCTTAGTTCTAATCGAACTACGTGGACTTTGATCCATGTATTTCGTTGCATGGTACGTAGGCGCTCTTCGTGAGGCTCAAGTCCGTTCTAGGATCCAAGCATCCTAGGTTTATTTTTGTTTTGTTTTCTTCTTTTTCTTTTTCTGTTTTTATGTGCTTATTATGCATGGATGGATGGATGAATGAAATATATGATATGCATGCAATTCTTGTGATGATATACTTGCTGATTTTTGTATGGAAAGATCTTGATTTAGCCCAAATGAACTCAGAGACCGAAAGGGTGACATGGGTTCCTATAGGCTTTGCCTAGAACCTTCCCATGTCATAACTTAGCCTCCGAATCCCCGATTTCTTTGGTTTTCAAAAGATTGGTTTTTGCCTTTCCTTTTTTATGGAGTCATTCAAATTGTTTTCCTAAAACAAACTATTTTTAGGGTTTTCCTTGTTTCCTTTAAAAAATAAGGTGGCGACTCCTTTCCTTTTTCTTTTTCAAACCCATTTTCTTTCAATCCCTTGTGGGCCCAATTTCCGGGGTTCACAGAGATGATGGTCAACAACAAAATCAGCAACAAAGAGATGAAATTAAGCAATTACGAAGACAAATAATGGCTTTAACAGAGAAGGCACAACACCTCCACTTTCCTAGTGAGAATGAAGACTCTAATGGGAGTATAAAATTGAAGATTTACATGACTGCGAAGAGTGGTTGAATACTCTTGAGGGAGTATTTGATTACTAAGATGTTATGGATAGCAAGAAGATGAAGTTGGCCTCTACTCACCTAAAAGAAAAATCCTCTGAATGGTGGAAACAATTACAAGTGTTTCTACTAAAGTTGCCTTTTTTGTTGGTTCGTGGGTAGTGATAAGTGTTTGACTTCGGATCATCTTGCTCTTAGAGGGTGGTATGTGCTAAATAGATGTATCCTTTGCAAACAAGACGTAGAAACGGTGGATCATCTCTTTGTTCATTGCTTTGTGGCTAGGAGCCTTTGGATGCTCTTATTCAATATGTTCGGTATCCATTGGGTGCTTCCATCGTCCACTTATGATCTTTTGGCGGGTTGGTGGATTAACGGGGGAAATATAAAGGCTAGAATTATTTGGAGTATGGCTCCGCATGCTATTTTGTGGTGCATTTGGAGGGAAAGAAATGCTTGAACTTTTGATGGGGTTGAGAAATCTATCATTGATCTCAAGTCCTATTTTCTTGAGTCTTTATTTTTGGGATTTTCTAGTTATACTAATACTTGTAATTTTTTGTTTGTTACTTTTGTCGACTCCTTTAAACTTTAGAGGAGTTTGTAGTTAGTCACTGTATATGACTTATGTACTTAGGCTAAGCCCTTTTTTGTTCATAAAAAAAAGAAAAGAAAAGTGTTGGACAGCAAGTCCTTGTTGAAGAGGCGGCTAAATTTTTACCAACTTGGTCTAATTTTCCAAGTGTTGAAGTAGAAAGGCAATTCCAAGGAAACTCACAACAAAGTGTTTTTTTATGGAGGAATAGAAGAGATTGAGCCATGTGAAGTGCAACTCATCTATGACCAACCTTTAAATGAAGAAGTTAGTGACGATCTTGGGGAAGAAGATTAGTTGAGAGCATACATGCTGCTGCCCATGAAGGAAAAGGTGGTCTCAAAGCCTCAAGGAACTTCTCTATTTCCTTCCATAAGCCTTATGGAAGAAAGTATTCATAATGGTAGCATCAGTGCTTCAATTCCACTAAAGTATGAGGTCGATTTTGAGGTTACCATTGCTGTTAGAGAGTTGATGCAGCCATCTTATGATGAGTTGGTTCATGATTTGCCTCCTGAGTCATCTTCTATGTATGAAATGGCACCTTGCTTTGATGAGGATCCTAGGATGGCATCTTCTACCAAGGGTATGCATCAAATGACTCTTTTAGTGGATGACTTCCATTGGCAGCATCAAGAAGAGATATCTGGTGGTTACATTCCATGTGAATTGGGGCATGGTTGTGGATGTAATGGTTTTAAGCTCTTGAATGGTCTAGATGAAGCATATTTGCCTCTTCCTAAGAAGATGAATTACAAGATTGAAGATGTGACAACTTTTGTGATCGCTGTTCATGCTTCTATGAGGAACAAGACTGAACATTGTAATATTAAACACAAGGCAACTGCTGATGTTTGAAGACTAAAGCTTTGTTTCAAAGCAAGAGACCTTGCATGGGTGGTGTTGAATGGAGAAATCCAACCAGCTGCATCATAAGCCATTTCTGCCTCGTTTTTATATTTTAAAACTTGTTCTTGAGAACAAGTTTTATTTTAGAGAGGAGTCTGATGCACTAGATATTAGTAGTGTATTCTTATTTTTTGCTTTTTATTTTCTTATATAACGAACTGGTAATATTAGCCTAGCTTTTAGAGTTAGTTAGAGATTAATGGGGTTAGTATAAGCCATTACAATAAGTTAGAAATTTGTTAGATGGTTAATCTTTGGTTAGTTCACTATAAATAAGGACTAGGAGACTGTCATGAGTTAGTTTTAAGATCATATTTCTTTTATACAGATTTTTATCACTAGAGTAGAGCATTTTCCTCTGTTTCTCGGCTCCTAAACACCACTATTTCTTTGTAAATTGAATTTCTCTCCCTTGTAGTGAAGATTTTCTAATTCTTTGCATCAATGATGCTTGTTGTGGTTTGAATTCTTCATCATTTGGTCTTTTAAATGAAGGGCATAGAAAAGAGAGGAAAGATTTGGGGTGTAGATTTCAGGGTAGATTGGAGGAGGTAACACTTGGAGAAGAGATTTCTTCGCATCAAAAAGCTAAAGTTAAATGGCTTAAAGAAGCAGAGAATAATTCTAAATTTTTTCATAGGGTGGCTAATGGGAACAAATCAAAGAAACTAATTAAGAGAATTGAGAATGAGCTTAGTGTAATTGTGCAGGATGAGGGGTAGATTGTGAGTGATATCTCTAATTACTTTTCTAAGTTGTGCTTTTTGGATGATGTGGAGAGGCCAGGGTTGGAAGGTTTGGAGTGGGGTGGGATAGAGGTGTCTAGAGCCATTTGACAAGAAAGACCTTTTGAGGAGGAGGAGATTAGAAGAGCTGTTTTTTATTGTAGTAGAGATAAATCACCTGGTCCTAATGGTTATTCTTTAGGGGTATTTCAAAATTGTTGGGAGGTGATTAAGAGTTATTTTCTGCGAGTGTTCTTTGAATTTTTTGAGAAAGGGGTGGTTAATGCTTGCACGATTGCTTCATTTATCTCCTTTATTCCCAAAAAGTTGAATGCATTGAAGGTTTGAGATTTCAAACCAATAAGTTGTCACTTCATTATATAAAACTTTGGCAAAGGTGTTGGCAAATAGACTGAAAGAGGTTATTGGTGGAACCAATTTGTCTTCTCAAGGAGCTTTTGTGGAGGGCCGTCAAAATTTGGATGTGGTTTTGGTAGCTAATGAGGTAGTTGATGAGTGGAGAAAAACTTTTGATTCACTTAATTACCCTTACTAAAAATCTTAAAGACAATATTACCCTTTTGTATAAGAAAACCTCTGAAAAGAAAAGAAAAGAAAAGCATCCTATGTTTTAGGTTTTACCTTCTTAATTAGGGTTCTTTTTAAAGTTACATAACTCTCTCTTTCTCTTTTGTTTGTTTCCCTCTACTTTCTCCTTTTTGGCTCTATCTTCTTTTCTTCTTTCCCTCTCTCTTTTTGGTTATGTTTTTCTCCATTATTAAGCAGTTGCTGCTTCTTTTCTTTTTCTTTTTATTTTTTGGTCTCTCTCTCTCTCTCTCACCCCCCTATTTTGCCTCAAACCATTGACTTGTACTTTGCAGCTCTTATGCAAAGCAACAAGCTATAAGGAGGCCTGGTAATCCCACGTAGCTACTTAAGTTCGAGTTATTTGCACAAGTTAGTCACCAACCTAATTTCATTTAATGATTTATGGCTTGTTTGGTTGTCTAATTTGAAATTAAACAATTCAAGAAATTTTACGTAAGGTTAAAGGCATAAATCTATCACATTGAATTAGAATCTTTTAAAATGTTATAGTTATCACTATAGTTGATATTGTAAAATCAATTTTAAGGAATTCATGAAATACCACTATTTTTTGAATTGCCACTCTTATTTGTGATGATAACTATCATTTTGTTCAATTTGTTAATTCAAGATGATGAAGTGTGCCTTATATACTATGTAAAATTTCTCGAATTGTTTAATTTTGAATTGGACAACCAAACAGGCCCTTAGTAGTTGATGTCAAGGATGGGATCTTCTCATAGCTACATAGGCTTTGTAATTTAAAGCTTGTTTTGCTGATTATCTATTCAGCTCTTGACTGGGGAAAAATTGGAGGTAGAAATGGAGTCTCTAGCAATATTCTCAAATTGGGTTAACACACACAAATAACACATAAGCTTAGTATGTACACCAATATTTCAAAAGGATTCACACACAAGCTTAATCTACACACCAACCTCTCAAAGAATACCTAACCTTTGGATGGGTGGAGGGGCATGGGAAAAGCAAGAAGAAGAGGCCACTTTTGCATACGAGGAAAGAGAAAGAATTGCTGGAAGGGGAGCTATAATTCTAAAGGGCTGTAAAGGAGGATCGATCAAGACCGAAGGCGAATAAACCTGAGGGTAATTTCTATTTTAATAGTTTATTCAAATTCGTAGGATGAAATTATGCATATTAGAAGTATGATTGCATGTGTAAAATACTAGAAATATTCTCTCTCAATCAAGCATGATTAGGATCTAATGTGAAACGTGTATAAATGATTATCCTGTTCAATTATTGTTTAGCATGCCATGATAGTGGAGTAAGGTAAATCTGAATAGGACCGACTGCCCGCTTATCATCGTTGACATCAATTAATGATACTAACATTGATATGATAGGTAAATATTCATTCTCATGATTTCGTAATAACTTTATCAGCTCGCAGTGTTCTTGATATTTAGTCCTAGGGTCAGTTTAGTTGCTTTCTGTTTTCTGAAGTCTGAGACATGCTTGCGGTTTGCGTACGCATTGGTCATAGATGCGTACGCACCCCATTGGAGCAAACAGTTTTCTGTTCTGTAAGATCTTCTGCATGATGGTAGTCAGGGAGTCTCGCGTTTTAACTGTTATTGTCTAGCATGTATGTAGGTTATTGAAACAGGGCTAGCAGAAGATCAGGTACCCAAATAAGAGTGCGTATGCAACTGGCATAGGTGCGTACCCACCAGATGAATTGCAGATAGAAAGCCTATCCTCTGTTTTAATTATGTTTGGTCTTATTATCCGTTTCTTGACTGTTCATTCTGCATCTTTTCATTCATTACTGTATGATAATAATTGTTGCATGTTTTAGGGTTAATTTTAATTGAATATCGAATTAATTATGGCCAATAGTTATGTGTGGGGGTTGGTTTCGACTGGGCATTATCGGGTGCCTAACACCTTCCCGATGATGTACCTTAGCTCCGAACCCGAATCTCTGGTTATGATGAGCTGGACCCTGCTAGGGTTCATTGTTCCCAGATAGTAACTAGGTGGCGACTCCTCTCCGTGATTAGTCTTTCGAGGCTAATTGCGTACTCTTGAACCATCGTGGTGGTTAAAATACTTCTCTTTAGGGCATGGTGCTTACAAAATCATCCCAAAATTAAATGAAAAATTAAAACAAATCAGAATTGTGACTTACCGAGTTCGGATGCGAAGAACACCAAAAACCCTTGGTTAAATCCTCCAAAAGTCCTCCCAATCGTAAACACTGGTCTCAAATATCGTCTGGAAGCAGTCCCAAGTGATTCCCAGTGATTGGCAAACGAGAAAATGCGAGAAAATGTTGGAAAAATGGTGCAATGGCCTCCCAACCCGCGCAACGCTTCAGCTTTGAATCGTGATAGTTCACGCCTACCATACAGGCGTGAAGTCATGCCTACCATACTAGCGTGACCATTAATGAAATTTCCAAAATTCTAATTCTGCACTTGCTTCCTATAAGTACTTGTTATGGCCCCCCTCAAGACGCGCCGAGTCGCGTCTAGGCCCACTCATCTATGTCCACTGGTCCTCAAAGACCCTAAACTACGAGAGTGTCCGCAAAGACCCTAAACTAAGAAAATGACTGGATTGCCCTTTGTGTAATCCAAGTACACATTCGGGTTCCTTATAGCGTGGCAAACTGTGCCAGGCCTAACCTGTGTTTGCCATCATCTGTCGTTGTCCCGACAAAATGCGTTATAAAGTCTTTGTTAGGGTTCTCCCAAGGAGAACCTGATAAAGAGGGGCAGCTATAGACACCCAAATTTTGCCCGGCCACCTCCAGACAAAATCCATAAACCCGTCAACAATACAATTAGGTCGGACACGCTCCATACCTAACTTTGTCTGCCTTGTCTTACCTACCAGGGGAAAGCCTCTCCCCAATTCAACCTCCGACATCTGAGGCCCAAGAGCCAGGAACGGGCACGATGCCCAAAGACCTCGAATCGAACCCCTAAGTCGGCACTAGGTGGTTTGATCTCTAACAATCTTTGATCTGACGATCAATTCAACTGTAGGATCTTCAATTCAATATCCCTAGAGCGGTCTAGGATCATTTAATTGGGAATTAGAGGGCACAAACCCTCCGATCCCCAATTTATCTCGAATCGAACCCCTAAATCGGCACTAGGTGGTTCGATCTCCAACAATCTTTGATCCGACGGTCAATTCAACCGTAGGATCTTCAATTCAACATTCCTAGAGCGGTCTAGGATCATTTAATTGGGAATCAAAAGGCACGAGCCCTCCGATCCCCAATTTACCCCAAATCGAACCCCTAAATCATCACTAGGCGGTTCGATCTCCAGCAATCTTTGATCCAACAATCAATTCAACCGTAGGATCTTCAATTCAACATCCATAGAATGGTCTAGGATCATTTAATTAAGAATCAAAGGGCACGAGCCCTCCGATCCCCAATTCACCCCTAATCGAACCCCTAAATCGGCACTAGGTGGTTCGATCTCCAACAATCTTTGATCTGACGGTCAATTCAACCATAGGATCTTCAATTCAACATCCCTAGAATGGTCTAGGATCATTTAATTGAGAATCAGAGGACACGAGCCCTTCGATACCAAAATACCTCGAATCGAACCCCTAAATCGGCACTAGGTGGTTCGATCTCCAACAATCTTTGATCTGACGGTCAATTCAACCGTAGGATCTTCAATTCAACATTCCTAGAGCGGTCTAGGATCATTTAATTGGGAATCAAAAGGCACGAGCCCTCCGATCCCCAATTTACCCCAAATCAAACCCCTGAATCATCACTAGGCGGTTCGATCTCCAGCAATCTTTGATCCAACAGTCAATTCAACCATAGGATCTTTAATTCAACATCCTTAGAACGATCTAGGACCATTTAATTGAGAATCAGAGGGCACAAACCCTTTGATCCCTAAATTGCCCAAAACTGAACCCCTGACGCAACTTTAGGTGGTTCAATTCCTCACCATTTCCCATCTAATGGTCAAACTGACCGTTGGATCTTCAATTCAACTCCTCAAGATCAATACGGGACCATTTGATCGAAGATCGGGCCTTGTTTGGCTCACGATCAACAAAACCCTAATTACAGAGCCCTATGAGCATCATGCTCGCATATGGGCCATTTAATCCCATCCTAGAGGGTGCACACTCTACTCTTTGGTCCCAAACCAAGTTTAGGGACCCAAAGTTTCAATCCCCATTCAAGATCAACGGTTGGATTTCACCCGATCATTGATCGAACGTGATTGTGCGATTGTACGGCCCCGTAGTAGGGCGGACCACCACCATAGGCCCACTTTAGCGGCCCCACACCTTCTAGAAGGGCATACTGCCCAAAAAACACAAATTCCCATGTGTGATGATGAGAAATCATCACAAATGTGGGATAAGTGTGCCCGCATTGGCCAAACCAGCGTGGGCCACGCCTACTATGCCAGCGTGGATGGGCAGTTTTCCCTTTTGCCACTTTTTGACCATCTTGCCCTCATTAAATGAGGTAATTCCTTCATCAAACAAAGATTAAATGCCTTCCATGTCCCACGTGACCAAAATGCCCTTCCAAATGACCATTTTACCCCTAAAAGTCCATGTTTTCCTATAAATAGCCCAGTTTTTATTCATTAAGAAAAAAACCAAGCCAAGCCAGTCCTTAAGAGCCCTAATCCCTAACCCAATTCCATCTTTCCACACATACAATTAGGAAGCCCCAATCCATCTCATCTTTACACCAAGAATTCCCAACCCATATACTAACCATTCCATCCAAAGAAAACCATCCTAAACACCAATCCAATTCCATCCACCACAAAAAGAAACCTACCACACATCCTCTCAAAAATCCTTTCACACAAATTTAGGGGCTATTCTTGAAGGAAAATCCAAGGGTTGAACCATCCAAAGTGCATTTGGATAGCATAAAAGAGACATAAATTCTGCTACAGTTTTACTACAGAAAGACTGTCAATTTTGTGTCTGTTGAGGGGCAATTTTAAGCCTAGGAAAGGAGCACTTAAGCCTAACTTGGTCAAAGCTAAGGTGAAATCACCTACACTAGGTGAGCTTCCTTTTTAAATTTCATTCTTAAGCTTTTTAGTTTAATTTCCTACTAAGCTTATCACTTCTTGCAGCCACAACATGTGATTGTCGCCCTTCTTGCCTTTGCCCGAGTACGTACATGGGCCTCCTTGTTAGGATTATACCTGTAGACACCCCGTTTTCACCCCCATGAGTTTATGATAGCATTTGGATAGGTTTAGAAGCATTTAGGAGTCCCTAAGCCTTAAAGGACACTTTTGCCCTTTTTAGCCTTAGGAGGATAGGTCATCATTGCATGCATATTTTTGTCTCTTTGTTGAGTCCCATCACTTGCATTTAGTTTCTAGGATCATTTTGAATATGTGTGTCAAATTTGGTTCAATTCCAGATAGGTTTGGATAGTTAATTAGAACTTTTGCGACTTGAAGGGCAATTTTGTCTTTTACTTTGTATACTTTCCAATTGACCTCCAAATTCATTCTAGAGCGTTCCATTGACCTTAGAATGATTAAATGAGTCCAATTTAAGAGCCAATTTAATTTATTGATAGGTTTTGGATTGGTTCACCACATTACCCTATAGTTAATTGACCTTTTTTCGGGTAATTGCCTCATGAAAACCCAGCCACCTAACCGTGGTAAGGGATTTTTGGTTTAAGAATATTATAAGCTTATTCTACATTAAATCCTTGAAATTTTGGCTTTTGAATCACTCAAATCGGAGTTAAAATGAAGAATTTAAGTCCGTTTGAAGTTAGGAGTCCAAACTAGGCTAGACTTCCAAAAACTGAGGAAACCTGAGTTTGCTCTCGGGTGACCGGTTCATCCCAACCGGTCCAACCGGTCACCTAAGCCCTCCATCCTGATTTATCTCTCTTTGCATTTTTTACGGAATGGGACTCTACTACTCTGAATTTCAGCCTTCTAAAGGACTTCTAAGCCTATTGGAAGGTGGTTTTGAGTTTTTTAACATTCATGGGATTTAATTACAGCTCTAGAATGGTTTTATGGTGAATTAATCTCAACCATTGGTTTATATGGTTGGTTGGTTATAAATAGAGGCTCATTCATCAGCATAGGGGACTTTTGGCTTATTTGACACTTCATATTCATAAGAGAGAAAGGGACCACAAGTTTGCACACACCCATATCACTTGGAGGGGGCTTTCTACTACAATTTCAAAGGAGAACTAGAAGGGAACCAAGCCAAAGAGAAGGAAGAACATAGCGAAGACCTTTACTTTGTTGTAAGTCTTCTTGCATCCTTTTACGATTCCTTCTTCTTCTACTCCATTCTCTGCATAGTTATGGCTTAGTATTGAATTAGGAATCATATATACTCTATATTTTAGAGTGTATATGATTCAAATATGATGGGAAAGCATGCTAGTGGAATAGGATTGTGAATTGTTTGATGTTAGGATAGTTTCTCTCTTAAGAATAGATGTACACTTTGCATAGAAAATTAGTTGATGTGTTTAGGCCGTTTTCTCTTCATGGTTCAATTATATGCATGATTTTAAGCATCTTTTGTATAAGACACTTGCTGTGTAAGCCTCGTCTTCATAGGTGTATGGATGATTATTCTTTTCGAGGATAATTATCGTCCTTAGAGGGTGAGGTTGTGCATAAGTGCTTTCTGGAGTGTGTTTAAATGCGCTGTGAGTTTCTTTGCATTCTTAGGTATATATTTTACGTAGGATATGTGAAGAAATTATTCATGTGGAGTGATTTCTACGTAAAATTATTTTTGGGTAGTTTTACTTAAGAAAGCTCGTTGTAAGGATGATTATTTCACATTCTTACATAAAGTACTTACCTAGGGCATCATATTAGATTTTCTTTTCATGTTTTGGATTGTCATATGATATTTTCATCATGATAATTCATATTTGGCATGTTTTTGATAGTTTTGTGCATGATAGGGTGTTTAAAGCATATAGGAGTATATTAGGATTTTGTTTCTCTTTTGATTTTTGTTATTTGTATGAGTATTAGGTCATTATATGCATGTTTAGTATTCTATCCATATTTGATTTAGGTCTTCTAATGATGATTTGAGTATGAATATGATTGATTTGAGCTTAATAATTACCCTATAGAATACATAGGGTAATTAATTGGTGATTTCTCGATGTTTCGAGATAATTTGAGCATATAGGAGCATATAGGATTGAGTTTTTCTTTTGATTTTTGTTATTTGCATGAGTATTAGGTCATTATATGCATGTTTAGTATTTTGTCCAGATTTAAATTAGGTCTTCTAATGATGATTTGAGCATGAATATCAATGATTTGAGCTTGATAATTGCCTTATAGCATACATGGGGTGATTAATTGGTGTTTTCTCGATGTTTCGGGATAATTTGCATATGGTAAGTGGTTCATGGTAAGCTTTTTGTGAATTGTTCTCTTCTCCCCCCTTGGGTTATTGTCTTTACTTCGGATTAGAAGTCTTAAGTTTCCAACTCTCTTAAAATTCTGTTTTACTTGGAGTTCTATTTGCTTTGGAATTCAAATTATTCTGAAAGTCTATTTGAGTTAGAATTCTATTCTTTCTCAAATGCCTACTTTTTCTTAAACTATTTTTGGAAACTCCTAAGTTTTAAAACTTTTCTTAAGTTGGAAATTTAGGGTTTATAGTTCATTGTAAAGGGAGTAACCCCTTCTCAATCGAACTATGTGGACTTTGATCCATACATCTTTGTATGCAAGGTACGTAGGCGTTCATTTGATGTTCAAGTCCGCCCTAGGATACTAAGTATCCTAGGTTTTCTTTTCTTTTTCTTTTATCCATTTGTCCATCACATATTTGTTAGTGGAATAGGATGGACCCATGCTTATACATTTATCCATCACATATTTATTAGTGGATAGGATGGATTTGTTTGCTTATACATTTATCCATCACATATTTGTTAGTGGATAGGATGGATTTGTTTGCTTATTCATTTATCTATCACATATTTGCTAGTGGATAGGATGGATTTGTTTGCTTATTCTCTCCCTTTCTACTACTTTCCATATCTCACATATTTGTTCATGGATGTTTACATGCTTTGTCGATATTTATTGCTTTATGCATGTTCATGGATAAATGTGGATGATTATGGATGATTCTTTACATATGCATGGTGACTAATTAGGAAGTGATTGAAATAGCCCATATAAATTCAGAGACCCATTTTGGCGCGATGTGGGTGCCTATAGGATGTTTCCTAGAACCTTCCCACATTATAACTTAGTCTCCGAATCCTCTCTTGTTTTGTTAAGACCTGCTTTTCCTTGATCGGAGTCATGTGTTTGGTTTTTTAAAGGTTTCTTTTTAAAACTATTTTCATGGTTTTCCTTTTTTCCTTAAAAAAATGAGGTGGCGACTCCTTGTTTGTTATGTTTTTGTGAACCTTTTAAAAACCATATTTTTATTCATTTAAATATTTACAAGTCTTTTTAAAAGAAGGATTTTCCTTCCCCCCTTGGATCGAAACCCGTGGTTCACAGTCTGGCGACTCTGCTGGGGATTAGTGGACTAGACTCAAGTAATTTATATGGGCTAATTTAATTACTTAAATTAAAATCAATCACTTGCATATGCTTGAATGTGTACTTACTTTATTGCATTGTGTGCGCAATTGCATTTGAATGATAGGTCGATGTATCCTTGCCTTTTCTGATTGGCCTAGACTTGACCCCGGTTCCCTTCGTTCTCGGGTGTCATGTTTGCGAAGCTATCAACTCCTCTTGCCATGTGTCCTTGGGTTTTACCCTTGGGTATATTAAATGGATCAATACGTACCACTTGACTTACGCGGCATCCCTCATGCCATATGTGATAGGTATATAGTTGATTCAAGCAAGTAGGGGATACTATCCTACCCTTTTAGTGCATATAGTGGACTATCTAGGACACAAGGACCCACCTAGTTTAAAGTCACCATGCTTGTTGGAATAAATGCAGGTACAGAGTGGATGTGTGTTTAAATGTATGTGTGTATGGAATGAATGTATGTGTGGCATGAATGTGTGTTGTGGGAATGAATGTTAATGGAATAAATGACAATGCAATTCATATCATGGTTCTTTGAGAAGATGATACAAAGCCTTCGATATAGTGATCTGGCTTTTTGCTAGTGAATGTGGTTGGAGATATGAATGAATGCTATGTGGGTGGTTAATTTTAAGGAGTAACATGACTTTAAAATCAATTGACCTACATCCCTTTAGTATGACCTTCTTACCTAAAGCCCAGTGGGCTCATAAGGATGAGAGGCCCAACTAAAGGAATGTTATTGGACCATTACTCGCCCGTTCAAATCAATTGTGGAGACAAAAGGCGCTTTGTGTCACTTTGTTACTAAGTATGGGTTGTTTGATTGTAATAGAGTGCTGGCTTGGACCCGTGACTCTTTAGGCCGTTTGATCAGAGAAAGTACCGAACAAGACCTCGCCATGGATGATACTTGTGCATTGAATAACCTGGCTACACCCGAGGGGACATCTGTTTCTGGGACTCTCGCGGATCCACGAAGGATTGAGAGGCTATTGAATGACATACTTGGAAAGTTGGAAGAAGTATCAGTGAAGTCTGAAACCGCAATAAGAATGGCACAAGAGATCAACAACCGAACCCCTGTCCTCATCCATAATATTCCTACAGATTAGGTTGTGCCCGACACTCAAGTCCCTATCACCCAAATTCAATCCAATCCATCTGCCCAAGTTGGAAGCCAAGCCCAAAATCCACCACGTCCACATACTCAATTGTCGCATCAAAATCCACCACCTCCATTTACTCAACCTCCATTACAAAATATCCCCATCTACACCCAATCATCCACTTTCGTCCCCACCACTGAAAACCTTCCTATAAGTGATGACCAAAAGATGATGGCTGCAAGGATGTTGGCTTTAGGAGAAGACTTTGAAGGGTATTCGTCGTGCAGATGATTTTGTGGATATACACACTCTTTTTCTCTTCCCTCAAGCGAGATTGCCGACTTCGTTCAAAATGCCAGAGTTACAGAAGTTTGATGGAACGGGTTGCCCTAAAACCCACTTGAAAATGTATGTCCGAGCAATGCAACCTCGTAGTGCTTTCGAGGAGTTGATGGCCCAATTATTCCATGAATCACTTAGTATTTCTTCTTTGCATTGGTCTCTAAGTTTGGATGAGTCAAAGACTAGAACATGGGAAGATGTATGTAGGGAATTCTCTGATCACTATAAGTACAATACAGAGGTTGATGTGACAAGGAGAGACTTGGAGACTACCAAACAGGCAGCAAATGAATCTTTCTCTTCTTACATCACTAGGTGGAGGAAGAAAGCTTCTAAAATGTTCGATAGGCCTAATGCAGATACGAATGGTGGTCAAGAACCTATTGCCTATATATCACAAGAACTTGTTCGCTCATCACTTTCCCACTTTTAAAGCTTTGATTAGTTCTGTTACACAAGTTGAAGATGCAATAACCGATGGCACCATTAAGATTGAAGATCCCTCAAGGTTTTGTCGGGTAGCGAACAATGGAAAGGCATCTATTGAAGTGAATGCAATCGCTCCACAATAGCCATGGAACATTGGTGTAGACACCCCATTTTCATCCCCATGAGATCATGATAGCATTTGGTTAGGTTTAGAAGCATTTAGGAGTCCCTAAGCTTTAAAGGACACATTTGCTCTTTTAAGCCTTAGGAGAATAGGTCATCATTGCATGCATATTTTTGTTTCTTTGTTGAGTCCCATCACTTGCATTTAGTTTCTAGGATCATTTTGGATATGCGTGTCAAATTTGGTTCAAATCCAGATAGGTTGGGATAGTCAATTAGAACTTTTGCGACTTGAAGGGCAATTTTGTCTTTTACTTCGTATATTTTCCAATTGACTTCCAAATTTGTTCTCGAGTTTTCCATTGACCTTAGAATGATGAAATGAGTCCAATTTAAGAGCCAATTTAATTTATTGATAGGTTTTGGATTGGTTCACCACATTACCCTATGGTTAATTGACCTTTTTTCGGGTAATCGCCTCATGAAAACCCAGCCACCTAACCATGGTCAGGGATTTCTGGTTCAAGAATATTCTAGGCTTATTCTACATTGAATCCTTGAAATTTTGGCTTTTGAATCACTCAAATCAGAGTTGAAATGAAGAATTTGTGTCCGTTTTAAGTTCGGAGTCCGTACCGAGTCAGAATTCCAAAATTTTTGGATTCCTCTCGGGTGACCGGTTCACCCGACCGGTCCAACCGGTTGGGCCAACTAGTCCAACCGGTTCACCCAACTGGTCACTCGAGAGCCCCATCCTGATTTGTCTCTCTTTGCATTTTTGACGGAATGGGACTTTATCACTCCGAATTTCAGCCCTCCAAAGGACTTCTAAGCCTATTGGGAGGTGGTTTTGAGTTGTTTAACATCCATGGGATTTAATCACAGCCCTAGATTGGTTTTATGGTAAATTAATCCCAACCATTGGTTCATATGGTTGGTTGGTTATAAATAGAGGCTCATTCATCAGCATAGAGGACTTTTTGGCTCATTTGACACTTCATATTCATAAGAGAGAGAGGGACCACGAATTTGAACACACCCATATCACTTGGAGGAGGCTTTCTACAGCAAGTTTGAAAAGGAACTAGAAGGGAACCAAGCCAAAGAGAAGGAAGAACGCAGCGAAGACTTTGCTTTATTGTAAGTCTCTTTTGCTTTCTTTTACGATTCCTTCTTCTTCTACTCCATTCTTTGCATTAGTTATGGCTTAGAATTGATTTAGGAATCATATATACTCTATAGTCTAGAGTGTATATGATTAAAAAATAATGAGAATGCATGTTAGTGGATTAGGATTGCGAATTGCTTGCTGTTAGATTAGTTTCTCTCTAGGATAGGGGGTGCACTTTGCACTGAAATTTTGATGGTTTGTTTGGTTTGTTTTCTCTTCATGGTTCAATTATATGCATGATTTTAAGCATCTTTAGTGTAGGACACTTGCTGTGTAAGCCTCATCTTCATAGGTGTATGGATCATTATCCTTTTCGAGGATAATTATCGTCCTTAGAGGGTGAGGTTGTGCATGGGTGCTTTTAGAAGTGTGTTTAAGTGCGCTAGTGAGTTTCTTTGCATTCTTAGGTATATATTTTACGTAGGATATGTGAAGAAATCATTCATATGGAGTGGTTTCTACGTAAAATTATCTTCGGATAGTTTTACTTAAGAAAGCTCACCGTAAGGATGGTTATTTCACATTCTTACATAAAGTACTTACCTAAGGCCTCATGTTAGATTTTCTTTTCATGTTTAGGATTGTCATATGATATTTTCATCATGGTAATGCCTATTTAGCATGTTTTGGATAGTTTTATGCATGTTAGGGGGTTTAGAGCATATAGGAGCATATTAGGATTTTGTTTCTCTTTGGATTTTTGTTATTTGCATGAGTTTTAGGTCATTATATGCATGTTTAGTATTCCGTCCAGATTTGAATTAGGTCTCCTAATGATTATTTGAGCATGAATATGGTTGGTTTGAGCTTAATAATTGCCCTATAGAATACATAGGGTGATTAATTGGTGTTTTCTTCGATGTTTTGGGATAATTTGCATATGGTGGTTCATGGTAAGTCTTGTGTGAGTTGTTCTCTTCTCCCCTCTTAGGTTATTGTCTTTACTTTGGATTAAGAATCCTAAACTTCCAACTTTTATAAAATTCTGTTTTACTTGGAGTTCTATTCACTTTGGAATTCAAATCACTTTAGAGGTCTATTTGAGTTAGAATTCTATTCTTTCTCAAATACCTATTTTCGGAAACTCCTTAAGTTTTAAAACCTTTTTTAAGTTGGAAACTTAGGGTTTATAGTTCATTGTAAAGGGAGTAACCCCTTCTCAATCGAACTACATAGACTTTGATCCTTATGTCTTTGCATGTAAGGTATGTAGGCGCTCATTTGATGTTCAAGTCCACCCTAGGATACTAAGTATCCTAGGTTTTCTTTTTCTTTCTTTTTTTCTCTTTTTATCCATTTATCCATCACATATGATTGCTGGAGGAGTAGGATGGATTTATTCTCTATCTCTTTACATGCCTTCTATATCTCTCATATTTGTTTGTGGATGTTTATTGTTTTATGGATGTCTATGGATGAATGTGGATGATTATGGATGATTCTTTACATATGCATGGTGACTAATTAGGAAGTGATTGAAATAGCCCATATAAAGTTAGAGACCCATTTTGGGGCGATGTGGGTGCCTATAGGATGTTTCCTAGAACCTTGTCACATCGTAACTTAGACTCTGAATCCTCTCTTGTTTTGATAGACCTGCTTTTCCTTGATCGGAGTCATGTGTTCGGTTTTTAAAGGGTTTTCTTTGAAACTATTTTCAAAGGTTTTCTTTGTTGGGAATCAAACTAGGGAGGAAAAACTACAAAGGCGGAATTAAAATTTTTCCTACGATTCCCAAAACCATGAATCTTAATTATGCTTAATACAAAACAGAAACCCTAACTAGAAGAGGGTAGAATTACTTACAGTTGATTAATGGTCTTCTCCTTTATGCTCCAAGCTTGGTCTTCTGATTGAGCGGTCCAAGTATACTACCTCCAACAGTATCCACACCTAGCTAGAGCTTGTTGTCCTTTCCTTCTTCTTCCTTATGGTTGCTAGAGGTAGAGAAGAGAGAGAGAGAGAGAGCTTCCAAGGGAGAATTCAGGCCAGCACAAGGGAGCCTCCAATTTTTGCTTCAAGTTATAATGTCATCACATCATAGTGGGCATTATATAGCCCACTAATAGGGCCGGCCATAGGGGGATTCCCAACCCTAATGGGTTTTGTGTAATTACTCCTAATTACACAATAACCCCTCTAATTTGTATCATATACAAATTAAGCCCTTAAAGAACTATTCTTTATTCACTTATACCCTCTCTTTCATAGACAAACAAGCTCTCTTAGCATAATCAGTGTGTGACCCATTGGGTTCACATCATCAAGTAGTAGGAACAGCACAAGTTGTGCACAATGGAACACTTTCCATTAAGGGTCTAATTGAAACTCCTTTCAATTCCCTAATTGATTATAACTCATTTATATCAATTACGGCTTCTACTAACCATGAGTAACACCTAGCATATGGCTCATGATGTGGTCTTTAATGAGGTGAATAGTCATTTACAAAGAACCTTTCTGTTATAGCTTATAGGTTACAATTCCATCCTTCAACACAATGTCTCCAATTGAACTAATAGGACATGGAATTCTGTCAAGTCCCTAGTTCAATTACTTTATACTCATTCATTAATATCAACTCAATGATGAACTTATGGAAACTCCTTTCCATATTCATTCTACCATGGGCCCATGGATTTAATGAGTTATATTCAATGAATGCTATATGAGACATTCACTCCCTTTTTCCTGAGAGTGATGGATTCCTTCTTGATCACTCACATGCCTTCACACACATAGCAGTAGGGCCAATGAACACCCTTACAGACCCCTGAATAGGATCTGTACTTAGTGTTATCAAACTTCTAAAGCTACATGCATAACACAACCATGGTGTCTCAGGTCTAAGGATTACTTGTACCACTATAACAATGAGAAACTGATTGACAGGCAGGTTAAAACTCCATTCAATTTATCTCATATCTTTGGTCACATTCAGTGTACCTATTCTTATAATAGGCACCCACTTGTTGGTTGTAGTGTCTCCACATAAATAGCTTGAGACTAGCTATTCTCCTATAGAGTCAACCTAACAAGTGCTAGTCCTATGGTTCATTATTGTCCATCATAGTAAACCTTCAACTAGGAATGATTTAGGAGTTTAGTACAGAGATATATCTACAGTCTCAAAATTACAACCCTTTGTAATTTCATATTCTCAACTCTAACTCCATGGACATATTATGTAAATATAAATGATGCATATAAACATAATAGAATAAGCCCTTTTTATTAAATCAATAATAAATGTGACATGTATAAATGAAATCAATTGATTGTTCCTAATCCCTAAACAATCATCTCCATGATTGGCTCTAGGGCATAATCCTAACATTCTTTTCCTTAAAAAAATGAGGTGGCGACTCCTTGTTTGTTTGTTTTGTGAACCTTTTAAAAACCAGATTTTTATTACTTTAAATCTCTACAAGTCTTTTTAAAAGAAGGGTTCTCCTTCCCCCCGGATCGAAACCCATGGTTCACAGTCTGGCGACTTTGTTGGGGATTAGTGGACTAGACTCAAGAAGTTTATATGGGCTAATTTAATTACTTAAATTAAAATCAATCACTTGTATCTGCTTGAATGTGTGCTTACTTTATTGCATTGTGTGCGCAATTGCATTTGAATGATAGGTCGATGTATCCTTGCCTTTTCTGATTGGCCTAGACTTGACCCCGGTTCCCTTCGTTCTCGGGTGTCATGTTTGCGAAGCTATCAACTCCTCTTGCCATGTATCCTTGGGTTTTACCCTTGGGTATATTAAATGGATCAACACGTACCACTTGACTCACGCGGCATCCCTCATGCCACATGTGATAGGTATATAGTTGATTCAAGCAAGTAGGGGACACTATCCTACCCTTTTAGTGCATATAGTGGACTGTCTAGGACACATGGACTTACTTAGTCCAAAGTCACCATGCTTGTAGAATGAATGCAGGTACAGAGTGGATGTGTGTTTGAATGTATGTATGTGTGGATTGAATGTATGTATGGCATGAATGTGTGTTGTGGGAATGAATGTGAATGGAATGAATAGTGATGCAATTCATGTCACGGTTCTTTGAGAAGATGATACAAAGCCCTCAATACAGTGGTCCGGTTTCTTACTCTTGAATGCGGTTGGAGATGTGAATGAATGCTATGTGGGTGGTTAATTTTAGGGGGTAACATGACTTAAAATCAATCGACCTACATCCCTTTAGTATGACCTTCTTACCCTAGAGCCCATTGGGCTCATAAGGATGAAAGGCCCAACTAAAGGAATGTTATTGGACCATTACCATCCGTTTGAATCAATTGTGGAGACTAAAGGCGCTTTGTGTCATTTTGTAACTAAGTATGGGTCATTTGGTTGTAATAGAGTGCTGGCTTGGACTCGTGACTCTTTAGGCCATCTGATCAGAGGGAATACTGAACAAGACCTCGCCATGGATGATACTTTTGCATTGAATAACCTGGCTACACCTAAGGGGACATCTGTTTCTGGGACTCCAGAGGATCCACGAAGGATTGAGAGGCTATTGAATGATATCCTTGGGAAGTTAGAAGAGGTGTCAGTGAAATCTGAAAAAAGAATGGCATAAGATATCAACAACCGAACCCCTGTCCTCATCCATAATATCCCTACAGATCAGGCTATACCCGACACTCAAGTCCCCATTGTCCAAAATCAATCCAATCCATCTATCCAAGTTGGGGGCCAAGCCCAAAATCCACCACCTCCACATACTCAATCATCGCCTCAAAATCCACCTCTACCTCCACTACAAAACATCCCCATTTACACCCAATCATCCACTTTCATCCCACCACTGAAAACCCTCCTAGTGAGTGATGACCAAAAGATGATGGTTGCAAGGATGTTGGCCTTGGAGAAGACTTTGAAGGGTATTTGCCATGCCGATGATTTTGTGGATATCCACACTCTTTCTCTCTTCCCTCAAACAAGATTGCCGACTTCATTCAAGATGCCAGAGTTACAGAAGTTTGATGGAACGGGTTGCCCTAAGACGCACTTGAAAATGTATGTTCGAGCAATGCAACCTTGTGGTGCTTCCGAGGAGTTGATGGCTCAATTATTCCATGAATCACTTAGCACCTCTTCGCCGTATTGGTTTTTAAGTTTGGATGAGTCAAAGACTAGAACATGGGAAGACGGGTGCAGGAAATTCACTGATCACTACAAGTACAATACGGAGGTTAATGTGACAAGGAGAGACTTGGAGACTACCAAACAGGCGGCAAATGAATCTTTCTCTTCCTACATCACTAGGTGGAGGAAGAAAGCTTCTAAAATATTCGATAGGCCTAATGAAGAAGAACAGATACAAATGGTGGTTAAGAACCTATTGCCCTATGTATCACAAGCATTTGTTCGCTCACCACTTTTCCACTTTCAAAGCTCTGACTAGCTCTGGGACACAAGTTGAAGATGCCATAACCGATAGCACCATTAAGGTTGAAGATCCCTCAAGATTTCGTCGAATAGAGAACAATGGAAAGGCACCTGCTGAAGTGAACGCAATCACTCCTCAATAGCCATGGAATGTTGGCAACAATTCAACTCCTCGTCAGTTCTCTGACTTGTATGGACCACTAGACAAAGTTTATGAAAGATTGAAAGCAAGGGGCATCCTCAGACCTCTAGACCCGACACCTCCTCCAAATCCATTGCCTAGGTGGTACAACGAAAATGAGTACTGCCATTTCCATCAATCCAAAGGCCAAAGAACAAACTGTTGTATCCGTCTCAGACATGAAATACAAGACCTCATTGACAAGAAGATCATAGGCCCACTTACTCCTCCTAACTGTCCTAATGTCACTCAAAATCCTTTGCCATCCCATAAACCATCCCCCCACTTCTAATGTCAATGCAATAGAAGACAATTCACCTCATCCACCTCGACCCATTCGCCATTACACCACTTTGCCTATGAGTTTCACCAAAGTATTTCACCATTGCAAGAAAAGAGGCCTTATCATTCCCCTTCCACCCAAGCGTTCACTTATTCCTGACCCATCCTTTTGCCTATACCATAGAAAATCTGGCCATGATACTGAGGATTTCACCTTGCTAAAGAAAGTGGTCCAAGACTTGATTGATGTGGGAGTTCTGATAGTTCCACAGTCAAATCCATGTGAAATGCTTAGATTGTCACCCACCCTACATGAAGAAAACATGCAAGAGATCGATATGTTAGAATGGGGAAATCCCAAAGAGAAGCCTATGGGGAAAGAAAAGGTCGTTGAGAAGGAAATGCCAAAAAAACCAAGTAAGCCTCGAAAATCATTTCAGATGCTTACCTGAAATTCCAAAGCCTTGCCAAGGTTGATTATGGTTATACATCTTTTGACATTTTTCAATGTGCTTATCCTGAAATTTCATGCCATGTTTATATTTCAATGCTACTCCTATGTGAATAAGATACGACTGATGCCTCGAGATGATCTATCATGCCATGGATAAAAGTTTACAGCATCGAATGCTTAAAAACTCATCCATAGCATAATAGCTTATCGCCATCAAATGGACTTAATCAATTGACCCGCCTAGATTCCAATGAATCACCATCCAGAAACTCTTGCGTTCCCTATGTCACGTAGTAAAATCCCAATCCTTGTGAGATTTGATGGGTTGCATTTTATTCAATTAATCCAAGTGTGCACCAAGATTGGATTTAAATTCCTCCTAATCATCTTTATGCTTTAAAAGCTCTAAATACCTTTTCAAAGAGTCTTTTAAAATTGAAAGTGATTCTTTACATCTTAAATCCTTGCTAAAAGATTCATACCTGCATTATACCATTTTCTTCAAATCACTTTTGCCAACATTACCATCTTTATCAAATAAAGATTTTTGATTCATAAAGGACCCACTTGCCAACAAGCAAGTTGTCGACAAGCATGTTGTTTTCAATTGACGAGTTCATTCCAAAAATGACTCGAATAAAATCTTTTCATTAAAAGGCGCGTGCCCTCTTTCTGAAAACTATCGTCTTAAAAAAATCAAACACCATCATCCTATGCAGGATCTCTTTTTAAATTAAAATTAAGATTCATAAGGCGTCACTTTCGCTTTGTTTAAACCAAGTTCCTTTACACTTCAAAAGTGGTCTTTCCTTAATCAAATACATTTCTTCCTTCAAAAGGAACCCCTGTCTTCAAAAGGCAATCCTTTCCCTTCAAAAGGGAACATCCTCTCCATTTCAATAGCTTTCAAAAAGCGTCCTTTTTTTTTTATCCATCCCTCGACTTCAAAAGTCTCGAGCTTTCTCTGGATCCCAAAAAGGTTCGCACTTGATATTAATTCTTTAAAATGGATTCACATCATTTCCATTTCCACCATTTCATAAAGGATTGATTTTATCGCTGCAAGATTAGGGACGCATTAGAGTTAATCAATTTGACCTGAGATACCCAAGAAAAGGAAGGCCAATTTGTGGTCCTTTTAAACAAATCTCATTTACAAATACCTTAAGGCATATTCTTTCAAAACCAACATTTTCAAAAAGACTTTGCTCCAATGCCTTCGAGGATCTCTTTTCAAACAACAAATTCAACATCCTTCAAAAAAGGTATTCAATGTCAAATTATTCGTAGAGGAAATCAACAATATCAAAATGGGATTTTAATCAGAAACATCATTGAAGTCGGGAACCATTGGATTCCAACGGGTGATGTGGGGTGCCTCACACCTTCCCCACTCGTAACCAAACCCCCTTACTCATAATCTTTAGTCTCACAGACCATTAGGAGTCAATCAATTTCTAAATGGACCTCAAATGGACCCATTTGATGATAGGACCTCAGATGGACTTATTTCGGGGATCTCAGATGACTCTGCTCTCTAATCAACCATAGGATGCCCAATCACATCCTCCAACCCCTGATTGGTGGCGACTCTATAGCCTTGATAATTCTAGATATGCTCGCATGTCTAGGACGGTTAAGGCGCCCTTGAAATGAACTCCACACACCCACTAGACCAGAAACGGATGCCCTGGGGTCATCCTAAAGCCTAGGAAGGGAAAATATCCCATCCTTTTTGGGGTAGCGACAGACCGCATCCAAGGTAACTTTATGGGTTGCCTACAGTATCTCCATCATGTTATAAACATTTTCTTCTTTTCTTTTCTTTTCTTCTTTTTTTTTTCTTTTTCTTTTTTGAATGATGGAGAATCAGGCCCTCATAGTTCATGCTTTTCTTTTACCTAGGCTGCCCTTACGGGTTTTTAACCTAACAAGCTTTACACATGGTATCTCTTGAGTTGATCTAGATTGGATTGGTTGAGAGAACTCTATTCCATCCAAATCCATTAATCAAACTGCTCTTCCTGGTAATATCTCCTTTATGATGTAGGGACCACCCCAATTAGGCCTGAACTTGCCTCTTTGGATCAAAGATAGGCGCATGGATTTCTTTCAAGCACTATGTCTCCATCTTTTAGGCCACGATCCTTGACGCGCTTATTGAAAGCTCTAGCTATTCTGCGCTGATAACCTTGAACATGGTATAAAGCATTCAAACGCCTTTCATTAAGCAGAACTAGCTCATCATATCTGTTTAGTACCCAATCCACTTCCGACAACTGATCTTCCATTATTACCCTGAGAGAAGGAATTTCTAACTCGATTGGGAGAACTACTTCCATGCCATAAACCAATGAGTACAGGTGTAGCACCAGTGGAGGATCTGATTGAAGTGCGGTAACCCCATAGGACAAATGGCAACCTTTCTGACCAATCATTGTACTTCTTAGCCGACTTTTGTAGCATGTTCTTTACATTCTTGTTAGCTGCTTCAATTGCTCCATTCGTCTGTGGCCTATAAGGGGAAGACTTGTGAACCCGAATGCTGTATCTCTGCAAGATTTCTTCTACCTCACCTCAGAAGTGTTGTTCGTTATCTGATATGATCTCATGTGGAACCCCATAATGGCAAATGATGTGGGTCTTAATGAAATGGGCCACTTGCTTTGACCCTAAGGTTTTGTAGGACTTCGCTTCTACCCACTTAGTAAAGTAATCTATTGCCACCAAGATAAACTCATGACCTTCCTTTGATTTAGGATGGATCTTTCCAATGATATCTATTCCCCAAGTTGAAAAGGGCCAACGAGATGACATAGTATTCAAAGGCATTGATGGAAGGTGCTGAACATTGGCAAAGATTTGACAGTTATGGCACTTCTTGACATGCAGATGACAATCTCTTTCCATGGTGGTCCAATAGTAACCGAGACGAGCAATCTTCTTAGCTAGCATATAACCATTCATGTGAGGTGCCCCTGTTCCTTCATGTACCTCTTTGATTATTTTTTGAGCTTCTTCTTCTATCACACAAAGCAAGTGGATGCTGTCGTAGGATCGTCTGTATAACTTTCCTCTGCACATGATGTAGTGGGTAGCCAATCTTCTCAACATATGCCTATCAATCTTCGAAGCTGCTTCAAGATATTCCCTTTTCTCCACGAACCTCTGGATGTCATAAAACCACGGACGCCCATCTGTTACTTGACTATTCTGAATACTGCAGCAGTACACTGGTTCTTTTCTTCTCTCAATCACTGAGTGGATGAACATTTCTGCCTTTTGGGATTTCTACCATGGACGCAAGTGTAGCAAGAGCATCAGCAAAGCGGTTCTTTACCCTTGCCAAGTAGTGGAACTCTATTTTGTTGAATTCTTTGGTAAGTGCTTCTAGGTAAGTGTGATAGGGTAACAACTTCTCGTCTCGAGTCTTCCATTCCCCTTTGATTTGGCAGATAATCAAGGCTGAGTCTCCGTATACTTCTAATTCTTCAACTCCCTAACTCTAAGGCTGCTTCCAACCCTAGAATACAAGCTTTATATTCGGTGATGTTGATTGTGGCCTCGAACCCTAACTTCATTGCCAGAGGGGTGCGGACGTCACCAGGAGAAATAAAAAAGACTCCAATTCCGAAGCCCCTGTTATTTGCAGCATCATCGAAGTAGACTTTCCATGGCTTCTTTTCTATCTCCAATATGTCCTCGTCAGGGAACCCTTGTTCAATGCCATCTCCTTCTGAAACTAGATTCTCTGCCAAGTGTTCTGAAATGACTCTCCCTTTTATCGAGCTTTGTACCATATACTTGATATCGAATTCGGATAACAACATTAACCATCGTGCAGTACGATAGGTCAATATTGGCTTTTCAAGCAAGCATTTGAGTGGATCCATGCGACTAACTAGGAACACCTGGAAAGATAGCATGTAATGGCAAAGTTTTTGGGAGGCCCACACCAATGCCACGCAAGTCTTTTCCATAGCGTTGTAGTTCACCTCATAGTCTGTCATTTTCTTACTCAGATAGTAAATGGCATTCTCTTTCCTCGACTCTTCCAAGTATTGTGCAAGCATTGCCCCCATAGCAGTTTCTGTGACGGTTAAGTATAGCAACAGCGGCGCTCCTTCTCTAGGTGGAACTAGTATCGATGGATTGCTTAAGTAGCGTTTAATGGCTTCAAAAGCATTCTAGGCATTCCTCGTTCCATTCTTTTGGTTCTCCTTTCTTTAGCAGCTTGAAAACGGGCTCACAAATGGTAGTGAGTTGAGCTATGAACCGGCTTATGTACTGCAATCTTCCTAGGAAACCTCAGATTTCCTTCTCATTCTTGGGTGGTGGCATCTCCAGAATGGCTTTGATCTTGCTTGGATCCACTTCAATTCCTCTTTGTGTTATCATGAAACCTAGCAGCTTTCCTGCAGTGACTCCAAAAGCACATTTCTGAGGGTTGAGGCGAAGCTTGTACTTTATGATTCGATCGAAGAACTTTCTGAGCACAGCTACATGTCCTTCCCTATCCCTTGACTTGACAATTATGTCGTCGACGTAAACCTCGACTTTTTTGTGTATCATGTCATGCAACAAGGTGGTAGCAGCTCTTTGATAAGTTGCCCCTACATTCTTTAACCCAAATGGCATTACTTTGTAACAATGGGTCCCCCACTGAGTGATGAAAGACGTTTTCTTCATATCTTCTAGTGCCATATTGATTTGATTGTAACCCGAGAAACCGTCCATGAAAGAAAGAAAGAAGAGCGTGCCCTGCGGTATTATCGACTAACACGTCAATGTGTGGTAGTGGAAAGTCATCCTTAGGGCATGCCTTACTTCAAATTACGAAAGTCTACACATATACGTACTCTGCCTATCCTTCTTTGGAACCGGTACTATATTTGCAAGCCATTCAGGGTACTCCACAACCTTAAGGAACTTAGCTTCTATCTGCTTGATCACCTCTTCCTTTATCTTCAATGCCCACTCGGGCTTCATTCTGCCTCAACTTTTGCTTAACAGGCTTCATGTCAGGATTGGTTGGAATGTGATGCTGCACTATGTCTATGTCTACTCCGGGCATATTTTCATAAGACCAGGCGAACGCTTCAAGGTTTTCTTTTAACAACTCAACCAATTGTTCTTTTTTAGAAAGGGAAAGTGTTGTACCAATTTTAATTATTTTTGGCAATTCATTTGTCCCTAGATTAATTGATTCTAGTTCTTCTGTAATTGGTTGTGCTATCCCTTTATTCCTTTGCTCAATGAGTTTCGGGAGGGATATCAGCGTCTCTAGGGTCTATTTCCATGCCACACACATTAAGAGACGAAAAGGCGCGAAGACAATGGATATAATCTCTGCGAGAAAATAAAGAAAGTACCAATCACTATTTGAAGACTCTGAAACAACAAAACTTATGACAACTCTAAAGGACTCAACAAATGAAATACTTCAAACAAAGACAGATTGTGTGCTGACTCAAGACTTCAAAAGAAAACCTACATATCCTCTACTAGCTTAGACTCTTTTTTCCTTGGAATAAGAACGGGGGATCCTTCAGCGTACCAATTCTGAAGTGGCTCGCTGACTGTCTGGAATGCTGGAACTAGAACTTCTTCACAATCCTCGATGGCTAGCACACATTCTAAAAACAATCAGCCTATAACCTCATGAATCCATGCTGTCTACCCAATCCTCTTCTTCTCCTGTCGCTATCTATTGCAGATCCCTCAACCATGGTTGCTGTGATCGGATACCACTCGGTCTCAAAGAAAATCTCAAACCCTGGGACTCTAGCTCCGATGGATTCCACATAAGTAGGCTCTGGAAAACCACAATATAGGAAATCTTCTCCTTCTTTCATAAAGCACCCATTCAAGGTTGGCTTGTAAGGCTTAAGCGGGTGAATAACAGTGTGCCCACGAGCTTTAGCGATCTCTTTCTCTTTTCTCAGCTGCACTCGTTCCTTGTAATCTGCTTGTGTTGGGTTATATCCCAAGCCAAAGGTATGCAAGGCCAATTGGTTCTTAATTGGCTCTGAAATTCCTCGATGCCTTAGGTCCCATTCCCATGCCAGAAAAGAAACCCATGATCTTCATGATCTCAGCGACACGCCAGTTCCCATGTGGTGAAAAGTCTAGCAGGATAAGTTCTCTATCTGCAGGTGTTGAGTTGATAACTTGCACATATTCAAACCTTGACAATGGCATATCTGAAGGATCGTGCTTGATCTCACAAATGGAGATTCTTGACATTTGACTGGCAGCGAGTTCATAGTCTCCTTGTAGGGTCACAATAGATCCTTTGTAGGGGAACTTAACTTTTTGGTGCAAAGATGATGGGATGGCCCCATTTGGATGGATCCATGGTCGGCCTAGCAAGAGATTGAAACAGACAGGAACATCAAGAACTTGGAATTCAACTTCAAACTCTGTTGGTCCTATGATTAACGGTAAGGTCACCATACCGATCACCTCCCTTCTTGTGTTGTCATATGTTCTTACTGATTGCCCAGATGGCATAAAATCTGTAGGTCCTAACCTAAGAGATGTAGCAGTACGAAGTGGACACACATTCAAAGCAGAGCCATTATCAATAAGGACAGTGGGAACCCGTTTCCCTAGGGTATCAACAGTTATATTCAAAGCTTGCACATGATCTCTTCTCCCTTTTGGCAAATCAGCTTCCGTAAAGATTATGGTAGCTGCTTTCTTCGACAGGGGTTATAAGGCTCACCAATCCCTTCAGGTGAAGTATCGATGGGTACTTGGACATGGTTCAAGAGCTTAAGCATGGTCTGACGGTGCTTGAGAGAAGCCATAAGCAATCCCCATATGGTAATGTTGGCTTGAGTCTTTTTCAATTGTTTTAGGACTTCATCCTCTTCAGTCGTAGATTTCAGGTCTTTGCCCCTTCTCTAGTGCTTCTACCGGATTTTCATTCTCCAGGTAGGATGGTTTGAAGTGACGACTGCCCTTAGTCAAGTGGTCAACTTCTTCAGAGTCTGCCCATAGATCATTTACTTCATCGCTGCAAGATTCCCCCATAATGTCTCCCCATTCAAGCATATCTACCTCATGCATTAGAGATTTTTCTGTCGACCGTTCCTTTTTCAATGATTTTTCCCATCCGGTTAACTGGGGATTTCTCTGTTGGTTGCTCATCTTCCCATGGATTTCCCTATCCGGTTGCACAAATAGGAATTATTATTGGAGGCGGTGCAGTATAGAGAACATAGAAGTCAAACTTCCCAGATGGTTCCCCCAATAAACCCACTTCAGGATCTCCGGCATCATACCTTTCCTTTAATTGTTGTTGAAATGAATTTCGAGGCTTACTCGGTTTCTTTGGCATTTCCTTTTCAATAACCTTTTCTTTCCCCATAGGCTTCTCCTCAGGATTTCCCCATTCTAACATATCGATCTCTTGCATGTTTTCTTTAGATAGGATGGGCAACAATGTAGGCACTTCGCATAGACTTGGCTGCGGAACTATCAGCACTCCCTCATCAATTAAGTCTTGGACCACTTTCTTTAGCAAGGTGCAATCCTCAGTATCATGGCCAGATTTTTTATGGTATAGGCAAAAGTATGGGTCAGGGATAAGTGAAGGCTTGGGTGGAAAGGGGAGTGATAAGGCCTCTTTTCTTGCAATAGTGAAATGCTTTGGTGAGACTCATAGGCAAAGTGGTGTAATGGCGAATGGGTCGAGGTGAACGAGGTAAATCTTCTATTGCATTGACATTAGAAGTGGGGGTTGAGTTATGGGATGGCAAAGGATTTTGAGTGATATTGGGACAGTTAGGAGGGGTAGGTGGGCCTATGATCTTTTTGTCAATGAGGTCTTGTATTTCATGTCTGAGACGGATTCAACGGTCTGTTCTATGGCCTTTGGATTGATGGAAATGGTAGTATTCACTTTCGTTGTACCACCTAGGCAATGGATTTGGCGGAGGTGTTGGGTCTAGAGGTTTGTGGATGCCCCTTGCTT
This sequence comes from Liquidambar formosana, assembly GCA_039720395.1. Classification (NCBI taxonomy): domain Eukaryota; kingdom Viridiplantae; phylum Streptophyta; class Magnoliopsida; order Saxifragales; family Altingiaceae; genus Liquidambar; species Liquidambar formosana. Next base: position 7,094,226 of record CM077831.1, read on the forward strand.
TCAATCTTTCATAAACCTTGTCCAATGGTGCATACAAATCAGAGAATTGACGAGGAGTAGAATTGGTGCCAATGTTCCATGGCTGTTTTGGAGCGATTGCATTCACTTCAATAGGTGCCTTTCTATTGTTCCCTATCCGACGAAACCTCGAGGAATCTTCAATCTTAATAGTGCCATTAGTTATTGCATCTTCAACTTGTGTCCCAGAACTAATCAGAGCTTTGAAAGTGGGGAAGTGATGAGCGAATAAGTGCTTGTGATACATGGTCAATAGGTTCTTGACCACCATTCGTATCTGTTCTTCTTCATTAGGCCTATCAAACATTTTAGAAGCCTTCTTCCTCCACCTAGTGATGTAAGAAGAGAAAGATTCATTTGCCGCCTGTTTGGTAGTCTCCAAGACTCTCCTTGTCACATCAACCTCTATATTGTACTTGTAGTGATCGGTGAATTCCCTGCACTCGTCTTCCCATGTTCTAGTCTTTGACTCATCCAAACTTAGAAACCAATGCAACGAAGAGGTGCTAAGTGATTCATGGAATAATTGAGCCATCAACTCATCGGAAGCACTACGAGGTTGCATTGCTCGGACATACATTTTCAAGTGAGTCTTAGGGCAACCCGTTCCATCAAACTTCTGTAACTCTGGCATCTTGAATGAAGTCGGCAGTCTCGCTTGAGGGAAAAGAGAAGGAGTGTGGATATCCATAAAATCATCAGCACGGCGAATACCCTTCAAAGTTTTCTCCAAAACCAACATCCTTGCAGCCATCATCTTTTGGTCATCACTCACAGAAGGGTTTTCAGTGGTGGGGACAAAAGTGGATGATTGGGTGTAAATGGGGATATTTTGTAGTGGAAGTTGAGTATGTGGAGGTGGTGGATTTTGAGGCGATGATTGAGTATGTGGAGGTGGTGGATTTTGGGCTTGGCCTCCAGCTTGGGTAGATGGGTTGGATTGATTTTGAACAAGGGGGACTTGAGTGTCGGGTATGGCCTGATCTGTAGGAACATTATGGATGAGGATAGGGGTTCGGTTAGTTGATCTCTTGTGCCATTCTTATTGCAGTTTCAGACTTCATTGACACCTCTTCCAACTTCCCAAGTATATCATTCAATAGCTTCTCAATCCTCCATGGATCCTGCGGGAGTCCCAGAAATAGGTGTCCCCTCAGGTGTAGCCGGGTTATTCAATGCAAAAGTATCATCCATGGCGAGGTCTTGTTCGGTACTTTCTCTGATTAAACGGCCTGAAGAGTCATGAGTCCAAGCTAGCACTCTATTACAACCAAATGGCCCATACTTAGTTACAAAGTGACACAAAGCGCCTTTAGTCTCCACAATTGATTTAAGTGGGTGGGTAATGGTCCAATAACATTCCCTTAGTTGGGCCTCTCATCCTTATGAGCCCAATGGGCTTTTGGTAAGAAGGTTATACTAAAGGGATGTAGGTCGATTAATTTTAAAGTCATGTTACCCCTTAAAATTAACCACCCACATAGCATTCATTCATATCTCCAACCGCATTCAAGAACAAGAAACCGGATCACTGTATCGAGGGCTTTGTATCATCTTCTTAAAGAACCATGACATGAATTGCATTGCCATTCATTCCATTTACATTCATTCCCACAACACACATTCATGCCACGCATACATTCATTCCATACACACACACATTCAAACGCACATCCACTCTGTACTTGCATTCATTCCACAAGCATGGTGACTTTAAACTAGGTGAGTCCTTGTGTCCTAGACAGTCCACTATATGCACTAAAAAGGGTAGGATAGTGTCCCCTACTTGTTTGAATCAACTATATACCTATCACGTGTGGTATGAGGGATGCCGCGTGAGTGAAGTGGTACGTGTTGATCTATTTAATATACCCAAGGGTAAAACCCAAGGATACGTGGCAAGAGGAGTTGATAGCTTCGCAAACATGATACCCGAGAACGAAGAGAACTGGGATCAAGGCTAGGCCAATCAGAAAAGGCAAGGATACATCGACCTATCATTCAAATGCAATTAAGCACACAATGCAATAAAGTAAACACACATTCAAACGTATGCAAGTGATTGATTTTAACTTAAGTAATTAAATTAGCCCATATAAATTCCTTGAGTCTAGTCCACTAATCCCCAGTGGAGTCACCAGACTGTGAACCACGGGTTTCGATCCGGAGGAGGAAGGAAGAACCCTTCTTTTAAAAAGACTTGTAGAGATTTAAATTAATAAAAATATGGTTTTTAAAAGGTTCACAAAAGCAAACAAACAAGGAGTCGCCACCTCATTTTTTAAGGAAAAAGGGAAAACCTTTGAAAATAGTTTTAAAGAAAACCTTTGAAAACCAAACACATGACTTCGATCAAGGAAAAACAGGTCTTTCAAAACAAGAGAGGATTCGGAGACTAAGTTACGATGTGGGAAGGTTCTAGGAAACATCCTATAGGCACCCACATCGCCCCAAAATGGGTCTCTGAATTTATATGGGCTATTTCAATCACTTCCTAATTAGTCACCATGCATATGCAAGGAATTATCCATAAATCATCCACATTCATCCATAGACATCCATAAAGCAATAAACATCCATAAAGCATGTAAACATCCATGAACAAGTATGAGAGATATGGAAAGCAGGCAAGAGAAGGAGAGAATGAGCAAACAAATCCATCCTATCCAGTAGCAAATATGTGATGGATAAATGAATAAGCAAACAAATCCATCCTATCCACTAACAAATATGTGATTGATAATGTATAAGCATGGGTCCATCCTACTCCTCTAGCATATATGTGATGGAAAAATGGGTAGAAAGAAAGAAAAAAGAAAGAAAAAGAAAACCTAGGATACTTAGTATCTTAGGGCGGACTTGAACATCAAATGAGCGCCTACGTACCTTACATGCAAAGACATAAGGATCAAAGTCCACGTAGTTCGATCGAGAAGGGGTTACTCCCTTTACAATGAACTATAAACCCTAAGTTTCCAACTTAAGAAAGGTTTTAAAACTTAGGAGTTTCCAAAATAGTTTGAGAAAAAGTAGGTATTTGAGAAAGAATAGAATTCTAACTCAAATAGACTTCTAAAGTGATTTGAATTCAAAAAAGAATAGAACTCCAAGTAAAACAGAATTTTGAGAGAGTTGGAAACTTAGGACTTCTAATCCAAAGTAAAGACAATAACCCAAGGGGGAGAAGAGAACAATTCACAAAAGACCTACCATGAACGACTTACCAGATGCAAATTATCTCGAAATATCGAGAAAACACCAATTAATCACCCCACGTATTTTGTAGGACAATTATTAAGCTCAAACCAACCATATTCATGCTCAAATCATCATTAGAAGACCTAATTCAAATCTGGACAGAACACTAAACATGCATATAATGACCTAAAATGTTAGGATTATGCCTTAGAGCCAATTATAGAGATGATTGTTTAGGGATTAGGAACAATCAATTGATTTCATTTATGCATGTCACATTTATTATTGATTTAATAAAAGGGGCTTATTCTATTATGTTTATATGCATCATTTATATTTACATAATATGTCCATGGAGTTAGAGTTGAGAATATGAAATTACAAAGGGTTGTAATTTTGAGACTATAAATATATATCTGTCCTAAACTCCTAAATCATTCCTAGTTGAAGATTAACTATGATGGACAATAATGAACCATAGGACTAGCACTTGTTAGGTTGACTCTATAGGAGGATAGCTAGTCTCAAGCTATTTGTGTGGAAACACTACAACAAACAAGTGGGTGCCTATTATAAGAATAGGTACACTGAATGTGACCAAAGATATGAGATAAACTGAATGGATTTTTAACCTGCCTGTCAATAAGTTTCTCATTGTTATAGTGGTACAAGTAAACCTTAGACCTGAGACACTATGATTGTCTTATGCATGTACCTTTAGAAGTTTGATAACACTAAGTGCAGATCCTATTCAGGGGTCTGTAAGGGTGTTTATTGGCCCTACTGCTATGTGTGTGAAGGCATGTGAGTGATCAACAAGGAATCCATCACTCTCAGGAAAAAGGGAGTGAATGTTTCATATAGCATTCATTGAATATAACTCATTAAATCTATAGGCCCATGGTAGAATGAATATGGAAAGGAGTTTCCATAAGTTCATCATTGAGTTGATATTAACAAATGAGTATAAAGTAATTGAACTAGGGACTTGACAGAATTCCATATCCTTGTCACACCCCATTTTTGTCACCCTAGTTTGAGGTCATCATTTCATGTAGGTTTTTATTTTATTTTTGAGTCTAGGCATTTGCATTAGGATTTTATGGCATTGAAGATCATGCATATGAATTTTGGTTTGATTTGGAGAAGGTTTCAATAGTCAAATAGAAATTTTGTGACTTTAAGGGCATTATTGTCTTTTAAGTCGTATCTTTCCCATTTGACTTTGAAATGATCTCCAAGTTGTCAATTAGAGTTCATATGAGTATATAGAGTCTATATATAGGTTCGATTTGATGAACTAATGGTTTAAGATCAATTCGGCTCATAACGGTTCAGGTTGGCTAAAAGACCCTTTCTTGGTTTGCTCAAATTGACACACAAAACCTGCTCAATTTTCTCTCATTTAACTTCAATCGGGCTTTATTTACATCCTAGACATGTTTAAAAAGGTTGCATTTCGATTTGGAAAGCATTTGGTTTGACCTTGTGTGTAAACCCAACTTAGCGACGGTGAAGCACCATGGTTAACCACCTTTGTAAAACCTAACCATGCACCCATGGTTAAGGATTTTTGTCCTAAAATGCCTAAAAATGTGTTCCCCTTCGAAACACGGTCGTTTTGGCTTTTATTTCGTCAAAATCGGACTTAATTTGACCCCCGAAAGACTTCCGGAAGGCGAAGGAGTCTAACCGAGGTATGCTGATGGGAGCCCTCGGGTGACCGTCCGGGGCCAGATGGTCCGCCGTCCAAGCCCAGATGGTCACCCAAGGGAATCCGTGTTTAAGTGGGATTCTGACTCTTTTCTCCCTCTTTTGACGGTTTCCTCTGCCATTACAACTTGTTTTCTCTTAGGAGTGTGTAAGTTTGAGTTGTTTGAGCACCAAGAGAGTCTCTAAGAGCCCTAGGATCATTATTTAATGAATTAATCTTAGCCATTGGTTTAGGGGGTCAGTTCTCTATATAAAAGGACATGATGTTCAGCACATAGGGGGGCCACAAGTGCACTTTACACTTAGAGAGAGAGGGAGCTATGAGTTTGGAGAGCTAGAAGGACATCAAGAGAAGGCTTTTCAACCCTAAGCAAGCAAGAGAACAAGGACTTTGAAGGCAAGGGAGGTTCTACAAGAGGTAAGCACTCTTTTTGAATGCTGAATATAGGTCTTCTCCTTCTCCTTCTCCTTCTTCTTCTATGATAGTTCTAGTGCATGTTGTAACTCCACATGTTAGGTTAATTCCATGATTTTGTGATATGATATGAATGATTTTAAGATGATTCATGGTTCTATGTGCTTGATAATCTTTAGTTTACTAAGGATTTGAAAGCGTTACTCTTTTTGTCTTCTTAAATCATGCATAGTTCATATAGTCTATTCGCTGTGATTGTTGTCATGAATTGATGCTCCTGTTATTTAATACATATGATATGAATGATATTCATGATGATTTGAGCATGTGTTAGGGTTGTTTCATATGTTTTAATGCATAGTTGTGAAATTAGGGTTTCGATAACCCTAAATTCACACAAGTTTCCTATAGCATGATAGAATAGGTTTTGTTTTCTGTTTTTTCTTCATGGTTATTATATATATGATATATATAGAATAACTATGATAGTTTTTGCATGCATGTAGTGGATTTTTAGGGTTTTATGCATGACATGAGATTAGGGTTGCATTAAGGTCTCTATTTATTCACTGTTTTTGTTGATAACATGATTAGTGGATGACTTTGAGCCTTAATAGTATTCTGTCCAGATTGTTATGTTATCCTTTTTGATATGCTTTGAGCACGTGTAAGGGTGCGAACAGGTGCAGTAGTTGCTTTATTGCAAATAAGGTCGCTATGGCTTAAGCTTGATATTGCTTGGAGTAAATTTCACAAGGTAAGTAGGGTATGAAGTGCCCTAATTCACTTTTCTTAACCTTTCTTTTCTCTTCTCCCTCCTAGGGTTATTCTCTAATAGAGGGATATGGTGAACTCTAGGGCTTCTTTCCACCCCTTTTTAAAAGTTTATATCTTCTGTTGGATTTTTTATTAAGAATCATTTTATCTTTGAAAATCACTATGGAAGGAAACCTAAGGTTTAACATAACTCTCTATTAGGATTTAACCCTATTCTTTTCGAACTACGTGGACTTTGATCCGTGTATTTCGCTGCATGGTACGTAGGCGCTCTTCGTGAGGCTCAAGTCCATTCAAGGATCCAAGTATCCTAGGCTTTTCTTTTCTTTTCTTTTCTTTTTGTTTTGTTTTAATTGTTTGATTGTGCATGAGATGATTAGATGGAATACATGATATGCATGCTGCCTTGTGATGATATATGATGATATTTGAGTGGAAAAGATATTAAGTTAGCCCAATTAAATTAAGAGACCAACTCGGGCGATGTGGGTGCCTATGGGTTTTTGCCCAGAACCTTCCCACATCGTAACTTAGCCCCCGAATCCATTTTCTGGTTTTAAAGACTTAGCCTTTCCTTTCAAAATGGAGTCATGTGGTTTTTTGAAAATAAAACATTTTTATGGTTTTCCTCTTTTCCTTAAAAAAATGAGGTGGCGACTCCTTTTTGTTTGTTGTCTTTCACCTATATATATATTTTTGCCAAACCCTTGTGGGCCGCGCTTGTTCGTGGGTTCACAGTCCTATTAGTTCAATTGGAGACATTGTGTTGATGGAAGGATGGAATTGTAACCTATAAACTATAACAGAAAGGTTCTTTGTAAATGACTATTCACCTCATTAAGGACCACACCATGAGCCATATGCTAGGTGTTATTCATGGTTAGTAGAAGCCCTAATTGATATAAATGAGTTATAATCAATTAGGGAATTGAAAGGAGTTTCAATTAGACCCTTAATGGAAAGTGTTCCATTGTGCACAACTTGTGCTGTTCCTACTATTTGATGATGTGAACCCAATGGGTCACACACTGATCATGCTAAGAGAGCTTGTTTGTCTATGAGAGAAAGGGTATAAGTGAATTAAGAATAGTTCTTTAAGGGCATAATTTGTATATGATACAAATTAGAGGGGTTATTGTGTAATTAGGAGTAACTACACAAAACCCACTAGGGTTAGGAATCCCCCTATGGCCGGCCCTATTAGTGGGCTATATAATGCCCACTATAATGTGATGACATCATCACTTGAAGCAATTTTGGAGGCTCCCTTGTGCTGGCCGAAATTTAGCTTGGAGGCTCTCTCTCTCTCTCTCTTCTCCACCTCTAGCAACCATAAGGAAGAAGAAGGAAAGGACAACAAGCTCTAGCTAGGTGTGGATACTGTTGGAGGCAGTACACTTGGATTGCTCAATCAGAAGACAAAGCTTGGAGCATAAAGGAGAAGACCATATCAAACTGTAAGTAATTGTACCCTCTTCTAGTTAGGGTTTTTGTTTTGTATTAAGCATAATTAAGATTCATAGTTTTGGGAATCGTAGGAAAAATTTTAATTCCGCCTTTGTAGTTTTTCCTCCCTAGTTAGATTCCCAACAGTGGTATCAGAGCCATGGTTATGCCTAATACAAACTGCATATGGGCTATAATTCATGGTAAATTGATTGGTTTAATGAATTGAGATTCATGTTCATGCATTTAATTGATTTCCCTCTCATGGCCGAACCTAGGGTTATTGAACCCTAGGTGTTTATCTCTTCTTCTCCTCTTCTAAAATAGTTTTAGGGCTGCTGGAAATTCAAAGAGTTGAATAGGTTTCAGTTTTGGAGAAGAAGAAGGAGGAAACTAGGGTTTCCTCTTCATGGCCGAACCTGGGGTTTTGAACCCTAGGCTGTTTTTCCCTCTTCTCCTCTTCTAATATTCTTCTAACATTAATTCTGGAATTTTTGAGAAACATGTGATGTATACAGAAGAAGAAGAAACCAGGGTTTCTTCTATGGAGGCCGAACCTAGGGTTTGGAACCCTAGGTTGCTCTCTTTTGTATTTTGTTTTTGTTTTGATTTAATTAAGACATGAGATGGCTGTAATTAATTCACATAAAGTTTTTATGGTGATTTCTCAAGCATAGGGATGCATGAGAATTAAAACAAGACAAAAGGAATAGGAAGAACACATGGAGTTTGAATCTGGGTTTTAGAAACCCTGTGGTTCTTGCTACTGTTTCGTACAGAAACCTCTGTAAAATTGATGTATATTCTTTATAGGATCATTATACATAATGTATGTATGATTTTCTTTAAGTTTTATAAGAGTCTTGATGCATAAAGAATCAAAAAGTTTGATTTCTTGGAAGAACACAGCAGGCTGTTTTTCCTGCAGAAAGTCATCAATGGAGTTTGGTTCATATCTTGAGCTAGGGAACTCCAAATTGCATGAAACCAATTTTATTAGTTTCCTAAGACATGTAGGATGCTAGGAAAAATAATTTGGTAGCCTGAATTAATTATCTTGCTGGGTTTTAAATCAATTTGTGATCAGGGACAGTATGCTGTCAAATTCTGGACAGCCTACTGTTCTTGAATTGTTTAGAACAATTGGGGATGATTTGATCATCTAAACCACTTCAATTAGCTTAGTAATTCATGTAGGGACATGATACAAAAGCTGGTTTTGATGGTGGAGTCGAATTGATTAAGTTTTAGAAACTTTTGTGACCTTGGAGGTCCTCCAATGGTGGTGCCAGCACTGGGTTCAGGAAACCCTAATGTTCTTTGAAGAAGACAGCCCTCTTGGCCACTCCACACGTGTCCATGGGCTTGGCCCACACCCTGGCTTGAGTCCCCTTTTGCTGGCCATGGCCTCCCACGACCTGGCCAAGCTATGGCAGCCTAGCCTAGCCATGGCAGCCCACTAAAGTGGCGGCAGCCTTAGGGTTTATGATGAAACCCTAATTCCCATTAATGATGAAACCCTAATTCATTAATTGAATTAATTAAAAACCCTAATTGACTATTAATTACCATAATTAAAGTGTTTAATGATTGGTCAACTTTAATGATTGGTCATTAATTGACCAATCATGGTTATTAATCATTAGGGTATAATTAAGTGCATTTATGATGTCTAGGGTTTAGGGTTTAGGAAACCCTAATTCGTATTAATTAAACCCTAATTCTATTAATGCATTAATTAATAACTAAACCTAGTAATTAATGTGTATAACCTAGGGTTAAATGATTGGTCATTAATGACCAATCATGATCATTAATGGTTTAGTAATTAATCATTGGCATTTAATAGGTTTAAGGTTTAGGGTTTTAGAGACCCTAATTAGTGCATATTAATTAGGTGTAATTAATATCCTAGGTGGCATTAATTAAACCCTAACCCTAATCATTAATACCCTATAAACCTAAGGTTTAAATGATTGGTCATTAATTGACCAATCATAAGGCATTTAATGCATTAGGGTCACACTTAGGGTTTAGAGTTAATGCATTTAGGGTTTAGGGTTTTAGGAAACCCCAATGCACTAATTAATTAATAAAATGATTTTATTTAATTTCAAAATTGATTATTTAATTAATAGAGATTAATTTTATAATGTTTTAAATGGTTTAAAACACAATTTAGGATTAAATTAAAATCTGGAATTTTTAATTAAATGAAATTGTTTTGTTTAATTAAAGAAACCCTAATATTTGATATTAGTGTTCAATTAGGGGACTTTAAATGTTTCAATTGATTTGATTAATTGAAATTAAATGTCTTAATTGTTAAGACTTAATTAATTCTGGAGATTATGCATATCCTAATAAGATTAGGACACATTAATGAGATTAATGAAAACCAATCAATAGAGTTACCATGAATGCCCATATGTTTATTGCTTACAATTATTTCCTTTATTATGCAATATGATTGTATGGTTATGGATGGATGATGATTATGGACTATACCCCTTAAACCAATTGTGATTGGCCGTCTTATGAATGGGTTGTATTATTTTCAAGAGTTGTAATTTAATTATGGTGATGTATTATTTATTTGGGGCTTGCATGCCACCTTCTTCTCTCTCTCTATCATTCTCTTATGTACCCCACATTCGCCTTATGTATCCCTTTCTTTAAATTATGTAAATGTTATGTAATCGAGAGCGCACTAAGGAGCATGGTGGACCCAAAGGAGCATGGTGGAGCCTAATAAGCCTATGGTGGAGACCATGAAGCTAATGGAGGAGATTAAAGGGCTTGAAAGCTTGGAGAAAACTTTCAAGAGAGCATGCTATGTTTCAAATGAATGTTTTACGATCACCTACACCCACCTTAGATCTTGGATTCAATTCATTGGCTTGGATTGAATCTTCTTAAAGTCCATAATCATCATAGTGGGAGCTTTTAATGAGATTAATAGAGATAGCTCCAAATCCAAAGATCGTTATATGTCACCTTATAGGGACTAATATCGATAAGTGGATTATATATATAATGTTGTTATATATTTCTTATTTAAATGCATGAGATGTATGTTAGATTAGTTAATTTGATGAGACCCTTAAAACCCCTCTCTTTTAATATTAAGTTGGAAATGGAGAATACATTAGGGAATGGATTCTTCATTGCCTTCCATCATTATAGGATCATCTAACGTCCCTTAATGTGGGTACCTGGCTGTAGACATGTAGGAGCTACCCATATTCACTACTACAAAAACGTTGATAGATGACTGTATTTAACAGTCATCTTTTAGCAAAACAGTCATCTTTGTTTTTAGAAAAAACAGTCATCTCTTCAGGCGTCATCTTTTATCATCAAATAAGATGACTGTTTTTTACGGTCATCTTTGAGAGTAATAGATGACCGTTTTTTAAAAACAGTCATGTTTGAATCAAAGAAAGAAGATCCTTTATTTATTAACACAGTCATCTTTTGTGCTATAGATGACCGCTAAAAACGGTCATATATTCAACAAAACATGACTGGTTTTATCTTAAAAACAGTCATATATTACTATATAAGATGACTGCTTTTTACAGTCATCTTATGTTCTTAAAAACAGTCATATATTACTATATAAGATGACTGCTTTTCACAGTCATCTTATGTTCTTAAAAACAGTCATATATTACTATATAAGATGACTGTGTGACTATATAAGATGACTGTGTTTCACAGTCATCTTATGTTCTTAAAAACAGTCATGTATTACTATATAAGATGACTGTGTGACTGTATAAGATGACTATTTTTCACAGTCATCTTATGCTCTTAAAACCAGTCATCTTATGTATTAAAAGATGACTATAGAAAACAGTAATCTTATCTATGGCACCATTTTTTTTTTCTTTTTTTTTGGTGGTATTCATATCCAAAAAATGTCATATACTATTTACTACCCTACAAACCTGTTATTAAATTTGATACATAAACCTGTTTATACAAATTACTCAATAATTAAATTCTCAATATAAAATGAAAGAAATTAAGACAAATAAAATAACAAAGGAAATTAAATCACTCATATTAATTATAAAACCATCATTTTCATTGCATTGGATTAGAATAACATAGTTTCAAAAGTCACCATTCCCTTTACCCAACTAGTCCTACATACAATATTTTAGATGTTAAAATGAAAAACAAATCTAAAAAAGCAACATCCTCAAAAAAATTTTACTTTTTGCCATGGTACATGATTCAACTATACAAAAAGAAGCCATCGATCAAGTGAGAATTACAAAAAAACAAAAAAAATGGACGAATTAGAAGAGTGAGCATCTACAAAAGCTTCAATGTTAATTTGCTCCCATTTCTTTGACTCTATCAAAGCAAAATATCCCTTCCTCTCTCTCTCTCTATCTCACCCACATGCACCTGCAAAAGGCAAAATCTATTTAAAATATATAGTTCTATGCAACAATGTGCTAATTGCAAAAAGAAAGAGCTAAAAGTGACAGGGCACAAACTGTAATTGGAGGGGCAAACAAATAAAACCCACATTTGAAAACAAAAAACTGCATGAAAATAGATTGCAATGGAAGAGGCATATTAACAAAAACTTGGCAGCCCCTACTTCTTGCCTACAATAGGATCTCATTGCATAAAACAATCACCAGCATTTTGGTGAACGTGAGGTTCTTCTTGTGTATCCAAGCTTTTGGAAATGTTTGATATATTTGCATTTTCCCTAAGTGTGGGGGCAACATATATAGGTGCCTCTCTCCGCATCTAAACCCACATCATCAGCCCTACTACCACCAACTCTTTTGTGATATAGACAACATCCATAAATGGAGAATGAAGATCCAAGCTATAAAATGAAGTTGAGAACATAAGTAACAGATAAATGTAAAAGTACAATGGGAACAATCATTCAGGTACGCCCAAAAGTGAAGGAACCAACATAACACAAAGAATGCTTTAGGAAACAAAAAACAACATTCAAAAATTAAAAGGTGGGTCTTATATTGCGACAAATAAATCTCTGAAGAGAAACAGAATAACCACTTATTTCAACTGAATATTCCAATTTCACTTCTATCAAATAAATTTTAAAAACTCTGCACAAGAGGCTCTCTAAAGTTGGAAAATATACCCTAAAATAGATAGTGACCAACACAAACGTCCACCTGTTTAGCACCAGAAACCATTGCAAAGGAAAGAATTAGCATAGGTGATAAAGTTTGCTCCTTATGATTGACTTGAAAGCTATACATATAGCACCACATTGTAATAACCAATCTAATGAAATATTGCACCTCTTCATGCTTAGGAAGGTCTTCAAAACCCTCACATGATAGAAGTAATCAAACCTAAATAAGGAACTATTCAAACACCTGACACAAAACTCTCTATAATAGTATAATTGACAAAAGGAAAAATTAATTTATGTTTCAGGGAAATTCTGAAAATGCATAAGCAAAAGTTGCCACCACTGTAATGTTTAGAATTGTTCCAGGATTCTTAGACAATGCTGCCATTTAAGAAAACTTCTCCAAAAGTAGGAAGCAAAGCCAGTCAGTTGATTCAAATTAACTGAAAGATGCCACCTGTAGGCACCATATTAGGCACTACAGCTAGTAAAACTTTGTGTGTGTGTGTGTGTGTGTGTGTGTGTGTGTGTGTGTGTGTGTGTGCAGACTATAATTAGAAAACTTCTTCAAACAAAGCTAAAAATCCAAAAGAACTATAGATATATATATATATATATATATATATATATATATATATATATATATATATTTTAAATGCACCTTATAATGAGATAGAAGACTTAGTGAGTAGCATAATAGTAAAAAATGCTACCTTATATTGAGATAGAAGACTTACCGAGTATATTAGTAAAAAATGCCACCTCCATCAGCGGCAACATCGGTGATGATCAATGTCAAAAGGACAATGAAAGCAAACATGCGGAAAGCAAGCAACCAAGCAGGATGAATTCCTTTCAGACATGTCCTCCAAGCTTCATCCTTGTACAAATACCCTGCTGTTTCTTGTTGATTCTCTCTTCAAGCTCCATGGCATACTTTCCAGGGCTGAAAGAGGCCTCTATGATTCCCCCACCATTTATTAAACTTCATCTAGTGAGGGCATTGATTTCTAACGTGTAACACATATAAGGGTGGAGCAACTTGTAAATGGGGTGCATTGAGCTAAGCTGCACATGAGTAGCAATTATATAAGGCTCCATGCTAGCATGAGTCCTCAACCTGAAGAATCTCAAACCAACAAATAACAAGCACTTAATATTTTGTGAAGCATGTGGTAGCAAAATGTGTCTGAATGGACTATGCTGTTTAAGACTAACCAAGAGTTTTAATTTCATTTCCATCATAAATTTCAGTCTAGATAAAAAATTTATTGAAATTCTAAAATATAAAAGTTCGATAAAAAAATGACAATCTCATGCACAAACTAGTCAAAATTTTAAGTTGTCAAAAAAGGATAAAAATCAATCCAAAAAAATAAATAAAGAAAGAAAGAAAGAAAAAGGAAATTTCTCGATACTTGAGTCTTACCAGTGGTTTACTAGTTGATGGATGCCAGTGTCATTTGAGCAAACATGAGCTTTGGCTAGCTTCCAAAATCCATTGGGTTGTTGCATTGTGTCCATGAGTATAAACACGCTTGTTCTGAGGCAAAGAAGGTGTTGGAGGAAGTAAAAGCTCGATAGTAATTGGTCTTAGAAAACCAGTTTGGTTATAGAATAAAACTGTCCTAGAGGCATAAGCCTTTCTTCCTGGCAAGGAGTTCATCTTCTTGATAAACGGCAACACCACAAAGAGTAGAGAATTCGTACATCTTCTTCTTCAAACCATTCTTTCTCTTTTGAAAGGTTGTGTTCCGAGATTTTTTGTTGGGTATCAGATCCATGGTTAGTCTTGCAGGGCCCATCTTCGAATCTAGCAAAGGGAGATCAGACATGTCAAAAGCACACACATATCACAATTTTTTTGTCAACCAAAAAATAAAAAATAAAAAAAAAATCAATCAGAAAGAAGCATTTGATTTTAAAAAAAATCCCTTTTTTTCCCCTTCTCTGTTTGCTGTTTTCAGGGTAGTACTCATCTCTTAAGAGATTTAACTGAAACAATGGGAAGAACCCAAGCACATATATATAAAAAGAAGTCCTGTAATGATGTCTGCTAGAGAAAGAAATTGTTTAATCATGTGGCATGGCACGACTAATATTCTGATCTAACAAAGGAGTGTTCTTTGAATTGCCAAGAACACCAAGTATAATCGAAAAAGTAGTGAAAAACCCATGTCAATTTTTCCCCGTATATATTGGGACGATTGATATATTCCTTAACTGCTAAGATCAAGATTAACCCAATTTAAAGATTTAACTATTCATTAATCCAAGAAAACTGCGGGGAAAAAAAAGGAAAAAAAAAAGGGGAAAAAGAGAACCAATATAATAAAGGCACAATAGTTACTATTTCTTGGTAGAATAGGCGTGGTGAGGCGGCGATGGATGATGCCGCCGCTGCCGCTGCTCTCTTTATTTCTTGAATTCTTGGAATAATGAAGGCACTAAATCGATCGAATTCTCTTTCAGTCTTTTGTTGCTATGTCCTCTTTCAGACCGTAAATCGAAGGCCGAACAGCTTTCTTGTGTTTGCTAACTAGGTTTAAGACGACAGGTTGCTAATAAAAGGCAATGTGTTCTCCTTTACTAAGTATACCAAGTCTTATATATATATGTATAATGGTAACAACCATATAATAAAAGCAAAGACAATGAAGAACCAAAGATTTGCTAAAAAGAGAAGAGGAGAGTATTAATGGAAGAATTAACGTACCTCTGGTTTGATGGGTTCTCACGCTGATCACATAGAGAAAGAATGGAGTTTCTCCAAACCTATATAGAAGACATCCCAAAAGTTACTAAATATTCAAGAACATATAAAATATATATTTTTCTTAATTCCAACGTTAATTTATGGAAATCACATCTCAGAATTCACAGAAGAAACAAAATTCCAACGTTAATTTCCTATCTAAAAGAATCCCCAATCTTGATTCCCTACAAATTTATCATTGGTAATCAAAATTCACAGAAGAAACACCCAAAACTTAAAACCAAATGAGAAACCCTAAAATTGAATCCCAAATCCTAAAGCCCTAAAAATTAAATCCTAGAATAAAACCCTACAAATTTACACACTTAACAAAGACACGAAGAGAGATTTCGCTGCAAAAATAAACGCACAAAAGAGAAAACCACAACTTAACTCACCTAGCTATGGAGACCACGACGGCAGCAAGGGAAAAAGGAAGCAACGGTGTGGGCGACGGAACAATGAGGGCGGCGCTGGGTGACGGGGGTGAGGGCGGCCTTGGGCGACGGCGACGGCGACGGCGACGGTGAGGGTGAGGGTGAGGGTGAGGGCAGGGGTGACTCTTGCGTGAGGGCTCTGTGCTGAGGGATGGAGAATGAAGAGAAAGAGAGACTGAGAAAGAAAAAAAAAGAGCTTATGTTAAAAGGGGATCGGGGAGCTGATCGACAAGGGAGGAACACATTAAATTTTTATTTTTGTTAGAGAGGTGAATTGATGACCGTTTTTTTAAATCCGGTCATCTTTTGCTATATTGTTTTTAAAAACTAGTCATCTTTATTTTTTCAAAGATGACTGTTTTAAGGTTCACCTTAAATGCTAGTCATCTTTTCATCTTAAAAATTAAAAGATGACTGGTTTTTTAAAAACGGTCATCTTTTAAAATTTTAAAAGCGTCATCTATCAACCTTATTCTTGTAGTGATTAAAGACATTACTTAAAACTATCACATATGTAGATATCATGGGGTGCCTAAGTTGGTATATACCAAGAAACTAACATGTGAGGTATATATTTGGTGAAACATACCTGTGTGAATGATGGGCTTAACTTAACTAGGGAAGTATTCCAAGAAACTAACATGTGAGGAGTATGTACCCTAGAGGCAAAATGATTGGAACTTGCTTATGAAGCAATAGACAAAGAGTTGTCTTCTTACTGTGGGTTAGAAGCCAAGAAACTAACATATGAGGCTTCTACATCACAGTGGGACCCCAATCCCCATTAGGAATATGATTCCCGAAATCCATTAGAGGGTGTATGGAATTTGATAAAATAGTGGGAGGTACCATATGATTAAAGACCCAATCATTATGGATTAAAAATGAAATCTAATTCTCTAATTTTGTATGTAGTTCATAGAAATGGCTCACCTCAACTCGCTATCCAAAATATTGGACATCAACCGTTTGATTGGACAAAACTATCTTGATTGGCTGAGGAACTTAAAAATAGTTTTAACTTCCGAAAAGGTTTCCTACACACTTGATGGCACACTTCCTGAGGCACTGGCTGAGACTGCAACTCAACAAGAGAAAGACGCTTATCAGAAGCGCATGGACGATGACTTGAAGGCAAGATGCTATATGATGGCATCCATGAGCCCTGAGCTTCAGAAGCAACATGAGTCCATGAAAAGTGCTCGCGATATCTTTCTCCACTTACAAGAGTTGTACGGGGAGCAAAATAGGATTGCGAAGTACAATATTGTCAAAGATCTATTCAAGGCAAGGATGAATGAGGGTTCATCTGTGACTGATCACACCTTGAAAATGATTAACCATATCGAGCAGCTTGAAAAGCTTGATGTGATCATTGAAGCTGATATGTGTTCAGACATAATACTACAGTCCCTTCCTGATTCATTTGGGCCGTTTATAATGAATTTTCATATGAACAAGCTTGAGCCCACTCTCCCCGAGCTGCACGATTTGCTCAAGATGACTGAGGAGACAATGAAGAAGGGAAAAGGTTCTTTGCTTGCATTTGATGGAGCTTCTACTTCCAAGGCCAAGGCCAAGCCTAAGGGTAAAAGCAAAGGCAAGGGTAAGAGTACCCAAGGGAAGAAGAAGAAGAACTTAAAGCCGAAGGGAGGTGTCAAGAAAGGTAACACTGATAAGGCCAAAGGAACCTGTTTTCACTGCGGCAAGGATGGGCACTAGAAATGTAACTGCCGAGAGTATCTGGATACTCTAAAGAGCCGACCTTCAGAAGGTATGGATCATGCTCTAAACTAAATGTTAGTTTTGCTTCCATTTGGGTACTTAATTCTGATGTGAATTATGAATTCTATACAGGATCTAGTGGGAAGCAGAAGGCTGAGTAGAAGAGGAGTATCCCTTCGAGTAGAGAATGGAGCAAAGTGTTGCTGTATTAGCTATGGGACTTGCTGCTTGACTCTACCTGAAGGAGTAGTTTAGAATTAATAAGCTATCTTTACATTCCAGAAGTTTTATAGAAACATTATCTTTATTTCAGTTAAGCCTAAACACTGTTTTAGTTTGATTTAATAAATGTTTTTTACGAAGAGTTCATTACTTCTGGAATTTATAGCGTTTATCTTCTAAACCACATTGCAAATATGAATTGCATGAAGCATGATAGCTCTAATATTGAATGCTAATAAACCCAAGAGAACAAGAGATATGGTTTCTCTTACTTTATGAACCTTTACTTAAGAATGTTAAGGTATAGGTGCATGTACTTAAGGAAGTACAAATCTGAAACATTTGAAAGGTTCAAAGAATTCAGATATGAAGTAGAGAAACAAACCGGTAAAAGTATTAAAGCTCTTCGATAAGATTGGGGAGGCAAATATTTAACAGGTTAATTTTTGGATCAACTTGTTCAAACAGACATTCAGATGGACATCTTTTGGAACACCATAACTTAATGGTGTGTCAGAAAGGAGGAAAAGGACCTTATTGGATGTGGTCCGATCCATGATAAGTTACAATGACCTAATATTATCCTTGTTAGGATATGCCATAGAAATTGCCACGTACCTGTGAAACAGAGTTCAAACTAAGGCTGTCCCTTAAGACCTATATGAGATATGGAAAGGGAAGCACTAAACCTTAAGCATGTTAAGGTATGGGGTTGCATTGCATATGTAGAGACACATGATGTAATCAAATTGGAAATCAAGATAACTTAAATATAGGTTTGTGATTATCCTAAAAGGAGTTTAGGATATTATATCTATTATCCTGATGAACAAAAGTGTTTGTTAGTAAGTTTGCAATCTTTCTTGAAAAAGAGTTTATTCAAGAAGGAGGCAATAACAGGAAAATAGAACTCAAAGAGTTGTCTAATGAGACACAAACCAACATTGATGCAACCCCTGTCCCTATTGAGACAGAGCCCATTATTGTACCATGATTGTATAAAGGGTTAGTGGGAGTGCGATCACATTTATGGTCCTATAAGTGAATGATGTTCTACTTATTAGAGAATAATGTAGATACGTTGTCAAAAGTGAAAAATTGGTTTTTCACAGAGTTTCTCCATAAAAGATTTGGAAGAAGCATCCTATATTCTGGGAATAGAGGTCTATAGAGATAGATCTAAAGGATGCTAAGTCTTTCCCAATCGATATACGTAGACAAGATTTTGAATGGGTTCAAAATGCATGATTTCAAAAGAAGTCTAATTCCTGTTAGACATGAAATCAAGTTGTCTGAAAGCATATGTTATGCTATGTACATTACCAGATATCAGTTTTGCTGTAAATGTTATGAGCAGATATCAGGCAGACCCAGATAAGGAACACTGGGAAGCAGTCAAGGCTATCCTTAAGTTCTTGAGAAGAACTAAAGGACCTATGCCTTGCCTATGGAGAGAGAAAGAAACTTGAAATGGTTGGTAGAACGGATACAGATTTTCAATCTGACGATGATGATAGGAGATCAACATCGAGGTATGTTTTCACCTTAAATGGTGGAGCTGTAAATTAGAGCGCATTGCTGCACGTTTGGATGAGGAAGTTCATTACTGAACTAGGAGTGGTTCCTAACATTGAGAAGCCTATATCATTGTTTTGTGACAACAATGGGGCTAGTGCTCAAACCAAGGAACCATGGTCTCATCAAAAATCCAAACCATTAAGCGGCAATTCCAAGTGATTAGAGTGATCATTGGAAGAGATGACATATAAATATAGAAGTTCAATACAACAGAGAATAAAGAATATTGCTTCACTAAGGCTATGACCCAAATGTGTTGGATCACCACCAACAGGATATGAGTATGAGATACAGGGTGGATTGGCTATAGTGCAAGTGGGAGATTGTTAGGATTATGCCCTAGAGCCAATCATAGAGATGATTGTTTAGGGATTAGGAACAATCAATTGATTTCATTTACGCATGTCACATTTATTATTGATTTAATAAAAGGGCTTATTCTATTATGTTTATATGTATTATTTCTATTTACATAATATGTCCATGGAGTTAGAGTTGAGAATATGAAATTACAAAGGGTTGTAATTTTGAGACTGTAAATATATCTCTGTACTAAACTCCTAAATCATTCCTAGTTGAAGGTTCACTATGATGGATAATAATGAACTATAGGACTAGCACTTGTTAGGTTGACTCTATAGGAGGATAGCTAGTCTCAAGCTATTTGTGTGGAGACACTACAACAAACAAGTGGGTGCCTATTATAAGAATAGGTACACTGAATGTGACCAAAGATATGAGATAAACTGAATGGAGTTTTAACCTACTTGTCAATCAGTTTCTCATTGCTATAGTGGTACAAGTAATCCTTAGACCCGAGACACTATAGTTGTCTTATGCATGTAGCTTTAGAAGTTTGATAACACTAAGTGCAGATCCCATTCAGGGGTCTGTAAGGGTGTTTATTAGCCCTACTGCTATGTGTGTGAAGGCATGTGAGTGATCAAGAAGGAATCCATCACTCTCAGGAAAAAGGGAGTGAATGTCTCATATAGCATTCATTGAATATAACTCATTAAATCCATGGGCCCATGGTAGAATGAATATGGAAAGGAGTTTCCATAAGTTCATCATTGAGTTGATATTAATGAATGAGTATAAAGTAATTGAACTAGGGACTTGACAGAATTCCATGTCCTATTCGTTCAATTGGAGACATTGTGTTGATGGAAGGATGGAATTGTAACCTATAAACTATAACAGAAGGGTTCTTTGTAAATGGCTATTCACCTCATTAAGGACCACACCATGAGCCATATGCTAGGTGTTACTCATGGTTAGTAGAAGCCCTAATTGATATAAATGAGTAATAATCAATTAGGGAATTGAAAGGAGTTTCAATTAGACCCTTAATGGAAAGTGTTCCATTGTGCACAACTTGTGCTGTTCCTATTACTTGATGATGTGAACCCAATGGGTCACACACTGATCATGCTAAGAGAGCTTGTTTGTCTATGAGAGAAAGGGTATAAGTGAATTAAGAATAGTTCTTTAAGGGCATAATTTGTATATGATACAAATTAGAGGGGTTATTGTGTAATTAGGAGTAATTACACAAAACCCACTAGGGTTAGGAATCCCCCTATGGCCGGCCCTATTAGTGGGCTATATAATGCCCACTATAATGTGATGACATCATCACTTGAAGCAATTTTGGAGGCTCCCTTGTGCTGGCCAAAATTTAGCTTGGAGGCTCTCTCTCTCTCTCTTCTCCACCTCTAGCAACCATAAGGAAGAAGAAGGAAAGGACAACAAGCTCTAGCTAGGTGTGGATACTATTGGAGGCAGTACACTTGGACTACTCAATCAGAAGACAAAGCTTGGAGCATAAAGGAGAAGACCTGTGGACCCTAAAAAGAGGCCCACAGGAGGGTTTGAAAGTCGCCAGTCTGTGGACCTAGGAGAGAGGACCCACGAATGGGTTTGGAAAAAGAAAGGAGTCGCCACTTTATTTTTTAAAGGAAACAAGGAAAACCCTAAAAAACGGTTTTGTTTTAGGAAAACAAAAGATTGACTCCATATTTAAAAATGGTAAGGCAAATGATCTTTTGGAAACCAGAGAAATCGGGGATTCGGAGGCTAAGTTACGATATGGGAAGGTTCTAGGCAAAGCCTATAGGCACCCATATCGCCCTAAACGGTCTCTTAATTTAATTGGGCTAAATCAAAGTCTTATCACACACAAATCAACAATTATCATCACAAGACAGCATGCATATCATTCATTCATTCATCCACATAATCAAGTAAATCAAAGAAAAACAGAAAAAAAAAAAAGAGGGGAGAGGAAACCTAGGATACTTAGTATCCTAGGGCGGACTTGAACCTCACGAAGAGTGCCTACGTACCATGTATGGAAATACATGGATCAAAGTCCACGTAGTTCGAAAGGGAATAGGGTTATAACCTAATCAAGGCCTATGGTAAACCCTAAGTTTCCTTTCAAGTAAAACATGGTAAGTTTCCAAAAATGAGTGATTCTCAAAAGATTTTTGGTAAATATAGAATTCGATAAAGATGGAAACTTTGATTTAAAAGGTATTTGTTACGAAAGGAAACTATAGGAATTACCATACCCTTCTATTAGGAAACAACCCTAGGGGGGGAGAAAGGGAAAGTTTCAAGGAAAGGAAAGAAGGGTGAATTGGGGCACCCTCATACCCTACTTACCTTAAGCAAAAGCAACCTGTCAAAGTAACCACCCTATTGCATAGGGTAATTACCTTATTTGTAAGATTTCATCTTACAATAGCCAAAATAACCACCCCACATTGGTGAGGTAGTTGCACCTGTTGTACCTATCAAAGCACCTGCAATTTCCATGCAAAACATACCAAAATACCAACCAACCAAGCTAGATTCCAAATCAAGCCATTATCATGCTTAAACAAAAGCAAACACATGCTCAAAATATCATATCAAGGACAAATAACAGATCTGGACAGAATTGAAATAAGGCTTAAAATCAACCACAAGTCATGCAACAACATGAATCATAAGCTAACTAAAACCCTAATTCAATCCTATATGCAATGACATGCAATAAACCCTAAAATCCACTACTATGAATGCAAAAATATCATTTTTAGGGAAATAAACAAATCTAGACAGAATTGAATTAAAGCCTATATTCATCCACTAAGCATGCAAACAACATAAATAGTGAACAATCGTAAACCCTAATTTGATCCTAGAACCATGACATGCATAAAAGCCCTAAAATTAATTATGTGAATGCTCAAAAATATCATAGTTATCAAATATGCAGCACATATATATCAACTATGAAGAAGAAATAAAGAAAAGCCCTAAGCTATCATGCTATATGCAACTTTCCTAATACAAGGATGAATGAAACCCTAGAGTCACAATTGTGCTCAAAATCACATAAAATAACTCTAAATCATGCAAAACTCATCATAAACATCATTCTAATCATGCATATTAATCAATAGAAGCATCAACACATGATAAAAATACAAGCTTGCACATGAAATATGGCTATTCCAAGTAAAAACTCAATTTCAGCACTAAGGAAATCCTAGAATCCCAAACATTCAGTAAATCACATGAAATAGCATCCTAGCATACTAAACAGCCCATAAACATTATCCTAATCATGCATACTAACTAATAGAAATAGCAAAACACAATAAAAACACAAGCTTTAATATGCAAAAGAGTTATTTCATGCAGAAAACCATTTTCAGCACTAAGGAAACCCTAAAGTCCCAAACATGCAGTAAATCACATGGGATAACATCCTAGCATACTAAACAGCCCATGAATATGATCCTAAACATGCATACTAACTAATAGAAATAGCAAAACACAATAAAAACACAAGCTTTAATATGGAATAATGCTATCTTATGCAAAAACCCTAGTTTGAATGAAAGAGAGAAAGGGGAAGAGGTATACCTATGGTGGCTGCTGTAGAGAGTCCTCCTCTTCTTATTGTACTGCTGGAAATTCCTTCCTTCAAGCCTTCAAGCAAAGCTCCAGCCTTCCTTCAAGCTCTCTCTCTCACTCTCTCACTCAAAGTTTAGGCTAAACTACCCTAAGGATGGCTGCCATAGCCTCTAAGTCTCACATATGCCTCACACTTCAGAAATTGCCTCCTCCATTGCTGAAGTATAAGGGGGTATTTATAGGGATTGAGGGAAAACTCTCAATGGTTGGGATTAAAACCCTAGGGATTGATCCAAGGGCTCTTAGAGGTTCCCTTGGGGCTCAAGTAGGTCAAATAGGGCTGAAATTAGGGTTAAATGGCGGCTGGAGGCGAGCAAATCCGAGGAAATAGGGAGGGAGCCACGTCAAAGCTCAAAAAAGGAAAGTGGCTCGGGTGACCACCTGGGGCTGGGCGGCTAGCCGCCTGGGCCCAGGCGGCTAGCCGCCTAGGCCTGGGTGGTCACCCGAGGCCATGTCATCCTTAGCCCATTTTTGACCCCTTTCGGCTTCCAAATGTGTTTCAAGGCTCAAATCAACTCCGATTTTGACGAAACGAAAGCCAAGACGACTGTGTTTCGAAGGGGAATGTAATTTGAGTCACTTGAGGGCAAGAAACCCTAGCCATGGCTGCATGGTTGGGTCCTACAAAGGTGGTTAACCGCTATGCCTCACCATCGCTTAGCTTAGGTATGCACATAGGGTCGCACCGAATGCTTTCTAATTCGAAATTCAACCTCCCTAAACACATTTGGGAATGAAATTAAGACTAATCAAGGTCGAATGAGTAGTCATAGAGTGAAAATCATGAACCAATTCGGGCTAACCCGAAGTAGGTCTTTTAGCCAACCTGAGCCTTGTTGAGCCATTCTACTCCCGAACCTTCAATTCATCGAATTGAACCCAAAAATACCTCAAATGCAACCATATGAACTCCAATTGGCAACTTGGAGATCATTTCAAGGTCAAATGGAAAGTTTGTGACCAAAAAGATGATTATGCCCCTTAAGTCACAAAAGTTCTTGTTAACCCTCAAGATCAACTCCAAATCGAACCAAAATTCATACACACCATCCTTAGGACCCTAGAAACTCAATGCAAAAGACTAGACTCAAAAAGGAAACAAAAAGACACATGCAATGACACACCCTAGCTAAGGTGGCAAAAATGGGGTGTGACAAGACCATATCAAACTATAAGTAATTCTATCATCTTCTAGTTAGGGTTTTTGTTTTGTATTAAGCATAATTAAGATTCATGGTTTTGGGAATCGTAGGAAAAATTTTAATTCCACCTTTGTAGTTTTTCCTCCCTAGTTAGATTCCCAACATAAAACTCATGCAAATAACAAAAATCAAAAGAAAAACACAAACCTAATATGCTCTTATACACTCTAAACACCTTAACATGCACAAAACTATCAAAAACATGCTAAGTAGGCATTACCATGATGAAAATATCATATGACAATCCTAAACATGAAAGGAAAATCTAACATGATGCCTTAGGTAAGTACTTTATGTAAGAATGTGAAATAATCATCCTTACAGTGAGCTTTCTTAAGTAAAACTATCCGGAGATAATTTTACGTAGAAACCACTCTGCATGAATGATTTCTTCACATATCCTACGTAAAATATATACCTAAGAATGCAAAGAAACTCACAGCACACTTAAACACACTCTAGAAAGCACCCATACACAACCTTACCCTTTAAGGATGATAATTATCCTCGAAAAGAATAATCATCCATACACCTATGAAGATGAGGCTTACACAGCAAGTGTCCTGTACAAAAGATGCTTAAAATCATGCATATAATTGAACCGTAAAGAGAAAACGGCCTAAACACATCAATTGATTTTTCATGCAAAATGTACCTCTATCCTTAAGAGAGAAACTATCCTACCAGCAAACAATTCGCAACCCTAATCCACTAACATGCATTCTCATCATATTTAAATCATATACACTCTATAATATAGAGTGTATATGATTCCTAATTCAATACTAAGCCATAACTATGCAGAGAATGGAGTAGAAGAAGAAGGAATTGTAAAAGGACACAAAGGAGACTTACAACAAAGCAAGGGTCTTCGCTGCGTTCTTCCTTCTCTTTGGCTTGGTTCCCTTCTAGTTCTCCTTTGAAATTGCTGTAGAAAGCCTCCTCCAAGTGATATAGGTGTGTGCAAACTCATGCTCTCTCTCTTTCTTATGAATATGAAGTGTCAAATAAGCCAAAAAGTCCCTTATGCTGATGAATGAGCCTCTATTTATAACCAACCAACCATATGAACCAATGGTTGGGATTAATTCACCATAAAACCAATCTAGGGCTGTAATAAATCCCATAAATGTTAAACAACTCAAAACCAACTCCCAATAGGCTTAGAAGTCCTTTAGAAGGCTGAAAATTGGAGTAGGTAGAGTCCTATTCCGTCAAAACTTCAAAAAGAGATAAATCAGGACGGGGCTCTCGGGTGACCGGTTGGGTGAACCGATTGGACCGATTGGGTGAACCAGTCACCCGAGAGTGAACTCAGGTTTCCTCGGTTTTGAGGATTCCTGACTCGGTTTGGACTTCTAACTTCAAACGGACTTAAATTCTTCATTTTAACTCCGATTTGGGTGATTCAAATCGGAGTTACAAGCCAACCTTGAATGGGTGCTTTGTGAAAGAAGGAAAAGATTTCCCGTATTGTGGTTTTCCAGAGCCTACTTATGTGGAATCCATCGGAGCTAGAGTCCCAAGGTTTGAGATTTTCTTTGAGACCGAGTGGTATCCGATCACTGCAACCATGGTTGAGGGATCTGCAATAGATAGCGACAGAAAAGAAGAGGATTGGGTAGATAGCATGGATTCAAAGGTTATGGGCCAATTATTTTCAAAATGTGTGCTAGCCATCGAAGATTGTGAAGAAGTTCCAGTTCCAGCATTCCAGACAGTCAGCGAGCCACTTCAGAATTGGTATGTCGAAGGATCCCTCGTTCTTATTCCAAGGAAAGAAGAGTCTAAGCCAGTACAGGATATATAGGTTTTCTTTTGAGTCTTGAGTCAGCAAACAATCTGTCTTTGTTTAAAGTATTTCATTTGTTGAGTCCTTTAGAGTTGTCATAAGTTTTGTTGTTTCAGAGTCTTCAATTAGTGATTGGTACTTTCTTTATTTTCTCACAGAGATTATATCCATTGTCTTCGCGCCTTTTTGTCTCTTAATGTGTGTGGCATGGAAATAGACCCTAGAGACACTGATATCCCTCCCGAGCTCGTTGAGCAAAGGAATAAAGGGATAGCACAACCAATTACAGAAGAACTAGAATCAATTAATTTAAGGATGAATGAATTGCCAAAAATAATTAAAATTGGTACAACACTTTCCCCTTCCGAAAAGGAACAATTGGTTGAGTTGTTGAGAGAAAACCTTAAAGCGTTCGCTTGGTCTTATGAAGATATGCCCGGAGTAGACACAGACATAGTGCAGCATCGCATCATATTCCGACCAATCCTGACATGAAGCCTGTTAAGCAGAAGTTAAGGAGAATGAAGCCTGAGTGGGCGTTGAAGATAAAGGAAGAGGTGATCAAGCGGATAGAAGCTAAGTTCCTTAAGGTTGTGGAGTACCCTGAATGGCTTGCAAATATAGTACTAGTTCCAAAGAAAGATTGCAGAGTGCGTATGTGTGTAGACTTTAGTGATTTGAATACGGCATGCCCTAAGGATGACTTTCCACTACCACACATTGACGTATTAGTCGATAGTACCGTAGGGCACGCTCTTCTTTCTTTCATGGATGGTTTCTCGGGTTACAATCAGATCAAGATGGCACTAGAAGATATGGAGAAAACGTTTTTCATCACTCAGTAGGGGACCTATTGTTACAAAGCAATGCCATTTGGGTTAAAGAATGCAGGGATAACTTATCAAAGAGCTGCTACCACCTTATTGCATGACATGATACACAAAGAAGTCGAGGTTTACGTCGATGACATGATTGTCAAGTCAAAGGATAGGGAAGGACATGTAGCTGTGCTAAGAAAGTTCTTCGATCGAATCATAAAGTATAAGCTTCACCTCAACCCTCAGAAATGTGCTTTCGGAGTCACTGCGGGAAAGCTTCTAGGTTTCATGATAACACAGAGAGGAATTGAAGTGGATCCAAGCAAGATCAAAGCCATTCTGGAGATGCCACCACCCAAGAATGAGAAGGAAATTCAGGGTTTCCTAGGAAGGTTACAGTACATAAGCCGATTTATAGCTCAACTCACTACAATTTGTGAGCCTGTTTTCAAGCTACTAAAGAAAGGAGAACTGAAAGAATGGAACAAGGAATGCCAGAATGCTTTTGAAGCCATTAAACGCTACTTAAGCAATCCACCGATATTGGTTCCACCTAGAGAAGGAGGGCCGCTATTGCTGTACTTAACCGTCACTAAAACTACTATGGGGGCAATGCATGCATAATACTTGGAAGAGTCGAGGAAGGAGAATGCCATCTACTATCTAAGTAAGAAAATGACAGATTATGAGGTGAACTACAATGCTGTGGAAAAGACTTGCGTGGCATTGGTGTGGGCCTCCCAAAAACTCCGCTATTACATGCTATCGTTCCAGGTGTTCCTTGTTAGTCGCATGGATCCATTCAAATATCTGCTTGAAAAGCCAATGTTGACCTATTGTACTACGCGGTGGTTAATGTTGTTATCTGAATTCGATATCAAGTATGTGGTACAAAACTCGATGAAAGGGAGGGTCATTTCAGAACACTTAGCAGAGAATCCAGTTTTAGAAGGAGATGGCATTGAACAAGGGTTCCCTGACGAGGACATACTGGAGATAGAAAAGAAACCATGGAAAGTCTACTTCGACGGCACTGCAAATAAAAGGGGCTTCAGCATAGGAGTATTGTTGATTTCTCCTGATTATGCCCACACCCCTCTGGCAATGAAGTTAGGGTTCGAGGCCACAAACAACATCACCGAATATGAAGCTTGCATTCTAGGATTGGAAGCAGCCTTAGAGTTGGGAGTTGAAGAATTAGAAGTATATGGAGACTCAGCCTTGATTATTTGCCAAATCAGAGGAGAATGGAAGACTTGAGACGAGAAGTTGTTACCCTATCATGCTTATCTAGAAGCACTTACCAAAGAATTCGACAAGATAGAGTTCCACTACTTGTCAAGGGTAAAGAACCGTTTTGTTGACGCTCTTGCTACACTTGCGTCCATGGTGGAAATTCCAGATGGTGGAAATGTTCGTCCACTCGTGATTGAAAGAAGAAAAGAACCAGTGTACTGCTGCAGTATTCAGAATAGTCAAGTGACAGATGGGCGTCCATGGTTCTATGACATCCAGAGGTTCGTAGAGAAAAGAAAATATCCTGAAGGAGCTTCAAAGGTTGACAGGCATACGTTGAGGAGATTGGCTACCCACTACATCATGTGCGGAGGAAAGCTATACAGACGATCCTACGACGGCATCCACTTGCTTTGCGTAACGGAGGAAGAAGCTCAAAGAATAATTGAAGAAGTACATGAAGGAGCAGGGGCACCTCACATGAATGGTTATATGCTAGCTAAGAAGATTGCTCGTCTCGGTTACTATTGGACCACCATGGAAAGAGATTGTCATCTGCATGTCAAGAAGTGCCATAATTATCAAATCTTTGCCAATATTCAGGACCTTCCATCAATGCCTTTGAATACTATGTCATCCCCTTGGCCCTTTTCAACCTGGGGAATAGATATCATTGGAAAGATCCATCCTAAGTTAAAGGAAGGTCATGAGTTTATCTTGGTGGCAATAGATTACTTCACTAAGTGGGTAGAGGCGAAGTCCTACAAAACCTTGGGGTCAAAGCAAGTGGCTCATTTCATTAAGACCTATATTATTTGCCGATATGGGGTTCCACATGAGATCATATCAGATAACAGACAATGTAAGGATTATGCCCTAGAGCCAATCATAGAGATGATTGTTTAGGGATTAGGAACAATCATTTGATTTCATTTATGTATGTCACATTTATTATTAATTTAATAAAAGGGCTTATTCTATTATGTTTATATGCATCATTTATATTTACATAATATGTCCATGGAGTTAGAGTTGAGAATATGGAATTACAAAGAGTTGTAATTTTGAGACTATAGATATATCTCTGTACTAAACTCCTAAAGCATTCCTAGTTGAAGGTTTACTATGATGGACAGTAATGAACCATAGGATTAGCACTTGTTAGGCTGACTCTATAGGAGGATAGCTAGTCTCAAGCTATTTGTGTGGAGACACTACAACCAACAAGTGGGTGCCTATTACGAGAATAGGTACACTGAATGTGACCAAAGATATGAGATAAACTGAATGGAGTTTTATCCTGCCTGTCAATCAGTTTCTCATTGTTATAGTGGTACAAGTAATCCTTAGACCTGAGACACCATAGTTGTCTTATGCATGTAGCTTTAGAAGTTTGATAACACTAAGTGCAGATCCTATTCAGGGGTCTGCAAAGGTGTTCATTGGCCCTACTGCTATGTGTATGAAGGCATGTGAGTGATCAACAAGGGATCCATCACTCTCAGGAAAAAGAGAGAGAATGTCTCATATAGCATTCATAATATAACTCATTAAATCCATGGCCATGGTAGGATGAATATGAAAAGAGTTTCATGAGTTCATCTATGAGTTGATATCTATGAATGAGTATAAAGTAATTGAACTAGGGACTTGACAGACTTCCATGTCCTATTAGTTCAATTGCAGACATTGTGTTGAAGGAAGGATGCAATTGTAACCTATAAACTATAACGGAAGGGTTCTTTGTAAATGACTATTCACCTCATTAAGGACCACACCATGAGCTATATGCTAGGTGTTACTCATGGTTAGTAGAAGCCCTAATTGATATAAGTGAGTTATAATCAATTAGGGAATTGGAAGGAGTTCCAATTAGACCCTAAATGGAAAGAGTTCCGTTGTGCACACCTTGTGCTATTCCTACTACTTAATGATGTGAACCCAATGGGTCACACACTGATCATGCAAGAAGGGCTTTAAAGTCTATGAGAGAAAGGGTTTTAGTGAATAAAGAATAGTTCTTTATGGGCCTATTTGTATTTGATACAAATAATAGGGGTTAATGTGCAATTAAGAGTAATTACACATAATCCTATTAGGGTTTCTTCCCCATGGCCAGCCCCCTTGAGTGGGCTGCCTATATAAGTCACACTTATGTGTGACATGGCATAAGAGGCTTGCACAATAAACCCTAGCCGTCCAGCCCCTTGGAGGCTCTCTTCTCTCTCTCTCTCTTCTCCACCTCTAGCAACAACAAGGAAGAAGAAAGAAAAGGCTTGAAGCTCTAGCTAGGTGTGGATATTGTTGGAGGCAGCACACTTGGGCTGCTCATTCACCGCTGTCCGGATTCAAAGCTTGGAGCAAAAGGGAGAAGACAAAAATTCTGTAAGTGTTCTAACCCTCTTTGTAGTTAGGGTTTGATTTTGTGTTATGCATAGTTAGATTCATGGGTTGTGGAATCGTAGGAAAAATTTTTATATTCCGCACTTCTATTTTTTCCCTCTGTTCGATTCCCAACAGTGGTATCAGAGCCATGATTATTCATAATACAAAATACATATGGGCTGGTAATTATGGTGTAGTTGAATGATTCAAAAATCTGGAAAATTTTTCTGCATAATTGGTTTTCCTCCATGGCTGAACCTAGGGTTTGGAACCCTAGGTCAATTCTCTTCTACTCCTCTTCTAATTGATGGTTAAGTGTAGCCATGGATGCAATAGGTTGCATAGGGTTTGAGTTTGGAGAAGAAGAATAAGGAAACTAGGGTTTTATAAAACTGTTATGAACAGTTTTCATGGTAGCCATGAAAAACCGTCATCTTGTTTTGCATGCCGAATTCAGAGTTCTTCTCCAAAAATTTTCAAGCCATATATTGTTAGAAAGCTCTTCGAATAAGCTTTCCAACCCAACAAACGGTGCGTCAATCCAAGTTCTGTAGTGAAAGTTATGAATTTTTTACTACAGGCTGTCTGGAAAGACAGTTTTGCTCGGGAATGATGCAATAGCCACAACTTTGAGTTATTGATGGAGATCAAAGGCATGGCAATGGTTGCCACCACTTGGGTTATGTTCTAGACATGGTAGGGAAAGGTTCCTAAGCATTTAGATGCATCATAATTGGATTAAGATGCTAGAACAGAAGGAAGAAGGAGAAGAACACCATGGAGGCTGAATCTGGGTTTTAGAACCCTAAGGTTCTTGCAATTAATTCTAATTAAAGCTGCTGTATTTATGATGGAAGATCATTGTAGGATCATTATATATCATTTGTATATGATTTTCTTTAAGTTTCAAAAAGGTTTTGATGGAAAAAGATTCAAAAAGTTTGAAAATTTTTCATGAACAGCATAGCAGATTTTCTCTGCAGAAAAGTCATCAATGGAGTTTTGATTAGAACTTGAGTTAGGGAACTCCAAATTGCATGAAACCAATTGCATTAGTTTCCCAAGACATGTAGGATACTGGGAAAATTCATTTGGTAGCCTAATTCATTCATCTTGCTGGGTTTTAAATCAATTTCTGACAATGGACAGTATGCTGTAAATTTCTGGGCAGCCTACTGTTGTTTTTATTGTTTAGAACAATTGGTGATGATTTGATCATCCAAACCTCTCTATTAGCTTAGTATTTCATGTAGGGACATGATACAAAAGCTGGTTTCAATGGAGGAGTCGAATTGATAAGGATTTAGAAGCTATTGTGACCTTCAAGGTCTGCAACAATGGCTCCAGCAATGGGTTTTGGAAACCCTGATTGTTCTTGATGATGGCAACCACTTCCACCACTTCTCACATGTCCAGAGGCTTGTCCCACACCCCTAGGATGTTCTCCCATGACTGGCCATGGCCTCCCACAGTCGTTGGTGGCCATGGCAGCCTAGCCAAGCTCAGGCAGCCCCCTGGTAGTGACGGCTGCATAGAGTTAAGGATGAAACCCTAATTTTGAGTTAATGATGAAACCCTAATTTCATTATGGCATTAATTAAAACCCTAATTGGAATATTAATTACCTTAATTAAGAGTTAATGATTGGTCATTAAATGACCAATCATGGTTATTAATTGTTAGGGCATAATTAATACCATTAATGATGTCTAGGGTTAGGGTTTTTGGATAACCCTAATTAGTGTAATTAATTAAGGGTAATAAATACCCTATTTGGCATTAATTAAACCCTAATCCCTTTTATTAAATACCGTATGAACCTAGGGTTTTAATGATTGGTCATTAAATGACCAATCATAAGGCATTTAATGTTTAGGGCTTGCATTTAGGGTTTAGGGTTTTAGGAAACCCTAATGCACTAATTCATCATTTAATTGATTTTATTTAATTCCCATGTTAATTATTTAATTAATATTGATTAATTTTATAATGTTTTAAATGGTTTAAAATAAAATTGGGGATTAAATTAAAATCTGGAAATTCTTAATTAAATGAAATTGTTTTGTTTAAATAAGGAAACCCTAATATTGGATATTAGAGTTATTTTAGGAAACTTTATATGTTTCTATTAATTTGATGAATTGAAACTAAATGTCTTAAATGTTAAGACTTTATTTAATTCTGGATATTTTTGTTTAAACCTAATAAGATTAGGATGCATTAATGAGATTAATGTAAATCATTCAAGAGAATTACCATAATGCCCATATGTTTTAATGCTTACAGTTTTTCTTTACATTATGCAATGAGATTGTATGTATGTGTTTGGATGATGATTATGGACTATACCCTTTAAACCAATTGTGATTGGCCGTCTTATGAATGGGATGTTATCATTTACAAGAGTTGTAATTTTATTAAGGTGATGTAATTTATTTGGGGCTTGCATGCCACCTTCCCTCTCCCTCTCTCTCTATCATTCTCTTATGTACCCCACATTCCCCTTATGTATCCCTTTCTTTAAATTATGTAAATGTTATATAATCGAGAGCGCACTAAGGAGCATGGTGGACCCAAAGGAGCATGATAGAGCCCAACAACCCAATGGTGGAGACCATCAAGCCAAGGGAGCAGATTGAAGGACTTGAAAGCTTAGAGAAGTGTTTCAAGACAGCATGCATGTTTCGAATGTGTTATTTTACGATAACCTACACCCACCTTAGACCTTGGATTCAATCTATTGGCTTGGATTGAATCCTCTCAAAGTCCATAATCATCATGGTGGGAGCTTTAATTTATGAGATAATTGTATTAGCTCCAATACCATAGTTTGGTATATGTTACCTATTCACTTAGGGACTAATATCAAAATATGGTACTTTATATATGTTGATATATATAATAGCATGCGATGTATGATTTATAATAGCATGAGATGTACGATTATAAATAGCATAATTTATATATTTAAATTTTGATACATAGGATGTATGTTAATTTGATGAGACCCTTTAAAACCCCTCTTATTTAATATTAAGTTGAAAATGGAGAAGTCATTGGGGAATGAATTCTTCATTGCCTTCTATCATTATAGGATCATCTAACGTCCCTTAATGTGGGTACCTGGCTGCAGACATGTAGGAGCTACCCATGTTAAAGACATTACTTGAAACTATCACATATGAGATATCATGGGGTGCCTAAACTGGTATATACCAAGAAACTAACATGTGAGGTATATATTTGGCGAAACATACCTGTGTGAATGATGGGTTTAACTTAACTAGGGAAGTATTCCAAGAAACTAACATGTGAGGTGTATGTTCCCTAGAGGCAAAACGATTGGAACCTGCTTATGAAGCAATAGACAAAGAGTTGTCTTCTTATTGTGGGTTAGAAGCCACGAAACTAACATGTGAGGCTTCTAGGTCACAGTGGGACCCCAATCCCCATTAGGAATGAGATTCCCGAATTCCATTAGAGGGTGTATGGAATTTGATAAAATAGTGGGAGGTACCATATGATTAAAGACCCAATCATTATGGATAAAAATGAAATCTAATTCTCGGTTTATGTAGATTACCTAATTACTCACCTCAAAACCCCTATTTCCTAATATATAGGATATTGATAGTTTGACTAAACCCGATTTCTTTGATTGACTTAGGAAATTGAGAATTGTTCTCTACTTCAAAAGATTGTTTATATGCTATTAGGCCTTTTATTAAAGGCCCTCCATAAAACATCCTAAGAAGAAAAAGACACTATGCACAATTGGCATCTTGTTGCCATGCTATATGATAGTATTGATGACTAATGAGCTTCAGAAGCAAAATTAGTAAATGCAAGTGCCTTTGATGTCCTACATCACATACAAAGGTTGTATTGTGAGTAAAATAATACTATAAAGTATAGTACTTGTAAAGGACTTCTTTTGGACTAGGATGTAATAAAAGTTGTTTATTAATAATCATTCTTTTGAAAAATGATTAATCACATAGAATAGCTTGAGAAGCTAGATGTGATTTAAAATGGAAGCATAGAGGAAAGCAAGTCTTGAAAAGTCAAAGACAAAGAAATATAATTATTTTGTAGTAAACATAAGGTATTGTAAAGGGAACTTGATAAAGTATCAGTCTTCCTAGAAGAACCAAACTTTTGAAGTTTTGGTTCATGCTCTAAACTAAATTGTTGGTTAGTTCTGCTTCTTGGTTTTTGGATTCTAGTATAATCTAAATCGAAGCAAAAAGTTAAGTAGATAATAAGTTACCTTTAAAAATTTTAATGGAGCAAGAGTTGCTAGATTAATTTTGGGAACTTATTTCTTAACTGAGTCATTTAAGACATTCTAGAAATTTGATTTCCGAATTTAAATGACTAATTAGAGCGAATGCAACGTATTCCGAGAATACAAGAGATGTAGAGACTCTCATTTAAATGTAACGATTATGACTTGGTTATGAGATGACCAAACCCATCTTTTACTTGGTGAAGTGAATGAGTTACATTTATAATTTGACTATACATTATGATGTATACAGTCATATAGAGCATGCATTCAATTATAGTAGACTCATCTTAGAATACCATAGCTCAATGGTGAATCTAAGAGAACAAATTGAACCCTATTAAGATATGGTTTGATCCATGATGAGTTTTACTAATGTATCCATCTAGGATATACCTTAAAATTGCTACATATTGATAGTTTAGGGTTCACTCCAGTTTTGTCCCAATTATATCAGATATGATATGGGAAGAAACCCAACTTAAAGAAGTTAAGGCTTGGGCTTGTGCTACGTATGTCTGGATACATAATGTAAACAATCTAGAAATAAGGTCAAGTAAATGTTGAATTGTGGTATATCCCAAAAGTGGTTGGGATAGTATTTCTATTACCCTAATGAACAAAATTTATCCATTAGGATGTTTGCTGGATTTTCTTGAGAAAGAGTTCATTCAAGAAAGATGCAAAAGTCGATAGAATTTATAGAATTGTCTGTAAAGCCACAAACGAACAAAGATCCAACCCTTCTCTCTGTTGAGACAAAACCCTTAACTACACTACAATCTTTTCATAGATCAAATTGGATATTTCTTAACATAAGAGAGATATTGTATCTCTATTAGAATGTGAAAGAATTGTTCTTTGGTGATAAAGATCACCAAGATAATCCTATTGATTATGACTAGACGATGTTTCACATCAACTTGAGAAATGACTAAGAGTCATTAAATCCAATATGGATAGGTAGAGACCTAAAAGGCTTGGCTATTTAAGAATGTTTTCAACATAGGCAAAAAGTTGTCTATAAAGAAACTTGTTTGATAATAGTTATGCTGAAATCCATTTGGATCTTGTTATCTATAAACACACATTTTGAATATGAGATATGTCAAAAATGATATAAAGATGTTATATCAAATGGTGAAAAACCATAAAAGTGTGTAAGTTATAGAAGTCTATTAATAGACTACAAGGTTCTCATAATTAGAACATCTAAAAAGTTGAAGTAATCAAATTGTTTGATTTCTCTGATTGTATAGATGGACCATGAGTGTATAAAAGGTTAGTGGGAGTGCGATCATTTTTCTTTATCCTATCAATAAGATGACATCCTAATCATTATGAATGATATATAAATGTTATCTAATGTGAAGTTTTTGTCTTTGAGAAAAACTTCTTCATGAAAGATTTGGTAGAAGCATCCAACAAGATCTATAGAGATAGATCATATAGATTACTAAGTATCTCTAAGTTATTAAACGTAGTTGAAATGTTGAAGGAGTTCAACATGGAGAATTCTAAGGGAGGTCTGATTTACTTCAGATAAGAATTCATTATTCAAGGGCATGTGCCCTAGGATAACACAAGTAAGGTTCTTAAAGTGTTAAGAAGCCTTATTCTACACTATGTATTGAACCTGATATCTATTATGTTGTAATTGTTACAAATAGTTATCAGTCAATTCAAATTTGGAATATTGGATTGTATATGGAAATTGTAAACTCATAGTAGATGGGTATATGGATTTGGATATAATCCATATGGGGTATATTTTATATTCACTTTAGTTGGTGAAATACTTAATGGAAGAACTGTATGAAAGATACAGTGGATTCCATTATTAAGGGTGAATTAATTGTCGCATTGTCTAGGAGACTGTTTGGATCTATAAGTTCATTTAGAACTTAGAGTTATTCCTTCCATTGAGTTACCCACACCTTGTTTTGTGACAACAATGGGTCTATAGCTCAAGTATAGGAATCACGGTCTCATCAAAAGTCCAAACTCATAGAGTGACAATTCCAAGTGATTAGAGGAATCATTGGAAGAGGTAATAGATACATTACAGAAGATATTATCTACATAAGTTTTTGTAGACCTACTGACTAAAGCTTTAAAACATAATTGGTTATGTCTAAGACCAACATCTTGAGAAGATAGGTATGCGATACATGGTCGATTGGCTTTAGTGCAAGTGGGAGATTGTAAGGATTATGCCCTAGAGCCAATCATAGAGATGATTGTTTAGGGATTAGGAACAATCATTTGATTTCATTTATGTATGTCACATTTATTATTGATTTAATAAAAGGGCTTATTCTATTATGTTTATATGCATCATTTATATTTACATAATATGTCCATGGAGTTAGAGTTGAGAATATGGAATTACAAAGAGTTGTAATTTTGAGACTATAGATATATCTCTGTACTAAACTCCTAAAGCATTCCTAGTTGAAGGTTCACTATGATGGACAGTAATGAACCATAGGACTAGCACTTGTTAGGCTGACTCTATAGGAGGATAGCTAGTCTCAAGTTATTTGTGTGGAGACACTACAACCAATAAGTGGGTGCCTATTACGAGAATAGGTACACTGGATGTGAGCAAAGATATGAGATAAACTGAATGGAGTTTTATCCTGCCTGTCAATCAGTTTCTCATTGTTATAGTGGTACAAGTAATCCTTAGACCTGAGACACCATAGTTGCCTTATGCATGTAGCTTTAGAAGTTTGATAACACTAAGTGCAGATCCTATTCAGGGGTCTGCAAAGGTGTTCATTGGCCCTACTGCTATGTGTATGAAGGCATGTGAGTGATCAACAAGGGATCCATCACTCTCAGGAAAAAGAGAGAGAATGTCTCATATAGCATTCATAATATAACTCATTAAATCCATGGCCATGGTAGGATGAATATGAAAAGAGTTTCATGAGTTCATCTATGAGTTGATATCTATGAATGAGTATAAAGTAATTGAACTAGGGACTTGACAGACTTCCATGTCCTATTAGTTCAATTGGAGACATTGTGTTGAAGGAAGGATGCAATTGTAACCTATAAACTATAACAGAAGGGTTCTTTGTAAATGACTATTCACCTCATTAAGGACCACACCATGAGCCATATGCTAGGTGTTACTCATGGTTAGTAGAAGCCCTAATTGATATAAGTGAGTTATAATCAATTAGGGAATTGGAAGGAGTTCCAATTAGACCCTAAATGGAAAGAGTTCCATTGTGCACACCCTGTGCTATTCCTACTACTTAATGATGTGAACCCAATGGGTCACACACTGATCATGCAAGAAGGGCTTTAAAGTCTATGAGAGAAAGGGTTGTAGTGAATAAAGAATAGTTCTTTATGGGCCTATTTGTATTTGATACAAATAATAGGGGTTAATGTGCAATTAAGAGTAATTACACATAACCCTATTAGGGTTTCTTCCCCATGGCCAGCCCCCTTGAGTGGGCTGCCTATATAAGTCACACTTATGTGTGACATGGCATAAGAGGCTTGCACAATAAACCCTAGCCGTCCAGCCCCTTGGAGGCTCTCTTCTCTCTCTCTCTCTTCTCCACCTCTAGCAACAACAAGGAAGAAGAAAGAAAAGGCTTGAAGCTCTAGCTAGGTGTGGATACTGTTGGAGGCAGCACACTTGGGCTGCTCATTCACCGCTGTCCGGATTCAAAGCTTGGAGCAAAAAGGAGAAGACAAAAATTCTGTAAGTGTTCTAACCCTCTTTGTAGTTAGGGTTTGATTTTGTGTTATGCATAGTTAGATTCATGGGCTGTGGAATCGTAGGAAAAATTTTTATATTCCGCACTTCTATTTTTTCCCTCTGTTCGATTCCCAACAGACAACACTTCCGAGGTGAGGTAGAAGAAATCTTGCAGAAATATAGCATTCGGGTTCACAAGTCTTCCCCTTATAGGCCACAGACAAATGGAGCAGTTGAAGCAGCTAACAAGAACGTAAAGAACATGCTACAGAAGTCGGCTAAGAAGTACAATGATTGGTCAAAAAGGTTGCCACTTGTCCTATGGGGTTACCGCACTTCAATCAGATCGTCCACGGTGTTGGGAATCAAACAAGAGGGAAAAATTGAAGTGCGGAATATAAAAATTTTTCCTACGATTCCCAATCCCATGAATCTAACTATGCATAACACAAAATCAAACCCTAACTACAAAAAGGGTTAGAACACTTACAGAATTTTTGTCTTCTCCTTTTTGCTCCAAGCTTTGATTCCGGACAGCAGTGAATGAGCAGCCCAAGTGTGCTGCCTCCAATGGTATCCACACCTAGCTAGAGCTTCAAGTCCTTTCCACCTTTTCCTTGTTGTTGCTAGTGTAGGAGAAGAGAGGAGAGAGAGAGAAGGAGGCTAGAATTTTCAGCTAGCCCTTTGGGGAGTTGAACTTGTTGTGATGTCATTGTGAACCCCGGAAATTGGGCCCACAAGGATTGAAAAGAAAATAGGGTTTTGAAAAAGAAAAAGGAAAGGAGTCGCCACCTTATTTTTCAAAGGAAACAAGGAAAACCCTAAAACTAGTTTTGTTTTAAGAAAACAATTTGAATAACTCCATGTTTAAAAAGGAAAGGTAAAAACAGTCTTTTGGAAACCAAAGAAATCGGGGATTCGGAGGCCTAGTTATGACATGGGAAGGTTCTAGGCAAAGCCTATAGGCACCCATGTCACCCTTTCGGTCTCTCGGTTTATTTGGGCTAAATTAAGATCTTTTCATACAAAAATCAGCAAGTATATCATCACAAGAATTGCATGCATATTATATATTCCATTCATCTATCCAAGCATAACAAGCAAATAAAAACAGAAAATAAAGAAAAGAAGAAAATAAACCTAGGATACTTGGATCCTAGAACGGACTTGAGCCTCACGAAGAGCGCCTACGTACTATGCAACGAAATACATGGATCAAAGTCCACGTAGTTCGATTAGAACTAGGGTTAAGACTTAATACAAACCTATGGTAAAAACCCTAGGTTTCCTTATTTGAAAGAGAATTGAATAAACAAGTTTGAGTTTAAGAACACTTCCACAAGATGGAAACTTTAACAAAAAGACAGAATTTTGTTTATCAAGGAAACCTCTAATTATACCATAAACTCATATTAGGAAATAACCCTAAAGAGGGAGAAGAGAAAGAGTTAAGGAAGGGAGGTGAATTGGGGCACCTTCACACCTACTTACCTGAGCGCAATAGCTTCAAGCATTAGCAATTTCAAGCATTGGTAGCCCTATTTGCCATAGGACAATTACCACACCTATTTGCACCCTTACACGTGCTCAAAACCATACAAACACAATGATATATAAATTTGGACAGAATAGTACTAAGGCCTAGAATCATCCACTAATCATGCCAACAGCAAAAACAGTGAATAAATATAAGCTCTAACACAATCCTAGAACCATATCACGCATAAAACCCTAGAAATCAACTAACATGCATTTAAAAATATCATAATTACTCTATATACAAAACATATACAGCAACTATGAAGAAAAATCAATAAAAAGACCTACTTTAACATGCTGTATGAAACTAACCTAAAACAAGGACACAAAGACCCTAAACTCACAAACATGCTTAAAAACATACAAAACAAACTCTAAACATGCTAAAACCAAACTAAACAGAACCTAAATCATGCATATTAACTAACTAAAGCAATAGAACATGATAAAAAACCTAACTCTAACATGCAATAACACTATTCTAAAATAAGGACAACAGAAACACAAGAATCACAACTATGCTTAAAAACACATAGGACAACCCTAAAGCATACTAAGCTTATGATAAACAGTAAGTATTTCATGTATATTAACTAGCTAGAGTGTTAATACATGATAAAAAAGCTACCTTTAACATGCAATAGGCCTACTCTATATGAAAACCCATATTCAGCATAAAGAAGGAGTGAGGTTACCTTAAAAAGAAGCTTCCTTGCTGCTGTAGAGACTCTCATCTCCCTCTTATGGATGACTTGAACCAATGTTCTCCAAGGCTACAGCAAGAACTCCAGCTCTTCTTCAAGTCTCTCTCTCTTATTCTCTCTCAAACATTTAGGTTTTTAGGCATAAAGTGGCTCCCCTTGTGCTGAAGCATAGGGGGTATTTATAGATTTCAATTAGGACTAACCAATGGCTGGGATTAAAACCCTAGAAATTAATCCAACGGCTATTAGAAACCCCCTTGGGGCTTAAGTAACTCAGAAATCCGCTTCAGCAAGGAAGCATAGAGCAAATAGGAAAGTGGTCTTGGGTGACCACCAGGGCTTGGGTGGTTAGCCACCTGGGCCCAGGCGGCTAGCCTCTCAGGACTGGGTGGTCACCCGAGCCCACTTCGGATTTTTCTCCTATTTTGACTCATTCTCCTTCTAGAAGTGTTTCAAGGGCCATATGAACTCGGATTTTGATGAAACAAAAGCCAAAACGATCGTGTTTCGATGAGGAATACATTTTTGAACATCTTAGGGTGAAAACCACTAACCATGGGGGCATGGTTAGGTTTGACAAAGGCGGTTAACCGCTATGCTCTACCTTTGCTAGGCATAGGCATGCACATAGGAACAAACCAAATGCTTTCCAAACCAAAATTAAACTTTATAAAACACTTTTGGGGGTAAAATGATGACTAATTAAAGTCAATTTGAAAAGATTTGATTGGTAATTGTGAGCCAATTAGAGCTAATTCAAGAGAGGGTCAATTAACCAACTTGAACTACGTCGAGCCATTTTAATCCCGAGCCATTGATTCATCAAATTGAACCTAGAAATACCTGATATGCATCTATATGAACTCCAATTGACAATTTGGAGATCATTCCAAGGTCAAATGAAAAGTTTGGGACTTAAAAGACGATTATGCCCCTCAAGTCACAAAAGCTCTTATTATCCCTCAAGATCAACTCCGAATTGAACCAAAATTCATATCCATTGTCCTTGTGACTCTAGAAAACTAATGCAAGTGACTAGACTCAAAAAAAAAATAAATAAATAAAAACATACATGAAATGATGAGCCCTATTAAGGTGGTGCAAAATAGGGGTGTGACAGAAGCCCCTCATTGGCGAACAAGTTACACTTGTGAACCAATGATAAAGAACAACCCATTTTTGCCAAAAAGCCTGGAGAAATCATACACTGTACCAACAA
This sequence comes from Liquidambar formosana, assembly GCA_039720395.1. NCBI lineage: Eukaryota > Viridiplantae > Streptophyta > Magnoliopsida > Saxifragales > Altingiaceae > Liquidambar > Liquidambar formosana. The sequence goes on from CM077831.1 coordinate 7,136,529, forward strand.
TGATAGGAGGTTGAAAACCTGAGATTGAAATGAGGAAGTGTACTCAAGTCATGAGTATACTTAAACCACTGGGGGTTGAGAATTGGTAAGAGAAGCATATTCAAGCCACTACGAATGAACATACTTTTGAAATGGAAAGATATATTCAAGTCGCGAATATATTTAACCAAGTGATTGAGAATGAGATCTGGGAAGCATATTCAAGGAATACACTTTTGAAATGGAGAAATATATTCAGGTCACAAATATATTTAACCAAGTAATTAAAAGATGCTGAGAAGTATACTCAAGTGATGAGTGTACTTTTGAAATGGAGAAATATATTCAGGTCATGAATATATTTGACCAAGTGATGAAAAAGATGCTGAGAAATATACTCAAGTGATGAGTATACTTTTGAAATGGAGAAATATATTCAAGTCACGAATATATTTAACCAAGTAATGAAAAGATGCTGAGAAGTATACTCAAGTGATGAGTATACTTTTGAAATGAAGAAATATATTCAGGTCACGAATATATTTAACCAAGTAAGATAGATAATAATCTGAGAAGCATACTCAAGTGATGAGTATACCATTGAAATGGAGAAATATATTCAGGTCACAAATATATTCAACTAAGTAAGTGACAAATGGTCTGAGAAGTATACTCAAGTGATGAGTATACCATTGAAATGGAGAAATATATTCAGGTCACAAATATATTCAACCAAGTAAGTGACAAATGGTCTGAGAAGTATACTCAAGTGATGAGTATACCATTGAAATGGAGAAATATATTCAAGTGATGAATATATTTAACTAAGTAAGTGACAAATGATCTGAGAAGTATACTCAAGTGATGAGTATACCATTGAAATGGAGAAATATATTCAAGTGATGAATATATTTAACCAAGTAAGTGACACATGATCTGAGAAGTATACTCAAGTGATGAGTATACTATTGGAATGGAGAAATATATTCAAGTGATGAATATATTTAACCAAGTAAGTGACAAATGATCTGAGAAGTATGTTCAAGTAATGAATATACCATTGAAATGGAGAAATATATTCAAGTGATGAATATATTTAACCAAGTAATTGACAAATGATCTGAGAAGTGTACTCAAGTAATGAGTATACCTATATTTAACCAAGTGCGTGACAAATGATCTAAGAAGTACACTCAAATGATGAGTATACCATTGAAATGGAGAAATATATTCAAGTGATGAATATATTTAACCAAGTAAGTGACAAATGATCTGAGAAGTATACTCAAGTGATGAGTATACCATTGAAATGGAGAAATATATTCAAGTGATGAATATATTTAACTAAGTAAGATAGTGAATGAGGATTTGAAACTAGGAAGCATATTCAAAGGGTGAATACACTTTTGAAATGGAAAAATATATCCAAGTGATGAATATATTTGATGAATATATTCAATCAAGTGGGATGGAAAATCAAGATTTGAAATGAGAATATATGATCAATTTATCAAGATTGAACAAGCATGGTGTAAGGGGAAAGTGCCTTAACACATTGTCACTTGAGTTGGCATAGCACAGGGGAGATATACTCAACCCTTTTGAACATAAAATCAATTCAAGGAATTGATTTCAAGGTGAAATATGTTTGATTTTAAGCTCAAAAAGTGTTGAATATCTCATTTGGAAGAAGGTTTAATCATGCGCCAAGGCGAGACAAAGCGAGAAAGCGAAGTCAAAAGAGCAGGCTTGGGTGACCACTAGGCCTTGGGAGGCTAGCCGCCCAGGCCCTAGTGGCTAGCCGCCTAAGGCTTGGGTGGTTACTCGAGCCATGTGCTGAAAAATTTTGGGTTTTTAAATACAAGGGGCACTATTCATACCCCCCCCATTCAAGCCAACTCGAAAATTGAGAGTTTCTCTCTCTAGGAAGCATACCCCATTTTGCAAAATCACTCCAATACCCAAAAGCAGTCAAATCCACACTTCAAGAGGGATTCATACACATGAAATAGCATCATTAACACCCACTTTCACATCAAAAACAAAAAATTTGCAGCACTTTGCAAATCAAAAACCCATTAAACCCATTTTTGCTCAAAACAAGCTAGTTCATCCACTATGGATTCCAATGAAGCTCCCACTTCAAAGTATCCATTCCTTGACTCAAAGAGTAGATACAAAGCTCCAACATATGATGTTCCTTAAGGGAAATTACTCCTAGAACCAAGGAATCATCTCTCCTTTCTCCATTCCAAGCAAGAGGTAAGCTTACCCATTTTAAACTTTTCTTTGAAATTTTCATTTTTGTTGGTTGAAATGCATTCCCATGAACTCTCTATGAGTATTCCTAGCAATGTTTGCAATGCCCATTGATTTTGGCAAGGATTGGATGTGAAAAGAATTCAATTTGAAAGCTTGGTGAATAGTGCCCACCAAGTGTTTGATAAAATGCTTGAGTGATTAAAATTCATCCAATCTTTGTAAAATTGATGTGTATTGGAAGGAAAAATCATAGGCATTCATTTCTAATTGATTTTAGAAACAAAACCAAGCATTTTCATGAACTTTGAAAAAGAAAGTTTGCTATATTTTTGAAAAACCCATGTTTTTATGAACAAGGTTTGCTTATTTTTTCCTCAAAAAACCACTTTGGAAAAAAAAGTCTACTTGCTATTTTCTTTGAAAAATCCATGTTTCCATGGTTTTGGAATGCATGGTTTACCAATGATCATGAGTTTGAAGAATAAAACCAATGTTTTCATAAACTTTCAAAGCAAGGTTTACTTGTTCATGAACCAAAAGACTTAACTTTTGAAAAGCCAATTATCAATGCTTGCATATGATTTTTACACTAACTAGGTGAATTATTCTTCTTGATTAGTCCAACTTCCAAGACCTACGCACAAGGTCTTCCATAAAGAATCTCATTGGGTGGTGGAAGCATATGGAACACACCCAACCTTCTGCAAGAGACTTCATAAAGAAAACGGGTTTTAGTTGGTTCCTTGACTCCCTATGGAATGAACAATGGGATAGGCAAGCCCTCCTTGCCTTAGCTGAACTATGGTGGGATACCACCAAAACCTTCCACTTTAGTTTTGGGGAGATGACCATGACTCCCAAAGATTTTTCAATCATCACCGGCTTAAGCCTCAAAGGAAAGAGGTTAGAATTTTATGGGGATGCCAACACTGATAGCGTCTATCTCCTAACTATGTTAGGGATGGATATTGAGGCTAGCTCATGTGGTGTTAGGAGGACATGGCTATTTGAGAATTTTGCCAACCAAGTAGAAGGTGGTGCGGGAGTGGCTCCCGAGTGCATAGCTAGGGCATTCTTGATCTATATGCTCTCTTGCACTCTCTTTGTGGGTGCCAATGACATGGCACAACTGGGCTATCTTGCTTGCATGGTGGATGTCCACAAGATGGGGAGGTATAACTGGGGAGGGACAGCACTAGCCACTATGTACAGATCTATGTCCAACATGTCCCGAGGGGTTTCCAAGAACTTTGGTGGGCTTCTATTTGTCTGGGAGGTAAATAAAAATGTTTAATTTTTAAGTTTCTATCAAACTTGATTTTATTTTAATTGCTTTTCTTGAATTTTGACAGATATGGTACTATGAATATCTGGGGCTATGCCGCCCCACACTGGACCATGAGATACAGGAATGGCCCATACTTGGGAACTATGCTCCCAGCAAGATAGCTATACGTGCCCCCAATAGGCATGACTATGCCCATGCAAGGGCATATTTGGCGAGTCTGAATGCCGATATGGTAATCCCCCTTCCTTATTCTTTTCCTTTATTCATTTTTTATTATCTTGCTCATCATTTTTTTCAAATTCAACAGGTGGAGTGGAGCCTATGGGGACTGTGGGAAGCTAGGCTACCCAGGAGATGTGTGTCCTGCTTGGAGTTAACTGGGAAGAGGGTACTCTTTGAGGGTCCCTCAGAGCGATACTGGTACTTGGGAGAGCGCGTCCTTAGGCAAGTGAAAGGACGAGTGGATGCCGCTCTTACCCCTGTCTTGCCTCCCATGAACATGAGGCACATTAACTCTTTGGATGAGGATAAGCTGATAGAAGCTCTGACTGGGTGGGATGCTAAGGAGTTCACCTCGCCCAATACTGACTACATGACTTTCTACAATCAATTCATGATGCGCCCTAGAGTCGTTGGCTTCCCACCTTAAGGGGTGAGTCTCTATCCCATGCTTTTCTATTATTAATTTAAGTAAGCACTCCTCTTAGACAATTTGTTTATTGCAGGGCTGGCGAGTATAGTTCCACAATAGGGTCCTCCACAGGCATGACTCATGGAGCTGAGGATTATGAGATGGGGGGAATGGCACAGCCACTTCTCCTAATTCTTGACTGGCAAGTCAACCTATGCAATGGGTTGGAGTTTATGAGGACTGACATTACTTGCCCTGCTTTTGATGAGGTCCCCAAGATTGACTCGAGCTATGAGAATGTAAGCTCTAAGCCTTTGCCTTCCTTAAAACCTCTTTCATCATTTATTAACCATGTTCATCTCTTAGGTTCCTCGAGAGTACACACAGGAGTGCCTTAAACTCAGCGAAGGATTAAGGCGGGATCTTGTTAGGATGAGTTTGGCAAACTCAGTGCTAGAAGGGCGACTAAATCCCACTGTAAGACATTCCCTTTGTTCATTCCAATCCTAGGAGCTAAGGCATAACCCTTTTATTAATTGATTATCTTTGCACCAGGTCTCCACACTACGTCCACCACAACCAATGCCACCCCAAAGGAATCCTCATGCTGGTCGTGGTAGAGGCGAGTCAAGTAGGAAGAGAAGAACCATGGGAGATCATTAGCTTAGCTTAACCTCTTGCTTTGTGAATGAATGAAACATCTTTCTTTATGCTTTGTAACCTCTCTTTGAACATTTGCTTTGGTACTTTTTATGAGACTTTTGGAATTCCATTATGGTGATTTACTCATGCTTTTGTGCAAAAATAAGCTCAAAATAAGCTTCCCAAGGTTACATAACCATATAGGAGTCAAATAGGGTCGAAAATAGGCAAAACTGGGCAAAATAGGAAAACGGCCTCGGGTGACCACCCGGGGCTGGGCGGCTAGCCGCCCAAGCCCAGGTGGCTAGCCGCCCAGGCCTGGGTGGTCACCCGAGCCCGAAGCGGAAATCCCACTTTGAATAGGAAACTTCCTATTTTGACGGGTTTTCTCCTTCTAGAACTTGGATTTGTGATCTTTTCCCTATAAAAACACATCCAAGGGGTTCCTAAACCTACTTGCATTCATTCATTAGAAATTATGGAGGCTCTAGACAAATTTTAAGGAGGGTTTTTGAGAGTTATGAGTGCTGAAGCAAAATCTGAGTTCAAGTGCTTTGGCTTGGATCCATTGCTTTCCTTGAGGCATGTGAAGCTTGAGACGAACCTCCTAACTACTGCTACATATTTTTGGGATCCCCAAGTTCATGTATTCCACTTCAACTATGAAGAACTGTGCCCAATCATGGAGGAATTCTGTGTGTTGTATGGAGTTTCACCGGTAGGTCCTTTCATTCTCCCTACTCCTCGCCCAAGCTTTCTTACTTTTTTCTCCAACTTCCTAGGGATTCACCAACAATATGCCTCCACGTTTGTAAAAGACCATATGGTAGACTTGATGAAAGTGGCAACCTCTTTTTTGGCCTATGATAGCAAAGGTATTCTAAAATTTACCTTTCCTATTAAGCATGCACTTGCCTTTTGCCTTATTGGTCGTTTCTTTATTTCAAATGGTACTCCACATGTTCCCATACAAATTTGTGAGTTGATTCCTTTCATTACCAAGGGCCATAACTTGATTCCCATGGTACTAGTTGAAACCCTGAATGGTTTGGACAAAACTCATGAGGACCCAAAGGTTCCTTTAGGAGGTAGCCCCATTCTACTGCAAATGTGGTTGCTTGAAAGATTGAAATTCTTATCACCCATTATCATTACACCATACAAGCCCCAGCATTACTGTCTTCGCCGCATTGAACTGCCTGGACAGTTTTCATTGAGGGATTGGCTAGGTTACTTCCAAACCTTTTCATGGAGGAATATCAAGTGGTTTGTCTTTATATGGGGCTGCAATGAACAGGTGCTTCTGCAAACTTCTGGATGTGCCATGGTGAGACCCATAGGGCTGAGGTCTACTTCCTTCTATTGGCCTTCAAGGGTTCTTCGTCAGATGGGTGCCATGCAAACCATACCCACTTCCTTGAGAGGTGACTATCCTGTGGTGCCTATGGGTCTTTCTGTAGTGACTTAGGCGAAGGATTGATGGCCTAGCAAGTTGACGCTAACCCAAGTTACGAATACTGATGGTCCATATATGATAAGCCCCGAGTATAAGGAATGGTTGAAAAGCAATTTGGGTAAGAGAGAAACTACTCGAAGAGAAAGGATTTTGGACTTATCAAGAATAACGAGCTTGGATCTTATAGAGAAGATATTATGCATGCAATGACAGCAGCTTATGAACATGACTTGAGGAAGAAAAGAAGACACAAAAGAGAGAAGAAGAGAGCTGAAAAGCGAGCTGCAAAGAAGCCCAAGAAGAATTGAAGACTCAATAGAATAGGATATTTATGGCATTTTTATAGTTTTTTTACTTAATACCAATGAATTTGCTATGTCAATCACTTTTAGTTTTGAATAAATTGCCAATAATAAATTAAATTTGGGATGTTGTTGTTTGATTTAGACCACACCCAAAGTAACTTTATGGGTTGCCTATGTATCTCCATGATTTTTTTTTTCTTTATTTTTTTGTTTTTTTTTTCTTCTTTTTTTTTGAATGGAGAATCAGGTCTTACGTAGTTTTTATGCCTTAACTTTTGCCTAGACCGCCTTTACGGGTTTTCAACTTAGCAGGCTTCAAACATGATATTTTTTCAATTGATCCAAATTAGTTGGACGAGCAAACTCAATTCCATCTAAATCCATGAGGCGAATAGCCCCTGCTGGCAATATCTCTTTGATAATGTATGGTCCTCCCCTACTTGGCTTGAATTTTCCTCGTGGATCGAACACTGGAGCTCTGATTTCTTTCAGCACTACATCCCCTTTCTTTAGACCCCGATCTTTGACATGCTTGTTGAATGCTCTGGCAACTCTCCGCTGATACCCCTGCACATGATACAGCGCCCTTAAACGCCTTTCATCTAGTAAAGCTAACTCGTCATAGCGGCTCTTAACCCAGTCCACTTCTGTTATCTGGCTCTCTACGGCAACCCTTAGTGAAGGAACCTCTAATTCAACTGGCAAAACGGCCTCTATTCCATAAACTAGAGAGTAAGGGGTAGCCCCTGTTGATGACCTTATTGATGTTCTGTAACCCCATAGAGCTAATGGTAACTTCTCATGCCAATCTGTGTGCGAGTCTGTAGTCTTCTGTAGTATCTTCTTGATATTCTTGTTAGCTGCTTCCACTGCTCCATTAGTCTGAGGACGATATGGTGACGACAGATGGTGAGCTATGCCATACTTTTGTAAGAGCTCATGGGTTTCTTTTTGAAAGTGCTGGCCATTGTATGAGATAACTTCATGCGGTACCCCATATCGATAGATAATGCTATGCTGTATGAACTATGCTACCTTCTTGGAATTTAAGGTCTTGAAGGACGCTGCTTCCACCCACTTAGTGAAATAATCGATAGCAACGAGGATGTATTCATGCCCATTTAACGCCTTTGGCTTGATCTGTCCGATGATATCTATCCCCCATACTGTGAATGGCCATGGTGACGACATACTTGTTAAAGGCATAGAAGGCAAATGTTGTCCACTGGCAAACAGTTGGCATTTATGACACTTCTTGACATGTGCGTGGCAATCTCTTTCCATGGTAGACCAATAATAGCCTAGCCTCATGATTTTCTTAGCCAATATATTCATGTGCAGAGCCCCTGTCCCTTCATGGATTTCTTTAATCAAATGCTCGGCTTCCTCCTCGGTGACACACAATAGGTGGATCCTGTCGTATGATCTCCGATATAGCTTTCCTCCACAAAGTACATAGTGACTTGCTAACCGTCTTAAGGTTTTTCTGTCAACACGAGATGCTCCTTCTGGGTATTCCTTTTCTTCGATGAACTTCTTTATTCCATGGAACCATGGGTGGCCATTATTCGCTTCTCCTCCTCGGATTGCACAACAGTACACGGGTTTGTCTCGGCATTCTATCACCAACGGCTTCACGTTCTCCCCTTCAGGTATCTCCACCATGGATGCTAGGGTTGCCAAGGCATCGGCGAACTGGTTCTTGTTTCTTGACAGGTAGTTGAATTCTATCTCTGAGAACTCCTTGGTTAGAGCTTCCAGATAGGCATGGTATGGCAACAGCTTCTCATCTCAAGTTTTCCATTCCCCTTTTATCTGACAAATGATTAGCACCGAATCCCCGAACACTTCCAATTCTTTGATCCCCAATTCAAGTGCTGCTTCCAATGCTAGGATATAGGCCTCATACTCAGCAATGTTATTGGTAGCTTCAAACTCCAACTTGACCGCCAACGGTGTAAATGCCTCTTCAGGTGAAACTAGCAGGACTCCTATCCCATAACCTTTCTTATTGGCTGCCCCATCGAAGTATACTCTCCAAGTTTTCTTTCCAATTTCTAACACATCCTCGTTTGGGAACTGATCGTTGAATGGAGCGGATGATGACACAGGACAGCTGGCTAGGTAATCTGCGATGACGCTCCCCTTGATAGACTTCTGATTTACATACTTGATGTCAAATTCATTGAGGAGAATTGACCATCGAGCAGTTTTGTATGACAATACTGGCCTCTCTATCAGGTATTTCAATGGATCTATGCGACTTATCAAGAACACTTCAAAGGACATCATGTAGTGCTGGAGTTTTTACGTCGCCCATACTAGTGCTACACAAGCCTTTTCAATTGCATTGTACTTCACTTCATAGTCTGTCATTTTCTTGCTTAGGTAGTAAATGGCATTCTCCTTTGTAGACCCTTCGAGATATTGAGCTAACATTGCTCCTGTCGCGGTTTTGGTGACCATCAAGTATAACAAGAGCAGTGCACCTTGCCGTGGGGGAACTAAGATTGGAGGATTGCTCAAGTATCTCTTAATGGTCTCAAAGGCCTCTTGGCATTCTTCGTTCCATACTTTTGGCACACCTTTCTTAAGCAATTTGAAGATTGGTTCGCAAACCATGGTTAAGTTGGCAATAAATCGACTTATGTACTGAACTCTTCCCAGAAAACCCCGGATCTGCTTCTCAGTGCTAGGCGGTTCCATCTCCACAATGGCTTTTATCTTCCCTGGGTCCACTTCGATGCCTCTCTGAGTGACCATGAACCCTAATAGCTTGCCTGCGGTGACACCAAGAGTGCACTTCTGTGGGTTTAAACGGAGATTGTACTTTTTTGCTCGCTCCAGGAACTTTTCTAGCACCTTGAAATGCCCTTCTCTATCCACGGACTTCACGATCATATCATCGACGTAAACCTCGACTTCCTTATGGATTATATCATGCAATAGGGTCATAGCTGCTCCTTGGTAAGTAGCCCTAGCGTTTCTTAAGCCAAAAGGCATTACCTTGTAATAGTACGTTCCCCATTGCGTGATAAAGGCTGTTTTCTCCATCTTTTGAGGCGCCATCTTTATCTGATTATACCCAGAGAATCCATCCACGAAGGAGAGGAGTGCATGTCCCACTATACTGTCTACCAACACGTCGATATGGGGTAAAGGAAAGTCATCCTTAGGGCTCGCGGCGTTGAGATCTCAGAAATTGACACACATCCTCACTTTCCCATCTTTTTTAGGCACAGGAACTATGTTTGACAACCAACCCGCGTCTAGTTGTTTAGTTACCTCTTCTTTTACTTTTAGAGCCCATTCTGGTTTTAATCTTCTAAGTTTCTGCTTTACCGGCTTCTTTAGGGAATTAGTGGGGATATAGTGTTGCACATTATCGGGGTCAATGCCAGGCATGTCTTCATAAGACCATGCAAAAGCCATGATGTTGGCTTTTAAGAGGGAGATCATTCTTTCTTTTTCAATGGGGGAGAGGGTTTTCCCACTTTTAGCTATTCTTGGCAATTCATTCGTCCCTAAGTTGATTGATTCCAATTCATCCATATTAGGTTCGGTGACGCCCCTTTTCCTTTGCTCAACGAGCTCTGGGGGGACATTGTTCCTAGGATCTATATCTATGCCATAAATATCCATAGAGGAGAGAAAAGAGACACTGCATATATAGAGAAAGAAAGCACACTTTATTGACTAGGAATAGTAGGAATGACACACAAAAGAAAAAGAAAACAAACAATCTGTATCGCTACTATGACTCCACAAAGTGAGTTAAGTAGATACATCTTATTGAATTTAGGGAAATATTACTAAACTAAGACACCTACAAGCTGCTATCAGGTAGGCCAAAGTCTTCTTCCTCATGAATCCCTGCAATGACATCACTTTCAAGGTACCAATTAAGGAGTGGCACGGTAGCATGGCTAATGGACGAACCCTAGAGTTCTTCAATGGTCGAGTCTTCTACGATGAGGATCATATCTTGAAACATTTCATTCATAGCCCTTGCATCAAGGTTCTTTGCCTAGTCCTCTTCTTTCTTTTCCTAGAACTCATCATTGATGGCTTCATTATCCACCATTTAAGCTGTGATTGGATACCATTCGGTGAAGAAGATTTCAAATCCCGGAACTCGGATCTTGGTAGCTTGGTCAAAGGTGGGTTCTGGAAACCCGCAATATAGAAAATCATCCCCTTCTTTGATGAAGTAATCATTCAAAGTAGGTCGATATGGTGAGATCCTCAGGTCTGGCACCTTTCCCTTGGCTTTGGCTCTTACTTTCTCCTTGTTCCTCTTCAGTATTTCCATATGATCATTTCTAGAGGGCTCATATCCTAGCCCAAAGGTGTATGAGATGACATGGTTCTGAACAAGTTTAGGGATCCGTTGTTGACGGCATCCTAGCCCCATGCCTGGAAAGAAACTCATTCTTCTCATGATTTCACCGACGTGAAAATTCCCATGGAGGCAAAAGTCTAAGGGTATCAACTCACCCTTTTCAAGTTCTTTCTCAATGCATTGGACATAGTCAAACCCGGATAGTGGTACTACTGCTGATTCTAGTTGTATCTCACATATAGGCACGCCTGCGAGCTTCAATTCATAGTCCCCTTGAAGTGTTACTATGGTTCCTTCATAAGGAAATTTCACCTTTTAATGGAGTGAAGATGGCACAGCCCCAGCAGGATGGATCCAAGGTCGGCCCAATAGCAAGTTGAAACATGACGGCACATCCAACACTTGGAATTGCACCCTAAATTCAGTGGGTCCCATGATTAGAGGCAAGGTAACCACTCCTATTACTTCTCGGCGGGTGTTGTCATAAGTTCTTACGGTCTGCCCAGATGGCGTGAAATCGGTGGGTCCCAAACCCAAAACAGTGGCAGTTTGGAGAGGACATACATTTAGTGCGGACCCATTGTCGATAAGGATGGTAGGAACCCTCTTCCCCATAGTGTCAATAGTCACATAGAGAGCTTGAGAATGGCTTGGCCCGCTTTTGGGTAGGTCCACATCAGTGAACACAATGGTTGAGTTCTTGGGAGTTGGATTCACCAAATGTACCAATCCCTCGAGGGATGTGTCAACGAGCACTTGTATCTGATTTAGTAGTTTCAACACGGTCTGTCTGTGCTTATGCGAGGCCATGAGTAAGCCCCAAATAGTGATGTTGGCATTGGTCTTCTTCAGCTGCCTAAGCACCTCATCCTCTTCTTCTTGTAAGCTAGGACGCTTCTGCCCTTCCAAATCTTCCAACGGATTCTCAGATTCTATGTGGGGAGGCTTGAAATGATGACCCCCTCTGGTTATATGGTCCAACTCATCATCACTAGCCCATATGTCATGGACTTCCTCGGAGTCATTCATTAAGTCATCCCATTCTATCATGTCAATGCTCTCCATTTCCAATGGTAAATCATCCCAACCTGTAGGGACTATCGGCTCATCTGATATTGGACTTGGGCTTGAGTACAGCACATAGTAATCAAATTTCCCCGACGATTCACCTAATAGGCCAACCTGAGGATCCCCTGCTTCATATCTTTCTTTCAGCTTTTGTTGGATAGATTTTTTGGGCAACAACAAAACTTTTTGGTTGATGAGGTCTTGAATGATCTTCTTTAACATAGAACAAGCCTCGGTGTCATGGCTGGGTGGACGATGGTATTAGCAATATTGGTGAGGGGTTGATGGCCTTGGCTTTGGTGGGAGTGGCATGATAAGGCTATTATTGCGGCAAATGGTGAAAAGGCGGGTTAAGGTCATGGGGAGTGGAGTGTATTGTCTTATGGGCCGGCGAGGGCGAGATGATTCAATCCCAATGGCATTTATGGTGTTAGGCGGGGGTGTGTTGTTGTGAGACGGGAGTGGATTACGGGTGACATTTGGACGGGTTGGTGGTGAGATGACTTGCTTGTCAATAAGGTCTTGGACTAGGTGAGGAAGGCGAATACAACGGTTAGTGGCATGGCCTTTGGATTGGTGGTACTTGCAGTACTCATTCTCGTTGTAGTTCTTGGGTAAAGGATTTGGTGGGGGTCTTGGGTAGAGTGGCTTCAATAGGTTACGGCTTACGAGCTTTTCAAGGACTCTTTCGAGTGGCATGAATAGGTCAGTGAATTGGCGAGGTGGGTTGACATCATTGAGAGAGAAAGGTTGAATGGGTTGAGTTATGGTATTGACCTCGGCATTGTTCTTCCCAGTAAAGTTTGTCTTACGACTCCTCACTTCCTCAGTTTTGATGGTCCCATCATTGATAGCATCTTCAACCTGCGTGCCAGCCCCAATGAGAGCTTTGAAATTCGAGAAATAGTGAGCAAATAGGTGCTTGTGGTACACGGGTAGCAAGTTCTTAACCACCAACTGAATTTGGTCCTCCTTATTTGGCCTATCCGTCATTCTCGACGCCTTTTGTCTCCACCTTGTAATATAAGCGGAGAAAGTTTCATGAGCCCTTTGCTTGGTGGTTTCCAGGTCTCTCTGAGTAACATCCACCTCTATGTTGTACTTGTAGTGCTTCGAGAACTCATTGCATATGTCTTCCCAAATCCGAGTTCTGTTCTCATCCAAAGATAAGAACCATTTTAAAGCGGAAGTGACCAAGGTTTCATGGAACATTTGAGCTAAAAGCTCGTCAGTGGCCCCTCGAGGGTGCATAGCTCGCACATACATCTTCAAATGAGGTTTAGGGCAACCTGTCCCATCGAATTTCTCTAACTTCGGCATCTTAAATTGCAAGGGAATACGAGTCGTTAGAAACAGAGATAAAGTTCGCACATCGACTATGTCATCGGCCCTACGAATCCCTTCTATACTTCTCTCTAATGCTTCTACCTTGCTAGCTAACACGGAATCATTGCTAGAACCTTTCCCTTTGGTTTCCCATTCTAAGTTGATGACAACAGGCTTCGAACTACTTTCCCCCCTTGTCTTGGTGTTCTCATTAGATTGAGGTCCCTCTTCGGTGCCAGCCCCATGAGGTATACCTGAGGAATGGGCCTTAGAACCATTTTGTTCAAGATCCGCCATCTTCTGTTGGTTCTCTTGAGCCATTTTTAATGCTGTATTGGATGTCTCGGCGGTATGGTCAAGCTTGGTCATGATGGCTTTCAGGCTGTCACACCCCATTTTTGCACCACCTTACTAGGGCTCATCATTTCATGCATGTTTTTGTTTGGTTTTTGAGTCTAGTCACTTGCATTAGTTTTCTAGAGTCACAAGGACAATGGATATGAATTTTGGTTCAAATTGGAGTTGATCTTGAGGGATAATAAGAGCTTTTGTGACTTGAGGGGCATAATCGTCTTTTAAGTCCCAAACTTTTCATTTGACCTTGGAATGATCTCCAAATTGTCAATTGGAGTTCATATGGATGCATATGAGGTACTTAAGTCCCGTGGCCCTGATGATGAGTTTAGTGTGGTTATTTACGGATTATCCTTGAAGAATTAGTGCGAATCACAGCATGAGATTTTTGGTTAAAATGAAAAGAAAATTATTTTATTAAATTAACCATTTTTATCATGACACTAACACGTGTACGTATGTGATGAGTGTGTGTACGCACATACGATACATGTGCATGCGTGTTAGCGGTCAGTCTCCCAATTTTTATAAAAGACAATTTCCTTTTCCTATTCAGATTAGAAGTCTTTTATCATTATAAAATACCTTTTGATTATTCTCCAAGGAAACCTAGTCTAGGAAGGAAAGGGAAACTCCAGATTTCAGCTATAAATACTCTCCTAATGTCTTTAAACAAGGGGGAGGAGAGGAGGGTTTGGAGGGAGTGAAATTCGTCATAATTCAGCAGCAGATTTTCTGAGAACCAGCAGTCGTATTTTAATCATAACTTTTTCATCCGAAGTCAGAATTTGATGAAATTGGTCTTGTTAGAAAGATAATTCAATTCTCTACAACTTTGTATTTCACAAGCTTTGTCCAAATCCAACGTTTTCATACCCAAAAACGCGATTGAAGTTGCTGCTACTGCAAAGTGACGAAAATCACTTTTCTTTTCTCTTGTTTTCTTTTTGTTTTCTATTTTCTTTTCAAAGTTGAGTGAGTTTTGATCTCTTTGCTGTGATACCACTTTGACAAAGAGGAGGATTCGTGTTGGTTTAAAAGGAATGAATTAATTGAACATGGTGTAGAGACCGAATTCATTAAGGAAAATATGGAGGTTTAGGACAGATCCTTAGGCTAAAGGTTAAAACATTTCTATCCATAGACGTGCTGGCTTGGATCCGCAATCCACAAGGGCGTCTAGTGAGTGTTGAGTCTACCCATCAGACAGACATGGCCGACGAAAGAACTAGTGAGGGGCACTTTGACCTTGAGGCTTGCCTGAAAGCCATCATGGCCAAGCTTGACCATACCGCCGAGACATCCGATACCGCATTGAAAATGGCTCAAGAGAACCAACAGAAGATGGCGGATCTTGAACAAAATGGCTCTAAGGCCCATTCCTCGGGTATACCTCATGGGGCTGGCACTGAAGAGGGACCTCAATCCAATGAGAACACCAAGACAAGGGGGGAAAGTAGCTCGAAACCTGAGGTCACCAACCTAGAAGGGGAAGCCAAGGGGAAAGGTACTAGCAGTGATTCCGTGTTAGCTAGCAAGGTAGAAGCTTTGGAGAGAACCATAAAAGGGATTCGCAGGGCTGATGACATGGTCGATGTGCGGACTCTATCCCTGTTTCCAACGGCTCGTATTCCACTACAATTCAAGATGCCGGAGTTAGAAAAGTTCGATGGGACGGGTTGCCCTAAGACTCATTTGAAGATGTACGTGCGAGCTATGCACCCTCGAGGGGCTACTGACGAGCTTTTAGCTCAAATGTTCCATGAAACCTTGGCCACTTCTGCTTTGAAATGGTTCTTATCCTTGGATGAGAATAGAACCCGGACTTGGGAAGACATATGCAATGAGTTTTCAGAGCACTACAAGTATAACACAGAGGTGGACGTTACTTGAAGGGACCTAGAAACCACCAAGCAAGGGGCTCATGAAACTTTCTCCGCTTACATTACAAGGTGGAGACAAAAGGCGTCGAGAATGATGGATAGGCCGAATGAGGAGGACCAAATTCAGTTAGTGGTTAAGAACCTGCTGCCCGTGTACCACAAGCACTTATTTGCCCACTATTTCCCCAATTTCAAAGCTCTCATTGGGGCTGGCACGTAGGTTGAAGATGCTATCAATGATGGGACAATCAAGACTGAGGAAGTGAGGAGTCGCAAGACAAACTTTACTGGGAAGAACAATCCCGAGGTCAACACCATAACTCAACCAATCCAACCCTTTTCTCTCAATGATGTCAATCCACCTCGCCAATTCACTGACCTATTCATGCCACTCGAAAGAGTCCTTGAAAAGCTCATAAGTCGTGACCTATTGAAGCCACTCGACCCAAGACCTCCACCAAATCCCTTACCCAAGAGCTACAATGAGAATGAGTACTGCAAGTACCACCAATCCAAAGGCCATGCCACCAATCGCTGTATTCGCCTTCGCCACCAAGTCCAAGACCTCATTGACAAGCAAGTCATTTTACCACCAACCCGTCCAAATGTCACCCGTAATCCTCTCCCATCACACAACAACACACCCCCACCTAACACCATAAATGCCATTGGGGTTGAATCCTCTCGCCCTCGCCATCCCATAAGACAATACACTCCGCTCCCCATGACCTTAACCCGTCTCTTCACCATTTGCCGCAATAACAGCCTTATCATGCCACTTCCACCAAAGCCAAGACCATCAATCCCTCACCAATATTGCCAATACCATCGTGCACCCGGCCATGACACCGAGGCTTGTTCTATACTAAAGAAGATCATCCAAGACCTCATTGACCAAAAGGTTTTGTTGTTGCCAAAGAAATCTATCCAACAAGAGCTGAAAGAAAGATATGAAGCAGG
The DNA here is from genome assembly GCA_039720395.1 of Liquidambar formosana. NCBI lineage: Eukaryota > Viridiplantae > Streptophyta > Magnoliopsida > Saxifragales > Altingiaceae > Liquidambar > Liquidambar formosana. Next base: position 7,153,025 of record CM077831.1, read on the forward strand.
GGATCCTCAGGTTGGCCTATTAGGTGAAGCGTCGGGGAAATATGATTACTATGTGCTGTACTCAAGCCCAAGTCCGATATCAGATGAGCCGATAGTCCCTTCAGGTTGGGATGACTTGCCGACAAAGATGGAGAGCATCGACATGATAGAATGGGATGACTTGATGAATGACTCCGAGGAAGTCCATGACATATGGGCTAGCGATGATGAGTTGGACCATATAACCAGAGGGGGTCGCCATTTCAAGCCTCCCCACCTAGAATCTGAAAATTCGTTGGAAGATTTGGAAGGGCAGAGGCGTCCTAGCTTGCAAGAAGAAGAGGATGAAGTGCTTAGGCAGCTGAAGAAGACCAATGCCAACATTACTATTTGGGGCTTGCTCATGGCCTCGCATAAGCACAGACAGACCGTGTTGAAACTGTTGAATCAGATACAAGTGCCTGTTGACACATCCCCCGAGGGATTGGTACATTTGGTGAATCCAACTCCCAAGAACTCAACCATCGTGTTCACCGATGTAGACCTACCTAAAAGCGGGCCGAGCCATTCTCAAGCTCTCTATGTGACCGTTGACACTATGGGGAAGAGGGTTCCCACCGTTCTTATCGACAATGGGTCCGCACTGAATGTATGTCCTCTCCGAACTGCCACTGTTTTGGGTTTGGGACCCACTGATTTCACGCCATCTGGGCAGACCGTAAGAGCTTATGACAACACCCGCTGAGAAGTAATAGGGGTAGTTACTTTGCCTCTTATCATGGGACCCACTGAATTTAGGGTAGAATTCCAAGTGTTGGATGTGCCGTCATGTTTCAACTTGCTGTTGGGCCGACCTTGGATCCATCCTGCTGGGGCTGTACCATCTTCACTCCATCAAAAGGTGAAGTTTCCTTACGAAGGGGCCATAGTAACACTTCAAGGGGACTATGAATTGAAACTCGCAGGTGTGCCTATATGTGAGATACAACCCGAATCAGCAGCGATACCGCTATCTGGGTTTGACTATGTCCAATGCATTGAAAAAGAGCTCGAAAAGGGTGAATTAATACCCTTGGACTTTTGTCCCCATGGCAACTTGCATGTTGGTGAAATCATGAGAAGAATGAGTTTCTTTCCAGGCATGAGGCTAGGGCGTCGCCAACAAGGGATCCCTACGTCTATTCAAAGCCGTGTCACCTCATACACCTTCGGGCTAGGATATGAGCCCTCCAGAAATGATTATATGGAAATGCTGAAGAGGAATAAAGAGAAAGTAAGAGCCAAAGCCGAGGGAAGGGTGCCAGACCTGAGGATCTCGCTATATCGACCTACTTTGAATGGTTACTTCGTCAAAGAAGGGGATGATTTTCTATATTGTGGGTTTCCAGAACCCACCTTTGACCAAGCTACCAAGATCCGAGTTCCGGGTTTTGAAATCTTCTTCACCAAATGGTATCCAATCACAGCTGAAATGGTGGATGATGAAGCCATCAATAATGAGTTCTGGGAAAAGAAAGAGGAGACTGGGCAGAGAACCTCGACGCAGGGGCTATGACTGAAATGTTCCAAGATATGATCCTCACCGTGGAAGACTCGACCATTGAAGAACTCCAGGGTTCATCCATTAGCCATGCTACCGTGCCATTCCTGAATTGGTACCTTGAATGTGGTGTCATTGCGGAGATCTATGAAGAAGAAGACCTTGTCCTACCTGATAGCAGCTTGTAGGTGTCTTAGTTTAGTAATATTTCCCTAATTCAATAAGATGTATCTACTTTACTCACTTTGTGGAGTCATAGTATTGATACAGATTTGTTTGTTTTCCTTCTTTCTTTTGTGTGTCATTCCCATTATTCCTAGTCAATAAAGTGTGCTTTCTTTCTCTATATATGCAGTGTCTCTTTTCTCTCCTCTATGGATATTTATGGCATGGATATAGATCCTAGGAACGATGTCCCCCCGGAGCTCGTTGAGCAAAGGAAAAGGGGCGTCACCGAACCTAATATGGATGAATTGGAATCAATCAACTTAGGGACGAATGAATTGCCAAGAATAGTTAAAATTGGGAACATGCCTGGCATTGACCCCGATATTGTGCAACACTATATCCCCACCAATTCCCTAAAGAAGCCGGTAAAGCAGAAACTCAGAAGATTAAAACCAGAATGGGCCCTAAAAGTAAAAGAAGAGGTAACTAAACAACTAGACGCGGGTTTCCTCCAAGTTGTGGAGTACCCCGAGTGGTTGTCGAATATAGTGCCTGTGCCTAAAAAAGATGGGAAAGTGAGGATGTGTGTCGACTTCCGAGATCTCAACGCCGCGAGCTCTAAGGATGACTTTCCTTTACCCCATATCGACGTGTTGGTAGATAGCACGGTGGGACATGCACTCCTCTCCTTCGTGGACGGATTCTCCGGGTATAACCAGATAAAGATGGCGCCTCAAGACATGCAGAAAACAGCCTTTATCACGCAATGGGGAACGTACTATTACAAAGTAATGCCTTTTGGCTTAAGAAACGCTGGGGCTACTTACCAAAGAGCAGCTACGACCCTATTGCATGATATGATCCATAAGGAAGTCGAGGTTTATGTCGATGATATGATCGTAAAGTCCGTGGATAGAGAAGGGCATTTCAAGGCACTAGAGAAATTCCTAGAGCGAGCAAAAAAGTACAATCTCCGTCTCAACCCACAGAAGTGTGCTTTCGGCGTCACTGCAGGCAAGTTATTGGGGTTTATGATCACTCAGAGAGGTATCGAAGTGGACCTAGGGAAGATAAAAGCTATTGTGGAGATGGAGCCGCCTAGCACTGAGAAGCAGATCCGGGGTTTTCTGGGAAGAGTTCAATACATAAGCCGATTCATTGCCAACTTGACCATGGTTTGCGAACCAATCTTCAAATTGCTTAAGAAAGGTGTGCCAAAAGTATGGAACAAAGAATGCCAAGAGGCCTTTGAGACCATTAAGAGATACTTGAGCAATCCTCCAATCTTAGTTCCCCCACGGCAAGGCGCGCCACTTTTGTTATACTTAACGGTCACCGAAACTGCGACGGGAGCTATGTTAGCTCAATATCTTGAAGGGTCTACAAAGGAAAATGCCATTTATTACTTAAGCAAGAAAATGACAGACTATGAAGTGAAGTACAATGCAATTGAAAAGGCTTGTGTGGCACTAGTATGGGCGACGCAGAAACTCTGGCACTACATGATGTCCTTCGAAGTGTTCTTGATAAGTCGCATGGACCCATTGAAGTACCTGGTAGAAAGGCCAGTATTGTCATTTAGAACTGCTCGATGGTCAATTCTCCTCAATGAATTCGACATCAAGTACGTGAATCAGAAGTCTATCAAGGGAAGCGTCATCGCAGACTACCTAGCCAACTGTCCGGTGTCATCATCCGCTTCGTTCAACGATCAATTCCCAGATGAGGACGTGCTAGAGATTGGTAGAAAAACTTGGAGAGTATACTTCGATGGGGCAGCCAATAAGAAAGGTTATGGGATAGGAGTCCTGCTGGTCTCACCCGAAGAGGCATTTACACCGTTGGCGGTCAAGTTGGGGTTCGAAGCCACCAACAACATTGCTGAATATGAGGCCTGTATCCTAGCATTGGAAGCGGCACTTGAATTGGGGATCAAAGAATTAGAAGTGTTCGGGGACTCGGCGCTAATCATTTGTCAGATAAAAGGGGAATGGAAAACTCGAGATGAGAAGCTGCTACCCTACCATGCCTATCTGGAAGCTCTAACCAAGGAGTTCTCAGAGATAGAGTTCAACTACCTTTCAAGAAACAAGAACCAGTTCGCCGATGCCTTGGCGACCCTAGCATCCATGGTGGAGATACCTGAAGGGGGAAATGTGAAGCCGTTGGTAATAGAATGCCGAGACAAGCCTGTGTACTGTTGTGCAATCCGAGGAGGGGAAGTGAATGATGGCCGTCCGTGGTTCCATGACATAAAGAAGTTCATTGAAGAAAGGGAGTACCCAGAAGGAGCATCTCGCATTGATAGAAAAACCCTAAGGCGGTTGGCAAGTCACTATGTACTTTGTGGAGGAAAGCTATATCGGAGATCATACGATGGGATCCACCTGCTGTGTGTCACCGAGGAGGAAGCCGAGCATCTGATTAAAGAAATCCATGAAGGGACAGGGGCTCCGCATATGAATGGCTATATGTTAGCTAAGAATATCATGAGGTTAGGCTATTATTGGTCCACCATGGAAAGAGACTGCCACGCACATGTCAAGAAGTGCCACAAATGCCAACTGTTCGCCAGTGGACAACATTTGCCTTCTATGCCTTTAACGAGTATGTCGTCACCTTGGCCATTCGCGGTGTGGGGGATAGATATCATCAGACAGATCAAGCCAAAGGCATCAAATGGGCATGAATACATCCTGGTCGCCATCGACTACTTCACTAAGTGGGTGGAAGCAGCGTCCTTCAAGACCTTGAATTCCAAGAAGGTAGCACAGTTCATACAGCACAGCATCATCTATCGATATGAGGTACCGCATGAAGTTATCTCAGACAATGGCCAGCACTTTCAGAAAGAAACCCATGAGCTCTTGCAAAAGTATGGCATAGTCCACCATCTGTCGTCACCATACCGTCCTCAGACTAACGGAGCGGTGGAAGCAGCTAACAAGAACATCAAGAAGATACTACAGAAGACTGCGGACTCACACACAGACTGGCATGAGAAGTTGCCATTGGCTCTATGGGGTTACAGAACATCAATAAGGTCGTCAACAGGGGCTACCCCTTATTCTCTAGTTTATGGAATGGAGGCCGTGTTGCCAGTTGAATTGGAAGTTCCTTCACTAAGAGTTGCCGTGGAGAGCCAGATAACAGAAGTGGACTGGGTTAAGAGCCGCTATGATGAGTTAGCTTTGCTGGATGAAAGGCGTTTAAGGGCGCTGTATCATGTTCAGGGGTATTGTCACACCCCATTTTTGCCACCTTAGCTAGGGTTTGTCATTGCATGTGTCTTTTTGTTTCCTTTTTGAGTCTAGTCTTTTGCATTGAGTTTCTAGGGTCCTAAGGATGGTGTGTATGAATTTTGGTTCAATTTGGAGTTGATCTTGAGGGTTAATAAGAACTTTTGTGACTTGAGGGGCATAATTGTCTTTTTGATCACAAACTTTCCATTTGACCTTGAAATGATCTCCGAGTTGCTAATTGGAGTTCATATGATTGCATTTGAGGTATTTGTGGGTTCAATTCGATGAATTGATGGTTCGGGATTAGAATGGCTCAACAAGGCTCAGGTTGGCTAAGAGACCTATTTCGGGTTAGCTCGAATTGACTTATGATTTTCACTCCATGACTACTCATGTGACCTTGATTAGTCTTAATTTCATCCCCAAATGTGTTTAGGGAGGTTGAATTTCGAATTAGAAAGCATTCGGTGCGACCCTATGTGCATACCTAAGCTAAGCGATGGTGAGGCATAGCGGTTAACCACCTTTGTAGGACCCAACCATGCAGCCATGGCTAGGGTTTCTTGCCCTCAAGTGACTCAAATTACATTCCCCTTCGAAACACGGTCGTTTTGGCTTTCGTTTCGTCAAAATCGGAGTTGATTTGGGCCCTGAAACACATTTGGAAGCTGAAAGGGTCAAAAATGGGCATAAGCTGACAGTGCCTCGGGTGACCACCCAGGCCTGGGCGGCTAGCCGCCTGGGCCCAGGCTGCTAGCCGCCCAGCCCCAGGTGGTCACCCGAGCCACTTTCCTTTTTTGAGCTTTGACGCGGCTCCTTCCCTATTTTCTCGGATTTGCTCGCCTTTAGCCGCCATTTAACCCTAATTTCAGCCCTATTTGACCTACTTGAGCCCCAAGGGAACCTCTAAGAGCCCTTAGATCAATCCCTAGGGTTTTAATCCCAACCATTGAGGGTTTTCCCTCAATCCCTATAAATACCCCCTTATACTTCAGTAATGAGGGGAGGCAATTTCTGAAGGGAGGCACTTGGAGGCACTTGGAGGCCACTGGGAGAGAAAATTCTGAAGTGTGAGGCATGTGTGAGACTTGGAGGCTATGGCAGCCATCCTTAGGGTAGTTTAACCTATACTTTGAGTGAGAGAGTGTGAGAGTAAGCTTGGAGGAGGGCTGGAGCATTGCTTGAAGGCTTGAAGGAAGGAACTCCCAGCAGTACACAAGAGAAGGAGGACTCCCTACAGCAGCAAAAGGATACTTCACCATAGGTATTCCCCCCTTCCTCCTCTTCTCTCTTTTAAAGTTAGGGTTTTTGCATAGAATAGGATGATTGCATATCAAAGCTTGTGTTTTTATTATGTCTTGTTGCTTCCATGCATGTTTAGGATCATATTTGTGGGCTGTTTAGTATGCTAGGATGTTATTCCATGTGATTTACTGCATGTTTGGGACTTTAGGGTTTCTTAGGTGCTTAAAATGGTTTTCTGCATGAAATAACTCTTTGGTATATTAGAGTTTGTGTTTTTATCATGTCTTGTTGCTCCCATGCATGTTTAGGATCATATTTGTGGGCTGTTTAGTATGCTAGGATGTTATTCCATGTGATTTACTGCATGTTTGGGACTTTAAGGTTTCTTAGGTGCTTAAAATGGTTTTCTGCATGAAATAACTCTTTGGTATATTAGAGTTTGTGTTTTTATCATGTCTTGTTGCTCCCATGCATGTTTAGGATCATATTTGTGGGCTGTTTAGTATGCTAGGATGTTATTCCATGTGATTTACTGCATGTTTGGGACTTTAGGGTTTCTTAGGTGCTTAAAATGGTTTTCTGCATGAAATAACTCTTTGGCATATTAGAGCTTATGTTTTTATTGTGTTTTGTTGCTTCCATTGGAATGTATGCATGATTAGGATAATATTTATGGGCTGTTTAGTATGCTAGGATGATGTTCCATGTGATTTGCTGCATGTTTGGGATTCTAGGGTTTCCTTAGTGCTGGAATGGAGTTTATGTTTAGAATAGCTATGTTTCATGTGCAAGCTTGTATTTTTCTCATGTGTGGATGCTTCTATTGATTAATATGCATGATTAGCATGATGTCTATGATGGGCTTTGCATGATTTAGAGTTATTTTATGTGATTTTGAGCACAATTGTGATTCTAGGGTTTCATTCATCCTTGTATTAGGAAAGTTGCATATAGCATGATAGCTTAGGGTTTTTTCTTGTGTTTTCTTCATAGTTGACATATATGTGCTACATATTTGATAGCTATGACATTTTTCTGCATTCATAGTAGTTGATTTTAGGGTTTTTTGCATGTCATTGCATGTAGGGTTGAATTAGGGCTTCAGTTAGCTTATGATTCATGTTGTTGCATGACTTGTGGTTGATTTTAAGCCTTATTTCAATTCTGTCCAGATCTGTTATTTGTCCTTGATATGATATTTTGAGCATGTGTTAGCCCATGTTTGGGCATGATAATGTCTTGATTCGGAATCTAGCTTGTTTGGTTGGCATTTTTGGTATGTTTGCATGGAAATTGCAGGTGCTTTGACAGGTACAACAGGTGCAACTACCCCACCAATGTGGGGTGGTTATTTTGGCTATTGTGAGATGAAATCTTACAAATAAGGTAATTACCCTATGCAATAGGGTGGTTACTTTGACAGGTTGCTTTTGCTTAAGGTAAGTAGGGTATGAGGGTGCCCCAATTCACCCTTATTTCCTTTCTTTGAAACTTTCCCTTTCTCCCCCCCTAGGGTTGTTTCCTAATAGGGGAATATGGTGATTCCTATAGTATCCTTTCAATAAAAAAATACCTTTTAAATCAAAGTTTCCATCTTTTATCAAAATTCCATATTTTACCAAAAATCTTTTGAGAATCATTTATTTTGGAAACTTACCATGTTTTACTTGAAAGGAAACTTAGGGTTTACCATAGGCCTTGATTAGGTTATAACCCTATTCCTTTTCGAACTACGTGGACTTTGATCCATGTATTTCCATACATGGTACGTAGGCGCTCTTCGTGATGTTCAAGTCCGCCCTAGGATACTAAGTATCCTAGGTTTTCTTCTTCCCCCTCTTTCTTTTTTCTGTTTTTTTTTTATTTACTTGATTATATGGATGAATGGATGAATGATATGCATGCTGTCTTGTGATGATAACTGTTGATTTGTGTGTGATTAAGACTTTGATTTAGCCCAATTAAATTAAGAGACCGTTTAGGGCGATATGGGTGCCTATAGGCTTTGCCTAGAACCTTCCCATATCGTAACTTAGCCTCCGAATCCCCGATTTCTCTGGTTTCCAAAAGATCATTTGCCTTTCCATTTTTAAATATGGAGTCAATCTTTTGTTTTCCTAAAACAAAACTGTTTTTTTAGGGTTTTCCTTATTTCCTTTAAAAAATAAGGTGGCGACTCCTTTTCCTTTTTCAAACCTAAAACCGCCCCGTGGGCCCTTAACGCGCTTTTTTGGGGTCCACAGGCTGGCGACTCCGCTGGGGATTTGTGGGCTAGACTCTATACAATTTGATTGGGCTAAGTTAATTTCTTTTGTTTAATTAAAATCAATCACATTGCATCCGCTTGATTGTGTGCTTTCATTTATTGCATTGTGTGCGCAAACTCTTGCATGTTAGGATCGATGTCCCTTGCCACTGACGGGCCTAGCCTCAACCTTGGTTTTCCTGATTCCATGAGTTGGGGCGAAAGCTCTCAACCTCTCTTGCCAAGTACCCTTGGGCTTGCCCTTGGGTATATTAAATGAGTTAATCACGTACTGCTGGACCCACGCGGCGTTCCTGATGCCACATGTGGTTAGGTATAAAGATTGCTCAAGCAAGTGAAGGACCCCAGCCTACCCTTATCATTAGTCCATATAGACAGACTTGTAGGACACTATGGTTTCACCCTTATGCACCCACATTGTTTGTAATGATATCATGACCGTGTTTGTGATGTGCTTAATGGAAAAATTAATAGAGGACCTTTGCACCCTATATCCTTAATACGTACCTTTCGCCCATGACCCTTGCAAAGGTGATTGGATTAAAAGGGACTAATTGAGTATATATGGCGTGAAGTCATTGGGACAAATATGGAAGCCTAGGACATACCCTTAGGATGAGAGACTGATTGTTCCTTTTCTTAGAGGAGTGAGAAGACGTACTGGCTTGGATCCGCGACCAGCAAGGGCGCTTAGTGAAGATTGATTCTACCAACCAGTCAGACATGGCCGATGAAGCAACTAGTGAAGGGGGTTTTGATGTTGAGACTTGTTTGAAGGCTATCATGACCAAACTTGATTACACCACTGATGTATCCGAGAGAGCATTGAAAATGGCCCAAGATATCCAACATAAAATGTCCGAACCCGAAAAGAATAATGGCCGTACCCCGGGGGATAACACCGAAAATGGGACCCAGTCTGGAGAAGGCACTAAGACCAATGATGGGGGAAGCACTCAACCCAAAGGGAATGAATCACCTGAAGTTTTTAACCTAGAAGGGGGAAGTAAGGGGAAGACCTCTGATACAGACTCTGTGTTGGCTAGTAAGGTAGAAGCCTTGGAGAGAACTATAAAGGGAATCCGTAGGACAGATGACATGGTGGATGTACGTACCCTATCTTTGTTCCCTCAAGCTCGTATTCCATTACAATTCAAGATGCCCGAATTAGAAAAGTTTGATGGAACGGGCTGCCCTAAGACCCATTTGAAGATGTATGTACGAGCTATGCACCCTCGAGGAGCAACAGATGAACTCTTGGCCCAAATGTTCCATGAAACCCTCGCCACTTCTGCTTTAAAATGGTTCCTAGCCTTGGATGAGAATAGAACCCGAACTTGGGAGGACATATGTAATGAGTTTTCAGGGCACTACAAGTACAACACTGAGGTGGATGTCACAAGAAGGGACCTAGAGACCACAAAACAAGGGGCTAATGAGACCTTTTCCGCTTTCATTACAAGATGGAGGCAAAAGGCCTCGAGAATGGCAGATAGACCGAATGAGGAAGATCAGATTCAGTTGGTGGTTAAGAACCTATTGCCGGTGTATCACAAGCACCTCTTTGCTCACTACTTCCCTAATTTCAAGGCTCTTATCGGCGCAGGTACACAAGTTGAGGATGCCATAGCTGATGGGTCAATCAAGACAGAAGAAGTCCAAAAGAGCCGCAGGCCGAACTTTGCTGGGAAAAACAATGCCGAGGTCAATGCCATAGCCCAACCCATTCAACCCATCTCCCTAAATGACACCAACCCACCTCGCCAATTCATCGAGCTGCATATGCCGCTTGAGAAAGTACTTGAAAAGCTAAAAAGCCGAGGCCTGTTGAAACCTCTCGACCCAAGACCACCACCAAATCCATTGCCCAAGAGCTACAATGAGAATGAATACTGCAAATTCCACCAAGCCAAAGGCCACTCAACCAACCGTTGCTATCGCCTTAGGCATGAGATCCAAGACTTACTTGACAAGCAAATCATCTCACCACCAACTCCACCAAATCGCCCAAATGTCACTCAAAATCCACTTCCCTCTCATAATTCATCCAACTCCATAAATGCCATTGAAGCTGACCCATCTCGACCTTGCCTACCCATAAGACAATACACTCTATTACCCATGTCCTTGACCCAAGCCTTTTACCAATGCTGTAACCAAGGCCTTATCATACCTCACCCTCCAAAGCCAAGACCCCAAACACCCCATCAATATTGCCAATACCATGGTATACCCGACCATGACACTGAGGACTGTGCTATGTTGAGAAAGGTCGTTCAAGACCTCATTGATCAAAAGACCCTACAATTGCCAAAGAAGTCCATCCAACAGCAGTTGAAAGAAAGGTATGAAGCAGGAGACCCTCGAGTGGGGTTATTGGGAGAACCTTCGGGGAAGTTTGATTACTATGTGCTTTATCTTGATCCATTGCCAAGTGAGCCCATAATTCCTACGGGCTGGGATAATATACCCGAAGAGGTGCAGATGGAGGACATTGATATGATTGAATGGGATGACCTGATGGGTGACGCAAATGAAATTGATGACATATGGGCTAGTGATGAAGAAGTAGACCACATGACAAGAGGGGGCCGCCATTTCAAGCCTTCGCACTTGGAATCTGATAATCCACTGGGTGAGTTAGATAAGCGCCTTGATGTGCAAGAAGAAGAGGATGAAGTACTCCGACAATTAAAGAAGACCAATGCCAATATCACCATATGGGGCTTGCTAATGGCCTCTCACAAGCACAGACAGACAGTGTTGAAGTTGTTAAATCAGATACAGGTTCCGGTTGATTTGTCTCCTGAGGGATTGGTGAATCTAGTAAACCCTGCTCTGAAGATTTCCACTATAGTGTTTACAGAGGCTGACTTACCTAAGAGTGGGCCAAGCCACTCCCAAGCCTTGCATATAACTGTTGATACCATGGGGAAGAGAGTTCCTACGGTCTTGATTGATAATGGTTCCGCACTAAATGTATGTCCTTTAAGAACTGCAACTGTTTTGGGCTTGGGGCCCACTGATTTCACTCCATCTGGGCAGACAGTGAGGGCGTATGATAATACCCGTAGAGAAGTAATTGGGGTGATCACTCTACCTTTAATCATGGGACCCACAGAGTTCAGAGTAGAGTTTCAAGTCCTGGATGTGCCGTCTTGTTTTAATCTATTATTGGGAAGGCCTTGGATTCATCCTGCTGGGGCTGTACCATCATCATTGCATCAAAAGGTAAAGTTCCCACATGAGGGAGCCATTGTTACACTTCAAGGGGACTATGATTTGAAAATGGCGGGTGTACCCATATGCGAAATAAAACCGGAATCAGTTGAGATACCCTTGTCTGGGTTTGAGTATGTGCAATGCATTGAAAAGGAGTTGGAAAAGGAAGAACTGATCCCCCTTGACTATTGTCCCCATGGTAATTTACATGTTGGTGAGATAATGCGGAAAATGAATTTCTTCCCGGGTATGGGCCTAGGGCGTCGCCAACAAGGAATTCCCCATTCTATTCAAAGTCGGGTTGTTTCCTACACTTTTGGGTTAGGATATGAGCCCACTAAGAATGACTATGCAGAAATGACAAGGAGGAATAAGGAGAAGGGAAAAGCTAGAGCAGAAGGAAGGGCGCCAGACTTTAAGATTTCACCATACAGGCCGACTCTGAATGGCTATTTCATCAAAGAGGGGGATGACTTCCTGTACTGTGGGTTCCCAGAGCCTATGTTCAATCCAACAACCAAGATCAGAATCCCAGGATTTGAGATTTTCTTCACCGAGTGGTATCCAATCACCGCTGAAATGGTGGATGATGAAGCCATCAATGACAGTTATTGGGAGAAGAAAGAAGAAGATTGGGTGGAGCACATGGATTCTGAAACCATGGTCACTTTGTTCCAAGACATGGTCCTTACCATAGGGTTTGAAGGTGTACAAGAGGAAGAGCCATCACACTATTGCACTTTTTACCCAAGTTCTGATCCAGCATTGGCAGATAAGGATTTTTGTGACAAGTACTTTACAGATGGGCCGAATCCTCAGAGCTTGACAAGTTGGTACAATTCTAAGGAAGACTGGGTGGAGCACATGGATTCTGAAACCATGGTCACCATGTTCCAAGATATGGTTCTTACTTTGGGGGAGTCAGCAACAGAAGATTGCCAAGATTCGTCAATTCACCATGCAACCATGCCACTTCACAATTGGTACCTAGAAGATGGAGCCATTGCAGAGATCCTTGAAGAGGAAGATCATAACCTGCCTGATAGTAGCTTGTAGGTTCCTTAGTTAGAGTCTTTCCTGCTCTCAATAAAGTGTGTCCGCCTATCCCATTTTGTGGAGTTAGGAGTCGTTTCATAGTTGTGGCACCAAGTTTTGTTTCCTTTTCTGTTTTCAAGTTTGTGTCTTTTTGTTGGTTCTTTTAATGAAGTGTTTTCTTTTATACATTGTTTGCTTGCAGTGTTTCTTTTCTCTCTTCTATAGATATTTATGGCATGGATATAGATCCTAGGAATGACGTCCCCCCGGAGCTCGTCGAGCGAAGGAAAAGGGGTGTCACCGAACCTAACACGGATGAATTGGAATCAATCAATTTAGGGACAAATGAATTGCCAAAGATAATTAAAATTGGGATAACCCTTTCACCACTTGAAAAAGAAAAGCTGATAACCCTCTTAAAGGCCAACATAACGGCCTTTGCATGGTCTTATGAAGACATGCCCGGCATAGATCCAGACATTGTGCAGCACTTCATCCCCACCAATCCCCTTAAAAAGCCGGTAAAGCAAAAATTGAGAAGATTGAAACCCGAGTGGGCATTAAAGGTAAAGGAGGAAGTAACCAAACAACTCGATGCGGGGTTCCTACAGGTTGTGGAGTATCCCGAGTGGTTATCCAATATAGTTCCCGTGCCTAAAAAGGATGGAAAAGTGAGGATGTGTGTGGATTTTCGAGATCTTAATGCAGCAAGCCCTAAGGATGATTTCCCTTTGCCCCACATTGATGTATTGGTAGATAGTACTGTAGGACATGCGCTCCTCTCTTTCATGGATGGGTTTTCCGGATACAATCAGATAAAGATGGCGCCGCAAGATATGGAGAAAACGGCCTTTATCACACAGTGGGGAACATATTGTTACAAAGTGATGCCGTTCGGTTTGAGAAATGCCGGGGCTACCTATCAGAGAGCTGCTACAACATTGCTGCACGACATGATCCATAAGGAGGTGGAAGTATATGTGGACGACATGATCGTGAAGTCCGTGGACCGAGAAGGACACTTCATGGCACTAGAAAGGTTCTTGGAGCGAGCAAAGAAGTACAACTTGCGGTTGAATCCTCAGAAATGCGCTTTTGGTGTCACTGCGGGCAAGCTATTAGGATTTATGATTACTCAGAGGGGAATCGAGGTCGATCCAGGAAAAATCAAGGCCATTGTAGAGATGGAGCCGCCTAGCACAGAGAAGCAGATTCGAGGGTTCTTGGGGAGAATTCAGTACATAAGCAGGTTCATTGCTAATTTGACTATGGTGTGTGAGCCGATTTTCAAGTTGCTTAAGAAGGGTGTGCCAAAGGTATGGAATGAAGAATGTCAAGGAGCCTTTGAGACTATCAAAAGGTATTTGAGTAATCCACCAATTCTAGTTCCTCCGCGACAAGGTGAGCCGTTATTGTTATACTTGACGGTCACTGAAACCGCGACGGGAGCTATGCTAGCTCAGTACCTTGAGGGGTCAAAAAAGGAGAATGCCATTTACTATCTAAGCAAGAAGATGACAGATTATGAGGTGAAGTACAACGCCATAGAGAAGGCTTGTGTGGCTTTGGTATGGGCAACTCAGAAACTACGTCACTACATGATGTCGTATGAGGTTTTCTTGATAAGCCGAATGGACCCACTGAAGTACCTGATAGAAAGGCCGGTCTTGTCCTACAGAACTGCCCGATGGTCAATTCTTCTCAATGAATTCGACATAAAGTATGTAACACAGAAGTCAGTAAAAGGAAGTGTCATTGCAGATTACTTGGCTAGCTGCCCTGTGGCGTCATCAGAACAATTTAATGATCAATTCCCCGATGAGGATGTCCTGGAGATTGGAAAGAAGAGTTGGAAAGTATACTTTGATGGAGCTGCAAATAAGAGAGGGTATGGGATAGGAGTTCTATTGGTTTCACCTGAAGAAGCATTTATACCCTTGGCAGTTAAGCTAGGGTTTGAAGCAACCAACAACATTGCTGAGTATGAAGCCTGCATCCTCGCATTGGAGGCTGCACTAGAATTGGGGATCAAAGAGTTAGAGGTTTTCGGAGATTCAGCACTGATTATCTGCCAGGTAAAGGGAGAGTGGAAGACTCGTGATGAGAAGCTGCTGCCATATCATGCATACTTAGAAGCCTTGACTAAAGAATTTGTGGAAATAGAGTTCAATTATTTGTCAAGAAATAAGAATCAGTTCGCCGATGCTTTGGCAACTCTAGCTTCCATGGTGGAAATCCCGGATGGTGGGAATGTAAAACCGTTGGTGATAGAATGTAGAGAAAAACCTGTGTATTGCTGCTCTATTCGAGAAGGAGAAGTGAAAGATGGCCATCCTTGGTACTATGACATCATGAAATTCATTGAGGAAAGGGAGTATCCTGAAGGAGCAACCCGCGTTGATAGGAGAACACTAAGAAGACTGGCAAGTCACTATGTTTTGTGTGGAGGAAAGCTATACCGAAGGTCATACGATGGGGTCCATCTGTTGTGTGTCACTGAGGAAGAAGCCGAACGTCTTGTTAGTGAAATCCATGAAGGAGTTGGAGCACCGCACATGAATGGTTATATGCTAGCTAAGAAGATCATGAGGTTGGGTTACTATTGGTCTACGATGGAGAGAGATTGCCATGCACATGTTAAGAAGTGTCACAAATGTCAGGTCTTTGCTAATGGACAACACTTACCTTCCATGCCTTTGACAAGTATGTCGTCACCTTGGCCGTTTGCAGTGTGGGGAATAGATATAATTGGGCAGATTAAGCCGAAAGCCTCCAATGGGCATGAGTACATCTTGGTAGCTATTGATTACTTCACTAAGTGGGTAGAGGCAGCATCTTTCAAGACCCTGAACGCCAAGAAGGTAGCACAGTTCATACAGCTCAACATCATCTACAGGTATGGGGTACCCCATGAGATCATTTCAGACAATGGTCAGCACTTTCAGAAAGAAACCAAGGAGCTTTTGCAGAAATACAATATAGTGCACCATCTATCCTCCCCTTATCGCCCACAGACTAATGGGGCAGTGGAGGCCGCCAACAAGAATGTTAAGAAGATATTACAGAAAACAGCTGACACTTACACTGATTGGCATGAGAAGTTGCCATTAGCCTTGTGGGGCTATAGAACATCCGTAAGATCGTCAACAGGGGCTACCCCTTATTCCTTGGTGTATGGGATGGAGGCTGTTTTGCCTATTGAGTTGGAGGTACCGTCATTACGGGTTGCTATGGAAAGTCAGATAGCAGAAGCTGATTGGGTTAAGAACCGTTATGATGAGTTGGCATTGCTCGATGAAAGGCGATTGAGGGCCTTATATCATGTGCAGGGATATCAGCGAAGGGTTGCAAGAGCATTCAACAAGCATGTCAAAGACCGAGGTTTGAAGACAGGGGATTTGGTGTTGAAAGAAATCAGAGCTCCAATTTTTGATCCACGAGGGAAGTTCAAGCCAGGTTGGGGTGGCCCGTATGTTATCAAAGAGATATTACCAGCAGGGGCTGTTCGCCTCATGGATTTTGATGGAATTGAGTTCGCTCGTCCTACCAATTTGGATCAATTGAAGAAGTACTATGTGTAAGGCCTGCTAGGTTGAAAACCCATAAGGGCGGCCTAGGCAAAAGTTAAGGCATTTGAACTACGAGGGCCTGATTCCCCATTCCTAAAAAAAAAAAAAAAAAAAATGAAAAAAGAGAAAAATGAAGAAAAATGAAAAAAAAAATGAATGAAAAAAAAATTGAAAAAAGGATGGGGATACATAGGCAGCCCATAAAGTTACCTTGGGTGCGGTCCAAACAACACCATAACAACAAATCTCAAAATTAAATTATTATTGGCAATTCATTTAGAACTAATTGATTGACATAGCAATTTATTGGTGTTAGATAAAG
Organism: Liquidambar formosana; assembly: GCA_039720395.1. Lineage (NCBI taxonomy): Eukaryota > Viridiplantae > Streptophyta > Magnoliopsida > Saxifragales > Altingiaceae > Liquidambar > Liquidambar formosana. The sequence continues at coordinate 7,169,613 of CM077831.1, forward strand.
AACTATTGACATGCCATAGATACCCTATTTCTAAAGTCTTCAAGTCCTTTTGATTTTCTTCAGAATTTCTTGGTTTGCTTTTTTCTCTTTTCTTTCAAGTCTTCGCTTCTTTCGCAAGTCATGAGCATGTGCTGCTTCCACTGCTTCCAGAATGTCTTCCCTGCAAAATCCAAGTCCTGTGTCCTTGATAAGGTCATAAATCCTTTTCCTGCGAATGGTTTCTCTTTCACCCAAGCTAGTCTTCAACCATGTCTTGTATTCAAGGCTCATGACATAAGGCCCATCAGTGTTTTCAACTTGAGTCAGTTTCAGTTGGTCAGTCCATCTAGTCTTGGCCCACTTAACCATTGTGGGGCCCACGGGTTCGACAGAATGATCAAATACCACAGAAGTAGGTATGGTTTGCATGGCACCCATCTGACGAAGGATTCTTGAAGTCCAATAGAATGAAGTTGACCTCAACCCTATGAGCTTGACCATAGCACACCCAGAAGTTCGGAGAAGAATTTGTTCCTTGCATCCCCATGTGGAGACAAACCACCTGATGTTTCGCCATGAGAGAGTTTGGAAGTAGCCCAACCATTCCCTCAAAGAAAATTGACCAGGAAGTTCAACTCGACGGCAACAATAATGTTGGGGTTTGTATGGATTAATGGTGGTAGGAGATAAGAAATTAAGCCTTTCAAGAAGCCACATCTGCAGTAGAATGGGGCTCCCTCCTAATGGGGCTTGTGGGATATCATGAACTTTGTCTAAACTGTTGAGGGTTTCAGCTAGCACTATGGGAATCAGGTTGTTGTGCTCAAGAAGAAAAGGAATCAGTTCACAAATTTGAATAGGGACATAGAGAGTCCCCGTGGAGATAAGGAAGCGACCAACCAAGCAGAAAGCAAGAGCATGTTGAGTAGGAAGGTTGAAATTCAGGGTACCTTTGCTATCATGAGCCAAGAAGGAAGTTGCTATTTCCATGAGATTCACCTTATGATCCTTCACAAATATGGAGGCCTCTTGTTGAGAAATCCCAAGGAAGTTGGAGAAGGAAATCAAGTAACTTGAGCGTGGAATAGGGAGGATGAAAGGTCCTACAGGTGAAACTCCATACAGAGCGCAGAACTCTTCCATTGTTGGGCATAGCTCTTCATAGTTGAAACGGAATACATGAAGTTGGGGATCCCAAAAGTATGTAGCAGCAGTGAGAAGAGTGGTTTCAAGCTTCACATGCATCAAAGAAAACAACGGATCCAGGCAGTAGCGCTTGAACTCCTTCCTTGCCTCCGCACTCATAACCTTCAGAAAATCACTCAAGAGTTTGTCTAGGGCTTCCATAACTTTCTCTCAATGAATGCTAGTAGGGTTTGAGACCCCTTGGATGTGCTTTTATAGGAAAAAATTCAGAAATCTGTGTTTTGGAAGGTGGAATCCCGTCAAAATAGGAAGTTTCCTAAAATCAGGCGAAACACCGCCTCGGGCTCGGGTGACCACCCAGGCCTGGGTGGCTAGCCGCCTGGGCCCAGGCGGCTAGCCGCCCAGCCCCAGGTGGTCACCCGAGACCGCCGCTTTGTTTCGCCCATTTTTGCCTTGTTATGCCTTCGTTTGGCCCTTTTGTGATGTTTTGACTTTTTTGTGCTTGATTTAAGCCCATTTTTCACACAATACAAGATCATATCATTGCAATAAAGTTCAACATAGATTCATCAAGTATCCATAATAAAGGTTCAAGGTTGGGAATTGAAATTCCTAATTAGTACATGACAAGAAGATAGTAAGTTCCAAACATTCCTAACAAGAGGTGAGTGAAACTCAATGATTTCCCGTGGGCCTTCTCTTTCGACTTGGCCCAGCTCCATCATGCCCTGAACGAGGTGCTCTAGAAGGGGGCATATCCTGTGGTGGATTAGACGATGATGCCTGTTGCAAACAAAGATAATGAGTTAGGAGGGTAATGGTGCCAATCCTAGTTGAAAGCTAATAAGATGATCACTCACTTGGGGATTCAAGCGTGCTTCCAGAACTGAGTTCTCTAAACTCATTCGCACAAGATCCCTCCTCAATCCTTCATTGAGTTCAATGCATTCCTGGGCATACTCCCGTGGAACCTAGGAAAGTATAAACATGGTTAACAATGATGAAAGAATCCAATTTCAAGAAGATAAGAGTTTAGAACTCACATTCTCATAATATGGATCGATCTTGGGATATTCATCGAATGGTGGATGGGTAATGTCGGTCTTCACAAATCTTGTCCCACTGCACAAGTTCACATACCAATTTAGTTGTGGGAGGGGTGGAGGTTGATTTCCTTCAAGGTCCTCATCCTCGTCATTGTAAGTCATCCCAGTGGCAGATCCAACTGTGGAGCTGTGTCCCCTTGCCCGTCGGCCCTGAAATTCAAATACTTGTCAAATGGAGTCTTTCTTATAATCTTAAAAAGAGTTTAAGAGTATGGGGGAGCTCACCCCTTGAGGTGGGAGACCAGTGACCCTAGGATTCATTAGATATTGTCGGCAAAAGGCAGTATATTCTACGCGAGGGGAGGTGAATCCCTCAGCATCCCAACCCCTCAGAGCTTCTTCTAGTTCATCCCCCACTAGGTGGCTAGTGTGCCTCATGTTCTTTGGTGGCATGGAAGGTGTCACAGCTGCATTCATATTTCCATGGACTTGTCTCAGGACTCGTTCCCCAAGATACCAGCATCTACCTGTGGGGCCTTCAAAGAGGACCCTTTTGCTTGTCAACTCCAAACAAGAAGAGTACTTCTCGGGAAGCCTATGCTCCCACAGCCTCCATGGATCCCATTCCACCTGTTGAGTTTGAAATGAGAAATGAAAAGAGAAAGATAAAAAGATAAGGAGAAAAAAAGATTCTACCATATCAACAGTCAAGCTAGCAAGATATGCCCTTGCATGGGCATAATCGTGTCGATTGGAGGCTCTTGTAGTCAAGCAAGATGGAGCATAATTCTGAAGGATGGGCCATGACATGGCATCACTAGCAAGAGTCGGGCGACACATGTTCAGGTACTCGTAGTACCATATCTGTGGAAAATCAAAAATATAGAGGAAATCATGTATGTGTTAAGTTTCGGGAAATAATAGAGAATTGAATGTTCTTTGTTACCTCCCAAACGAAAGGAAGTCCCCCAAAGTTCTTTGCAACTCCTCGGGACATGTCAGTCATGGAGCGATACATGTTTGCCAAAGCAGCTCCACCCCAATTGTATCTCCCAATTTTGTTCACATCCTCCATGCTAGCTAGCAACTCTAGTCGAGCCATGTCATTGGTGCCCGCAAAGAAGGTACATGAAATCATGTAGAGCAAGAAAGCTCTCACAATGTATTGGGGATCCGTCCCCTCACTCTCTTCTTCAGTGGCAAAGGTGTTGTAGAGCCAAGTACGGCGCACACCTTTTGGGCTCAGTTCCGCTTCAACCCCGAGTAGAGCTACTATGTAGTTCTGGTCCATGTTGGCTTGTTCGTAGTATTCCAAGCGCTTGCCCTTCAAGCTCAACCCAGTTATCATGGTGAAATCCTTAGGAGTCATGGTCATCTCCCCGAAGCTAAAATGGAAAGTTGTTGGTGGTGTCCCACCATAGCTCTGTCAAGGCAAACAATGCTTGCCTATCCTATTGCTCGTTCCATAGAGCATCTAGGAAAGGCCCAAAACCCGCCTTCTTTACTATCTTGCGAGCACGTGGTTGGGCATGTTCCATATATCTCCACCATGAGATGAGCTCCTTTATTGATGTCCTTGTACGGAGACTTTGGAAGTAGGGCTATGTCAAAAGATTGTGCATTGAGTTAGCATTGAAAACATAGAGATATTGGGCATGCATTTGTAATTGATTTCAAATGGTTTTCCAAAAGTTTTAAAATATGGGCTTTGATTCATGAAATGAATTAGGAATGAATGCCCATGACCTTATGTATTCAAATTCATTGATTTTGTAAGGATTGAACATGTTTTTGCCTTTCGGGCATTTTATCGAACACTTGGTGTGTAACTTGTTTTCAAGCATTGAAATGAAAGATTTTTGTGTACCAAATCCTTGCCAAGACCATTTGACTTTGTTCTACAATGCAAACCAATTGATTCTTCAAGAATTGAACATGTTTTTGTCTCTTTGGCATTTTATCAAACACTTGGTAGGCATCTTTTCTCAAGCATTGGGAAACAAGAATTTTGCACATTCAATCCTTGCCAAATCAATGAACTTGGCTTAACAATGATAGAAACAATCAAAAGAAGATCATGGGAATGCATTTTATCCAATAGAAATCAAGATTTCAAGATAAACATGTTAAGTTGGGAAGAACTAACCTCATGTTGGGAATGGAGGTATGAGAGATGCTTCTTAGGTTCAAGCAACACCTTGTCTTGGGATGCATCATAGATTGGTGCCTTGTATGTATTCTTGATCACATAATATGGATACTTGATGTTGGAATCATTGCTAGAAGCCATTGTTGGTGGTTGAGTTTGTATGTGAGAAAAATGGGTTTGATAAGAAAGATGATGAATTTGATCTTGTAACTTGATGATTGATGCTTGTTTTTGGTGTTGAATGACTTTTTCTTGATGCTATTTCATGCACACAACTTGAATTGCAAGGGAAACTTTGATTGAGAATGTGTTTGTGAGTGTTTGGAGAAGATGGAATGAGTTTCTAGAGAGAGAAACTCTCTATTTTCGGATTGGGTGTGTGTGTGCATCAAATGGGGAGTCAAGGGTTTAAAAACCCTCAAACTGGGCAGCACCAGCCTCGGGTAACCGCCCAGCATGGGGCGGCAAGCCGCCTGGGCTTGGGCGGCAAGCCACCAGCAGCCAGGTGGTCAGCCTCCCTTGCTCGCTCCGTTGCGCTCGTTTGGCCTTTGCTCGCCTATTCGCGCTTTTGAACCCTCTTTGGGATGAAATCTCAAGCATGTTTTGAGTTGAAAAATGAGTGAATATCTTGACATTGTTTGACATGAAATGTTTTTGAAATGGATTGCATTAGTGGCCTTGTGTGGGCATGGCATGCTAGTAGGGTTGAACAACCCTCTCTATGCATATGGGTTTTGATCATTAGGGATGAATTCCCTCCTATGTCACTATGATTCGTTGTCATTTGGGATAAAGATACCTTCCCTATATGCATGTGAATGATTGCTTTCATGAGGAGAATGTGTCTCCTATATGAGTTGATGTTTGAGTTGAGGCATGAATAGCCTCCATGTGAGATGACTTGGTGAATTTGTTGAATGTTGGTAAGTAGGAGCTTACCTTTGTCTTGATGACTTAGTGAGAGAAAGATGCAATCTTTCTCATGATTACATGCTTACCTTGATGATTTGAAAGATGCAATCTTTCCCCATGACTTGTGTTTACCTTGATGGTTTGATTATGAGAAGGACGCGATCTTTCTCATGCTATGTGTTCACCTTGAGAGTTTGATATGAGAAGAATGCAATCTTTCTCACGTCCTATGTTTACCTTGATGACTTGAAAGATGCGATCTTTCCCAATGGTATGTGTTTACCCTGATTGAAGGTTGTGACCTTCCTCGTGCTATGTGACTACCTTAACAATTGAATAATAACCTTGACGGTTTGAATATGAGAAGGATGTATCTTTCTCATATTTTGAGATGGCCTTGATGGCATAGTGTTACCCCGTATTGTTCATCAGTTGTCACTGGTGCAGTATGGGATGTGATTACCTTGATATTTGAATGATAACCTTGATGATTTGAATATGAGAAGGATGTATCTTTCTCATGTTTTGAGATAGCCTTGACGGCTTCCTGTGGTATGTGTTTACCTTAATTGACTCGAGCAAGAGAAGGACGTGATCTTTCTCGTGTTTACCTTGACAACTGAATGACAACCTTGATGGTTTGAATATGAGAAGGATGTATCTTTCTCATATTTTGAGATAGCCTTGATGGCATAGTGTTACCTCATATTATTCACCAGTTGTCACTGGTGTAATATGGGAAGACCTTTCATCGAACGAAGTTCGATGTAAGCTATGGATACCTCGTACTATTCACCAGTTGTCACTGACATAGTATGGGAAGACCTTTCATCGAACGAAGTTCAATGTAAGCTATGGATACCTTGTATTATTCACCAGTTGTCACTGGTGCAATATGGGATGTGATTACCTTGATAATTGAGTAATAACCTTGACGGTTTGAATATGAGAAGGATGTATCTTTCTCATATTTTGGGATGGCCTTGATGGCATAATGTTACCTCGTACCATTCGCCAGTTGTCACTGGCATAGAATTGGAAGACCTTTCATCGAACGAAGTTCGATGTAAGCTGTGGATACCTCATCTTGTTCCCCAGTGAAACTGGTATACAGTATGAGAGGAGTTCTGTAGAACTTATGAAGAGTACCTTTGTGCTTGTGTATGATGAATTCGAAGAATTCAATGATATGATCACCCTCTTTTCCCCAGTGGATCTTGACGAAGTCAATTCCCTAGGCAAAAATGGGTTGTTCTTTTGGTCATTGGCTCGCAAGTGAAACTTGCTCACCAATGAGGGGCTTCTGTCACACCCCATTTTTGCCACCTTAGCTAGGGTTTGTCATTGCATGTGTCTTTTTGTTTCCTTTTTGAGTCTAGTCTTTTGCATTGAGTTTCTAGGGTCCTAAGGATGGTGTGTATGAATTTTGGTTCAATTTGGAGTTGATCTTGAGGGTTAATAAGAACTTTTGTGACTTGAGGGGCATAATTGTCTTTTTGATCACAAACTTTCCATTTGACCTTGAAATGATCTACGAGTTGCTAATTGGAGTTCATATGATTGCATTTGAGGTATTTGTGGGTTCAATTCGATGAATTGATGGTTCGGGATTAGAATGGCTCAACAAGGCTCAGGTTGGCTAAGAGACCTATTTCGGGTTAGCTCGAATTGACTTATGATTTTCACTCCATGACTACTCATGTGACCTTGATTAGTCTTAATTTCATCCCCAAATGTGTTTAGGGAGGTTGAATTTCGAATTAGAAAGCATTCGGTGCGACCCTATGTGCATACCTAAGCTAAGTGATGGTGAGGTATAGCGGTTAACCACCTTTGTAGGACCCAACCATGCAGCCATGGCTAGGGTTTCTTGCCCTCAAGTGACTCAAATTACATTCCCCTTCGAAACACGGTCGTTTTGGCTTTCGTTTCGTCAAAATCGGAGTTGATTTGGGCCCTGAAACACATTTGGAAGCTGAAAGGGTCAAAAATGGGCATAAGCTGACAGTGCCTCGGGTGACCACCCAGGCCTGGGCGGCTAGCCGCCTGGGCCCAGGCTGCTAGCCGCCCAGCCCCAGGTGGTCACCCGAGCCACTTTCCTTTTTTGAGCTTTGACGCGGCTCCTTCCCTATTTTCTCGGATTTGCTCGCCTTTAGCCGCCATTTAACCCTAATTTCAGCCCTATTTGACCTACTTGAGCCCCAAGGGAACCTCTAAGAGCCCTTGGATCAATCCCTAGGGTTTTAATCCCAACCATTGAGGGTTTTCCCTCAATCCCTATAAATACCCCCTTATACTTCAGCAATGAGGGGAGGCAATTTCTGAAGGGAGGCACTTGGAGGCACTTGGAGGCCACTGGGAGAGAAAATTCTGAAGTGTGAGGCATGTGTGAGACTTGGAGGCTATGGCAGCCATCCTTAGGGTAGTTTAACCTATACTTTGAGTGAGAGAGTGTGAGAGTAAGCTTGGAGGAAGGCTGGAGCATTGCTTGAAGGCTTGAAGGAAGGAACTCCCAGCAGTACACAAGAGAAGGAGGACTCCCTACAGCAGCAAAAGGATACTTCACCATAGGTATTCCCCCCTTCCTCCTCTTCTCTCTTTTAAAGTTAGGGTTTTTGCATAGAATAGGATGATTGCATATCAAAGCTTGTGTTTTTATCATGTCTTGTTGCTTCCATGCATGTTTAGGATCATATTTGTGGGCTGTTTAGTATGCTAGGATGTTATTCCATGTGATTTACTGCATGTTTGGGACTTTAGGGTTTCTTAGGTGCTTAAAATGGTTTTCTGCATGAAATAACTCTTTGGTATATTAGAGTTTGTGTTTTTATCATGTCTTGTTGCTCCCATGCATGTTTAGGATCATATTTGTGGGCTGTTTAGTATGCTAGGATGTTATTCCATGTGATTTACTGCATGTTTGGGACTTTAGGGTTTCTTAGGTGCTTAAAATGGTTTTCTGCATGAAATAACTCTTTGGTATATTAGAGTTTGTGTTTTTATCATGTCTTGTTGCTCCCATGCATGTTTAGGATCATATTTGTGGGCTGTTTAGTATGCTAGGATGTTATTCCATGTGATTTACTGCATGTTTGGGACTTTAGGGTTTCTTAGGTGCTTAAAATGGTTTTCTGCATGAAATAACTCTTTGGCATATTAGAGCTTATGTTTTTATTGTGTTTTGTTGCTTCCATTGGAATGTATGCATGATTAGGATAATATTTATGGGCTGTTTAGTATGCTAGGATGATGTTCCATGTGATTTGCTGCATGTTTGGGATTCTAGGGTTTCCTTAGTGCTGGAATGGAGTTTATGTTTAGAATAGCTATGTTTCATGTGCAAGCTTGTATTTTTCTCATGTGTGGATGCTTCTATTGATTAATATGCATGATTAGCATGATGTCTATGATGGGCTTTGCATGATTTAGAGTTATTTTATGTGATTTTGAGCACAATTGTGATTCTAGGGTTTCATTCATCCTTGTATTAGGAAAGTTGCATATAGCATGATAGCTTAGGGTTTTTTCTTGCGTTTTCTTCATAGTTGACATATATGTGCTGCATATTTGATAGCTATGACATTTTTCTGCATTCATAGTAGTTGATTTTAGGGTTTTTTGCATGTCATTGCATGTAGGGTTGAATTAGGGCTTCAGTTAGCTTATGATTCATGTTGTTGCATGACTTGTGGTTGATTTTAAGCCTTATTTCAATTCTGTCCAGATCTGTTATTTGTCCTTGATATGATATTTTGAGCATGTGTTAGCCCATGTTTGGGCATGATAATGGCTTGATTCGGAATCTAGCTTGTTTGGTTGGCATTTTTGGTATGTTTGCATGGAAATTGCAGGTGCTTTGACAGGTACAACAGGTGCAACTACCCCACCAATGTGGGGTGGTTATTTTGGCTATTGTGAGATGAAATCTTACAAATAAGGTAATTACCCTATGCAATAGGGTGGTTACTTTGACAGGTTGCTTTTGCTTAAGGTAAGTAGGGTATGAGGGTGCCCCAATTCACCCTTCTTTCCTTTCTTTGAAACTTTCCCTTTCTCCCCCCCTAGGGTTGTTTCCTAATAGGGGAATATGGTGATTCCTATAGTATCCTTTCAATAAAAAAATACCTTTTAAATCAAAGTTTCCATCTTTTATCAAAATTCCATATTTTACCAAAAATCTTTTGAGAATCATTTATTTTGGAAACTTACCATGTTTTACTTGAAAGGAAACTTAGGGTTTACCATAGGCCTTGATTAGGTTATAACCCTATTCCTTTTCGAACTACGTGGACTTTGATCCATGTATTTCCATACATGGTACGTAGGCGCTCTTCGTGATGTTCAAGTCTGCCCTAGGATACTAAGTATCCTAGGTTTTCTTCTTCCCCCTCTTTCTTTTTTCTGTTTTTTTTTTATTTACTTGATTATATGGATGAATGGATGAATGATATGCATGCTGTCTTGTGATGATAACTGTTGATTTGTGTGTGATTAAGACTTTGATTTAGCCCAATTAAATTAAGAGACCGTTTAGGGCGATATGGGTGCCTATAGGCTTTGCCTAGAACCTTCCCATATCGTAACTTAGCCTCCGAATCCCCGATTTCTCTGGTTTCCAAAAGATCATTTGTCTTTCCATTTTTAAATATGGAGTCAATCTTTTGTTTTCCTAAAACAAAACTGTTTTTTTAGGGTTTTCCTTATTTCCTTTAAAAAATAAGGTGGCGACTCCTTTTCCTTTTTCAAACCTAAAACCGCCCCGTGGGCCCTTAACGCACTTTTTTGGGGTCCACAGGTATCAACGGAGAGTTGCCAGAGCATTCAACAAGCATGTCAAAGATCGAGGTCTAAAGAAAGGGGATGTAGTGCTGAAAGAAATCAGACCTCCAGTGTTCGATCCGCGGGGAAAATTCAAGCCAAGTTGGGGTGGGTCACATTATCAAAGAGATATTGCCAGCAGGGGCTGTTCGCCTCATGGATTTAGATGGAATTGAGTTCGCTCGTCCAACTAATTTGGATCAATTGAAGAAATATCATGTTTGAAGCCTGCTAGGTTGAAAACCCGTAAGGGCGGCCTAGGCAAAAGTTAAGGCATAAGAACTACGTAAGACCTGATTCTCCATTCAAAAAAAAAAAAAACAAAAAAAAACAAAAAAAAAAGAAGAAAAAAAAACCATGGAGATACATAGGCAACCCATAAAGTTACCTTGGGTGCGGTCTAAATCAAACAAGAAAATCCCAAATTTGATTTATTATTGGCAATTTATTCAAAACTAAAATTGATTGACATAGCAATTCATTGGTATTAAGTAAAAGAACTATAAATATGCCATAAATATCCTATTCTATTTTCTTGAGCCTCTTTGCAGCTCGCTCCTCAGCTTTCTTCTTCTCTCTTTCATGTCTTCTTTTCTTCCTCAAGTCGCGTTCATAAGCTGCTGTCACTACTTCCATGATATCTTCTCTGCAAGGTCCAAGTCCATCATTCTTGATAAGTCCAAAAATCCTTTCTCTTCGAATAGTCTCTCTCTCACCTAAATTGCTTTTCAACCATTCCTTATACTCGGAGCTCATCATATACGGACCATCAGTATTCGTAACTTGGGTTAGTATCAACTTGCTAGGCCATCGGTCCTTCGCCCAAGTCACTACAAAAAGACCCGCGGGCACCACAGGATAGTCACCTTTCAAGGAAGTGGGTATGGTTTGCATGGCGCCCATCTGACGCAGAACCCTTGAAGGCCAATAAAAAGAAGTAGACCTCAGTCCTATGAGTCTCACCATAGCGCATCCAGAAGTCCGCAGAAGCACCTGGTCACTGCAGCCCCATATGAATACAAACCACTTGACACTCCTCCAAGAAAGGGTTTGGAAGTAACCTAGCCAATCTCTCAATGAAAATTGCCCAGGTAGTTCAATGCGGCGAAGGCAGTAATGCTGGGGCTTGTATGGTGTAATGGCAACTGGTGACAAGAAATTCAGTCTTTCAAGCAACCACATCTGCAGTAGAATGGGGCTACCTCCTAAAGGAACCTTTGGGTCCTCATGAGTTTTATCCAAACCATTCAGGGTTTCAACTAGCACCATGGGAATCAAGTTATGGCCCTTGGCAAGGAGAGGAATCAAGTCACAGATTTGAATGGGAACATGTGGAGTACCAGTGGAAATAAGAAAACGACCAATGAGGCAAAAGGCAAGAGCATGCTTAATAGGAAAGGTAAAATTCAGAATACCTTTACTATCATAAGCTAAAAAAGAGGTTGCCAATTTCATCAAGTCTACCATATGGTCCTTTACAAACGTAGAGGCATATTGTGGGTGAATCCCAAGTAGATTGGAGAAAGAAGTAAGAAAGCTTGGGCGAGGAGTAGGGAGAATGAAAGGACCTACCGTTGAAACTCCATACAATGCACAGAATTCCTCCATGGTTGGGCACAGTTCTTCATAGTTGAAGCGGAACACATGAACTTGAGGATCCCAAAAATATGTAGCAGCAGTCAAGAGGTTCGTTTCAAGCCTCACATGCCTCAAGGAGAGCAATGGATCCAAGCCAAAGCACTTGAACTCAGATTTTGCTTCAGCACTCATAACTCTCAAAAACCCTCCTAAAAATTTGTCTAGAGCCTCCATAATGTTGGGAATCATACAAGAGGGAAAAATAGAAGTGCGGAATATAAAAATTTTCCCTTTGATTCCACAGCCCATGAATCTAACTATGCATATACAAAATCAAACCCTAACTATGAAGAGGGTTAGAACACTTACAGAATTTTTGTCTTCTCCTTTTTGCTCCAAGCTTTGATTCCGGACAGCGGTGAATGAGCAGCCCAAGTGTGCTGCCTCCAACGGTATCCACACCTAGCTAGAACTTCAAGTCCTTTCCACCTTTTCCTTGTTGTTGCTAGTGAAGGAGAAGAGAGGAGAGAGAGAGAGGGAGGCTGGAAAATCTGGACAGCCCCTTGGGATTTCAACTTGTGATGATGTCACACATCATAGTGTGGCTTATATAGTCCACACTAAGGGGGCCGGCCCTAGGGGGAAACCCTATTAGGGTGTGATGCAATTTCTCTAAATTGCACAATAACCCCTATAAATTATATCAAATATAAATAGGCCTCAAAGAACTATTCTTTATGCACTCATACCCTTTCTCTCATAGACTTTAAAGCTCATCTTGCATGATCAGTGTGTGACCCATTGGGTTCACATCATCAAGTAGTAGGAATAGCACGAGGTGTGCACAATGGAACTCTTTCCATTTAGGGTCTAATTGGAACTCCTTCCAATTCCCTAATTGATTATAACTCACTTATATCAATTAGGGCTTCTACTAACCATGAATAACACCTAGCATATGGTTCATGGTGTCGTCCTTAATGAAGTGAATATGTATCTATCAAAGAACCCTTCTGTTATAGTTTATAGGTTACAATTGCATCCTTCCATTTACACAATGTCTCCAATTGAACTAATAGGACATGGAAGTCTGTCAAGTCCCTAGTTCAATTACTTTATACTCATTCATAAATATCAACTCAATGATGAACTTATGGAAACTCCTTTCCATATTCACACTGCCATGGCCATGGACTGAATGAGTTATATTATGAATGCTATATGAGACATTCTCTCTCTTTTTCCTGAGAGTAATGGATTCCTTGTTGATCACTCACATGCCTTCATACACATAGCAATAGGGCCAATGAACACCTTTACAGACCCATGAATAGAATCTGCACTTAGTGTTATCAAACTTCTAAAGCTACATGCATAAGGTAACTATGGTGTCTCAAGTCTAAGGATTACTTGTACCACTATAACATTGAGAAACTGATTGACAGGCAGGTTAAAACTCCATTCAGTTTATCTCAAATCTTTGGTCACATTCAGTGTACCTATTCTATTAACAGGCACCCACCTGTTGGTTGTAGTGTCTCCACACAAATAGCTTGAGACCAGCTATCCTCCTATAGAGTCAACCTAACAAGTGCTAGTCCTATGGTTCATTACTGTCCATCATAGTGAACCTTCAACTAGGAATGATTTAGGAGTTTAGTACAGAGATATATTTACAGTCTCATAATTACAACTCTTTGTAATTCAATATTCTCAACTCTAACTCCTTGGACATATTATGTAAATATAAATGATGCATACAAACATAATAGAATAAGCCCTTTTATTAAATCAATAATAAATGTGACATACATAAATGAAATCAAATGATTGTTCCTTTATCCCTAAACAATCATCTCTATGATTGGCTCTAGGGCATAACTCTAACAATCTCCCACTTGCACTATAGCCAATCCACAATGTATCTAATACCCATTTCCTGTCTGTGGTGATCCAACTGCTCTTGGGTCATAGCTTTAGTGAAGGGATCTGCTACATTCTCTGTTGTGTGAATCTTCTGTATGCTAATATCACCTCTTCCAATGATCTCTCTAATCACATGGAATCGACGCTCAATGTGTTTGGACTTTTGATGAGACCGTGGTTCCTTAGCTTGAGCAATAGCCCCGTTGTTGTCACAAAACAATGGCAAGGGCTTCTCAATGGCAGGAATTACTCCCAGTTCAGTAATGAACTTCTTCATCCAAACAGCTTCTTTTGCAGCCTCTGATGCAGCAATGTACTCAGCCTCTGTAGTGGAGTCCGCTGTAACATCCTGTTTACAGCTCCTCCAACTTACAGCTCCACCATTCAAGGTGAAAACATACCCCGATGTTGATTTCCTATCATCATCGTCAGATTGAAAATCTGAATCCGTATAACCAACCATTTCTAAATTTCTTCCTCCATAGACAAGGAATAGTTCCTTAGTTCTTCTTAAGTACTTAAGGACAGCCTTGACTGCTTCCCAGTGTTTCACACCTGGGTCTGCCTGATATCTGCTTGTAACACTTACACCAAAAGCGATATCTGGTCTTGTACACAACATGGCATACATTAGACTCCCTACTGCAGAAGCATAGGGAATCGTCCTCATGTACGCAATCTCCTCTGGAGTTTTAGGTGCCATGTTTTTAGACAACTTGATTCCATGCCTAACAGGAATTAGACCTCTTTTGGAATCTTCTAAATTGAACCTTTTCAATATTTTGTCTATATACAATGATTGGGAGAGACCTAGCATCCTTTTAGATCTATCTCTATAGACCTTTATTCCCAGAATATAGGATGCTTCTCCCAAATCTTTCATGGAGAAATTCTGTGAAAGCCACTCTTTCACTTTTGATAACGTTTCTACTTTATTCCCGATAAGTAGAATGTCATCAACATATAGGACTAGGAAGGTAATCGCACTCCCACTAACTTTCTTGTACACACATGGTTCATCCATATTCTGTAGGAAACCAAACGATTTGATTGCCTCATCGAATCGGATGTTCCAGCTTCTAGAAGCTTGTTTGAGTCCATAAATGGACCGCTGTAGCTTGCACACTTTGTGGTCCTCACCACTGGATGTAAAACCCTCAGGTTGCTGCATATAAAGGTCTTCCTCAATGTTTCCATTAAGGAAAGCGGTCTTTACATCCATTTGCCATATCTCATAATCGTAGTGCGCAGCTATAGCTAACAAGATCCTAATGGACTTAAGCATAGCCACTGGCGAGAAGGTTTCCTCATAGTCAATACCATGTCTTTGTCGGTAACCTTTTGCCACTAGCCTAGCCTTGTAGGTCTCTACCTTTCCATCTGAACCTATCTTCCTTTTGAAGATCCATTTGCAGCCAATAGGTACTATACCTTCTGGTGGATCAACTAAAGTCCAGACTTTGTTGGAATACATCGAGTCCATTTCAGATTTCATAGCTTCCAGCCATTTGTTCGAATCAATATCCGAAATCGCCTGTCCATATGTAGTAGGGTCATCTGGGTGTTCTCTATCACCAAGGAACAATTCCTCTGCATTATGGTTGAGAAATCCATATCTCTCAGGTGCAACAGATACCCTACTCGATCTACGGAGAGGTTGTGGTACATTAGTGGGTTCTGTCTCATCAGGGACAGGGGTGGGATCACTGTCGGTTTGTGTCTCATCAGACAATTCTTTGAGTTCTATTTTCCTGTTATTGCCTCCTTCTTGAATAAACTCTTTTTCAAGAAAGACTGCAAACTTACTAACAAACACCTTTTGTTCATCAGGATAATAGAAACAATATCCTAAACTCTCTTTAGGATATCCCACAAACCTACATTTGATTGATCTTGATTCTAACTTGGTTGCATCATGTGTCTTTACATATGCAGTGCAACCCCATACCTTAATATGTTTAAGGCTTGGTGCTCTCCCTTTCCATATCTCATACGGTGTCTTAGGGACAGATTTGGTTGGGACTCTGTTCAACAAATACGCTGCAGTTTCCAGGGCATGTCCCCAGAAGGACAATGGTAAATCAGTGTAACTCATCATGGACCTAACCATATCCAATAAGGTTCTATTCCTCCTTTCTGACACACCATTAAGCTGTGGTGTTCCAGGAGGTGTCCATTGAGATAGAATGCCCGCTTGAACAAGATGATCTAAAAACTCACCAGTTAAATATTCTCCTCCTCGATCCGATCGAAGAGCTTTAATACTTTTACTAGTTTGTTTCTCTACTTCATATCTGAATTCTTTGAACTTTTCAAATGCTTCAGATTTGTACTTCATTAAGTACACATACCCGTACCTAGAATGATCATCGGTAAAGGTTATAAAGTAAGAGAAACCTCCACGAGCATGTATGCTCATAGGACCACATACATCACTATGTATTAATCCTAATATGTCTGCTGCTCTCTTACCGTGACCGGTGAAAGGTGACTTGGTCATTTTACCTAGTAAACAAGATTCACAAGTTGGAAAGGGCATAGAAACCAATGGACCCAATTGTCCATCCTTACACATCTTGTTAATCCTATTCTCACTGATATGACCTAGTCTCAAGTGCCAATCATATGCGGAGTTTTCTTCATCTCTTGTTCTCTTGGGTTTGTTTGCATTCAATTTAGAGCTATCATGCTCTATGCAATTAACATTTGCAATAAAGTTTAGAAAATAAAGGCCATTCACATAAACTCCAGAAGTAATGAACTCTTCAGTTTTAAATAAAGAACATTTATTCTCCTCAAAAACAAACCTAAATCCTTGTTTAGATAATACTGAAATAGAAATAATGTTTCTTATAACTTCTGGAATATAAAGACAGCCTGATAATTCTAAACTACTCCCACTAGGCAAAGTCAAGCAGCAAGTCCCCACGGCTAATGCAGCAACGTTTGCTCCATTTCCCACTCGTAGGGTTACTTCTCCTTTACTCAGCCTTCTACTTCCCACTAGGTCCTGCATGGAATTACAAATATGAGAACTCGCACCAGAATCTAGTACCCAAGTGGAAGCAGAGCTAACACTCATGTTAGTCTCAAGTATAAGAGCATAATCCATACCTTCCGAAGGTTGGTTCTTTAGAGTATCTAGATACTCTTGGCAATTACGTTTCCAATGCCCATCTTTGCCGCAGTAAAAACAGATCCCTTTACCTTTCCTCTTCCTTTGGGTACTCTTACCCTTTCTTATTCCCTTGCCTTTAGGCTTGAGTATAGAATTGGAAGCAGGAACTTCAACCCATTCATCACATTCAAGCAAGAACTCTTTGCCATACAACTCTTGTATGTGGATAAATATCTCGGGTGCACTTCCCATGGACTCGTATTGCTTCTTAAGCTCAGGACTTAGAGACACCATCATATAGCATCTCGTCATAAGATCATCATCCATGCGCTTCTGATAAGCGTCTTTCTCTTGCCGAGTTGCAGCCTCAGTAGGAGCATTGGGAAGTGGACTTTGAAGTGCATAGGTAATATTTTCAGAATTCAAAACGATTTTTAAATTCCTTAACCAATCAAGATAATTAGGTCCAGTTAAACGGTTGGTTTCCAAAATGTTGGATAACGGGTTGCGGTGAGCCATTACGGTGATCTACATACAGAAAATTAAAACAGAAAATCAGATTTCATTTTTAATCCATAATGATCGGGTCTTTAATCATATGGTACCTCCCACTATTTTATCAAATTCCATACACCCTCTAATGGAATTCGGGAATCTCATTCCTAATGGGGATTGGGGTCCCACTGTGACCTAGAAGCTTCACATGTTAGTTTCTTGACTTCTAACCCACAGTAAGAAGACAACTCTTTGTCTATTGCTTCATAAGCAAATTCCAATCGTTTTGCCTCTAGGGTACATACTCCTCACATGTTAGTTTCTTGGAATACTTCCCTAGTTAAGTTAAGCCCATCATTCACACAGGTATGTTTCACCAAATATATACCTCACATGTTAGTTTCTTGGTATATACCAACTTAGGCACCCCATGATATCTATATATGTGATAGTTTCAAGTAATGTCTTTAATATGGGTAGCTCCTACATGTCTGCAGCCAGGTACCCACATTAAGGGACGTTAGATGATCCTATAATGATGGAAGGCAATGAAGAATCCATTCCCTAATGTATTCTCCATTTACAACTTAATATTAAAAGAGAGGGGTTTTTAAGGGTCTCATCAAATTAACATACATCTCATGCATATAAATAAAAATTGAACAGCATAAAATAATAATAATCCACTTATCGATATTAGTCCCTAAGAAGAGACATATAACGATCTATGGATTTGGAGCTATCACTATTAATCTCATTAAAAGCTCCCACTATGATGATTATGGACTTTGAGAGGATTCAATCCAAGCCAATAGATTGAATCCAAGGTCTAAGGTGGGTGTAGGTGATCGTAAAATAACACATTCGAAACATGCATGCTGTCTTGAAACACTTCTCTAAGCTTTCAAGTCCTTCAATCTGCTCCCTTGGCTTGATGGTCTCCACCATTGGCTTGTTGGGCTCTATCATGCTCCTTTGGTCCACCATGCTCCTTAGTGCGCTCTCGATTACATAACATTTACATAATTTAAAGAAAGGGATACATAAGGGGAATGTGGGGTACATAAGAGAATGATAGAGAGAGAGGGAGAGGGAAGGTGGCATGCAAGCCCCAAATAAATTACATCACCTTAATAAAATTACAACTCTTGTAAATAATAACATCCCATTCATAAGACGGCCAATCACAATTGGTTTAAAGGGTATAGTCCATAATCATCATCCAAACACATACATACAATCTCATTGCATAATGTAAAGAAAAACTGTAAGCATTAAAACATATGGGCATTATGGTAATTCTCTTGAATGATTTACATTAATCTCATTAATGCATCCTAATCTTATTAGGTATTAACAAAAATATCCAGAATTAAATAAAGTCTTAACATTTAAGACATTTTAGTTTCAATTAATCAAATTAATTTAAACATATAAAGTTTCCTAAAATAACTCTAATATCCAATATTAGGGTTTCCTTAATTAAACAAATCAATTTCATTTAATTAAGAATTTCCAGATTTTAATTTAATCCCCAATTGTATTTTAAACCATTTAAAACATTATAAAATTAATCAATATTAATTAAATAATTAACATGGGAATTAAATAAAATCATTTAAATGATGAATTAGTGTATTAGGGTTTCCTAAAACCCTAAACCCTAAACGCATAACCCTAAACCCTAAATGCAAGCCCTAATCATTAAATTCCTTATGATTGGTCATTTAATGTCCAATCATTAAAACCCTAGGTTCATACGGTATTTAATAAAAGGGATTAGGGTTTAATTAATGCCAAATAGGGTATTAATTACCCTTAATTAATTACACTAATTAGGGTTTCCAAAACCCTAACCCTAGACATCATTTATGGTATTAATTATGTCCTAACAATTAATAACCATGATTGGTCATCTAATGACCAATCATTAACTCTTAATAAAGGTAATTAATATTCCAATTAGGGTTTTAATTAATGCCATAATGAAATTAGGGTTTCATCATTAACTCAAAATTAGGGTTTCATCCTTAACTCTATGCAGCCGTCACTACCAAGACGGCTGCCTGAGCTTGGCTAGGCTGCCATGGCCACCAACGACTGTGGGAGGCCATGGGCAGCCATGGGAGAACATCCTAGGGGTGTGGGACAAGCCTTTGGACACGTGAGGAGTGGTGGAAGTGGCTGCCATCATCAAAAACAATCAGGGTTTCCAAAACCCATTGCTGGAGCCATTGTTGCAGACCTTGAAGGTCACAATAGCTTCTAAAACCTTATCAATTCGACTCCTCCATTGAAACCAGCTTTTGTATCATGTCCCTACATGAAATACTAAGCTTCTAGAAGAGGTTTGGATGATCGAATCATCACCAATTGTTCTAAACAATTAAAACAACAGTATGCTGCCCAGAATTTGACAGCATACTGTCCATGGTCAGAAATTGATTTAAAACCCAGCAAGATGAATGAATTAGGCTACCAAACGAATTTTCCCAGTATCCTACATGTCTTAGGAAACTAATGCAATTGGTTTCATGCAATTTGGAGTTCCCTAACTCAAGTTCTAATCAAAACTCCATTGATGACTTTTCTGCAGAGAAAATCTGCTATGCTGTTCATGAAAAATTTTCAAACTTTTTGAATCTTTTTCCATCAAAACCTTTTTGAAACTTAAAGAAAATCATATACACATGATATATAATGATCCTACAATGGATTTGCATCAAAAATACAGAAGCTTTGATTGAATTTAATTGCAAGAACCTCTGGGTTCTAAAACCCAGATTCGACCCTCTTCAGAAAACCCAGTTTTCCTTTTTCTTCTTCTTCCAATTCAAACCCTATACAACCTTTGCATCAATGGTTACCCTTAACCATGATTTAGAAGAGGAGTAGAAGAAGAGTAGACCTAGGGTTCCAAACCCTAGGTTCGGCCAGAGAGAAGAACAATTCTGCAGTAAAAATTCTCCAGATTTTTGAATCATTCAACTACACCATAAATTCCAGCCCATATGTATTTTGTATTATGCATAGCCATGGCTCTGATACCACTGTTGGGAATCATACAAGAGGGAAAAATAGAAGTGCGGAATATAAAAATTTTCCCTTTGATTCCACAGCCCATGAATCTAACTATGCATATACAAAATCAAACCCTAACTATGAAGAGGGTTAGAACACTTACAGAATTTTTGTCTTCTCCTTTTTGCTCCAAGCTTTGATTCCGGACAGCGGTGAATGAGCAGCCCAAGTGTGCTGCCTCCAACGGTATCCACACCTAGCTAGAACTTCAAGTCCTTTCCACCTTTTCCTTGTTGTTGCTAGTGAAGGAGAAGAGAGGAGAGAGAGAGAGGGAGGCTGGAAAATCTGGACAGCCCCTTGGGATTTCAACTTGTGATGATGTCACACATCATAGTGTGGCTTATATAGTCCACACTAAGGGGGCCGGCCCTAGGGGGAAACCCTATTAGGGTGTGATGCAATTTCTCTAAATTGCACAATAACCCCTATAAATTATATCAAATATAAATAGGCCTCAAAGAACTATTCTTTATGCACTCATACCCTTTCTCTCATAGACTTTAAAGCTCATCTTGCATGATCAGTGTGTGACCCATTGGGTTCACATCATCAAGTAGTAGGAATAGCACGAGGTGTGCACAATGGAACTCTTTCCATTTAGGATCTAATTGGAACTCCTTCCATTTCCCTAATTGATTATAACTCACTTATATCAATTAGGGCTTCTACTAACCATGAATAACACCTAGCATATGGTTCATGGTGTCGTCCTTAATGAAGTGAATATGTATCTATCAAAGAACCCTTCTGTTATAGTTTATAGGTTACAATTGCATCCTTCCATTTACACAATGTCTCCAATTGAACTAATAGGACATGGAAGTCTGTCAAGTCCCTAGTTCAATTACTTTATACTCATTCATAAATATCAACTCAATGATGAACTTATGGAAACTCCTTTCCATATTCACACTGCCATGGCCATGGACTGAATGAGTTATATTATGAATGCTATATGAGACATTCTCTCTCTTTTTCCTGAGAGTAATGGATTCCTTGTTGATCACTCACATGCCTTCATACACATAGCAATAGGGCCAATGAACACCTTTACAGACCCATGAATAGAATCTGCACTTAGTGTTATCAAACTTCTAAAGCTACATGCATAAGGTAACTATGGTGTCTCAGGTCTAAGGATTACTTATACCACTATAACATTGAGAAACTGATTGACAGGCAGGTTAAAACTCCATTCAGTTTATCTCAAATCTTTGGTCACATTCAGTGTACCTATTCTATT
Organism: Liquidambar formosana; assembly: GCA_039720395.1. Taxonomy (NCBI): domain Eukaryota; kingdom Viridiplantae; phylum Streptophyta; class Magnoliopsida; order Saxifragales; family Altingiaceae; genus Liquidambar; species Liquidambar formosana. The sequence continues at coordinate 7,191,104 of CM077831.1, forward strand.
AACAGGCACCCACCTGTTGGTTGTAGTGTCTCCACACAAATAGCTTGAGACCAGCTATCCTCCTATAGAGTCAACCTAACAAGTGCTAGTCCTATGGTTCATTACTGTCCATCATAGTGAACCTTCAACTAGGAATGATTTAGGAGTTTAGTACAGAGATATATTTACAGTCTCATAATTACAACTCTTTGTAATTCAATATTCTCAACTCTAACTCCTTGGACATATTATGTAAATATAAATGATGCATACAAACATAATAGAATAAGCCCTTTTATTAAATCAATAATAAATGTGACATACATAAATGAAATCAAATGATTGTTCCTTTATCCCTAAACAATCATCTCTATGATTGGCTCTAGGGCATAACTCTAACACATAATTTCTAATGAATGAATACAAGTAGGTTTAGGAACCTCTTGGATGTGTTTTTATAGGGAAAAGGTCACAAATCCAAGTTCAAATAGGAAAAAACCCATCAGAATAGGAAGTTTCCTATTCAAAGTGGGATTTCCGCTTTGGGCTCGGGTAACCACCCAGGCCTGGGCAGCTAGCCTCCTGAGGCCTGGTGGTCACCCAAGCCACCTTGTTTTTGCTTTCTCCCTCGCTTTGTCTCGCCTTGACGCTGTTAGGATTATGCCCTAGAGCCAATCATAGAGATGATTGTATAGGGATTAGGAACAATCATTTGATTTCATTTATGTATGTCACATTTATTATTGATTTAATAAAAGGGCTTATTCTATTATGTTTATATGCATCATTTATATTTACATAATATGTCCATGGAGTTAGAGTTGAGAATATGGAATTACAAAGAGTTGTAATTTTGAGACTATAGATATATCTCTGTACTAAACTCCTTAAGCATTCCTAGTTGAAGGTTCACTATGATGGACAGTAATGAACCATAGGACTAGCACTTGTTAGGTTGACTCTATAGGAGGATAGCTAGTCTCAAGCTATTTGTGTGGAGACACTACAACCAACAAGTGGGTGCCTATTATAAGAATAGGTACACTGAATGTGACCAAAGATATGAGATAAACTGAATGGAGTTTTATCCTGCCTGTCAATCAGTTTCTCATTGTTATAGTGGTACAAGTAATCCTTAGACCTGAGACACCATAGTTGCCTTATGCATGTAACTTTAGAAGTTTGATAACACTAAGTGCAGATCCTATTCAGGGGTTTGCAAAGGTGTTCATTGGCCCTACTGCTATGTGTATGAAGGCATGTGAGTGATCAACAAGGGATCCATCACTCTCAGGAAAAAGAGAGAGAATGTCTCATATAGCATTCATAATATAACTCATTAAATCCATGGCCATGGTAGGATGAATATGAAAAGAGTTTCATGAGTTCATCAATGAGTTGATATCTATGAATGAGTTAAAGTAATTGAACTAGGGACTTGACAGACTTCCATGTCCTATTAGTTCAATTGGAGACATTGTGTTGAAGGAAGGATGCAATTGTAACCTATAAACTATAACAGAAGGGTTCTTTGTAAATGACTATTCACCTCATTAAGGACCACACCATGAGCCATATGCTAGGTGTTACTCATGGTTAGTAGAAGCCCTAATTGATATAAGTGAGTTATAATCAATTAGGGAATTGGAAGGAGTTCCAATTAGACCCTAAATGGAAAGAGTTCCATTGTGCACACCTTGTGCTATTCCTACTACTTAATGATGTGAACCCAATGGGTCACACATTGATCATGCAAGAAGGGCTTTAAAGTCTATGAGAGAAAGGGTTTTAGTGAATAAAGAATAGTTCTTTATGGGCCTATTTGTATTTGATACAAATAATAGGGGTTAATGTGCAATTAAGAGTAATTACACATAACCCTATTAGGGTTTCTTCCCCATGGCCAGCCCCCTTTAGTGGGCTGCCTATATAAGTCACACTTATGTGTGACATGGCATAATAGGCTTGCACAATAAACCCTAGCCGTCCAGCCCTTTGGAGGCTCTCTTCTTTCTCTTTCTCTTCTCCACCTCTAGCAACAACAAGGAAGAAGAAAGAAAAGGCTTGAAGCTCTAGCTAGGTGTGGATACCGTTGGAGGCAGCACACTTGGGCTGCTCATTTACCGCTGTCCGGAGTAGAAGCTTGGAGCAAAACGGAGAAGACAAAAATCCTGTAAGTGTTCTAACCCTCTTCGTAGTTAGGGTTTGATTTTGTGTTATGCATAGTTAGATTCATGGGATTGGGAATCGCAGGAAAAATTTTTATATTCCGCACTTCTATTTTTCCCTCTTGTTCGATTCCCAACAGTGGTATCAGAGCCATGATTATGCATAATACAAAATACATATGGGCTGGTAATTATGGTGTAGTTGAATGCTTCAAAAATCTGGAAAATTTTTCTGCATAATTGGTTTTCCTCCATGGCTGAACCTAGGGTTTGGAACCCTAGGTCAATTCTCTTCTACTCCTCTTCTAATTGATGGTTAAGTGTAACCATGGATGCAATAGGTTGCATAGGGTTTGAGTTTGGAGAAGAAGAATAAGGAAACTAGGGTTTTATAAAACTGTTATGAACAGTTTTCATGGTTGCCATGAAAAACCATCATCTTCTTTTGCATGCCGAATTCAGAGTTCTTCTCCAAAATTTTCGAGCCATATATGGTTAGAAAGATCTTCGAATAAGCTTTCCAACCCAACAAACGGTGCGTCAATCCGAGTTCTGTAGTGAAAGTTATGAATTTTTTACTACAAGCTGTCTGAAAAGACAGTTTTGCTCGGGAATGATGCAATAGCCACAACTTTGAGTTATTGATGGAGATCAAAGGCATGGCAATGGTTGCCACCTCTTGGATTATGTTCTGGACATGGTAGGGAAAGGTTCCCAAGCATTTAGATGCATCATAATTGGATTAAGATGCTAGAACAGAAGGAAGAAGGAGAAGAACACCATGGAGGCTGAATCTGGGTTTTAGAACCCTAAGGTTCTTGCAATTAATTCTAATTAAAGCTGCTGTATTTATGATGGAAGATCATTTTAGGATCATTATATATCATGTGTATATGATTTTCTTTAAGTTTCAAAAAGGTTTTGATGGAAAAAGATTCAAAAAGTTTGAAAATTTTTCATGAACAGCATAGCAGATTTTCTCTGCAGAAAAGTCATCAATGGAGTTTTGATTAGAACTTGAGTTAGGGAACTCCAAATTGCATGAAACCAATTGCATTAGTTTCCTAAGACATGTAGGATACTGGGAAAATTCGTTTGGTAGCCTAATTCATTCATCTTGCTGGGTTTTAAATCAATTTCTGATCATGGACAGTGTGCTGTCAAATTCTAGGCAGCCTACTGTTGTTTTAATTGTTTAGAACAATTGATGATGATTTGATCATCCAAACCTCTTCTATTAGCTTAGTATTTCATGTAGGGACATGATACAAAAGCTGGTTTCAATGGAGGAGTCGAATTGATAAGGATTTAGAAGCTATTGTGACCTTCAAGGTCTGCAACAATGGCTCCAGCAATGGGTTTTGGAAACCCTGATTGTTCTTGATGATGGCAGCCACTTCCACCACTTCTCACGTGTCCAAAGGCTTGTCCCACACCCCTAGGATGTTCTCCCATGACTGGCCATGGCCTCCCACAGTCGTTGGTGGCCATGGCAGCCTAGCCAAGCTCAGGCAGCCCCCTGGTAGTGACGGCTGCATAGAGTTAAGGATGAAACCCTAATTTTGAGTTAATGATGAAACCCTAATTTCATTATGGCATTAATTAAAACCCTAATTGGAATATTAATTACCTTAATTAAGAGTTAATGATTGGTCATTAAATGACCAATCATAGTTATTGATTGTTAGGGCATAATTAATACCATTAATGATGTCTAGGGTTAGGGTTTTGGAAACCCTAATTAAGTGCAATTAATTAAGGGTAATTAATACCCGATTTGGCATTAATTAAACCCTAATCCCTTTTATTAAATACAATATGAACCTAGGGTTTTAATGATTGGACATTAAATGACCAATCATAAGGCATTTAATGATTAGGGCTTGCATTTAGGGTTTAGGGTTATGCATTTAGGGTTTAGGGTTTTAGGAAACCCTAATACACTAATTCATCATTTTAATGATTTTATTTAATTCCTATATTAATTATTTAATTAATATTGATTAATTTTATAATGTTTTAAATGGTTTAAAACACAATTAGGGATTAAATTAAAATCTGGAAATTCTTAATTAAATGAAATTGTTTTGTTTAATTAAGGAAACCCTAATATTGGATATTAGAGTTATTTTAGGAAACTTTACATGTTTTAAATTAATTTGATTAATTGAAACTGTAATGTCTTAAATGTTAAGACTTTATTTAATTCTGGATATTTTTGTTAAAACCTAATAAGATTAGGATGCATTAATGAGATTAATGTAAATCATTCAAGAGAATTACCATAATGCCCATATGTTTTAATGCTTATAGTTTTTCTTTACATTATGCAATGAGATTGTATGTATGTGCTTGGATGATGATTATGGACTATACCCTTTAAACCAATTGTGATTGGCCGTCTTATGAATGGGATGTTATTATTTACAAGAGTTGTAATTTTATTAAGGTGATGTAATTTATTTGGGGCTTGCATGCCACCTTCCCTCTCCCTCTCTCTCTATCATTCTCTTATGTACCCCACATTCCCCTTATGTATCCCTTTCTTTAAATTATGTAAATGTTATGTAATCGAGAGTGCACTAAGGAGCATGGTGGACCCAAAGGAGCATGATAGAGCCCAACAAGCCAATGGTGGAGACCATCAAGCCAAGGGAGCAGATTGAAGGACTTGAAAGCTTAGAGAAGTGTTTCAAGAAAGCATGCATGTTACGAATGGTTTATTTTACGATCACCTACACCCACCTTAGACCTTGGATTCAATCTATTGGCTTGGATTGAATCCTCTCAAAGTCCATAATCATCATAGTGGGAGCTTTAATTTATGAGATAATTGTTTTAGCTCCAATACCATAGTTTGGTATATGTTACCTATTCACTTAGGGACTAATATCAAAATATGGTACTTTATATATGTTGATATATAATAGCATGCAATGTATGATTTATAATAGCATGAGATGTATGATTATAAATAGCATAATCTATATGTTTAAATTTTGATACATAGGATGCATGTTAATTTGATGAGACCCTTTAAAACCCCTCTTATTTAATATTAAGTTGAAAATGGAGAAGTCATTAGGGAATGAATTCTTCATTGCCTTCCATCATTATAGGATCATCTAACGTCCCTTAATGTGGGTACCTGGCTGCAGACATGTAGGAGCTACCCATGTTAAAGACATTACTTGAAACTATCACATATGAGATATCATGGGGTGCCTAAACTGGTATATACCAAGAAACTAACATGTGAGGTATATATTTGGCGAAACATACCTGTGTGAATGATGGGTTTAACTTAACTAGGGAAGTATTCCAAGAAACTAGCATGTGAGGTGTATGTTCCCTAGAGGCAAAATGATTGGAACTTGCTTATGAAGCAATAGACAAAGAGTTGTCTTCTTATTGTGGGTTAGAAGTCAAGAAACTAACATGTGAGGCTTCTAGGTCACAGTGGGACCCCAATCCCCATTAGGAATGAGATTCCCGAATTCCATTAGAGGGTGTATGGAATTTGATAAAATAGTGGGAGGTACCATATGATTAAAGACCCAATCATTATGGATAAAAATGAAATCTAATTCTTTGTTTATGTAGATTACCTAATTACTCACCTCAAAACCCTATTTCCTAATATAGGATATTGATAGTTTGACTAAACCCGATTTCTTTGATTGACTTAGGAAATTGAGAATTGTTCTCAATTTCAAAAGATTGTTTATATGCTATTAGGCCTTTTATTAAAGGCCCTCCATAAAACATCCTAAGAAGAAAAAGACACTCTGCGCAATTGGCATCTTGTTGCCATACTATATGATAGTATTTATGACTAATGAGCTTTAGAAGCAAAATTAGTCAATGCAAGTGCCTTTGATGTCCTACATCACATACAAAGGTTGTATAGTGAGTAAAATAATACTATAAAGTATAGTAGTTATAAAGGACTTCTTCTGGACTAGGATGTAATAAAAGTTGTTTATTAATAATCATTCTTTTGAAAAATGATTAATCACATAGAATAGCTTGAGAAGCTAGATGTGATTTAAAATGGAAGCATAGAGGAAAGCAAGTCTTGAAAAGTCAAAGACAAAGAAATATAATTATTTTGTAGTAAATATAAGGTATTGTAAAGGGAACTTGATAAAGTATCAGTCTTCCTAGAAGAACCAAACTTTTGAAGTTTTGGTTCATGCTCTAAACTAAATTGTTGGTTAGTTCTGCTTCTTGGTTTTTGGATTCTAGTATAATCTAAATCGAAGCAGAAAGTTAAGTAGATAATAAGTTACCTTTAAAAATTTTAATAGAGCAAGAGTTGCTAGATTAATTTTGGGAACTTATTTCTTAACTAAGTCATTTAAGACATTCTAGAAATTTGATTTCCGAATTTAAATGACTAATTAGAGCGAATGCAACGTATTCCGAGAATACAAGAGATGTAGAGACTCTCATTTAAATGTAACGATTATGACTTGGTTATGAGATGACCAAACCCATCTTTTACTTGGTGAAGTGAATGAGTTACATTTATAATTTGACTATACATTGTGATGTATACAGTCATGTAGAGCATGCATTCAATTATAGTAAACTCATCTTAGAATACCATAGCTCAATGGCGAATCTAAGAGAACAAATTGAACCCTATTAAGATATGGTTTGATCCATGATGAGTTTTACTAATGTATCCATCTAGGATATACCTTAAAATTGCTACATATTGATAATTTAGGGTTCACTCCAGTTTTGTCCCAATTATATCAGATATGATATGGGAAGAAACCCAACTTATAGAAGTCAAGGCTTGGGCTTGTGCTACGTATGTCTAGAAACATAATGTAGACAATCTGGAAATACGGTCAAGTAAGTTGGATTGTGGTATATCCCAAAAGTGGTTGGGATAGTATTTCTATTACCCTAATGAACAAAAGTTGTCCATTAGGATGTTTGCTAGATTTTCGTGAGAAAGAGTTCATTCAAGAAGATGCAAAAGTAGATAGAATTTATAGAATTGTCTGTAAAGCCACAAACGAACAAAGATCCAACCCTTGTCTCTGTTAAGACAAAACCCTTAACTACACTACAATCTTTTCATAGATCAAATTGGATATTTCTTAACATAAGAGAGATATTGTATCTCTATTAGAATGTGAAAGAATTGTTCTTTGGTGATAAAGATCACCAAGATAATCCTATTGATTATGACTAGACGATGTTTCACATCAACTCGAGAAATGACTAAGAGTCATTAAATCCAATATGGGTAGGTAGAGACCTAAAAGGCTTGGCTATTTAAGAATGTTTTCAACATAGGCAAAAAGTTGTCTATAAAGAAACTTGTTTGATAATAGTTATGCTGAAATCCATTTGGATCTTGTTATCTATAAACACACATTTTGAATATAAGATATGTCAAAAAGGATATAAAGATGTTATATCAAATGGTGAAAAACCATAAAAGTGTGTAAGTTATAGAAGTCTATTAATAGACTACAAGGTTCTCATAATTAGAACATCTATAAAGTTGAAGTAATCAAATTGTTTGATTTCTCTCATTGTATAGATGGACCATGAGTGTATAAAAGGTTAGTGGGAGTGCGATCGTTTTTCTTTATCCTAAGTATGGATGACATCATAATCATTATGAATGATATATGAATGTTATCTAATGTAAAGTTTTAGTTTTTGGAGAAAAACTAATTCATGAAAGATTTGGCAAAAGCATCCAATAAGATCTATAGAGATAGATCATATAGATTGCTAAGTATCTCCAAATCATCAAACATAGTTGAAATGTTGAAGGAGTTCAACATGGAGAATTCTAAGGGAGGTCTGATTTACTTCAGATAAGAATTCATTATTTAAGGGCATGTGTCCTAGGATAACACAAGTAAGATTCTTAAAGTGTTAAGAAGCCTTATTTTACACTATGTATTGAACCTGATATCTATTATGTTGTAATTGTTACAAATAGTTATCAATCAATTCAAATTTGGAATATTGGATTGTATAAGGAAATTGTAAACTCATAGTAGATGGGTATATGGATTTGGATATAATCCATATGGGGTATATTTTATATTCACTTTAGTTGGTGAAATACTTAATGGAAGAACTGTATGAAAGATACAGTGGATTCCATCATTAAGGGTGAATTAATTGTCGCATTGTCTAGGAGACTGTTTGGATCTATAAGTTCATTTAGAACTTAGAGTTGTTCCTTCCATTGAGTTGCCCACACCTTGTTTTGTGACAACAATGGGTCTATAGCTCAAGTATAGGAATCACGGTCTCATCAAAAGTCCAAACTCATAGAGTGACAATTCCAAGTGATTAGAGGAATCATTGGAAGAGGTAATAGATACATTACAGAAGATATTGTGTACATAAGTTTTTGTAGACCTACTGACTAAAGCTTTAAAACATAATTGGTTATGTCTAAGACCAACATCTTGAGAAGATAGGTATGCGATACATGGTCGATTGGCTTTAGTGCAAGTGGGAGATTGTTAGGATTATGCCCTAGAGCCAATCATAGAGATGATTGTATAGGGATTAGGAACAATCATTTGATTTCATTTATGTATGTCACATTTATTATTGATTTAATAAAAGGGCTTATTCTATTATGTTTATATGCATCATTTATATTTACATAATATGTCCATGGAGTTAGAGTTGAGAATATGGAATTACAAAGAGTTGTAATTTTGAGACTATAGATATATCTCTGTACTAAACTCCTTAAGCATTCCTAGTTGAAGGTTCACTATGATGGACAGTAATGAACCATAGGACTAGCACTTGTTAGGTTGACTCTATAGGAGGATAGCTAGTCTCAAGCTATTTGTGTGGAGACACTACAACCAACAAGTGGGTGCCTATTATAAGAATAGGTACACTGAATGTGACCAAAGATATGAGATAAACTGAATGGAGTTTTATCCTGCCTGTCAATCAGTTTCTCATTGTTATAGTGGTACAAGTAATCCTTAGACCTGAGACACCATAGTTGCCTTATGCATGTAACTTTAGAAGTTTGATAACACTAAGTGCAGATCCTATTCAGGGGTTTGCAAAGGTGTTCATTGGCCCTACTGCTATGTGTATGAAGGCATGTGAGTGATCAACAAGGGATCCATCACTCTCAGGAAAAAGAGAGAGAATGTCTCATATAGCATTCATAATATAACTCATTAAATCCATGGCCATGGTAGGATGAATATGAAAAGAGTTTCATGAGTTCATCAATGAGTTGATATCTATGAATGAGTTAAAGTAATTGAACTAGGGACTTGACAGACTTCCATGTCCTATTAGTTCAATTGGAGACATTGTGTTGAAGGAAGGATGCAATTGTAACCTATAAACTATAACAGAAGGGTTCTTTGTAAATGACTATTCACCTCATTAAGGACCACACCATGAGCCATATGCTAGGTGTTACTCATGGTTAGTAGAAGCCCTAATTGATATAAGTGAGTTATAATCAATTAGGGAATTGGAAGGAGTTCCAATTAGACCCTAAATGGAAAGAGTTCCATTGTGCACACCTTGTGCTATTCCTACTACTTAATGATGTGAACCCAATGGGTCACACATTGATCATGCAAGAAGGGCTTTAAAGTCTATGAGAGAAAGGGTTTTAGTGAATAAAGAATAGTTCTTTATGGGCCTATTTGTATTTGATACAAATAATAGGGGTTAATGTGCAATTAAGAGTAATTACACATAACCCTATTAGGGTTTCTTCCCCATGGCCAGCCCCCTTTAGTGGGCTGCCTATATAAGTCACACTTATGTGTGACATGGCATAATAGGCTTGCACAATAAACCCTAGCCGTCCAGCCCTTTGGAGGCTCTCTTCTTTCTCTTTCTCTTCTCCACCTCTAGCAACAACAAGGAAGAAGAAAGAAAAGGCTTGAAGCTCTAGCTAGGTGTGGATACCGTTGGAGGCAGCACACTTGGGCTGCTCATTTACCGCTGTCCGGAGTAGAAGCTTGGAGCAAAACGGAGAAGACAAAAATCCTGTAAGTGTTCTAACCCTCTTCGTAGTTAGGGTTTGATTTTGTGTTATGCATAGTTAGATTCATGGGATTGGGAATCGCAGGAAAAATTTTTATATTCCGCACTTCTATTTTTCCCTCTTGTTCGATTCCCAACAGACGCGTGATCAAACCTCCTTCCAAATGAGATATTCAACACTTTTTGAGCTTAAAATCAATCAAATTCCATCTTGAAATCAATTCCTTGAATTGATTTTATGTTCAAAAGGGTTGAATATATTTCCCCTGTGTCATGCCAACTCAAGTGACAATGTGTTAAGTCACTTTCCTCTTGCACCATGCCTGTTCAATCTTGATAAATTGATCATATATCCTCATTTCAAATCTTGATTTTTCATCCCACTTGGTTGAATATACTCATCACTTGAATATATTCTTCCATTTCAAAAGTGTATTCACTCTTTGAATAGGCTTCTCGGTTTCAAATTCTCATTCCCTATCCTACTTGGTTGAATATATTCATCACTTGAATATATTTTTCCATTTCAAAAGTGTATTCACCCTTTGAATATGCTTCTCAATTTCAAATTCTCATTTTCTATCATACTTGGTTGAATATATTCATCACTTGAATATATTCTTCCATTTCAAAAGCATGTTCGCCCATTGAATATGCTTCCTAGTTTCAGATCCTCATTATCACTTACTTGGTTAAATATATTCATCACTTGAATATATTTCTCCATTTCAATGGTATGTTCATCACTTGAACATACTTCTCAGATATTTTGTCACTTACTTAGTTAAGTATATCCATCGCTTGGGTACACTTCTCCATTTCAATGGTATGTTCATCACTTGAACATACTTCTCAGATCATTTGTCACTTACTTGGTTAAGTATATCCACCACTTGGGTATATTTTTTCCATTTCAATGGTATACTCATCACTTGAGTATACTTCTCAGATATTTTGCCACTTACTTGGTTAAGTATATCCATCGCTTGGGTATATTTCTCCATTTCAATGGTATGTTCATCACTTGAACATACTTCTCAGAATATTTGTCACTTACTTGGTTAAATATATTCATGACTAGAATATATTTCTCCATTTCAATGGTGTACTCATCACTTGAGTACACTTCTCAGATTATTCTCTATCTTACTTGCTTAAGTATATCCATCGCTTGGATATATTTCTCTATTTCAATGGTATGTTTATCACTTAAACATACTTGTCACTTACTTGGTTAAGTATATCCATCACTTGGATATATTTCTCTATTTCAATGGTATGTTTATCACTTAAACATACTTGTCACTTACTTGGTTAAGTATATTCGTGACTAGAATATATTTCTCCATTTCAATGGTGTACTCATCACTTGAGTACACTTCTCAGATTATTCTTATCTTACTTGGTTAAATATATCCGTCGTTTGGATATATTTCTCCATCTCAATGGTATGCTCATCACTTGAGTGTACTTCTCAGCTTACTTGGTTAAATATATCCATCACTTGGATACATTTCTCCATTTCAAAAGTATGTTCATCACTTGAACGTACTTCTCAGTCTTTTTCAATCATTAAGTATACTCATCACTTGAGTATATTTCTCAGCATCTTTTTCATCACTTGGTTAAATATGTTCGTGACCTGAATATATTTCTCCATTTCAAAAGTACACTCATCACTTGAATACACCTCTCAGATTATTATTATCCTACTTGGTTAAAGATATCCATCACTTGGATATATTTCTCCATTTCAATGGTATGCTCACCACTTGAGTATACTTCTCAGATTTCATTCTTAGATTACTTGGTTAAATATATTCGTGACCTGAATATATTTCTCCATTTCAGTGGTATACTCATCACTTGAGTATACTTCTCAGATATTTTGTCACTTACTTGGTTAAGTATATCCATCGCTTGGATATATTTCTCCATTTCAAAGGTATGTTCATCACTTGAACGTACTTCTCAGATCTCATTCTCATCACTTGGTTAAATATATTCGTGACTAGAATATATCTTTCCATTTCAAAAGTATGTTCATTCGTAGTGGCTTGAATATGCTTCTCTTATCAATTCTCAACCCTCAGTGGTTTAAGTATACTCATGACTTGAGTACACTTCCTTATTTCAGTCTCAAGTTTTCAACCTCCCATCATTGTTGGTATCAGTGTGTGATTTCTCCGGGCTTTTTGGCCAAAAATGGGTTGTTCTTTATCATTGGTTCACAAGTGTAACTTGTTCGCCAATGAGGGGCTTCTGTCACACCCCATTTTTGCACCACCTTACTAGGGCTCATCATTTCATGCATGTTTTTGTTTGGTTTTTGAGTCTAGTCACTTGCATTAGTTTTCTAGAGTCACAAGGACAATGGATATGAATTTTGGTTCAAATTGGAGTTGATCTTGAGGGATAATAAGAGCTTTTGTGACTTGAGGGGCATAATCGTCTTTTAAGTCCCAAACTTTTCATTTGACCTTGGAATGATCTCCAAATTGTCAATTGGAGTTCATATGGATGCATATGAGGTACTTAAGTCCCGTGGCCCTGATGATGAGTTTAGTGTGGTTATTTACGGATTATCCTTGAAGAATTAGTGCGAATCACAGCATGAGATTTTTGGTTAAAATGAAAAGAAAATTATTTTATTAAATTAGCCATTTTTATCATGACACTAACACGTGTACGTTTGTGATGAGTGTGTGTACGCACATACGATACATGTGCATGCGTGTTAGCGGTCAGTCTCCCAATTTTTATAAAAGACAATTTCCTTTTCCTATTCAGATTAGAAGTCTTTTATCATTATAAAATACCTTTTGATTATTCTCCAAGGAAACCTAGTCTAGGAAGGAAAGGGAAACTCCAGATTTCAGCTATAAATACTCTCCTAATGTCTTTAAACAAGGGGGAGGAGAGGAGGGTTTGGAGGGAGTGAAATTCGTCATAATTCAGCAACAGATTTTCTAAGAACCAGCAGTCGTATTTTAATCATAACTTTTTCATCCGAAGTCAGAATTTGATGAAATTGGTCTTGTTAGAAAGATAATTCAATGCTCTACAACTTTGTATTTCACAAGCTTTGTCCAAATCCAACGTTTTCATACCCAAAAACGCGATTGAAGTTGCTGCTGCTGCAAAGTGACGAAAATCACTTTTCTTTTCTCTTGTTCTCTTTTTGTTTTCTATTTTCTTTTCAAAGTTGAGTGAGTTTTGATCTCTTTGCTGTGATACCACTTTGACAAAGAGGAGGATTCGTGTTGGTTTGATTCACTCTAAAGACCTGAGGAGCCACGAACAATTACAAACACAAAGGAAGGCCCTTCTTAAGGTATTCTCCTTCTCTATTCAAGCTTAAACTAGGTTTTCATATGGGTTAGGCTTATTGCATGTTAAAGGTAACTTTTTTAATCATGTATTAACACTCTAGCTAGTTAATATACATGGAATATCTATTTTTTATCTACTGTTTAGCATGCTTTAGGGCTGTCCTTTAGGTTTTTAATGCATAGTTATGATTCTTGTGCTCCTGTTTGTCCTTGTGCTAGGATTAGTGTCATTGCATGTTAGAGTTAGGATTTTCATCATGTTATATTGCTTTAGTTAGTTAATATGCATGATTTTATTTCTGTTTAGTTTGGTTTTAGCATGATTAAAGTATGTTTTGTATGTTTTTAAGCATATTTGTGAGTTTAGGGTTTTAGAGTCATTGTTTTGTGTTTGTTTTCATATAGCATGATAAAGTAGACTTTTTTATTTGGTTTTTCTTCGTGTTTGCTGTATATGTTTTTCATATGGAGTAAACATGATAGTTTTGCATGCATGTTAGTATGTTTTAGGGTTTTTATGCATGATATGGTTCTAGGAATATGTTAGGACTTATTATTGTTCGCTGTTTTTGCTATTGGCATGCTTAGTGGATGATTTTAGGTCATAATACTATCCTGTCCAGATTTGCATGTTAGTGTTTTTGCATGGTTTTGAGCACTTGTAAGGGTGCAAATAGGTGTGGTATTTGTCCTATGGCAAATAGGGCTGCTTATGTCTGAAATAGCTAATGTTTGGAGTAATTGCGCTCAGGTAAGTGGGTGTGAAGGTGCCCCAATTCACCTTTCTTCCTTATCCCTTCTCTTCTCCCTATTTAGGGTTAATTTTTAATATGATCCTATGGTTTAATTAGAGGTTTCCTTCATAAACAAAATTCTGGTTTTTATTAAAGTTTCCATTTTGTGGATTTCTTTCCTAAAATCAAACTTTCTATCAATTCTCTTTTGATCAAATAAGGAAACCTAGGGTTTTTACCATAGGTTTGTATTAGGATTTAACCTTAGTTCTAATCGAACTACGTGGACTTTGATCCATGTATTTCGTTGCATGGTACGTAGGCGCTCTTTGTGAGGCTCAAGTCCGTTCTAGGATCCAAGCATCCTGGGTTTATTTTTGTTTTGTTTTCTTCTTTTTCTTTTTTCTGTTTTTATGTGCTTATTATGCATGGATGGATGAATGAAATATATGATATGCATGCAATTCTTGTGATGATATACTTGCTGATTTTTGTATGGAAAGATCTTGATTTAGCCCAAATGAACTGAGAGACCGAAAGGGTGACATGGGTGCCTATAGGCTTTGCCTAGAACCTTCCCATGTCATAACTTAGCCTCCGAATCCCCGATTTCTTTGGTTTTCAAAAGATTGGTTTTTGCCTTTCCTTTTTTATGGAGTCATTCAAATTGTTTTCCTAAAACAAACTATTTTTAGGGTTTTCCTTGTTTCCTTTAAAAAATAAGGTGGCGACTCCTTTCCTTTTTCTTTTTCAAACCCATTTTCTTTCAATCCCTTGTGGGCCCAATTTCCGGGGTTCACACAGGCAAGCCTCAAGGTCAAAGTGCCCCTTACTAGTTCTTTTGTCAGCCATGTCTATCTGATGGGTAGTGGGTAGATTCAACACTCACTAGACACCCTTGCGGATTGCGGATCCAAGCCAGCACGTCTATGGATAGAAAAATTTTAACCATTAGCTTAAGGACTTGTCCTAAACCTCCATATTTTCCTTAATGAATCCGGTCTTTACACTATATTCAATTAATTCATTCCTTATATCCAATTACCTTTACAAGGGTTATGGATTAAGGGTATATTTAAAAGAATAGGGTGTAGAGTCCTTCAATTAGGTTTAATTAATTCCCAAAGATTAGCACATCACAAACATAGCTATACATCCTATTTCCTTAACTTATTCCTCCTAACCCATGGCCTTAACAAAGGTTAGGGTTTAAAGGTATATGTTAAGGGCATAAGATATAAAGCCTCACACCACATACACGGCATAGCATCATTACAAACAATTGTGGGTGCATAAAGGTGAGACCATAGTGCCCTACAAAGCCCACTACATAAACTAAAAGAGGGTAGGCTAGGGTCCTTCACTTGCTTGAGCAATCTTTATACCTAACCACATGTGGCATCAGGAACGCCACGTGGGTCCAGCAATATGTGATTAACTCATTTAATATACCCAAGGGCAAGCCCAAGGGTACTAGGCAAGAGAGGTTGATGGCTTTCGTCCCAACACTTGGAATCAGGAAAACCAAGGTTGAAACTAGGCCCATCGTTGGCAAGGATACATCGAGGGACAATCGAACCTATCATGCAACAATTTGCGCATACAATGCAATAAATGAAAGCACACAATCAAGCGGATGCATGTGATTGATTTTAGTTAAATATAAGAAATTAACTTAGCCCAATTAAACTTTATAGAGTCTAGCCCACAAATCCCCAGTGGAGTCGCCAAACTGTGAACCCCAAAAATTGGGCTCACAAGGATTGAAAAGAAAATAGGTTTTTGAAAAAGAAAAAGGAAAGGAGTCGCCACCTTATTTTTTAAAGGAAACAAGGAAAACCCTAAAACTAGTTTTGTTTTAAGAAAACAATTTGAATGACTCCATGTTTAAAAAGGAATGGCAAAAACAGTCTTTTAGAAACCAAAGAAATCAGGGATTCGGAGGCTAAGTTATGACATGGGAAGGTTCTAGGCAAAGCCTATAGGCACCCATGTCATCCTTTCGGTCTCTCGGTTTATTTGGGCTAAATTAAGATCTTTCCATACAAAAATCAGCAAGTATATCATCACAAGAATTGCATGCGTATCATATATTCCATTCATCCATCCATGCATAACAAGCAAATAAAAACAGAAAATAAAGAAAATAAGAAAATAAACCTAGGATACTTGGATCCTAGAACGGACTTGAGCCTCACGAAGAGCGCCTACGTACCATGCAACAAAATATATGGATCAAAGTCCACGTAGTTCGATTAGAACTAGGGTTAAGACTTAATACAAACCTATAGTAAAAACCCTAGGTTTCTGTCACGACCCAAATTAATTAAGCCGTGATCAATAATAATAATACAAGCTTTTTTCTTTAATAAATCCTTTAATAAAACGTGGATGACACGTGTTAAAACCTCAACCATTTTAAAAAATTTCGGCATGCACCATCCGTAGATAGGACATACCATCATAAAAACCTGTTATAAAAATCTAGACATAAAAATTTCCATGTCATCCATGAGTGTGGTATCATCCCATGCATCGCATTCCATGTATAGACAACATTAAATAATTACAATTACAACCCTGATTAAATTTACATTTACACTTCTGATTTAATTACATTGATAATTAACATGATGAAATTTCCATTAAGAACATCTTCTGCCGAAGATAGCCAAACCAATCCCTGGTTTATCTGAAAAACATTCATAATAATAGGCGTGAGTCCAACGACTCAGTAGATACAATTTGACATAGTAAACTAAAGTAATGATATAAATAAAACCCATTATATCATTTAAAGCAAAATATACTAACCAAGTATATTACAAATTTCCAAAATAAGTTATAACCCATAACTTAAAATAAATAATGCATAATGCTCAATGCATGTGACTCATGTCCAATTTACATTTATTCCATTAATTACCAACCACTCCCGCAGGAGTCTTCGCGCGGAAACGGAGGATTTTAAACCCAACCTCCAAGAGGACAACACAAGGGTTCCTACCTGGAACTGGAAAGTAGCCTCTGATTCGGGAACACAAGGGTTCCTACCTGGAATCGGAAAGTACCCTGGGACCAAAGGAATGGAAAACACCGCAAAGTCCCATTGACTGCAAGTAGTCCAATTCCAATGACCCCTTTTTATGCAATACTTTTACCTAGTATTCATTAAGTCCATTTAATGCATGATCATGCCCAACATGCAGTGCGATAAACCATAAAATGATTTTATAACCAAAATCATCTTCAAAGTATGCTATATAAGCCATAATCAAATAACATCATAATTATACCCAAAATTGTAATAGACAACATAAATTTCTCATTATGATTATAACCTTGAAATCATAATTGGAAACCCGAATAAACAGGAAAAGTAACCGTAAAATCCCCACATCTATATTCCATAGGATGTATACAATTAACCAAACTTATTAATAAACACAGTTCCAATCTATGTTGTCAAATACCCAAAGTTCTCCTTCAAGATTTATTCCATAAATCATTTATATACATATTCTAGGCCCAAGAATACCAAATAATATGATAATATATATACCATATTATCATTTCAATAGTTTAAACCTATGTAAATTGCACCTACCTCAACCGAATGCGTAGAAAAATGTAACCTTTGAGGTTGTGGGTATGAAGTCCAAGCCCTAGGATGCAAATGCACACTCCCAATCCAAGCTCTAGCTCCCAAATGCCATGGATGATGTTGGTGACAGAGGTCCCAACTCCAAATCACCACCAAAACTCCCCAATATGCATGAATAAACCCATAAATGTAAGAATAAGATGGTAAACCAAAGGAAATTACAAACCCTAACTCTAAAATATGAGAAGATACCTCTAAGAATGCAAAAGAGTTGGTGAGGATGACAATCCATGCCAACACCCACGAAATCCAAGCTCAAATCACCGTGAACAAGCTCCAAGCTCCACTAAGAGATTGGAGAATATGAATCCAACCATAATAATGCATTCCCAAGCCTTAAAGAGAGAGAAAAACCCAAATCCACCACCATATATGCGTAGATTGGGCCAAAATACACTAGATCCGAGCTTGCCGGCGTCGGATCGGGGTCGCCGTGCTCCGGCGAGTCGCCGTTGAGCCTCCACCCCCTCTTCTCCTTCTCTCCCTCTCTTTCTATCTCTCCATGCCCAGAAAGACCAGATTTTGGTCTAAAATCGTGAGGGATGGGTTTTTATAAGGGGTGAGGGGCATTTGCATCATTTGACGCAAAAAAATTTGCAAAATCCGTGATGCACGATCGATCGTGGTCTGAAGGCATGATCGATCGTGAAAAATAAAAGCAAAATCATGTTTCTGGGACACCCACGATCGATCTTCCCCAAGGCACAATCGATCGTCCCTTACTGAAAATGCCCAGTAACTCAGGCAAATGTGTATAAACACACACAATACACACCATTGCCTTATTTTCATTAAGAACATTTAAGTAATCTTCTCCATTCTTTTCTTCTTCCTTTTACTTTCTTCTTCCTTTTACTTTAAGTTATTTAATGAAAATAAGCAAATAACCCCCCATTTGAATTTCCAAGTTTTAGTACAAAATCCGTCGCCCGATAGATTTTTCGAAAACAAACATGCGTGGAACCCAATCCAAACATGCTAATAAAATCCCATAAAATCACCAATGTCTTATAATATTATAAACTCCCATTACCGCCAAAAATTATCCTTTCAAAACTGAGATTTACGAAAATTCACTTTTTCCCCAACACTTAGCCAAATTTCAGCAACTTAAACCCTTAAGTTGCAAATAAGGCTAAACGCACCCGAATGATACTTGATGCACAAAAACAAGCATCGAAACACATCCATCATCATAATATCATACACATGCATTACCCATACATGTGATCATTCGAAAAAATCAAGGGATTAACCACGTTAACCATAGATTAAACCCTTAATACCCTATTTAAAAATTATGGGTATTACAGTTTCCTTATTTGAAAGAGAATTGAATAAACAAGTTTGAGTTTAAGAACACTTCCACAAGATAGAAACTTTAACAAAAAGATAGAATTTTGTTTATCAAGGAAACCTCTAATTATACCATAAACTTATATTAGGAAATAACCCTAAAGAGGGAGAAGAGAAAGAGTTAAAGAAGGGAGGTGAATTGGGGCACCTTCACACCCACTTACCTGAGTGCAATAGCTCTAAGCATTAGCAATTTCAAGCATTGGCAGCCCTATTTGCCATAGGACAATTACCACACCTATTTGCACCCTTACACGTGCTCAAAACCATGCAAACACAATGATATATAAATCTGGACAGAATAGTACTAAGGCCTAGAATCATCCACTAATCATGCCAACAGCAAAAACAGCGAATAAATATAAGCTCTAACACAATCCTAGAACCATATCATGCATAAAACCCTAGAAATCAACTAACATGCATGCAAAAATATCATAATTACTCTATATGCAAAACATATACAGCACCTATGAAGAAAAATCAATAAAAAGACCTACTTTAACATGTTGTATGAAACTAACCTAAAACAAGGACACAAAAACCGTAAACTCACAAACATGCTTAAAAACATACAAAACAAACTCTAAACATGCTAAAACCATGAAACTAACCTAAAACAAGGACACAAAAACCCTAAACTCACAAATATGCTTAAAAACATACAAAACAAACTCTAAACATGCTAAAACCAAACTAAACAGAACCTAAATCATGCATATTAACTAACTAAAGCAATAGAACATGATAAAAAACCTAACTCTAACATGCAATAACATTATTCGAAAACAAGGACAACAGAAACACAAGAATCACACCTATGCTTAAAAACACATAGGACAGCCCTAAAACATGCTAAACTTATGATAAACAGTAAGTATTTCATGTATATTAACTAACTAGAGTGTTAATACATGATAAAAAAGCTACCTTTAACATGCAACAGGCCTATTCTATATAAAAACCCATATTCAGCATAAAGAAGGAGTAAGGTTACCTTAAGAAGAAGCTTCCTTGCTGCTATAGACTCTCCTCTCCCTCTTATGGATGACTTGAACCAATGTTTCCCAAGGCTACAGCAAGAACTCCAGTTCTCCTTCAAGTCTCTCTCTTTTATTCTCTTTTAAACACTTAGGTTTTTAGGCATAAAGTGGCTCCCCTTGTGCTGAAGCATAAGGAGGTATTTATAGATTTCAATTAGGACTAACCAATGGCTGGGATTAAAACCCTAGAAATTAATCTAAGGGCTATTAGAGACCCCCTTGGAGCTTAAGTAACTCAGAAGTTACCAAAAATTAAAAGGGAACTTGTCCAAAAGAGTCCTTGTTCGTCAAAATAGGAAGAAATCCGCTTCAGCAAGGAAGCATAGAGCAAATAGGAAAGTGGTCTCGGGTCACCACTAGGGCCTGGGTGGCTAGCCACCTGGGCCTAGGAGGCTAGCCGCCCGGGGCTGGGTGGTCACCCGAGCTCACTTCGGATTTTTCTCCTATTTTGACTCCTTCTCCTTCTAGAAGTGTTTCAAGGGCCATATGAACTCCGATTTTGATGAAACAAAAGCCAAAACGACCGTGTTTTGATGAAGAATACATTTTTGAACATTTTAGGGTGAAAACCACTAACCATGGGGGCATGGTTAGGTTTGACAAAAGCGGTTAACCGCTATGCTCTACCTTTGCTAAGCATAGGCATGCACATAGGATCAAACCAAATGCTTTCCAAACCAAAATTAAACTTTATAAAACACTTTTGGGGGTAAAATGATGATTAATTAAAGTCAATTTGAAAAGATTTGATTGGTAATTGTGAGCCAATTAGAGCTAACCCAAGAGGAGGTCAATTAACCAACTTGAACTACGTCGAGCCGTTTTAATCCTGGGCCATTGATTCATCAAATTGAACCTTGAAATACCTCATATGCATCCATATGAACTCCAATTGACAATTTGGAGATCATTCCAAGGTCAAATGAAAAGTTTGGGACTTAAAAGACGATTATGCCCCTCAAGTCACAAAAGCTCTTATTATCCCTCAAGATCAACTCCGAATTGAACCAAAATTCATATCCATTGTCCTTGTGACTCTAGAAAACTAATGCAAGTGACTAGACTCAAAAAAAAAAAAAAACCAAAAACATACATGAAATGATAAGCCCTAGTAAGGTGGTGCAAAAATGGGGTGTGACAGTCATCACATCACACTACATATATATAGCCCACCAAGGCGGGCCGGCCATAAGGGAGAACCCACTTAGGGTTTTGTGTAATTACCATTAATTACACAATAACCCCTCTTAATTATATTATATATAAATTTGGCCTTAAAGAACATTTCTTTATTCACTTATACGCTTTCTCTCATAGACTTTAAAGCTCATCTTGCATGATCAGTGTGTGACCCATTGGGTTCACATCATCAAGTAGTAGGAATAGCACGAGGTGTGCACAATGGAACTCTTTCCATTTAGGGTCTAATTGGAACTCCTTCCAATTCCCTAATTGATTATAACTCACTTATATTAATTAGGGCTTCTACTAACCATGAATAACACCTAGCATATGGTCCATTGTGTTGTCCTTAATGAAGTGAATAAGATCTAACATAGAACCCTTTTGTTATAGTTTATAGGTTACAATTGCATCCTTCCTTCAACACAATGTCTCCAATTGAACTAATAGGACTTGGAAGTCTATCAAGTCCCTAGTTCAATTACTTTATACTCATTCATAGATATCAACTCATTAATGAACTCATGGAAACTCTTTTCCACATTCATCCTACCATGGCTATGGATTTAATGAGTTATATTATGAATGTTATATGAGACATTCTCTCTCTTTTTCCTGAGAGTGATGGATCCCTTGTTGATCACTCACATGCCTTCATACACATAGCAATAGGGCTAATGAACACCTTTGCAGACCCCCGAATAGGATCTGCACTTAGTGTTATCAAACTTCTAAAGCTACATGCATAAGACAACTATGGTGTTTTAGGTCTAAGGATTACTTGTACCACTATAACAATGAGAAACTGATTGACAGGCAGGACAAAATTCCATTCAGTTTATCTCATATCTTTGGTCACATTCAGTGTACCTATTCTCGTAATAGGCACCCACTTGTTGGTTTTAGTGTCTCCGCACAAATAGCTTGAGACTAGCTATGCTCCTATAGAGTCAACCTAACAAGTGCTAGTCCTATGGTTCATTACTGTCCATCATAGTGAACCTTCAACTAGGAATGCTTTACGAGTTTAGTACAGAGATATATCTATAGTCTCAAAATTACAAGTCTTTGTAATTCCATATTCTCAACTCTAACTCCATGGATATATTATGTAAATATAAATGATGCATATAAACATAATAGAATAAGCCCTTTTATTAAATCAATAATAAATGTGACATACATAAATGAAATCAAATGATTGTTTCTAATCCCTAAACAATCATCTCTATGATTGGCTCTAGGGCATAATCCTAACACACGAGTGCTACACCGTACTCATTCGTTTATGGCATGGAAGCAGTTCTCCCAATCGAGTTAGAAATTCCTTCTCTCAGGGTAATAATGGAAGATCAGTTGTCTGAAGTAGATTGGGTACGAAACAGATATGAAGAGCTAGTTCTGCTTGATGAAAGGCGTTTAAATGCTTTGTACCATGGTCAAGGTTATCAGCGCAAAATAGCTAGCGCATTCAACAAGTGCGTCAAGGATCGTGGCTTAAATGATGGAGACATAGTGCTGAAAGAAATTCATGCGCCTATCTTTGATCCAAGGGGCAAGTTCAGGCCTAACTGAGGTAGTCCCTATATCATAAAGGAGATATTACTAGGAGGAGCAGTTCGATTGATGGATTTGGATGGAATAGAGTTCTCTCAACCAACCAATTTAGATCAACTTAAAAGATCCCATGTGTAAAGCTTGTTTGGTTAAAAACCCATAAGGGTGGCCTAGGTAAAAGAAAAGCATGAACTACGTGGGCCTGATTCTCTATCATTCAAAAAAAAAAAAAAAAACAGAGAGAGAAAAATTTTTTTTTTTAACATGATGGAGATACGTAGGTAGCCCATAAAGTTACCTTAGGTGCGGTCCAAACGAGCAAAAAAAAAAAAAGAAACAAGGGGCATAGCAATGTATAAAGCAATTTGTAAATCAAAGTTAATTGTTTGATGGCAATTCATTCAAAACTAGAGAAATTGATAATAGCTTTATTTGTAATAATTGTAAGTTTCAAAGGACTATTATTGTGCTTAACATGCTTAAAATTCGATAAGGTTGCTAATTCTTTGCTTTCGAAGAAGTCTTCTTTGTTCTAGTAGTCTTTTTCGCTTTGGTGTCGTCCTCCCTTGGCTTTTTTTTTTTACTCCCCAATGAAGGAATCCCAATCAACTCAGCTACTTGAGCTCTCATGGTGGTTTCTTTTGTTGGGAATCGAACAAGAGGGAAAAATTGAAGTGCGGAATATAAAAATTTTTCCTACGATTCCCAATCCCATGAATCTAACTATGCATAACACAAAATCAAACCCTAACTACGAAGAGGGTTAGAACACTTACAGGATTTTTGTCTTCTCCTTTTTGCTCCAAGTTTTGATTCTGGACAGCGGTGAATGAGCAGCCCAAGTGTGCTGCCTCCAACGGTATCCACACCTAGCTAGAGCTTCAAGTCCTTTCTTTCTTCTTCCTTGTTGTTGCTAGAGGTGGAGAAGAGAGAGAGAGAGAAGAGAGCCTCCAAGGGGCTGGACGGCTAGGGTTTATTGTGCAAGCCTATTATGCCATGTCACACATAAGTGTGACTTATATAGGCAGCCCACTAAAGGGGGCTGGCCATGGGGAAGAAACCCTAATAGGGTTATGTGTAATTACACTTAATTGCACATTAACCCCTATTATTTGTATCAAATACAAATAGGCCTATAAAGAACTATTCTTTATTCACTAAAACCCTTTCTCTCATAGACTTTAAAGCCCTTCTTGCATGATCAGTGTGTGACCCATTGGGTTCACATCATTAAGTAGTAGGAATAGCACGAGGTGTGCACAATGGAACTCTTTCCATTTAGGGTCTAATTGGAACTCCTTCCAATTCCCTAATTGATTATAACTCACTTATATCAATTAGGGCTTCTACTAACCATGAGTAACACCTAGCATATGGCTCATGGTGTGGTCCTTAATGAGGTGAATAGTCATTTACAAAGAACCCTTCTGTTATAGTTTATAGGTTACAATTGCATCCTTACTTCAACACAATGTCTCCAATTGAACTAATAGGACATGGAAGTCTGTCAAGTCCCTAGTTCAATTACTTTATACTCATTCATAGATATCAACTCATTGATGAACTCATGAAACTCTTTTCATATTCATCCTACCATGGCCATGGATTTAATGAGTTATATTATGAATGCTATATGAGACATTCTCTCTCTTTTTCCTGAGAGTGATGGATCCCTTGTTGATCACTCACATGCCTTCATACACATAGCAGTAGGGCCAATGAACACCTTTGCAGACCTCTGAATAGGATCTGCACTTAGTGTTATCAAACTTCTAAAGCTACATGCATAAGGCAACTATGGTGTCTCAGGTCTAAGGATTACTTGTACCACTATAACAATGAGAAACTGATTGACAGGCAGGATAAAACTCCATTCAATTTATCTCATATCTTTGGTCACATTCAGTGTACCTATTCTTATAATAGGCACCCACTTGTTGGTTGTAGTGTCTCTACACAAATAGCTTGAGACTAGCTATCCTCCTATAGAGTCAACCTAACAAGTGTTAGTCCTATGGTTCATTACTGTCCATCATAGTGAACCTTCAACTAGGAATGCTTAAGGAGTTTAGTACAGAGATATATCTATAGTCTCAAAATTACAACTCTTTGTAATTCCATATTCTCAACTCTAACTCCATGGACATATTATGTAAATATAAATGATGCATATAAACATAATAGAATAAGCCCTTTTATTAAATCAATAATAAATGTGACATACATAAATGAAATCAAATGATTGTTCCTAATCCCTAAACAATCATCTCTATGATTGGCTCTAGGGCATAATCCTAACAATCTCCCACTTGCACTAAAGCCAATCGACCATGTATCGCATACCTATCTTCTCAAGATGTTGGTCTTAGACATAACCAATTATGTTTTAAAGCTTTAGTCAGTAGGTCTACAAAAACTTATGTAGACAATATCTTCTGTAATGTATCTATTACCTCTTCCAATGATTCCTCTAATCACTTGGAATTGTCACTCTATGAGTTTGGACTTTTGATGAGACCGTGATTCCTATACTTGAGCTATAGACCCATTGTTGTCACAAAACAAGGTGTGGGCAACTCAATGGAAGGAACAACTCTAAGTTCTAAATGAACTTATAGATCCAAATAGTCTCCTAGACAATGCGACAATTAATTCACCCTCAATAATGGAATCCACTGTATCTTTCAGACAGTTCTTCCATTAAGTATTTCACCAACTAAAGTGAATATAAAATATACCCCATATGGATTATATCCAAATCCATATACCCATCTACTATGAGTTTACAATTTCCATATACAATCCAATATTCCAAATTTGAATTGATTGATAACTATTTGTAACAATTACAACATAATAGATATCAGGTTCAATACATAGTGTAAAATAAGGCTTCTTAACACTTTAAGAATCTTACTTGTGTTATCCTAGGGCACATGCCCTTGAATAATGAATTCTTATCTGAAGTAAATCAGACCTCCCTTAGAATTCTCCATGTTGAACTCCTTCAACATTTCAACTATGTTTGATGATTTGGAGATACTTAGCAATCTATATGATCTATCTCTATAGATCTTGTTGGATGCTTCTGCCAAATCTTTCATGAATTAGTTTTTCTCCAAAAACTAAAACGATTAGGATGTCATTCATATATCATTCATAATGATTAGGATGTCATCTATACTTAGGATAAATAAAAATGATCGTACTCCCACTAACCTTTTATACACTCATGGTCCATCTATACAATGAGAGAAATCAAACAATTTGATTACTTCAACTTTATAGATGTTCTAATTATGAGAACCTTGTAGTCTATTAATAGACTTCTATAACTTACACACTTTTATGGTTTTTCACCATTTGATATAACATCTTTATATCCTTTTTGACATATCTCATATTCAAAATGTGTGTTTATAGATAACAAGATCCAAATGGATTTCAGCATAACTATTATCAAACAAGTTTCTTTATAGACAACTTTTTGCCTATGTTGAAAACATTCTTAAATAGCCAAGCCTTTTAGGTCTCTACCTATCCATATTGGATTTAATGACCCTTAGTCATTTCTCGAGTTGATGTGAAACATCGTCTAGTCATAATCAATAGGATTATCTTGGTGATCTTTATCACCAAAGAACAATTCTTTCACATTCTAGTAGAGATACAATATCTCTTTTATGTTAAGAAATATCCAATTTGATCTATGAAAAGATTGTAGTGTAGTTAAGGGTTTTTGTCTCAACAGAGACAAGGGTTGGATCTTTGTTCGTTTGTGGCTTTACAGACAATTCTATAAATTCTATCTACTTTTGCATATTTCTTGAATGAACTCTTTCTCAAGAAAATCCAGCAAACATCCTAATGGACAACTTTTGTTCAATAGGGTAATAGAAATACTATCCCAACCACTTTTGGGATATACCACAATTCAACACTTACTTGACCTTATTTCCAGATTGTCTACATCATGTTTCCAGACAAACGTAGCACAAGCCCAAGCCTTAACTTCTTTAAGTTGGGTTTCTTCCCATATCATATCTGATATAATTGGGACAAAACTGGAGTGAACCCTAAATTATCAATATGTAGCAATTTTAAGGTATATCCTAGATGGATACATTAGTAAAACTCATCATGGATCAAACCATATCTTAATAGGGTTCAATTTGTTCTCTTAGATTCTCCATTGAGCTATGGTACTCTAAGATGAGTCTACTATAATTGAATGCATGCTCTACATGACTGTATACATCACAATGTATAGTCAAATTATAAATGTAACTCATTCACTTCACCAAGTAAAAATGGGTTTGGTCATCTCATAACCAAGTCATAATCGTTACATTTAAATGAGAGTCTCTACATCTCTTGTATTCTCGGAATACGTTGCATTCGCTCTAATTAGTCATTTAAATTCGGAAATCAAATTTCTAGAATGTCTTAAATGACTTAGTTAAGAAATAAGTTCCCAAAATTAATCTAGCAACTCTTGCTCTATTAAAATTTTTAAAGGTAACTTATTATCTACTTAACTTTCTGCTTCGATTTAGATTACACTAGAATCCAAAAACCAAGAAGCAGAACTAACCAACAATTTAGTTTAGAGCATGAACCAAAACTTCAAAAGTTTGGTTCTTCTAGGAAGACTGATACTTTATCAAGTTCCCTTTACAATACCTTATGTTTACTACAAAAATAATTATATTTCTTTGTCTTTGACTTTTCAAGACTTGCTTTCCTCTATGCTTCCATTTTAAATCACATCTAGCTTCTCAAGCTATTCTATGTGATTAATCATTTTTCAAAAGAATGATTATTAATAAACAACTTTTATTAGATCCTAGTCCAGAAGAAGTCCTTTATAAGTACTATACTTTATAGTATTATTTTACTCACCATACAACCTTTGTATGTGATGTAGGACATCAAAGGCATTTGCATTGACTAATTTTGCTTCTGAAGCTCATTAGTCATCAATACTATCATATAGCATGGCAACAAGATGCCAATTGTGCATAGTGTCTTTTTCTTCTTAGGATGTTTTATGGAGGGCCTTTAAGAAAAGACCTAATAGCATATGAACAATCTTTTGAAATTAAGAACAATTCTCAATTTCCTAAGTCAATCAAAGAAATCGGGTTTAGTCAAACTATCAATATCCTATATATTAGGAAATAGGGGTTTTGAGGTGAGTAATTAGGTAATCTACATAAACAGAGAATTAGATTTCATTTTTATCCGTAATGATTGGGTCTTTAATCATATGGTACCTCCCACTATTTTATCAAATTCCATACACCCTCTAATGGAATTCGGGAATCTCATTCCTAATGGGGATTGGGGTCCCACTGTGACCTAGAAGCCTCACATGTTAGTTTCTTGACTTCTAACCCACAATAAGAAGACAACTCTTTGTCTATTGCTTCATAAGCAAGTTCCAATCGTTTTGCCTCTAGGGAACATACACCTCACATGTTAGTTTCTTGGAATACTTCCCTAGTTAAGTTAAACCCATCATTCACACAGGTATGTTTCGCCAAATATATACCTCACATGTTAGTTTCTTGGTATATACCAGTTTAGGCACCCCATGATATCTCATATGTGATAGTTTCAAGTAATGTCTTTAACATGGGTAGCTCCTACATGTCTGCAGCCAGGTACCCACATTAAGGGACGTTAGATGATCCTATAATGATGGAAGGCAATGAAGAATTCATTCCCCAATGACTTCTCCATTTTCAACTTAATATTTAATAAGAGGGGTTTTAAAGGGTCTCATCAAATTAACATGCATCCTATGTATCAAAATTTAAACATATAAATTATGCTATTTATAATCATACATCTCATGCTATTATAAATCATACATCGCATGTTATTATATATCAACATATATAAGGTACCATATTTTGATATTAGTCCCTAAGCGAATAGGTAACATATACCAGACTATGGTATTGGAGCTAATACAATTATCTCATAAATTAAAGCTCCCACTATGATGATTATGGACTTTGAGAGGATTCAATCCAAGCCAATAGATTGAATCCAAGGTCTAAGGTGGGTGTAGGTGATCGTAAAATAACACATTCGAAACATGCATGCTGTCTTGAAACACTTCTCTAAGCTTTCAAGTCCTTCAATCTGCTCCCTTGGCTTGATGGTCTCCACCATTGGCTTGTTGGGCTCTATCATGCTCCTTTGGGTCCACCATGCTCCTTAGTGCGCTCTCGATTACATAACATTTACATAATTTAAAGAAAGGGATACATAAGGGGAATGTGGGGTACATAAGAGAATGATAGAGAGAGAGGGAGAGGGAAGGTGGCATGCAAGCCCCAAATAAATTACATCACCTTAATAAAATTACAACTCTTGTAAATAATAACATCCCATTCATAAGACGGCCAATCACAATTGGTTTAAAGGGTATAGTCCATAATCATCATCCAAACACATACATACAATCTCATTGCATAATGTAAAGAAAAACTGTAAGCATTAAAACATATGGGCATTATGGTAATTCTCTTGAATGATTTACATTAATCTCATTAATGCATCCTAATCTTATTAGGTTTTAACAAAAATATCCAGAATTAAATAAAGTCTTAACATTTAAGACATTACAGTTTCAATTAATCAAATTAATTTAAAACATGTAAAGTTTCCTAAAATAACTCTAATATCCAATATTAGGGTTTCCTTAATTAAACAAAACAATTTCATTTAATTAAGAATTTCCAGATTTTAATTTAATCCCTAATTGTGTTTTAAACCATTTAAAACATTATAAAATTAATCAATATTAATTAAATAATTAATATAGGAATTAAATAAAATCATTAAAATGATGAATTAGTGTATTAGGGTTTCCTAAAACCCTAAACCCTAAATGCATAACCCTAAACCCTAAATGCAAGCCCTAATCATTAAATGCCTTATGATTGGTCATTTAATGTCCAATCATTAAAACCCTAGGTTCATATGGTATTTAATAAAAGGGATTAGGGTTTAATTAATGCCAAATAGGGTATTAATTACCCTTAATTAATTACACTAATTAGGGTTTCCAAAACCCTAACCCTAGACATCATTAATGGTATTAATTATGCCCTAACAATTAATAACCATGATTGGTCATTTAATGACCAATCATTAACTCTTAATTAAGGTAATTAATATTCCAATTAGGGTTTAATTAATGCCATAATGAAATTAGGGTTTCATCATTAACTCAAAATTAGGGTTTCATCCTTAACTCTATGCAGCCGTCACTACCAGGGGGCTGCCTGAGCTTGGCTAGGCTGCCATGGCCACCAACGACTGTGGGAGGCCATGGCCAGTCATGGGAGAACATCCTAGGGGTGTGGGACAAGCCTCTGGACACGTGAGAAGTGGTGGAAGTGGCTGCCATCATCAAGAACAATCAGGGTTTCCAAAACCCATTGCTGGAGCCATTGTTGCAGACCTTGAAGGTCACAATAGCTTCTAAATCCTTATCAATTCGACTCCTCCATTGAAACCAGCTTTTGTATCATGTCCCTACATGAAATACTAAGCCAATAGAAGAGGTTTGGATGATCATATCATCACCAATTGTTCTAAACAATTAAAACAACAGTAGGCTGCCCAGAAATTTACAGCATACTGTCCATTGTCAGAAATTGATTTAAAACCCAGCAAGATGAATGAATTAGGCTACCAAACGAATTTTCCCAGTATCCTACATGTCTTAGGAAACTAATGCAATTGGTTTCATGCAATTTGGAGTTCCCTAACTCAAGTTCTAATCAAAACTCCATTGATGACTTTTCTGCAGAGAAAATCTGCTATGCTGTTCATGAAAAATTTTCAAACTTTTTGAATCTTTTTCCATCAAAACCTTTTTGAAACTTAAAGAAAATCATATACACATTATATATAATGATCCTACAATGATCTTCCATCATAAATACAGCAGCTTTAATTAGAATTAATTGCAAGAACCTTAGGGTTCTAAAACCCAGATTCAGCCTCCATGGTGTTCTTCTCCTTCTTCCTTCTGTTCTAGCATCTTAATCCAATTATGATGCATCTAAATGCTTGGGAACCTTTCCCTACCATGTCTAGAACATAACCCAAGTGGTGGCAACCATTGCCATGCCTTTGATCTCCATCAATAACTCAAAGTTGTGGCTATTGCATCATTCCCGAGCAAAACTGTCTTTCCAGACAGCCTGTAGTAAAAAATTCATAACTTTCACTACAGAACTCGGATTGACGCACCGTTTGTTGGGTTGGAAAGCTTATTCAAAGAGCTTTCTAACCATATATGGCTCGAAAATTTTGGAGAAGAACTCTGAATTCGGCAGGCAAAACAAGATGACGGTTTTTCATGGCAACCATGAAAACTGTTCATAACAGTTTTATAAAACCCTAGTTTCCTTATTCTTCTTCTCCAAATTCAAACCCTATGCAACCTATTGCATCCATGGATACACTTAACCATCAATTAGAAGAGGAGTAGAAGAGAATTGACCTAGGGTTCCAAACCCTAGGTTCAGCCATGGAGGAAAACCAATTATGCAGAAAAAATTTTCCAGATTTTTGAATCATTCAACTACACCATAATTACCAGCCCATATGTATTTTGTATTATGCATAATCATGGCTCTGATACCACTGTTGGGAATCGAACAAGAGGGAAAAATTGAAGTGCGGAATATAAAAATTTTTCCTACGATTCCCAATCCCATGAATCTAACTATGCATAACACAAAATCAAACCCTAACTACGAAGAGGGTTAGAACACTTACAGGATTTTTGTCTTCTCCTTTTTGCTCCAAGCTTTGATTCTGGACAGCGGTGAATGAGCAGCCCAAGTGTGCTGCCTCCAACGGTATCCACACCTAGCTAGAGCTTCAAGTCCTTTCTTTCTTCTTCCTTGTTGTTGCTAGAGGTGGAGAAGAGAGAGAGAGAGAAGAGAGCCTCCAAGGGGCTGGACGGCTAGGGTTTATTGTGCAAGCCTATTATGCCATGTCACACATAAGTGTGACTTATATAGGCAGCCCACTAAAGGGGGCTGGCCATGGGGAAGAAACCCTAATAGGGTTATGTGTAATTACACTTAATTGCACATTAACCCCTATTATTTGTATCAAATACAAATAGGCCTATAAAGAACTATTCTTTATTCACTAAAACCCTTTCTCTCATAGACTTTAAAGCCCTTCTTGCATGATCAGTGTGTGACCCATTGGGTTCACATCATTAAGTAGTAGGAATAGCACGAGGTGTGCACAATGGAACTCTTTCCATTTAGGGTCTAATTGGAACTCCTTCCAATTCCCTAATTGATTATAACTCACTTATATCAATTAGGGCTTCTACTAACCATGAGTAACACCTAGCATATGGCTCATGGTGTGGTCCTTAATGAGGTGAATAGTCATTTACAAAGAACCCTTCTGTTATAGTTTATAGGTTACAATTGCATCCTTCCTTCAACACAATGTCTCCAATTGAACTAATAGGACATGGAAGTCTGTCAAGTCCCTAGTTCAATTACTTTATACTCATTCATAGATATCAACTCATTGATGAACTCATGAAACTCTTTTCATATTCATCCTACCATGGCCATGGATTTAATGAGTTATATTATGAATGCTATATGAGACATTCTCTCTCTTTTTCCTGAGAGTGATGGATCCCTTGTTGATCACTCACATGCCTTCATACACATAGCAGTAGGGCCAATGAACACCTTTGCAGACCTCTGAATAGGATCTGCACTTAGTGTTATCAAACTTCTAAAGCTACATGCATAAGGCAACTATGGTGTCTCAGGTCTAAGGATTACTTGTACCACTATAACAATGAGAAACTGATTGACAGGCAGGATAAAACTCCATTCAATTTATCTCATATCTTTGGTCACATTCAGTGTACCTATTCTTATAATAGCCACCCACTTGTTGGTTGTAGTGTCTCTACACAAATAGCTTGAGACTAGCTATCCTCCTATAGAGTCAACCTAACAAGTGTTAGTCCTATGGTTCATTACTGTCCATCATAGTGAACCTTCAACTAGGAATGCTTAAGGAGTTTAGTACAGAGATATATCTATAGTCTCAAAATTACAACTCTTTGTAATTCCATATTCTCAACTCTAACTCCATGGACATATTATGTAAATATAAATGATGCATATAAACATAATAGAATAAGCCCTTTTATTAAATCAATAATAAATGTGACATACATAAATGAAATCAAATGATTGTTCCTAATCCCTAAACAATCATCTCTATGATTGGCTCTAGGGCATAATCCTAACATCTTTGTGGTCAATGTCTTCACATAACCACTTCTTGTACTCCTTGCTAAGCTCATAAGGTCCATTAGTGTTTAGAACTAGGGTAGTAGAGTTCCAACTATTCCATCTATCCTCCATCCATTTAACCAAAGACTGAGAAACGGGTTGAACGGGGTGAACTTGCCTTGAATTTGTCTAAGTGGTACTTGCTTGATGGTTTGGAATTGATTGAATTGCACCAAATTGCCGAAGGATTCAAGATGGCCAGTAGAAAGAAGTCGCTTTCAAGCCCATCAACTTGATAAGTGTACAGCCCACAGTTCGCAGGAGTACCTTTTCATTGCACTTCCAATAAGGGATGTGCCAGTGAATAGATCTCCATGAGGTGTGATATAGCATATTGAGCCATTCATTAGGAGAAGCATCTAGCGGGAATTCAGGAACATGCAGACGAAAGTGCTGAGGCCCATAATTTACAACACTAGGAGGTGGCAAGAGGTTTAATCTTTCTAGCAACCACATATGAAGAAGGAGGGGGCTGCCCTCAAAGTTCGCTTCAAACCGATCCTGTACCTTGTCTAGCCCATTGAGAGTTTCCGCCAAAACCATTGGAATTATGTTTTGGGATTTGGAAAGAGGGATAACAAGTTCACAAATTTCAATTGGGACAAACAACATACTATTGGTAATGAGAAACCTCCCAATCAAACAGAAAGCTAAGGTGTGCTGACGCGGTCGAGACAAAGGTTGCCCACATGACCTCCCAAGGGGCAAAAAAGACGTTGCTAGCTTGTTTAAATCTACCATGTTATCTTTTATAAAGGCCATAGCATCGTGGGTAGAGATTTCCAGAAGAGAAGCAAAAGAAGATACATAACCTTGCCGAAGGTATGGAAGGATAAAAGGTCCTGACGGTTGCACTCCGAACAGTGTGCAAAATTCTTCATGGGTGGGGCAAATTTCATTGTGATGGAAACGGAAAACATGAAGTTCAGGATCCCAAAAGTATGTAGAAGCATAGAGCATAGTCCAATTTACCTTGACTTTGGCGAGGGAATAGAGTGCGTCCGAGCCATAACCTTTTTGTCTTCCTTACTCATGTTGCTGAAGCAAAGTGTCAAAAAGCTATCTAAAGTCTCCATGTCTTGATGTTGAATGAATAATAATGGTTTATGAACATGTGGGGGGTGTTTTTATAGGCCTTTAGGCTCAAATTTGAGTCCTAAAAGGCTTAGAAGTTGAAAAAAACGTCAAAAAGTCGCAAAACGCGTAAACAGCGAAACTGCTTGGGAGACCGGTTGAGGCCAACCGGTCTAACAGGTTCACCAACTGGTCCAACCGGTTAGGCCCAACCGGTCACCTGAGCCGGTTCGTTTCATTTCCTGGTTTTGACCACCAATGACCCCCGTATGCTCTGGAAGGCCAATTTTGACCATTTTGAGCTCAAATTGACTCAAATTTGTGTCAAGAGTCATGAAATTCAAACAACAAGAGATAGATATCATAATTCAAAGATGGGAAATGCATGAACTTGGTTTTGAAAGCAAAAAAAATTTGAAAGTTGACATAAATGCCCACATAGGCTTAATACAAGGATTTCACAAGTTAAGAGTTTCTAGATGCTTAAATTGAGTTTCTTAAACTTAAAATAAGCTTCTTCAATGCCTCCTTGGTGGTTTCCTTCTCTTGTTTGGCCCTGTCTCTTCTGTTGGTGGAGGAGGTGGTGGAGCCGCGGCTGGGTTGTACTGAGGGAAGGAATCAATCTGCAAGTTTCCAAGAAAATAAAGGATTTGAGTACCACTTTTAAAAAGAAAACCAAAGAATTTTCAAAAAAGTTTTTGATTTGAGCTATTCTTACTGGGTGTGCGTGTTCGCCCACTCTATACGCCTCTTGCCTTGATAAGCTTTGGCTCATCCTCATCATGTCCCTTCTCAAGCTGGTATTGAGATTGATCCATTCTTGTGTATACTCGGCAGGTGTCTGTGAAGAAAAATTGGGTAAGAAATGTCTAATGGATATTTGGGAATTAAGATAATCAAGTCAACCTTGAAACTTATAGTCTCATATCTAGGATCTATCTGAGGAACCTCGTCCATTACAGGAGGTGCTATGGTTGTGGGCACAATGTCACCTCCTTGGCACAAATCAATGGACCACTTAGGCTGTGGTAAAAGGGGCAGTGTGTCCCTATCCATGCCCTCATCATCACTATTCATATACACCCCTGACACACCTGAGGTATTGTTAGGATTATGCCCTAGAGCCAATCATGGAGATGATTGTTTAAGGATTAGGAACAATCATTTGATTTCATTTATGTATGTCACATTTATTATTGATTTAATAAAAGGGCTTATTCTATTATGTTTATATGCATCATTTATATTTACATAATATGTCCATGGAGTTAGAGTTGAGAATATGGAATTACAAAGAGTTGTAATTTTGAGACTGTAAATATATCTCTGTACTAAATTCCTAAAGCATTCCTAGTTGAAGGTTCACTATGATGGACAGTAATGAACCATAGGACTAGCACTTGTTAGGTTGACTCTATAGGAGGATAGCTAGTCTCAAGCTATTTGTGTGGAGACACTACAACCAACAAGTGGGTGCCTATTACGAGAATAGGTACACTGAATGTGACCAAAGATATGAGATAAACTGAATGGCGTTTTATCCTGCTTGTCAATCAGTTTCTCATTGTTATAGTGGTACAAATAATCCTTAGACCTGAGACACCATAGTTGTCTTATGCATGTAGCTTTAGAAGTTTGATAACACTAAGTGTAGATCCTATTCAGGGGTCTGCAAAGGTGTTCATTGGCCCTACTGCTATGTGTATGAAGGCATGTGAGTGATCAACAAGGGATCCATCACTCTCAGGAAAAAGAGAGAGAATGTCTCATATAGCATTCATAATATAACTCATTAAATCCATGGCCATAGTAGGATGAATATGAAAAGAGTTTCCATGAGTTCATTAATGAGTTGATATCTATGAATGAGTATAAAGTAATTGAACTAGGGACTTGACAGACTTCCATGTCCTATTAGTTCAATTGGAGACATTGTGTTGAAGGAAGGATGCAATTGTAACCTATAAACTATAACAAAAGGGTTCTATGTTAGATATTATTCACTTCATTAAGGACAACACCATGAACCATATGCTAGGTGTTATTCATGGTTAGTAGAAGCCCTAATTGATATAAGTGAGTTATAATCAATTAGGGAATTGGAAGGAATTCCAATTAGACCCTAAATGGAAAGAGTTCCATTGTGCACACCTCGTGCTATTCCTACTACTTGATGATGTGAACCCAATGGGTCACACACTGATCATGCAAGATGAGCTTTAAAGTCTATGAGAGGAAGTGTATAAGTGAATAAAGAAAGGTTCTTTAAGGCCAAATTTATATATAATATAATTAAGAGGGGTTATTGTGTAATTAATAGTAATTACACAAAACCCTAAGTGGGTTCTCCCTCATGGCCGGCCCTCCCTTGGTGGGCTATATATATGTAGTGTGATGTGATGACATCACAATAAGTTTAACTCCCCAAAGGGCTGGTTGAAAATTCCAGCCTCCCTCTCTCTCTCTCCTCTCTTCTCCTACACTAGCAACAAAAAGGAAAAGGTGGAAAGGACTTGAAGCTCTAGCTAGGTGTGGATACCGTTGGAGGTAGCACACTTGGGCTACTCATTCACCGCTGTCCGGAATCAAAGCTTGGAGCAAAAAGGAGAAGACAAAAATTCTGTAAGTGTTCTAACCCTCTTTGTAGTTAGGGTTTGCTTTTGTGTTATGCATAGTTAGATTCATGGGATTGGGAATCGTAGGAAAAATTTTTATATTCCGCACTTCAATTTTTCCCTCTTATTCGATTCCCAACAGGTTGAACCCACCATGGAATGGTGACCATGAGCTCGCCGTCCCTGAAAAGAGTTGCACATAGTCAGCTAGGAAACACTTGTAAAGTATGCATAGGGTTGAGTATGTACTTACCCCTACGGGTGGAACTCCTACGACCCTAGGAAGCATCAGATACCTCCTATAGAAACTCTCATAGTTCCCATTCGGAACTATGTAGTCACTCGCATCCTTGCCTATTATAGCTTTGATCGGTTTGCGCCCCTACAAGGAGTTGGCATGTCTCATGCTCTCAGGGGGTGCCATAGGAACTACAGCTGCACTAATGTTGCCTTTTACTTGGCGCCAAACTCTCTCTCCATGGTACCAGTAGCGACCCATAAGACCTTCTAGGAGGATCCACTTCTCTGTCATGTCTACACACCTGTGTTGTTGCTCCTCAAGGGCATATTTCCACTGTGCCCATGGGTCCCAGTCCACCTAATCCATGAATTGGTGTTAAGTGAAAGAATTGAAAAAAGATAGAATTCAAAGGATAAAAGTCTTAGCGATTACCTTGTCAGCAATAATGCAAGCCAGGAATGCCCTAACATGGGCATAGTCATGTTTATTGTCCACCGAATCACACCTATTGTCGATGTGATAATTGGACATAATGGGCTAGGAAGGATCATTGTCGATGACAGCGAGACGTTCAAACCCCAAGTACTCATAGTACCAAATATGTTTTCAAAAAGAAAATGAATTTCAAAAGAAAATGATAATGTGTACTCATTGCAAATATTTTTTGAAAGGAAAAAAAACTTGTAAGTTGATTTACCTCCCAAATGAAAGACATCCCACAGTTGTTTGTGCTTACCCCACACGATCTGTCACTTATGGACCTATACAATACAGCAAGGGCAGCGCTACCCCAGTTATCGTCGCCCATCTCCCAAACATCCTCCATACAAGCAAGATGCCCTAAAGGAGCGACATCGCCGGAGCTAGCAAAGAATATGCTAGACAACATGTATAACATAAAAGCTCGAGAAAGACAAGATGGATCTGCATCATCCTCTTCTCTTTGATCACCAAAATGATTCTTTAGCTAAGTTCTGCGCACTCCACCCCTTTGAACGGGTACTATGGTCCCGAGTTGTTTCAAGAGATAATGGGGATCCCCGTGGGCATTCTCATAGTAGGATAACCTCCGCCCACCTAGGCGAAGTCCTGTGATGACAGTGAAGTCCGTTGGGGTAAGAGTCATTTCCCCAAAACTGAAATGAAAAGTGTTAGTGGTGTCCCACCACAACTCAGTGAGGGCCAACAAAGCTTGTCTGTCTCTCTACTCCACCCACAAAGCATTCAGAAAATCCCCAAAACCCGCATTAACTATAATCTTCTTGGTTTCGGGTTGCCGTGTGGCCATTTTACGCCACCACTCAATAACTCCCCCAAGGGCATGTCTTGTCCTGTCCTCAAAGTTTGGTTACAAAGAATAAAGGAAATCATGGAAATTGTTATTTTGAGTATTTGCTATGCTTAATGACTAACTCAAGAACGCTTAAATTCATGGTTTTTCAAGTTTTTCAAAAGGTTTACACATGTCAAAAGAAAGTTCTTTACAAAAAGGAAAGTATCTCAAAAATCAAAGGTTAACATTCAAGAGAATACCCATGAGTTTTCCTTTGGTTGGTTAAAGCACTTGAAAGAAAAAAAGAGAATTTTATCAAATACTTAGTAGGCATTGTCATGGCTACAAAGTTTTTACAAAGGAAAGTATTTCAAAAATCATAGGTTAACATTCCAAGGAATGTCCTTAAGTTTTCCTTTGATTTTCCAAAGTATTTGAAAGCAAAAAATGGTTACTTAGTAGGCATGGTTATGCCTACATGAGTTTTGTAAAGGAAAGTGTTTTTAAACTCATGGGAAAACCCCCTAGAGAATACCTTTGATGT
This sequence comes from Liquidambar formosana, assembly GCA_039720395.1. Lineage (NCBI taxonomy): Eukaryota > Viridiplantae > Streptophyta > Magnoliopsida > Saxifragales > Altingiaceae > Liquidambar > Liquidambar formosana. The sequence goes on from CM077831.1 coordinate 7,230,270, forward strand.
TTTGTTTAAGAACTCTGAGCATTTGAAAAGAAAAGGAATGATTCAACACTTGATAGGCATAGTTATGCCTACATGATTTTTGTAAAGAAAAGTGTTTTTAAACTCATGGGTAAACCTCCTAGAGAATACTTTTGATGTTTTGTTTAAGAACTTTGAGCATTTGAAAAGAAAAGGAATGATTTTATTCTCTTGAGGATTTTATCAAACACTTGATTGGCATAATTATGCCTACATGGTTTTTGTAAAGAAAAGTGTTTTGAAACTCATGGGCAAACCTCTTAGGGAATACCTTTGATGTTTTGTTTAAGAACTTTTGGCATTTGAAAGCAAAAAGAATGATTTTATTCTGTTGGGAATTTTATCAAACACTTAGTGGGCATAGTTATGCCTACAAAGTTTTTTGTAAAGAAAAGAACTTCAAAATTCATGGGTTAGCATCCTAGAGAATGCTCTTGAGTTCACTTTTGATTATCTTGACTATTTGAAAGCAAAAGGAAAGATTTTATTCTCTTGGGAATTTTATCAAACACGTAGTGGGCATAGTTATGCCTATGTTGGAAAATGAGGTTTTTGTATATGGAAAACTCCCAAAAGATGTCAAAATAGCAAGAACTCAATGCATTCCATTCATAAGAATAGCAAATATTTGAAAAAAAAAAAACAATGAAATGAAAGAATAAGGATGAACTTGAAGGAGTTGGGAATTATCTTACCTCATTCATGGAATGGATGTAGGAGAGATGATTGTTGGGTTCCAAGAGCAAGCTATCCGGTTGATCTTCATAATGAGGTGCTTTGTATGTTTTCTTGAGGAAGTGATGTGTGTACTTGGCATTTGAATACTTGTTTGTTGATGAAGAACTCATGTTGGGTGTTCTTGAGAAAATGGGTTTGATTTGAAAAAGTAAGTTGGGAAGGATGATTTGATGAATCAAAGGTTGTTTTGATTCCTTGAAAATGATGTTGTTGGTGTTAAATCACCACAATGATTCAAGTTTAATGCCAAAGTTTTGGTATTTTGGAGTTGGGAATGTTGGATGTTGGGTTTCTAGAGAGAGAAGTTCTCAAAAAAAAGCAAAAGGATGATGAACAAATGAGGATGGTGCAAGGCTTTATAGCCAAAACACCACAAAAAAGTGCAGAAAAAGCCCCTCTTGGGTGACCGGTAACCGGTTCACCAACCGGTCCAACCGGTTCAGTCCAACCGGTCCCCCAATGCACATTCTCGTTTTGTGCAATTTTTGCACAATTTTCCTCAACCGGGCCCTTTTTTGCTTGCTTTTTTGATGAAATTCATCTTAAAAAGCCTAGAACCTGATGTGAGTGACTTGGAATGCATGAAATGATGAGTGATTAGTTACTAATTGAATCATTAGTTGACTTATGGTGATAATTGCAAGCTTACTTTGACATTTGCTTTGTTAAAGGGCTTTATCTTTGGATGATGGAAGGATAATGCTTATGATACTTGTTTGGAACCATGAAATTTTATATTCCTTGATCTCTTGTGATTGGATTGCCATTGCTATTTATTTCTTAAGGAAATTATAGCACAGTTGAATTGATTAAGTGTTTTGGCTTATTTTTAACCCTAGGGTTAAAATAAAGCTTTGTTGAATGGATGATGAGTTGATTGATTGCTTGGGATGCTTTGTAAGGATCATGAAATTGTTATTTCTTGATTCTTTATGATGAATTAAATTGCTATTAATTTCTTGAGGAGATTATAGCATAATTGGAGTGTGTGCCTTGCTTAATTTTAATAAAGATTGTTAAAATAAAGCTTATGAATGCTTGATTGGAATTGGTTTTGGAAGTATGTTTAAATGACTCTTTGAGTCACATACATGGATTGTTTTGCATTGCTATTAATTTCTTGAGGGAATTATAGCACAATTGGAGTATTTGCTTAGCTTAATTTTAACAAAGATTGTTAAAATAAAGTTTGTTATTGCTTGGATAGAAGTGTTTGTGATAGTATGTTTAAATGACTCTTTGAGTCACATACATGAATTATTGCTATTGATTTCTTGAGGAAATTATAGCACCATGGATTGGTTGCCCTCGCTTAATTTTAACCAAGTTGTTAAAATTAAAGCTTCATGATATTGTTTGATGAGTATGGTGTGTTTAAATGACTTTCATAGTCACAAACAACCCCCTATCTTGTGTGTGTCCTCATTAGAAAGAATGAGCGTACATTATAGAAGCATATGTTTCCCTATTAGAAAGAATAGGCATATGAGAGTATAGTGTGTTTAAATGATCCTTGTGGTCACACACGCCCCCTATCTTGTGCGTGTCCTCATTATAAAGAATGAGCGTACATTATAGAAGCATATGTTCCCTTGTTAGAAAGAATAGGCATATGAGAGTATCGTGTGTTTAAATGACTTCCATAGTCACACACAACCCCCACTATTTTGTACAAGTGTACATTATAGCAGTCATGAACATCCCCAGTAGTCACTGTGGAAGTTCAAGCTTTGGTTCCTTGCCCTTTTCTTGTGAAAATGGGCTATCTTTTCTAACATTGGTGTCGCTTGTGAAGCAAACTCTGTTGGGAATCTAACTAGGGAGGAAAACTACAAAGGCGGAATTAAAATTTTCCTACGATTCCCAAACCCATGAATCCGATTATGCATAATACAAAAACATAAACCCTAACTACCAAGAGAGTTGGGATTACTTACAGTTGATTAATGTCTTCTGCTTTATGCTCCAAGCTTTGTCTTTTCCTTTTTGCTCCAAGCTTTGTCTCCGGACAGTGGTGAATGAGCAGCCCAAGTGTGCTGCCTCCAACGGTATCCACACCTAGCTAGAGCTTGATGTCCTTTCCTTCTTTCCCTTATTGATGCTAGAGTAGGAGAAGAGAGGAGAGAGAGAGAGAGGTGAAATTTTTGGCTAGCTCTTGGGAGCCTCCAAGAGTGCTTCAAGTGATGATGTCATCACATCATAAAAGGCTATTTAAAGCCTCCTCCTAGGGCCGGCCAAAGGGGGATTCCAAACCCTAATGGGTTTTGTGTAATTACTCCTAATTACACAATAACCCTTTAATTTGTATCATATACAAACTAAGCCCTTAAAGAACTATTCTTTATTCACTTATACCCTTTCTCTCATAGACAATCAAGCTCTCTTGGCATGATCAGTGTGTGACCCATTGGGTTCACATCATCAAGTAGTAGGGATAGCACATGTCGTGCACAATGGAACACTTTCCATTAAGGGTCTAATTGGAACTCCTTCCAATTCCCTAATTGATTATAACTCATTTATATCAATTAGGGCTTCTACTAACCATGAGTAACACCTAGCATATGGCTCATGGTGTGGTCCTTAATGAGGTGAATAGTCATTACAAAGAACCCTTCTGTTATAGTTTATAGGTTACAATTCCATCCTTCCATCAACATAATGTCTCCAATTGAACTAATAGGACATGGAAGTCTGTCAAGTCCCTAGTTCAATTACTTTATACTCATTCATTAATATCAACTCATGATGAACTTATGGAAACTCCTTTCCATATTCATTCTACCATGGGCCCATGGATTTAATGAGTTATATTCAATGAATGCTATATGAGACATTCACTCCCTTTTTCCTGAGAGTGATGGATTCCTTATTAATCACTCACATGCCTTCACACACATAGCAGTAGGGCCAATAAACACCCTTATAGACCCCTGAATAGGATCTGCACTTAGTGTTATCAAACTTCTAAAGCTACATGCATAAGACAACCATGGTGTCTCAGGTCTAAGGATTACTTGTACCACTATAACAATGAGAAACTGATTGACAGGCAGGTTAAAACTCTATTCAGTTTATCTCATATCTTTGGTCACATTCAGTGTACCTATTCTTATAATAGGCACCCACTTATTGTTTGTAGTGTCTCCACACAAATAGCTTAAGACTAGCTATCCTCCTATAGAGTCAACCTAACAAGTGCTAGTCCTATGGTTCATTATTGTCCATCATAGTGAACCTTCAACTAGGAATGATTTAGGAGTTTAGCACAGAGATATATTTACAATCTCAAAATTACAACCCTTTGTAATTTCATATTCTCAACTCTAACTCCATGGACATATTATGTAAATATAAATGATGCATATAAACATAATAGAATAAGCCCTTTTATTAAATCAATAATAAATGTGACATGCATAAATGAAATCAATTGATTGTTCCTAATCCCTAAACAATCATCTCTATGATTGGCTCTAGGGCATAATCCTAACAATCTCCTACTTGCACTATAGCCAATCCACCATGTATCTCATACTCATATCCTGTCAGTGGTGATCCATCACATTTGGGTCATAGCCTTAGTGAAGGGGTATTCTTTATTCTATGTTGTATTGAACTTCTATATGTATATGTCATCTCTTCCAATGATCTCTCTAATCACTTGGAATTGCCGCTTAATGGTTTGGATTTTTTATGAGACCGTGGTTCCTTGGTTTGAGCACTAGCCCCATTGTTGTTACAAAACAATGATATAGGCTTCTCAATGTTAGGAACCACTCCTAGTTCAGTAATGAACTTCCTCATCCAAACATGTAGCAATGCGCTCTAATTTACAGCTCAACCACTTAAGGTGAGAACATACCTCGATGTTAATCTCCTATCATCATCGTCAGATTGAAAATCTGTATCCGTTCTACCAACCATTTCAAGTTTCTTTCTCCATAGGCAAGGCATAGGTCCTTTAGTTCTTCTCAAGAACTTAAGGATAGCCTTGACTACTTCCCAGTGTTCCTTATCTGGGTCTGCCTGATATCTGCTCGTAACATTTATAGCAAAACTGATATCTGGTAATGTACATAGCATAACATATGCTTTTAGACAACTTGATTTCATGTCTAACAGGAATTAGACCTCTTTTGAAATCATGCATTTTGAACCCTTTCAAAATCTTGTCTACATAGATTGATTGGGAGAGACTTAGCATCCTTTAAGATCTATCTCTATAGACCTCCATTCCCAGAATATAGGATGCTTCTTCCAAATCTTTTATGGAGAAACTTTGTGAAAAACTAATTTTTCACTGTTGACAACATCTCTACATTATTCCCTAATAAGTAGAATGTCATTCACTTATAGGACCAAAATATGATCGCACTCCCACTAACCATTTGTACAATCATGGTACAATAATGGGTTCTGTCTCAATAGGGACAGGGATTGCATCAATGTCGGTTCGTGTCTCATTAGACAACTCTTTGAGTTCTATTTTCCTGTTATTGCCTCCTTCTTGAATAAACTCTTTTTCAAGAAAGATTACAAACTTACTAACAAACACTTTTGTTCATCAGGATGATAGATATGATATCCTAAACACCTTTTAGGATAAACCACAAACTTATATTTAAGTTATCTTGATTTCCAATTTGGTTACATCATGTGTCTCTACATATGCAGTGCAACCCCATACCTTAACATTCTTAAGGTTTGGTGCTTCCCTTTCCATATCTCATATAGGTCGTAAGGGACAGCCTTGGTTTGAACTCTGTTTCACAGGTACGTGGCAATTTCTAGGGCATATCCTAACAAGGATAATATTAGGTCGTTGTAACTTATCATGGACCTAACCATATCCAATAAGGTTCTATTCCTCTTTTCTGACAAACCATTAAGTTATGGTGTTCTAAGAGGTGTCCATTGTGATTGAATGCCCGTTTGAAAATTGACTGGTTAAATATTTGCCTCCTTGATCCAATCGAAGAGCTTTAATACTTTTACCGGTTTGTTTCTCTACTTCATATCTGAATTCTTTGAACCTTTCAAATATTTTAGACTTGTACTTCATTAAGTATACAAACCCAAACCTAGAATGAATCATTGGTAAAGGTTGTAAAGTAAGAGAAACTTCTACATACATCATTATGTATATCTTATTCTCTTAGGTTTATTAGCATTCAGTTTAGAACTATCATGCTCCATTGCAATTAATATTTGCAATAAAGTTTAGAAAATAAAGGCCATCCACATAAACTCCAGAAGTAATGAACTCTTCATTTAATAGAAAACATTTATTAAATCAAACTAAAACCTCATTTAGATAAAACTGAAATAAAATTAATGTTTCTAATAACTTCTGGAATGTCAAGATAGCCAACTATTATTTCTAAACTACTCCATTAGGTAGAGTTAAGCAACAAGCCCCACAGCTAATGCAGCAACGTTTGCTCCATTCCCCACTTGTAGGGTTGATCCGCCTTTACTCTGCCTTCTGCTTCCCACTAGATTCTGCATGGAATTCAAAATTCACATCAGAATTAAGCACCCAAGTGGAAGCAGAACTAACATTTAGTTTAGAGCATGATCCATACCTTCCAAAGGTCGGTTCTTTAGAGTATCCAGATACTCCTGGTAGTTACGTTTCCAGTGCCCATCCTTGCCGCAGTGAAAACAGGTTCCTTTGGCTTTTTTGTTACCTTTCTTCTTCCTTTGGGTACTCTTACCCTTGCCTATGCCTTTGCCTTGGGCTTGAGCTTAGTCTTGGAAGTAGCAGTTTCATTAAATTCAAGCAAGAATTCTTTCCCATATAATTCTAGTATGTTGATAAAAATCTCGTAAGCACTTCCCATGGACTCATGTTGCTTCTTAAGCTCGAGACTCATAAATACCATCATTTAGCACCTTGCCATGAGATCGTCATCCATGCGCTTCTAGTAAGTGTCTTTCTCTTGCTGAGTTGTAGCCTCAGCAGGAGTAATGGGAAGTGGATTATGAAGTGCATAGTAAGATTTTTGGAATCCAAAACAATTTTTAGATTCCTAAGCCAATCAAGACAATTTAGTCCAGTCAAACGGTTGATGTCCAATATTTTGGATAACGGGTTGAGGTGAGCCATTTCTATGAACTACATATAAAAAATTAAATAGAGAATTAGATTTCATTTTTCATCCATAATGATCGGGTCTTTAATCATATGGTACCTCCCACTATTTTATCAAATTCCATACACCCTCAGATGGAATTCGGGAATCTCATTCCTAATGGGGATTGGGGTCCCACTGTGACCTAGAAGCCTCACATGTTAGTTTCTTGACTTCTAACCCACAGTAAGAAGACAACTCTTTGTCTATTGCTTCATAAGCAAGTTCCAATCATTTTGCCTCTAGGGTATATACTCCTCACATGTTAGTTTCTTAGAATACTTTCCTAGTTAAGTTAAGCCCATCATTCACACAGGTATGTTTCACCAAATATATACCTCACATGTTAGTTTCTTGGTATATACCAGCTTAGGCACCCCATGATATCTACATATGTGATAGTTTCAAGTAATGTCTTTAATATGGGTAGCTCCTACATGTCTGCAGCCAGGTACCCACATTAAGGGATGTTAGATGATCCTATAATGATGGAAGGCAATGAAGAATCCATTCCCTAATGTATTCTCCATTTCCAACTTAATATTAAAAGAGAGAGGTTTTAAGGGTCTCATTAAATTAACTAATCTAACATACATCTCATGCATTTAAATAAATATATATAATAACATTATATATAATCCAATCATCGATATTAGTCCCTATAAGGTGACATATAACGATCTTTGGATTTGGAGCTATCTCTATTAATCTCATTAAAAGCTCCCACTATGATGATTATGGACTTTAAGAGGATTCAACCCAAGCCAATGAATTGAATCCTAGGTCTAAGGTGGGTATAGGTGACCGTAAAACATTCATTTGAAACATAGCATGCTCTCTTGAAAGTCTTCCCCAAGCTTTCAAGCCCTTCAATCTCCTCCATTAGCTTCATGGTCTCCACCATAGGCTTATTGGGCTCCACCATGCTCCTTAGTGCGCTCTCGATTACATAACATTTACATAATTTAAAGAAAAGGATACATAAGGGGAATGTGGGGTACATAAGAGAATGATAGAGAGAGAGAAGAAGGTGGCATGCAAGCCCCAAATAAATAATACATCACCAAAATTAACAACTCTTGAAAAATTAATACAACCCATTCATAAGACGGCCAATCACAATTGGTTCAAGGGTATAGTCCATAATCATCATCCATCCATAACCATACAATCACATTGCATAATAAAGGAAATAACTGTAAGCAATAACATATGGGCATTTATGGTAACTCTATTGATTGGTTTTCATTAATCTCATTAATGTGTCCTAATCTTATTAGGATATGCATAATTTCCAGAATTAATTAAGTCTTAACATTTAAGACATTTAATTTCAATTAATTAAATTAATTGAAACATATAAAGTCCCCTAATTAAACTCTAATATCAAATATTAGGGTCTCTTTAATTAAACAAAACAATTTAATTTAATTAAAAAATCCAGATTTTAATTCAATCCTAAATTGTGTTTTAAACCATTTAAAACATTATAAAATTAATCGCCATTAATTAAATAAAATCATTTTATTAATTAATTAATGCATTAGGGTTTCCTAAAACCCTAAACCCTAAATGCATTAACTCTAAACCCTAAGTGTAACCCTAATGCATTAAATGCCTTATGATTGGTCAATTAATGATCAATCATTTAAACCTTAGGTTTATATGGTATTAATGATTAGGATTTGGGTTTAATTAATGCCACCTAGGATATTAATTACATCTAATTAATATGCACTAATTAGGGTTTCTAAAACCCTAAACCTTAAACCTATTAAATGCCAATGATTAATTACTAAACCATTAATGATCATGATTGGTCATTAATAACCAATCATTTAACCCTAGGTTAGACACATTAATTACTAGGTTTAGTTATTAATTAATGCATTAATAGAATTAGGGTTTAATTAATATGAATTAGGGTTTCCTAAACCCTAAACCCTAGACATCATAAATGCAATTAATAATACCCGAATGATTAATAACCATGATTGGTCAATTAATGACCAATCATTAAACACTTTAATTATGGTAATTAACAGCCTAATTAGGGTTTCCATTAATGCAATTAATGAATTAGGGTTAAATCATTAATGGGAATTAGGGTTTCCTAAGAAACCCTAAGGCTGCCGCCACCTATAGTGGGCTGCCATGGCTTAGCAAGGCTGCCATGGCTTGGCCAGGCCATGGTAGGCCATGGCCAGCAAAGGGGGACTCAAGCCAGGGTGTGGGCCAAGCCCATGGACACGTGTAGGGTGGCCAAGAGGGCTGTTTTCTTCAAAGAACATTAGGGTTTCAAGAACCCTTGCTGGTACCACCATGGGAGGACCTCCAAGGTCACAAAAGTTTCTAAAACTTAATCAATTTGACTCCACCATCAAAACCAGCTTTTGTATCATGTCCCTACATGAATTACTAAGCTAATTGAAGTGGTTTGGATGATCAAATCATCCCCAATTGTTCTAAACAATTCAAGAACAGTAGGCTGTCCAGAATTTGACAGCATACTGTCCCTGATCACAAATTGATTTAAAACCCAGCAAGATGATTAATTCAGGCTACCAAATTATTTTTTCTAGCATCCTACATGTCTTAGGAAACTAATAAAATTGGTTTCATGCAATTTGGAGTTCCCTAGCTCAAGATATGAACGAAATTCCATTGATGACTTTCTGCAGGAAAAACAGCCTGCTGTGTTCTTCCAAGAAATCAAACTTTTTGATTCTTTATGCATCAAGACTCTTATAAAACTTAAATAAAATCATACATACATTATGTATAATGATCCTATAAAGAATATACATCAATTTTACAGAGGTTTCTGTACAAAACAGTAGCAAGAACCACAGGGTTTCTAAAACCCAGATTTAAACTCCATGTGTTCTTCCTATTCCTTTTGTCTTATTTTAATTCTCATGCATCCCTATGCTTGAGAAATCACCATAACAACTTTATGTGAATTGATTATAGCCATCTCATGTCTTAATTAAACCAAAACAGAGACAAAATACAAAAGAGAGCAACCTAGGGTTCTAAACCCTAGGTTCGGCCTCCATAGAAGAAACCCTGGTTTCTTCTTCTTCTGTATACATCACATGCTTCCCAAAAATTCCAGAATTAATGTTAGAAGAATATTAGAAGAGGAGAAGAGGGAAAAACAGCCTAGGGTTCAAAACCCCAGGTTCGGCCATGGAGAGGAAACCCTAGTTTCCTCCTTCTTCTTCTCCAAAACTGAAACCTATTCAACTCTTTGAATTTCCAGCAGCCCTAAAACTATTTTAGAAGAGGAGTAAAAGGAGAATTAACCTAGGGTTCAATAACCCTAGGTTCGGCCATGAGAGGGATGTTAGGATTATGCCCTAGAGCTAATCATAGAGATGATTGTTTAGGGATTAGGAACAATCATTTGATTTCATTTATGTATGTCACATTTATTATTGATTTAAAAAAAGGGCTTATTCTATTATGTTTATATGCATCATTTATATTTACATAATATGTCCATGGAGTTAGAGTTGAGAATATGGAATTACAAAGAGTTGTAATTTTGAGACTATAGATATATCTCTGTACTAAACTCCTAAAGCATTCCTAGTTGAAGGTTCACTATGATGGACAGTAATGAACCATAGGACTAGCACTTGTTAGGTTGACTCTATAGGAGGATAGCTAGTCTCAAGCTAGTTGTGTGGAGACACTACAACCAACAAGTGGGTGGCTATTACAAGAATAGGTACACTGAATGTGACCAAAGATATGAGATAAACTGAATGGAGTTTTATCATGCCTATCAATCAGTTTCTCATTGTTATAGTGGTACAAGTAATCCTTAGACCTGAGACACCATAGTTGCTTTATGCATGTAGCTTTAAAAGTTTGATAACACTAAGTGCAGATCCTATTCAGGGGTCTGCAAAGGTGTTCATTGGCCCTACTGCTATGTGTATGAAGGCATGTGAGTGATCAACAAGGGATCCATCACTCTCAGGAAAAAGAGAGAGAATGTCTTATATAGTATTCATAATATAACTCATTAAATCCATGGCAATGGTAGGATGAATATGAAAAGAGTTTCATGAGTTTATCAATGAGTTGATATCTATGAATGAGTATAAAGTAATTGAACTAGGGACCTGACAGACTTCCATGTCCTATTAGTTCAATTGGAGACATTGTGTTGAAGGAATGATGCAATTGTAACCTATAAACTATAACAGAAGGGTTCTTTGTAAATGACTATTCACCTCATTAAGGACCACACCATGAGCCATATGCTAGGTGTTACTCATGGTTAGTAGAAGCCCTAATTGATATAAGTGAATTATAATCAATTAGGCAATTGGAAGGAGTTCCAATTAGACCCTAAATGGAAAGAGTTCCATTGTGCACACCTCGTGCTATTCCTACTACTTGATGATGTGAACCCAATGGGTCACACACTGATCATGCGAGATGAGCTCTAGAGTCTATGAGAGAAAGGGTATGAGTGCATAAAGAATAGTTCTTTGAGGCCTATTTATATTTGATATAATTTATAGGGGTTATTGTGCAATTTAGAGAAATTGCATAAAACCCTAATAGGGTTTCCCCCTAGGGCCAGCCCCCTTAGTGTGGACTATATAAGTCACACTATGATGTGTGACATCATCATAAGTTGAACTCCCCAAGGGCTGGCCAGAATTTCCAGCCTCCCTCTCTCTCTCTCCTTTCTTCTCCTATACTAGCAACAACAAGGAAAATGAGGAAAGGACTTGAAGCTCTAGCTAGGTGTGGATACCGTTGGAGGCAGCACACTTGGGCTGCTCATTCACCGCTGTCCAGAGTCGAAGTTTGGAGCAAAACAGAGAAGATAAAAATTCTGTAAGTGTTCTAACCCTCTTTGTAGTTAGGGTTTGATTTTGTGTTATGCATAGTTAGATTCATGGGATTGGGAATCGCAGGAAAAATTTTTATATTCCGCACTTCCATTTTTCCTTCTAGTTTGATTCCCAACAGTGGTATCAGAGCCATGATTATGCATAATACAAAATACATATGGGCTGGTAATTATGGTGTAGTTGAATGATTCAAAAATCTGGAAAATTTTTCTGCATAATTGGTTTTCCTCCATGGCTGAACCTAGGGTTTGGAACCCTAGGTCAATTCTCTTCTACTCCTCTTCTAATTGATGGTTAAGTGTAGCCATGGATGCAATAGGTTGCATAGGGTTTGAGTTTGGAGAAGAAGAATAAGGAAACTAGGGTTTTATAAAACTGTTATGAACAGTTTCATGGTAGCCATGAAAAACCGTCATCTTGTTTTGCATGCCGAATTCAGAGTTCTTCTCCAAAATTTTCGAGCCATATATGGTTAGAAAGTTCTTCGAATAAGCTTTCCAACCCAACAAACGGTGCGTCAATCCGAGTTCTGTAGTGAAAGTTATGAATTTTTTACTACAGGCTGTCTGGAAAGACAGTTTTGCTCGGGAATGATGCAATAGCCACAACTTTGAGTTATTGATGGAGATCAAAGGCATGGCAATGGTTGCCACCACTTGGGTTATGTTCTAGACATGGTAGGGAAAGGTTCCCAAGCATTTAGATGCATCATAATTGGATTAAGATGCTAGAACAGAAGGAAGAAGGAGAAGAACACCATGGAGGGGCTGAATTTGGGTTTTAGAACCCTAAGGTTCTTGCAATTAATTCTAATTAAAGCTACTGTATTTAAGATGGAAAATCATTGTAGGATCATTATATTTCATGTGTATATGATTTTATTTAAGTTTCAAAAAGGTTTTGATGGAAAAAGATTCAAAAAGTTTGAAAATTTTTCATTAACAGCATAGCAGATTTTCTCTGCAGAAAAGTCATCAATGGAGTTTTGATTAGAACTTGAGTTAGGGAACTCCAAATTGCATGAAACCAATTGCATTAGTTTCCTAAGACATGTCGGATACTGGGAAAATTCGTTTGGTAGCCTAATTCATTCATCTTGCTGTGTTTTAAATCAATTTCTGACCATGGACAGTGTGCTGTCAAATTCTGGGCAGCCTACTGTTGTTTTAATTGTTTAGAACAATTGGTGATGATTTGATCATCCAAACCTCTTCTATTAGCTTAGTATTTCATGTAGGGACATGATACAAAAGCTGGTTTCAATGGAGGAGTCGAATTGATAAGGATTTAGAAGCTATTGTGACCTTCAAGGTCTGCAACAATGGCTCTAGCAATGGGTTTTGGAAACCCTGATTCTTCTTGATGATGGCAGCCACTTCCACCACTTCTCACGTGTCCAGAGGCTTGTCCCACACCCCTAGGATGTTCTCCCATGACTGGCCATGGCCTCCCACAGTCGTTGGTGGCCATGGCAGCCTACCCAAGCTCAGGCAGCCCCCTGGTAGTGACGGCTGCATAGAGTTAAGGATAAAACCCTAATTTTGAGTTAATGATGAAACCCTAATTTCATTATGGCATTAATTAAAACCCTAATTGGAATATTAATTACCTTAATTAAGAGTTAATGATTGGTCATTAAATGACCAATCATGGTTATTAATTGTTAGGGCATAATTAATACCATTAATGATGTCTAGGGTTAGGGTTTTGATAACCCTAACTAGTGTAATTAATTAAGGGTAATAAATACCCTATTTGGCATTAATTAAACCCTAATCCCTTTTATTAAATACCGTATGAACCTAGGGTTTTAATGATTGGCATTAAATGACCAATCATAAGGCATTTAATGATTAGGGCTTGCATTTAGGGTTTAGGGTTATGCATTTAGGGTTTAGGGTTTTAGGAAACCCTAATACACTAATTCATCATTTAAATGATTTTATTTAATTCCCATATTAATTATTTAATTAATATTGATTAATTTTATAATGTTTTAAATGGTTTAAAACACAATTAGGGATCAAATTAAAATTTGGAAATTCTTAATTAAATGAAATTGTTTTGTTTAAATAAGGAAACCCTAATATTGGATATTAGAGTTATTTTAGGAAACTTTATATGTTTCTATTAATTTGATTAATTGAAACTAAATGCCTTAAATGTTAAGACTTTATTTAATTCTAGATATTTTTGTTTAAACCTAATAAGATTAGGATGCATTAATGAGATTAATGTAAATCATTCAAGAGAATTACCATAATGCCCATATATTTTAATGCTTATAGTTTTTCTTTACATTATGCAATGAGATTATATGTATGTGTTTGGATGATGATTATGGACTATACCCCTTAAACCAATTGTGATTGGCCATCTTATGAATGGGTTGTAATAATTTTTCAAGAGTTTTAATTTTATTATGGTGATGTAATTTATTATTTGGGGCTTGAATGCCACCTTCCCTCTCTCTCTATCATTCTCTTATGTATCCCACATTCCCCTTATGTATCCCTTTCTATATATTATGTAAATGTTATGTAATCGAGAGCGCACTAAGGAGCATGGTGGACCCAAAGGAGCATGATGGAGCCCAACAAGCCAATGGTGGAGACCAACAAGCCAATGGTGGAGACCATTAAGCCAAGGGAGTAGATTGAAGGACTTGAAAGCTTAGAGAAGTTTTTCAAGAAAGCATGCATGTTACGAATGGTTTATTTTACGATCACCTACACCCACCTTAGACCTTGGATTCAATCTATTGGCTTGGATTGAATCCTCTCAAAGTCCATAATCATCATAGTGGGAGCTTTTATTTATGAGATAATTGTATTAGCTCCAATACCATAGTTTGGTATATGTTACCTATTCACTTGGGGACTAATATCAAAATATGGTACTTTATATATGTTGATATATAATAGCATGCGATGTATGATTTATAATAGCATAAGATGTATGATTATAAATAGCATAATTTATATGTTTAAATTTTGATACATAGGATGCATGTTAATTTGATGAGACCCTTTAAAACCCCTCTTATTTAATATTAAGTTGAAAATGGAGAAGTCATTGGGGAATGAATTCTTCATTGCCTTCCATCATTATAGGATCATCTAACATCCCTTAATGTGGGTACCTAGCTGCAGACATGTAGGAGCTACCCATGTTAAAGACATTACTTGAAACTATCACATATGAGATATCATGGGGTGCCTAAACTAGTATATACCAAGAAACTAACATGTGAGGTATATATTTGGCGAAACATACCTGTGTGAATGATGGGTTTAACTTAACTAGGGAAGTATTTCAAGAAACTAACATGTGAGTTGTATGTTCCCTAGAGGCAAAATGATTGGAACTTGCTTATGAAGCAATAGACAAAGAGTTGTCTTCTTATTGTGGGTTAGAAGCCAAGAAACTAACATGTGAGGCTTCTAGGTCACAGTGGGACCCCAATCCCCATTAGGAATGAGATTCCCGAATTCCATTAGAGGGTGTATGGAATTTGATAAAATAGTGGGAGGTACCATATGATTAAAGACCCAATCATTATGGATAAAAATGAAATCTAATTCTTTGTTTATGTAGATTACCTAATTACTCACCCCAAAACCCCTATTTCCTAAGATATAGGATATTGATAGTTTGACTAAACCAGATTTCTTTGATTGACTTAGGAAATTGAGAATTGTTCTCAATTTTAAAAGATTGTTCATATGCTATTAGGCCTTTTCTTAAAGGCTCTCCATAAAACATCCTAAGAAGAAAAAGACACTATGCACAATTGGCATCTTGTTGCCATGCTATATGATAGTATTGATGACTAATGAACTTCAGAAGCAAAATTAGTCAATGCAAATGCCTTTGATGTCCTACATCACATACAAAGGTTGTATAGTAAGTAAAATAATACTATAAAGTATAGTACTTATAAAGGACTTCTTCTGGACTAGGATGTAATAAAAGTTGTTTATTAATAATCATTCTTTTGAAAAATGATTAATCACATAGAATAGCTTGAGAAACTAGATGTGATTTAAAATGGAAGCATAGAGGAAAGTAAGTCTTGAAAAGTCAAAGACAAAGAAATATAATTATTTTGTAGTAAACATAAGGTATTGTAAAGGGAACTTGATAAAGTATCAGTCTTCCTAGAAGAACCAAACTTTTGAAGTCTTGGTTCATGCTCTAAACTAAATTGTTGGTTAGTTCTGCTTGCATCAGTGCTGAGGCTTGTCCCCCGGAGTGTTATCCTCTCTTCCCAAGAAAGAGGGAAAATGGCTGTGATTCAATATGAAAAGGCCAGCACTCACTCTTCAGATAATATCTATCTGCCGTCAAGGCCACAATGTAATAACCAAGGGGCCTCGCCTCCAGAGTCAGATTGGGGAGACAACTCCTTTAAGGCTTTGACTTACATTCCGAGGAAGACTTTCCCAGCAACAGAAGAAAAGATTGCGAGGTACTTCGATAGCATCAAAAAAGTACCTTCCAGCTCAGCTTTGTCATCTAGTTCGGGCAGTTCCAAAAGAAAAAGAGGGCCCGACGACGAGAAGACTCCCAGAAGGTCTCCAAACAAATATCGCCCTAGAAGGCGTAGGCATGGAGCGAATATAATCACCTCTTATGTAACTTCTATCACTAATCCCAGGGGGGAGCAACAAGATGAGCCTTCCCCTTCATCTACACAATCTTCCCATGATCCAATTTCATCAGCCCAAGTCACTAAGGATTTGCCTTCGCAGGTCACTCGTTCCCAGGGGTAAGCCCTGGCTCAAATGCCTTTGCCACCGCAAAGAATAATCTTTAAACCAAAATCCACCCTAGCAAGGAAGGAAGTGATCCTGCATCCTTCAAGAATTCCAGGCTAGGAGCCTTGATTGATCCATATCACAAATTATCCCCAAAGGAGTCGGAGTCCGGCTCCGTCAGAAGAGGACTTAGTCTCCTCACCGAGGTCTCAGTCAGAATCGTCAGAAGCTTCAGCTAGCTCATTCCCTTCACAATGTGGGCTAGTTTTATTACCCGTAATGACTACGACCGACTCATCTCCAGTCCCTTCCGTCGTACAGCTAGGTAAAGAGAGGGGGAAGAACAACTGGCAGAAATTAGGGCAGCCTTGGCTCGACAAAATGAGATTATAGCACAAAAGGACGTCGAGATTGCAGCCCCCAAACCCCAATTAAATGCAGCCTATCAGCCTCCTACATTTGAAGAAATTTGGCATAAAAAAGAGCTGAGTTGGCTGCTCTGGAAGCACTGATAGCTGCCTCAACTACTTCAACTTCTGCACCTCCCGCTTTTCAGCCTTATGTTCCA
Organism: Liquidambar formosana; assembly: GCA_039720395.1. NCBI lineage: Eukaryota > Viridiplantae > Streptophyta > Magnoliopsida > Saxifragales > Altingiaceae > Liquidambar > Liquidambar formosana. The sequence goes on from CM077831.1 coordinate 7,247,371, forward strand.
GCTGCACAAGCAACAGCACCTCTACCTGCCTTAGTAGTATGGGCAGGTCCATCTACTTCTGCACAATTTGTCACTAAGGAAGAATTGGATGAAAAACTCAGTTAAAAAAACCCAAAGAATGCAGGAGCAATCCAGCCTTATCACAGTCCATATCCTCCATATCATGACACGGTTCTTTATCCACCAGGGTACTAAATCCCACCATTTTCTATGTTTGATGGGAGAGGTTGCCCTAAAAGACACTTATCTCATTTCATTACCGCTTGCCGGGACACTACCACAAATGGGTCTTTGCTATTGAGAAAATTTCCCCTTTTCCTCGCCCTTTTGTTCTAGCCCGCCTACGAATGGTATGACAATCTCAGGCCCGGGTCCATATCAAGCTGGAAACAGATGCAAGGGGCTTAGGCAAGCACTCGGGTCAGCGGATCAGCTTAAGAAAGCAAATCAAACAAAAATGTCTTCAGTCTTAGATTGTTTCCGTCCTTCTTCCTAGTAAGTGAGAGTGGTTGAACCTAGACCAGCCTTTCTCCCTTCAAGCTCCCTTCGCCAAAGAAAAGGGCTGATAAGAGAGATAAGCTATCCCTTCCCTCTTCTGCCCCGGGTGAAGGCTTTACCCCTTTATTGTCAGGCATGTATTCTTTCTATGCTTACCGGACTAACCAGCGGATTCTGGCTTCTTTTTTGCAACCTGGAATTCCAACCAACAGCAGTCTTTTCCTTGACAGCATCTCCAATGGTGGGTAGCTGCTCTTTAGTATTTGGCTTCTCCTTCACCTTCCAGATCTCTCTTTGTCCTCCTTTCAAACAAATTTTGAGATTGAGTGATCTCGTCTTCAAAGGTGTTGCATGTCGAAGATCTGGTACCATTCATATTCTACTTTTTGTTTCAACATTCTATCACCAATCTAAAGATGCAAGGTCTCAGGTAGAGTAGCATTGACTCCAATCTCTACATATAGTCTCGCAAATGCCAGCCTTGAGCGATTTGCCGTGGGTGTGTCCAAAATGTTTGGAATGCCTATGAAGCTTTGCTCCCCAATAACCTAATGATGTTGGGCGTCCACTAGCTAAGACGCAGACCCGGGAGCTTTACCAAAATTGGGACTGTGCTAATATTATCCTGTGAAAAGGACATATCCCCCTCCCATTAGCGAAGAAGGAGAGGTCTACTACCAACAAACCAAGGTCCTGATTCTAAGAACCTAGTGCAGTCTTCACCCATCCCAAACTGAAATGCACAAAAGCCATGTTGGAGGGGCTCAAGCGATCCTTTCAGATTCCACATCTGCAAGACAGCATGCCTCTAAATATAGGAAATCCAAGGGGAAATCAAAGGCAGGACGCTTAACCAACAAGGTGTAGCCCACCAAAGTCTTTTTCCATGGAGATAAGCCTTCTGAGATCTCTTCTTCTGAAAGAATGATAGGCCCCCTGTGTTCAAGATAGTGCGGCAATCGAGTCGACTAAGTGTTGCTTTATTTGTTCAAGCCAGAGGCATGAAGGAGCTGAAAGGCTCACTCCAAGAAAGGGAAGGGTTAGGGCATGCCTGAGACGGAATGGAAGAATGGGGGCTGAGGTCAAGTGAGAAGGTGATGGTGCTGGTAAAACCATTCCTAGTAAACATAAGGTATTGTAAAGGGAACTTGATAAAGTATCAGTAAATATAATTATTTTGTAAATATAATTATTTTGTAGTAAACATAAGGTATTGTAAAGGGAACTTGATAAAGTATCAGTCTTCCTAGAAGAACCAAACTTTTGAAGTCTTGGTTCATGCTCTAAACTAAATTGTTGGTTAGTTCTGCTTCTTGGTTTTTGGATTATAGTGTAATCTAAATGGAAGCAGAAAGTTAAGTAGATAATAAGTTACCTTTAAAAATTTTAATAGAGCAAGAGTTGCTAGATTAATTTTGGGAACTTATTTCTTAACTAGGTCATTTAAGACATTCTAGAAATTTGATTTCTGAATTTAAATGACTAATTAGAGCAAATGCAACGTATTCTGAGAATACAAGAGATGTAGAGACTCTCATTTAAATGTAACGATTATGACTTGGTTATGAGATGACCAAACCCATCTTTTACTTGGTGAAGTGAATGAGTTACATTTATAATTTGACTAATACATTGTGATGTATATAGTCATGTAGAGCATGCATTCAATTACAGTAGACTCATCTTAGAATACCATAGCTCAATGGTGAATCTAAGAGAACGAATTGAACCCTATTAAGATATGGTTTGATCCATGATGAGTTTTACTAATGTATCCATCTAGGATATACCTTAAAATTGCTACATATTGATAATTTAGGGTTCGCTCCAGTTTTGTCCTAATTATATCATATATGATATGGGAAGAAACCCAACTTAAAGAAGTTAAGGCTTGGGCTTGTGCTACGTATGTCTGGATACATAATGTAGACAATCTGGAAATAAGGTCAAGTAAGTGTTGAATTGTGGTATATCCCAAAAGTGGTTGGGATAGTATTTCTATAACCCTAATGAACAAAATTTGTCCATTAGGATGTTTGCTAGATTTTCTTGAGAAAGAGTTCATTCAAGAAAGATGCAAAAGTAGATAGAATTTATAGAATTGTCTGTAAAGCCACAAACGAACAAAAATCCAACCCTTCTCTCTATTGAGACAAAACCCTTAACTACACTACAATCTTTTCATAGATTAAATTGGATATTTCTTAACATAAGAGAGATATTGTATCTCTATTAGAATGTGAAAGAATTGTTCTTTGGTGATAAAGATCACCAAGATAATCCTATTGATTATGACTAGACGATGTTTCACATCAACTTGAGAAATGACTAAGAGTCATTAAATCCAATATGGATAGGTAGAGACCTAAAAGGCTTGGCTATTTAAGAATGTTTTCAACATAGGCAAAAAGTTGTCTATAAAGAAACTTGTTTGATAATAGTTATGCCGAAATCCATTTGGATCTTGTTATCTATAAACACACATTTTGAATATGAGATATGTCAAAAAGGATATAAAGATGTTATATCAAATGGTGAAAAACCATAAAAGTGTGTAAGTTATAGAAGTCTATTAATAGACTACAAGGTTCTCATAATTAGAACATCTATAAAGTTGAAGTAATCAAATTGTTTGATTTCTCTCATTGTATAGATGGACCATGAGTGTATAAAAGGTTAGTAGGAGTGCGATCGTTTTTCTTTATCCTAAGTATAGATGACATCATTATCATTATGAATGATATATGAATGTTATCTAATGTAAAGTTTTGGTTTTTGGAGAAAAACTAATTCATGAAAGATTTGGCAGAAGCATCCAATAAGATCTATAGAGATAGATCATATAGATTGCTAAGTATCTCCAAATCATCGAACATTGTTGAAATGTTGAAGGAGTTCAACATGGAGAATTCTAAGGGAGGTCTGATTTACTTCAGATAAGAATTCATTATTCAAGGGCATGTGCCCTAGGATAACACAAGTAAGGTTCTTAAAGTGTTAAGAAGCCTTATTCTACACTATGTATTGAACCTGATGTCTATTTTGTTGTAATTGTTACAAATAGTTATTAATCAATTCAAATTTGGAATATTGGATTGTATATGGAAATTGTAAACTCATAGTAGATGGGTATATGGATTTGGATATAATTCATATGGGGTATATTTTATATTCAATTTAGTTAGTGAAATACTTAATGGAAGAACTGTATGAAAGATACAGTGGATTCCATTATTAAGGGTGAATTAATTGTCGCACTGTCGAGGAGACTGTTTGGATCTATAAGTTCATTTAGAACTTGGAGTTGTTCCTTCCATTGAGTTGCCCACACCTTGTTTTGTGACAACAATGGGTCTATAGCTCAAGTATAGGAATCATGGTCTCATTAAAAGTCCAAACACATAGAGCGACAATTCCAAGTGATTAGAGGAATCATTGGAAGAGGTAATAGATACATTATAGAAGATATTATCTACATAAGTTTTTGTAGACCTACTGTAATACCCGTAATTTTTAAATAGGGTATTAAGGGTTTAATCTATGGTTAACGTAGTTAATCCCTTGATTTTTCGAATGATTTCATGCATGGGTAATGCATGTGTATGATATTATGATGTTGGATGCAATTTGATGCTTGTTTTGGTGCATTGAGTATCTTTCGGGAGCGTTTAGCCTTATTTGCAACTTAAGGGTTTAAGCTGCTGAAATTTGGCTAAGTGTTGGGGAAAAGTGAATTTTCGTAACTCTTCGTTTTGAAGGATAATTTTTGGCGGTAATGGGAGTTTATAATATTATAAGACATTGGTGATTTTATGGGATTTTATTAGCATGTTTGGATTGGGTTCCACGCATGTTTGTTTTAGGAAAATCTGTCGGGCGACGGATTTTGTACTAAAACTTGAAATTGAGATTTTGATATATTGGGTATTTGATTTTTTTGATATTTTATTTGGATTCAAATGGGGGGTTATTTGCTTATTTTCATTAAATAACTTAAAGTAATCTTACTTAAATGTTTTTAATGAAAATAAGGCAGTGATGTGTACTGTGTGGGTTTATACACAATTGCCTGAGTTACTGGGCAATTTTAGCAAGGGACGATCGATCGTGCCTTGGGGACGATCGATCGTGGGTGTCCCAGAAACATGATTTCGCTTCTGTTTTTCACGATCGATCGTGCCCTCAACCCACGATCGATCGTGCATCGCGGATTTTGCAAATTTTTTTGCGTAAAATGACGCAAATGCCCCTCACCCCTTATAAAAACCCATCCCACACGATTTTAGACCAAAATCTGGTCTTTTTGGGTATGGAGAGAGAGAGAGAGAGAGAGGGAGAGAAGGAGAAGAGGGGGTGGAGGCTCGACGGCGTCTCGCCGGAGCACGGCGACCTCGATCCGACGCCGGCAAGCTCGGATCTAGCGTATTTAGCCCGATCTACACGTGTATGGTGGTGGATTTGGGTTTTTCTCTCTCTTTGAGGCTTGGGAATGCATTGTTATGGTTGGGTTCATATTCTCCAACCTCTTGGTGGAGCTTGGAGCTTGTTCACGATGATTTGAGCTAGGATTTCGTGGGTGTTGGCATGGATTGTCATCCTCACCAACTCTTTTGCATTCTAGAGGTATTTTCTCACATTTTGGAGTTAGGGTTTGTAATTTCTTTTGGTTTATCATCTCATTCTTACATTTATGGGTTTATTCATGCATATTGGGGAGTTTTGGTGGTGATTTGGAGTTGGGACCTCCGTTACCAACATCATCCATGGCATTTGGGAGCTAGGGCTTGGATTGGGAGCGTGCATTTGCATCCTAGGGCTTGGACTTTATACCCACGGCACCAAAGGTTACATTTTTCCACGCATTTGGTTGAGGTAGGTGCAATTTACATAGGTATAAACTATTGACATGATAATATGGTATATATTATCATACTATTTGGTATTCTTGGGCCTAGAATATGAATATACGTGATTTATGGAATAAATCTTAAATGGGACTTTGGGGTATTGGATAACATAAATTGGAAATTATGTTTATTAATGAGTTGATTTATCTTATACATTAAATGGAATATAATTGTATTGATTTTACGGGTATTTATGATGTTATCATAAATTGGTATAATGATGTGATTATTTTCACTATGGTTTATGTGGTATATTTTGAAGATGATTTTGATTATAAAATCATTTTATGGTTTATCGCATTGCATGTTGGGCATAATCATGCATTAAATGGATTTAATGAATACTGGGTAAAAGTATTGCATAAAAAGGGGTCATTGGAATTGGACTACTTGCAGTCAATGGGACTTTGCGGTGTTTTCCATTCCTTTGGTCCTGGGGTACTTTCCGGTTCCAAGTAGGAACCCTTGTGTTCTCGAATCAGAGGCTACTTTCCGGTTCCAGGTAGGAACCCTTGTGTTGTCCTCTTGGAGGTGGGTTTAAATCCTCCGTTTCCGCGCAAAGACTCCTGCGGGAGTGGTTGGTAATAAATGGATTTAATGTAAGTTGGACATGAGTCACATGCATTGGACATATGCATTATTTATTTTAAGTTATGGGTTATATAACTTATTTTGAGAATTGTAATATACTGGGTTAGTATATTTTGATGTAAATGATATAATTGGTTTTATTTATATCATTGCTTTAGTTTACTATGTCAAATTGTATCTACTGAGTCGTTGGACTCACGCCTATTATTTTTAAATGTTTTTCAGATAATCCAGGGATTGGTTAGGCTATCTTGGGCGGAAGATGCTATTAGTGGAATTTCTTTAAGTTAATTGTTAATGTATTTTCATGGGAAAGAATATGTAATAAGTGGGTCTTCTATTGGGTTAATGTAAACGTAATTTAAATCAGGGTTGTAATTGTAATTATTTATGGTTGTGTACGTGGAATGCGATGCATGGGATGATACCACTACCATGGATGACAGGAAATTTTTTATGTATGGATTTTTATAACAGGTTTTCATCATGGTATGTCCTATCTACGGATGGGTCATGCCAAAAAATTTTTAAAACGATTGAGGTTTTAACACGTGTCATCCATGTTTTACCAAAGGATTTATTAAAGAAAAAGCTGGTTTTATTATTATTGATCACGGCTTAATTAATTTGGGTCGTGACACCTACTGACTAAAGCTATAAAACATAATTGGTTATGTCTAAGACCAACATCTTAAGAAGATAGGTATGCAATACATGGTCGATTGGCTTTAGTGCAAGTGGGAGATTGTTAGGATTATGCCCTAGAGCCAATCATAGAGATGATTGCTTAGGGATTAAGAACAATCATTTGATTTCATTTATGTATGTCACATTTATTATTGATTTAATAAAATGGGCTTATTCTAATATGTTTATATGCATCATTTATATTTACATAATATGTCCATGGAGTTAGAGTTGAGAATATGGAATTACAAAGAGTTGTAATTTTGAGACTATAGATATATCTCTGTACTAAACTCCTAAAGCATTCCTAGTTGAAGGTTCACTATGATGGACAGTAATGAACCATAGGACTAGCACTTGTTAGGTTGACTCTATAGGAGGATAGCTAGTCTTAAGCTATTTGTGTGGAGACACTACAACCAACAAGTGGGTGGCTATTACGAGAATAGGTACACTGAATGTGACCAAAGATATGAGATAAACTGAATGGAGTTTTATCCTGCCTGTCAATCCGTTTCTCATTGTTATAGTGGTACAAGTAATCCTTAGACCTGAGACACCATAGTTGCCTTATGCATGTAGCTTTAGAAGTTTGATAACACTAAGTGCAGATCCTATTCAGGGGTCTGCAAAGGTGTTCATTGGCCCTACTGCTATGTGTATGAAGGCATGTGAGTGATCAACAAGGGATCCATCACACTCAGGAAAAAGAGAGAGAATGTCTTATATAGTATTCATAATATAACTCATTAAATCCATGGCCATGGTAGGATGAATATGAAAAGAGTTTCACGAGTTCATCAATGAGTTGATATCTATGAATGAGTATAAAGTAATTGAACTAGGGACTTGACAGACTTCCATATCCTATTAGTTCAATTGGAGACATTGTGTTGAAGGAGGGATGCAATTGTAACCTATAAACTATAACAAAAGGGTTCTTTGTAAATGACTATTCACCTCATTAAGGACCACACTATGAGCCATATGCTAGGTGTTACTCATGGTTAGTAGAAGCCCTAATTGATATCTGTGAGTTATAATCAATTAAGGAATTGGAAGGAGTTCCAATTAGACCCTAAATGGAAAGAGTTCCATTGTGCACACCTCGTGCTATTCCTACTACTTGATGATGTGAACCCAATGGGTCACACACTCATCATGCAAGATGAGCGTTAGAGTATATGAGAGAAAGGGTATGAGTGCATAAAGAATAGTTCTTTGAGTCTATTTATATTTGATATAATTTATAGGGGTTATTGTGCAATTTAGAGAAATTGCATAAAACCCTAATAGGGTTTCCCCCTACGGCCAGCCCCCTTAGTGTGGACTATATAAGTCACACTATGATGTGTGACATCATCATAAGTTGAACTCCCCAAGGGCTGGCCAGAATTTCCAGCCTCCCTCTCTCTCTCTCCTCTCTTCTCCTACACTAGCAACAACAAGGAAAAGGAGGAAAGGACTTGAAGCTCTAGCTAGGTGTGGATACCGTTAGAGGCAACACACTTGGGCTGCTCATTCACCACTGTCCAAAGTCGAAGCTTGGAACAAAACGGAGAAGACAAAAATTCTGTAAGTGTTCTAACCCTCTTCGTAGTTAGGGTTTGATTTTGTGTTATGCATAGTTAGATTCATGGGATTGGGAATCACAGGAAAAATTTTTATATTCCGCACTTCGATTTTTCCCTCTAGTTCGATTCCCAACAAGGGAAACCATTCTAATGCATGAACATAAATTCCAGATTTATTAACCAATCAATTTACCATAAATTGCAGCCCATATGCAGTTTGTATTAGGCATAATCATGGCTCTGATACCACTGTTAGGAATCTAACTAGGGAGGAAAACAACAAAGGCGGAATTAAAATTTTCCTACAATTCCTAAACCCATGAATCCGATTATGCATAATACAAAAACATAAACCCTAACTACCAAGAGAGTTGGGATTACTTACAGTTGATTAATGTCTTCTCCTTTATGCTCCAAGCTTTGTCTTCTCCTTTTTGCTCCAAGCTTTGTCTCTGGACAATGGTGAATGAGCAGCCCAAGTGTGCTGCCTCCAACGGTATCCACACCTAGCTAGAGCTTGATGTCCTTTCTTTCTTTCCCTTGTTGATGCTAGAGTAGGAGAAGAGAGGAGAGAGAGAGAGAGGTGAAATTTTCGGCCAGCTCTTGGGAGCCTCCAAGAGTGCTTCAAGTGATGATGTCATCACATCATAAAAGGCTATTTAAAGCCTCCTCCTAGGGCCGGCCAAGGGGCGATTCCAAACCCCAATGGGTTTTGTGTAATTACTCCTAATTACACAATAACCCCTCTAATTTGTATCATATACAAACTAAGCCCTTAAAGAACTATTCTTTATTCACTTATACCCTTTCTCTCATAGACAATCAAGCTCTCTTCGAATAATCAGTGTGTGACCCATTGGGTTCACATCATCAAGTAGTAGGGATAGCACATGTCGTGCATAATGGAACACTTTCCATTAAGGGTCTAATTGGAACTCCTTCCAATTCCCTAATTGATTATATCTCATTTATATCAATTAGGGCTTCTACTAACCATGAGTAACACCTAGCATATGGCTCATGGTGTGGTCCTTAATGAGGTGAATAGTCATTTACAAAGAACCCTTCTGTTGTAGTTTATAGGTTACAATTCCATCCTTCCATCAACACAATGTCTCCAATTGAACTAATAGGACATGGAAGTCTATTAAGTCCCTAGTTCAATTACTTTATACTCATTCATTAATATCAACTCATGATGAACTTATGGAAACTCCTTTCCATATTCATTCTACCATGGGCCCATGGATTTCATGAGTTATATTCAATGAATGCTATATGAGACATTCTACTCCCTTTTTCCTGAGAATGATGGATTCCTTATTGATCACTCACATGCCTTCACACACATAGCAGTAGGGCCAATAAACACCCTTACAGAGCCCTGAATAGGATCTGCATTTAGTGTTATCAAACTTCTAAAGCTACATGCATAAGACAACCATGGTGTCTCAGGTCTAAAGATTACTTGTACCACTATAACAATGAAAAACTGATTGACAGGCAGGTTAAAACTCCATTCAGTTTATGTCATATCTTTGGTCACATTCAGTGTACCTATTCTTATAATAGGCACCCACTTATTGGTTGTAGTGTCTCCACACAAATAGCTTGAGACTAGCTATCCTCCTATAGAGTCAACCTAACAAGTGCTAGTCCTATGGTTCATTATTGTCCATCATATTGAACCTTCAACTAGGAATGATTTAGGAGTTTAGTACAGAGATATATTTACAGTCTCAAAATTACAACCCTTTGTAATTTCATATTCTCAACTGTAACTCCATGGACATATTATGTAAATATAAATGATGCATATAAACATAATAGAATAAGCCCTTTTATTAAATCAATAATAAATGTGACATGCATAAATGAAATCAATTGATTGTTCCTAATCCCTAAACAATCATCTCTATGATTGGCTCTAAGGCATAATCCTAACAAACTCCACCAATGAGGGGCATCTGTAGACACCCCATTTTCATCCCCATGAGATCATGATAGCATTTGGCTAGGTTTAGAAGCATTTAGGAGTACCTAAGCCTTAAAGGACACATTTGCCCTTTTAAGCCTTAGGAGAATAGGTCATCATTGCATGCATATTTTTGTCTCTTTGTTGAGTCCCATCACTTGCATTTAGTTTTTAGGATCATTTTGCATATGTGTGTCAAATTTGGTTCAAATCCATCTAGGTTTGGATAGTCAATTAGAACTTTTGCGACTTGAAGGGCAATTTCGTCTTTTACTTCGTATATTTTCCAATTGACTTCCAAATTTGTTCTAGAGTGTTCCATTGACCTTAGAATGATGAAATGAGTCCAATTTAAGAGCCAATTTAATTTATTGATAGGTTTTGGATTGGTTCACCACATTACCCTAATTAACCTTTTTTCAGGTAATCGCCTCATGAAAACCAAGCCACCTAACCGTGGTCAGGGATTTTTGGTTCAAGAATATTCTAGGCTTATTCTACATTGAATCCTTGAAATTTTGGCTTTTGAATCACTCAAATTGGAGTTAAAATGAAGAATTTGTGTCCGTTTGAAGTTTGGAGTCCGTACCGAGTCAGAATTCCAAAATTTTTGGATTCCTCTCGGGTGACCGGTTCACCCAACGGGTCCAACCGGTTGGGCCAACCGGTCCAACTGGTTCACGCAACCGGTCACCCGAGAGCCCCGTCCTAACTTGTCTCTTTTTGCATTTTTTACGGAATGGGACTCTATCACTCCGAATTTCAGCCCTCCAAAGGACTTCTAAGCCTATTGGGAGGTGGTTTTGAGTTGTTTAACATCCATGGGATTTAATCACAGCCCTAGATTGGTTTTATGGTGAATTAATCCCAACCATTGGTTTATATGGTTGGTTGGTTATAAATAGAGGCTCATTCATCAACATAGTGGACTTTTTGGCTCATTTGACACTTTATATTCATAAGAGAGAGAGGGACCGCGAATTTGAACACACTCATATCACTTGGAGGAGGCTTTCTACAGCAACTTTGAAGAGGAACTAGAAGGGAACCAAGCCAAAGAGAATGAAGAACGCAGCGAAGACCTTTGCTTTATTGTAAGTCTCTTTTGCTTTCTTTTACGATTCCTTCTTCTTCTACTCCATTCTCTGCATAGTTATGGCTTAGAATTGATTTAGGAATCATATATACTCTATAGTCTAGAGTGTATATGATTAAAAAATAATGGGAATGCATGTTAGTGGATTAGGACTGCGAATTGCTTGCTGTTAGATTAGTTTCTCTATAGGATAGGGGGTGCACTTTGCACTGAAATTTTGATGGTTTGTTTGGTTTGTTTTCTCTTCATGGTTTAATTATATGCATGATTTTAAGCATCTTTAGAAGGGTGAGGTGGTGCATGGGTGCTTTTGGGAGTGTGTTTAAGTGCGCTGTGAGTTTCTTTGCATTCTTAGGTATATATTTTACTTAGGATATGTAAAGAAATCATTCATACGGAGTGGTTTCTACGTAAAATTATCTCCGGATAGTTTTACTTAAGAAAGCTCGCCGTAAGGATGGTTATTTCACATTCTTACATAAAGTACTTACTTAAGGCCTCATGTTAGATTTTCTTTTCATGTTTAGGATTGTCATATGATATTTTCATCATGGTAATGCCTATTTAGCATGTTTTTGATAGTTTTATGCATGTTAGGGGGTTTAGAGCATATAGGAGCATATAGGAGCATATTAGGATTTTGTTTCTCTTTTGATTTTTGTTATTTGCATGAGTTTTAGGTCATTATATGCATATTTAGTATTCTGTTCAGATTTGAATTAGGTTTCCTAATGATTATTTGAGCATAAATATGGTTGGTTTGAGCTTAATAATTGCCCTATAGAATACATAGGGTGATTAATTGGTGTTTTCTCAATGTTTCGGGATAATTTGCATATGGTAAGTGGTTCATGGTAAGTCTTGTGTGAGTTGTTCTCTTCTCCCCCCTTGGGTTATTCTCTTTACTTTGGATTAGGAATCCTAAGCTTCCAACTTTTATAAAATTCTATTTTACTTGGAGTTCTATTCGCTTTCGAATTCAAATCACTTTAGAGGTCTATTTGAGTTAGAATTCTATTCTTTCTCAAATACCTATTTTCAGAAATTCCTAAGTTTTAAAACCTTTCTTAAGTTGGAAACTTAGGGTTTATAGTTCATTGTAAAGGGAATAACCCCTTCTCAATTGAACTATGTGGACCTTGATCCTTATGTCTTTGCATGTAAGGTACATAGGCGCTCATTTGATGTTCAAGTCCGCCCTAGAATACTAAGTATCCTAGGTTTTCTTTTTCTTTCTTTTTTTCTCTTTTTACCCATTTATCCATCACATATGATTGCTAGAGGAGTAGGATGGATTTATTCTCTATCTCTTTACATGCTTTCCATATCTCTCATATTTGTTTGTGGATGTTTATTGTTTTATGGATGTCTATGGATGAATGTGGATGATTATGGATGATTCTTTACATATGCATGGTGACTAATTAGGAAATGATTGAAATAGCCCATATAAATTCAGAGACCCATTTTGGGGCGATGTGGGTGCCTATAGGATGTTTCCTAGAACCTTCCCACATCGTAACTTAGTCTCCGAATCCTCTCTTGTTTTCATAGACCTGCTTTTCTTTTATCGGAGTCATGTGTTCGGTTTTTAAAGGGTTTTCTTTAAAACTATTTTCGAAGGTTTTCCTTTTTTCCTTAAAAAAATGAGGTGGCGACTCCTTATTTGTTTGTTTTTGTGAACCTTTTAAAAACCATATTTTTATTAATTTAAATCTCTACAAGTCTTTTTAAAAGAAGGGTTCTCCTTCCCCCCAAATCGAAACCCATGGTTCACAATTGGCAACAATTCTACTCCTCGTCAATTCTCTAATTTGTATGCACTGTTGGACAAAGTTTATGAAAGATTAAAAGCAAGGGGCATCCTCAAACCTCTAGACCCAACACCTCCTCCAAATCCATTGCCTAGGTGGTACAACGAAAATGAGTACTGCCATTTCCATCAATCCAAAGGCCATAGAACAAACCGTTGTGTCCGTCTCAGACATAAAATACAAGACCTCATTGATAAGAAGATCATAGGCCCACCTACTCCTCCTAACCATCCCAATGTCACTCAAAATCCTTTGCTATCCCAAAACCCATCCCGTATTTCTAATGTCAATGCAATAGAAGATTCACCTCACTCACCTCGACCTATTCGCCATTACACCACTTTGCCTATGAGTCTCACCAAAGTATTTCACCATTGCCAGAAAAGAGGCCTTATCACTCCTTTTCCACCTAAGCCTTCACTCATCCCTGACCCATCATTTTGCTAATACCACAGAAAATCTGGCCATGATACCGAGGATTGCACCTTGCTAAAGAAAATAGTTTAAACTTAATTGATGAGGGAGTTCTGATAGTTCCACAGCCAAGTCCATGCGAAGTGCCTACATTGTTGCCCACCCTACATGAAGAAAACATGCAAGAAATTAATATGCTAGAATGGGCAAATCTCGAAAAGAAGCCTATAGGGAAAGAAAAGGTTGTTGAGAAGGAAATGCCAAAGAAGCAGAGTAAGCCTCGGAAGTCATTTCAGTAATAGTTGAAGGAAAAGTATGATGCCGGAGATCCTGAAGTGGATCTATTGGGGAACCTTCTAGGAAGTTTGACTTCTATGTTCTCTACACTGCACTGCCTCCAATAACCATTCCTGTTCGTGCAACCGGATGGGGAAATCCGTGGGAATATGAGCAACCAATAGAGAAATCACCAGTCCATGCAATCGAATGGGGAAAATCATTGAAAGATGAACAGTCGGCAGAGAAATCTCTAATACAAGAGGTAGATATGCTTAAATGGGAAGACATCATGGGTGAATCTTGTAGCGATGAAATAAATGATGTTGGGAATCAAACTAGAGAGGAAAAATACAAAGGCGGAATTTAAAATTTTTCCTATGATTCCCAAACCCATGAATCTTAATTATGCTTAATACAAAAAACATAAACCTAACTACTAAGAGAGTTAGGGTACTTATAGTTGAACAAGTCTTCTCTTTTATGCTCCAAGCTTTGTCTTCTGATTGAGCAGTCCAAGTGCACTGCCTCCAATAGTATCCACACCTAGTTTGAGCAAGTTGTCCTTTCCTTCTTCTTCCTTAGGGTTGCTAGAAGTGAAGAATGGTTTCCCTCTCATAGCCGAACCTAGGGTTAATGAACCCTAGGTTAATTCTCCTTCTACTCCTCTTCTAAAATAAGTTTTAGAGCTGCTGGTTATTCAAGAGTTGAATAGGGATTGAGTTTGGAAAAGAGGAATAACAATTTTCATGGTAGCCATGAAAAACCGTCATTTTGTTTTGCATGCCGAAATTAGAGTTCTTATCCAAAATTTTCGAGCCATATATGGTTAGAAAGCTCTTCGAATCAGCTTTGTAACCCAAGAAACGGTTCATCGATCCGATTTTTGTAGTGAAAGTTATGAATTTTTTACTACAGGCTGTCAGGGAAGACAGTTTTGCTCGGGAATGATGCAACGGCCACAATTGTGAGTTTTTGATGGAGATCAAAGTTATGGAAATGGTTTCCACTACTTGGGTTATGTTCTAGACATGGTAGGAAAGGGTTCCCAAGCATTCAGATGCATCATAATTGGATTATGAGTCTAGAACAGAAGGAAGAAGGAGAAGACCACCATGTTTGAATCTGGGTTTTAGAACCCTAGGGTTCTTGCTACTGTTATGATCAGATACTTCTGTAAAATTGATGAATAATCATTATAGGATGATGATATATGATGTATAGATATTATTTAATAATCAAAGGAGTCTTGATGCATAAAGAATCAAAAAGTTTGATTTCTTGGAAGAACACAGCAGGCTGTTTTTCTGCAGAAAGTCATCAATGGAGTTTTGTTCATATCTTGAGCTAGGGAACTCCAAATTGCATGAAACCAATTTTATTAGTTTCCTAAGACATGTAGGATACTAGGAAAAATAATTTGGTAGCCTGAATTAATCATCTTGCTGGGGTTTAAATCAATTTGTGATCATGGACAGTATGCTGTCAAATTCTGGACAGCCTACTGTTCTTGAATTGTTTAGAACAATTGGGGATGATTTGATCATCCAAACCACTTCAATTAGCTTAGTAATTCATGTAGGGACATGATACAAAAGCTGGTTTTGTTGGTGGAGTCGAATTGATTAAGTTTTAGAAACTTTTGTGACCTTGGAGGTCCTCCCATGGTGGCGCCAGCAAGTGTTCTTGAAACCCTAATGTTCTTTCAAGAAGACAGCCCTCTTGGCCACCCCACACGTGTCCATGGGCTTGGCCCACACCCTGGCTTGAGTCCCCCTTTGCTGACCATGGCCTCCCATGGCCTGGCCAAGCCATGGCAACCTTGCTAAGCCATAGCAGCCCACTATAGGTGGCGGCAGTCTTAGGGTTTCTTAGGAAACCCTAATTCCCATTAATGATTTAACCCTAATTCATTAATTGCATTAATGGAAACCCTATTTAGGCTATTAATTACCACAATTAAAGTGTTTAATGATTGGTCATTAATTGACCAATCATGGTTATTAATCATTGGGGTATTATTAATTGCATTTATGATGTCTGGGGTTTAGGGTTTAGGAAACCCTAATTCATATTAATTAAACCCTAATTCTATTAATGCATTAATTAATAACTAAACCTAGTAATTAATGTGTCTAACGTATGGTTAAATGATTGGTCATTAATGACCAATCATGATCATTAATGGTTTAGTAATTAATCATTGGCATTTAATAGGTTTAAGGTTTAGGGTTTTAGAAACCCTAATTAGTGCATATTAATTTGATGTAATTAATATCCTAGGTGGCATTAATTAAACCCTAATCCTAATCATTAATACCGTTTAAACCTAGGGTTTAAATGATTGGTCATTAATTGACCAATCATAAAGCATTTAATGCATTAGGGTTACAGTTTAGAGTTAATGCATTTAGGGTTTAGGGTTTTAGGAAACCCTAATGCACTAATTAATTAATAAAATGATTTTATTTAATTCTGAAATTGATTATTTAATTAATGGTGATTAATTTATAATGTTTTCAATGGTTTAAAACACAATTTAGGATTAAATTAAAATCTGGAATTTTTTAATTAAATGAAATTGTTTTGTTTAATTAAAGAGACCCTAATATTTGATATTAGAGTTTAATTAGGGGACTTTAAATGTTTCAATTGATTTGATTAATTGAAATTAAATGTCTTAAATGTTAAGACTTAATTAATTCAGGAACTTATGCATATCTAATAAGATTAGGACACATTAATGAGATTAATGAAAACCAATCAATAAAGTTACCATAAATGCCCATATGTCTATTGCTTACAGTTATTTCCTTTATTATGCAATGTGATTGTATGGTTATGGATGGATGATGATTATGGACTATACACTTAAACCAATTGTGATTGGTCGTCTTATGAATGGGTTGTATTAATTTTCAAGAGTTGTTAATTTGGTTGATGTATTATTTATTTGGGGCTTGCATGCCACCTTCTTCTTCTCTCTCTCTCTATCATTCTCTTATGTACCCCACATTCCCTTTATGTATCCCTTTCTATAAATTATGTAAATGTTATGTAATCGAGAGCGCACTAAGGAGCATGGTGGACATAAAGGAGCATGGTGGAGCCCAACAAGCCTATGGTGGAAACCATGAAGCTAATGGAGGAGATTGAAGGATTTGAAAGCTTGGAGAAGATTTTCAAGAGTGCATGCTATGTTTTGAATGAATGTTTTATGATCACCTACACCCACCTTAGACCTTGGATTCAATTCATTGGCTTGGATTGAATCTTCTTAAAGTCCATAATCATCATAGTGGGAGCTTTTAATGAGATTAATAGAGATAGCTCCAAATCCAAAGATCGTTATATGTCACCTTATAGGGACTAATATTGATAAGTGGATTACATATATATAATGTTGTTATATATTTCTTATTTAAATGCATGAGATGTATGTTAGATTAGTTAATTTGATGAGACCCTTAAAACCTCTCTCTTTTAATATTAAGTTGGAAATGGAGAATACATTAGGGAATGGATTCTTCATTGCCTTCCATCATTATAGGATCATCTAACGTCCCTTAATGTGGGTACCTGGCTGCAGACATGTAGGAGCTACCTATATTAAAGACATTACTTGAAACTATCACATATGTAGATATCATGGGGTGCCTAAGCTGGTATATACCAAGAAACTAACGTGTGAGGTATATATTTGGTGAAACATACCTGTGTGAATGATGGGCTTAACTTAACTAGGGAAGTATTCCAAGAAACTAACATGTGAGGAGTATGTACCCTAGAGGCAAAATGATTGGAACTTGCTTATGAAGCAATAGACAAAGAATTGTCTTCTTATTGTGGGTTAGAAGTCAAAAAACTAACATGTGAGGCTTCTAGGTCATAGTGGGACCCCAATCCCCATTAGGAATAAGATTCCCAAATTCCATTAGAGGGTGTATGGAATTTGATAAAATAGTGGGAGGTACCATATGATTGAAGACCCGATCATTATGGATTAAAAATGAAATCTAATTCTCTATTTTAATTTTTATATGTAGTTCATTAGAAATGGCTCACCTCAACCCGTTATCCAAAATATTGGACATTAACCGTTTGACTGGACCAAATTGTCTTGATTGGCTTAGGAATCTAAAAATTGTTTTGGATTCCAAGAATCTTACCTATGCACTTCATAATCCACTTCCCATTGCTCCTGCTGAGGCTACAACTCAGCAAGAGAAAGACGCTTATCAGAAGCGCATGGACGATGACTTGAAGGCAAGATGCTATATGATGGCATTCATGAGCCCTGAGCTTCAGAAGCAACATGAGTCCATGAAAAGTGCTCGCGACATCTTTCTCCATTTACAAGAGTTGTACGGGGAGCAAAGTAGGATTGCGAAGTACAATATTGTCAAGGATCTGTTCAAGGCAAGGATGAATGAGGGTTCATCTATGACTGATCACACCTTGAAAATGATCAACCATATCGAGCAGCTTGAAAAGCTTGATGTGATCATTGAAGCTGATATGTGTTCAGACATTATACTGCAGTCCCTTCCTGATTCATTTAGGCCGTTCATAATGAATTTTCATATGAACAAGCTTGAGCCCACTCTCCCCGAGCTGCACAATTTGCTCAAGATGACTGAGGAGACAATGAAGAAGGGAAAAGGTTTTTTGCTCGCATTTGATGGAGCTTCTACTTCCAAGGCCAAGGCCAAGCCTAAGGGCAAAAGCAAAGGCAAGGGTAAGAGTACCCAAGGGAAGAAGAAGAAGAACTTAAAGCCGAAGGGAGGCGTTAAGAAAGGTAATACTGACAAAGCCAAAGGAACCTATTTTCATTGCGGTAAGGATGGGCACTGGAAACATAACTGCCGAGTGTTAGGATTATGCCCTAGAGCCAATCATGGAGATGATTGTTTAGGGATTAGGAACAATCATTTGATTTCATTTATGTATGTCACATTTATTATTGATTTAATAAAAGGGCTTATTCTATTATGTTTATATGCATCATTTATATTTACATAATATGTCCATGGAGTTAGAGTTGAGAATATGGAATTACAAAGAGTTGTAATTTTGAGACTATAGATATATCTCTGTACTAAACTCCTAAAGCATTCCTAGTTGAAGGTTCACTATGATGGACAGTAATGAACCATAGGACTAGCACTTGTTAGGTTGACTCTATAGGAGGATAGCTAGTCTCAAGCTATTTGTGTGGAGACACTACAACCAACAAGTGGGTGCCTATTACGAGAATAGGTACACTGAATGTGACCAAAGATATGAGATAAACTGAATGGAGTTTTTCCTGCCTATCAATCAGTTTCTTATTGTTATAGGGGTACAAGTAATCCTTAGACCTGAGACACCATAGTTGTCCTATGCATGTAGCTTTAGAAGTTTGATAACACTAAGTGCAAATCCTATTCAGGGGTTTGCAAAGGTGTTCATTGGCCCTATTGCTATGTGTATGAAGGCATGTGAGTGATCAACAAGGGATCCATCACTCTCAGGAAAAAGAGAGAGAATGTCTCATATAGCATTCATAATATAACTCATTAAATCCATGGCCATGGTAGGATGAATATGAAAAGAGTTTCATGAGTTCATCAATGAGTTGATATCTATGAATGAGTATAAAGTAATTGAACTAGGGACTTGACAGACTTCCATGTCCTATTAGTTCAATTGGAGACATTGTGTTGAAGGAAGGATGCAATTGTAACCTATAAACTATAACAGAAGGGTTCTTTGTAAATGACTATTCACCTCATTAAGGACCACACCATGAGCCATATGCTAGGTGTTACTCATGGTTAGTAGAAGCCCTAATTGATATAAGTGAGTTATAATCAATTAGGGAATTGGAAGGAGTTCCAATTAGACCCTAAATGGAAAGAGTTCCATTGTGCACACCTTGTGCTATTCCTACTACTTAATGATGTGAACCCAATGGGTCACACACTGATCATGCAAGAAGGGCTTTAAAGTCTATGAGAGAAAGGGTTTTAGTGAATAAAGAATAGTTCTTTATGGGCCTATTTGTATTTGATACAAATAATAGGGGTTAATGTGCAATTAAGAGTAATTACACATAACCCTATTAGGGTTTCTTCCCCATGGCCAGCCCCCTTTAGTGGGCTGCCTATATAAGTCACACTTATGTATGACATGGCATAAGAGGCTTGCACAATAAACCCTAGCCGTCCAGCCCTTTGGAGGCTCTCTTCGCTCTCTCTCTCTTCTCCACCTCTAGCAACAACAAGGAAGAAGAAAGAAAAGGCTTGAAGCTCTAGCTAGGTGTGGATACCGTTGGAGGCAGCACACTTGGGCTGCTCATTCACCGCTGTCCAGAGTAGAAGCTTGGAGCAAAATGGAGAAGACAAAAATCCTGTAAGTGTTCTAACCCTCTTCGTAGTTAGGGTTTGATTTTGTGTTATGCATAGTTAGATTCATGGGATTGGGAATCGTAGGAAAAATTTTTTATATTCCGCACTTCTATTTTTCCCTCTTGTTCGATTCCCAACAGTGGTATCAGAGCCATGATTATGCATAATACAAAATACATATGGGCTGGTAATTATGGTGTAGTTGAATGATTCAAAAATCTGGAAAAGTTTTCTGCATAATTGGTTTTCCTCCATGGCTGAACCTAGGGTTTGGAACCCTAGGTCAATTCTCTTCTACTCCTCTTCTAATTGATGGTTAAGTGTAGCCATGGATGCAATAGGTTGCATAGGGTTTGAGTTTGGAGAAGAAGAATAAGGAAACTAGGGTTTTATAAAACTGTTATGAACAGTTTTCATGGTAGCCATGAAAAACCGTCATCTTGTTTTGCATGCCGAATTCAGAGTTCTTCTCCAAAATTTTTGAGCCATATATGGTTAGAAAGCTCTTTGAATAAGCTTTCCAACCCAACAAACGGTGCGTCAATCCGAGTTCTGTAGTGAAAGTTATGAATTTTTTACTACAGGCTGTCTGGAAAGACAGTTTTGCTCGGGAATGATGCAATAGCCACAACTTTGAGTTATTGATGGAGATCAAAGGCATGGCAATGGTTGCCACCACTTGGGTTATGTTCTAGACATGTTAGGGAAAGGTTCCCAAGCATTTAGATGCATCATAATTGGATTAAGATGCTAGAACAGAAGGAAGAAGGAGAAGAACACCATGGAGGCTGAATCTGGGTTTTAGAACCCTAAGGTTCTTGCAATTAATTCTAATTAAAGCTTCTGTATTTATGATGGAAGATCATTGTAGGATCATTATATATCATGTGTATATGATTTTCTTTAAGTTTCAAAAAGGTTTTGATGGAAAAAGATTCAAAAAGTTTGAAAATTTTTCATGAACAGCATAGCAGATTTTCTCTGCAGAAAAGTCATCAATGGAGTTTTGATTAGAACTTGAGTTAGGGAACTCCAAATTGCATGAAACCAATTGCATTAGTTTCCTAAGACATGTAGGATACTGGGAAAATTCGTTTGGTAGCCTAATTCATTCATCTTGCTGGGTTTTAAATCAATTTCTGATCATGGACAGTGTGCTGTCAAATTCTGGGCAGCCTACTGTTGTTTTAATTGTTTAAAACAATTGGTGATGATTTGATCATCCAAACCTCTTCTATTAGCTTAGTATTTCATGTAGGGACATGATACAAAAGCTGGTTTCAATGGAGGAGTCGAATTGGTAACGATTTAGAAGCTATTGTACGTGACCTTCAAGGTCTGCAACAATGGCTCCAGCAGTGGGTTTTGGAAACCCTG
This sequence comes from Liquidambar formosana, assembly GCA_039720395.1. Taxonomy (NCBI): domain Eukaryota; kingdom Viridiplantae; phylum Streptophyta; class Magnoliopsida; order Saxifragales; family Altingiaceae; genus Liquidambar; species Liquidambar formosana. The sequence goes on from CM077831.1 coordinate 7,268,969, forward strand.
ATTGTTCTTGATGATGGCAGCCACTTCCACCACTTCTCACGTGTCCAGAGGCTTGTCCCACACCCCTAGGATGTTCTCCCATGGCTGGTCATGGCCTCCCACAGTCGTTGGTGGCCATGGCAGCCTAGCCAAGCTCAGGCAGCCCCCTGGTAGTGACGGCTGCATAGAGTTAAGGATGAAACCCTAATTTTGAGTTAATGATGAAACCCTAATTTCATTATGGCATTAATTAAAACCCTAATTGGAATATTAATTACCTTAATTAAGAGTTAATGATTGGTCATTAAATGACCAATCATGGTTATTGATTGTTAGGGCATAATTAATACCATTAATGATGTCTAGGGTTAGGGTTTTGGAAACCCTAATTAGTGTAATTAATTAAGGGTAATTAATACCCTATTTGGCATTAATTAAACCCTAATCCCTTTTATTAAATACCATATGAACCTAGGGTTTTAATGATTGGACATTAAATGACCAATCATAAGGAATTTAATGATTAGGGCTAGCATTTAGGGTTTAGGGTTATGCATTTAGGGTTTAGGGTTTTAGGAAACCCTAATACACTAATTCATCATTTAATTGATTTTATTTAATTCCCACGTTAATTATTTAATTAATATTGATTAATTTTGTAATGTTTTAAATGGTTTAAAATACAATTGGGGATTAAATCAAAATCTGGAAATTCTTAATTAAATGAAATTGTTTTGTTTAAATAAGGAAACCCTAATATTGAATATTAGAGTTATTTTAGGAAACTTTTTATGTTTCTAGTAATTTGATTAATTGAAACTAAATGTCTTAAATATTAAGACTTTATTTAATTCTGGATATTTTTGTTTAAACCTAATAAGATTAGGATGCATTAATGAGATTAATGTAAATCATTCAAGAGAATTACCATAATGCCCATATGTTTTAATGCTTACAGTTTTTCTTTACATTATGCAATGAGATTGTATGTATGTGCTTGGATGATGATTATGGACTATACCCTTTAAACCAATTGTGATTGGCCGTCTTATGAATGGGATGTTATTATTTACAAGAGTTGTAATTTTATTAAGGTGATGTAATTTATTTGGGGCTTGCATGCCACCTTCCCTCTCCCTCTCTCTCTATCATTCTCTTATGTACCCCACATTCCCCTTATGTATCCCTTTCTTTAAATTATGTAAATGTTATGTAATCGAGAGCGCACTAAGGAGCATGGTGGACCCAAAGGAGCATGATAGAGCCCAACAAGCCAATGGTGGAGACCATCAAGCCAAGGGAGCAGATTGAAGGACTTGAAAGCTTAGAGAAGTTTTTCAAGAAAGCATGCATGTTACGAATGGTTTATTTTACGATCACCTACACCCACCTTAGACCTTGGATTCAATCTATTGGCTTGGATTGAATCCTCTCAAAGTCCATAATCATCATAGTGGGAGCATTTATTTATGAGATAATTGTATTAGCTCCAGTACCATAGTTTGGTATATGTTACCTATTCATTTAGGGACTAATATCAAAATATGATACTTTATATATGTTGATATATAATAGCATGCGATGTATGATTTATAATAGCATAAGATGTATGATTATAAATAGCATAATTTATATGTTTAAATTTTGATACATAGGATGCATGTTAATTTGATGAGACCCTTTAAAACCCCTCTTATTTAATATTAAGTTGAAAATGGAGAAGTCATTGGGGAATGAATTCTTCATTGCCTTCCATCATTATAGGATCATCTAACGTCCCTTAATGTGGGTACCTGGCTGCAGACATGTAGGAGCTACCCATGTTAAAGACATTACTTGAAACTATCACATATGAGATATCATGGGGTGCCTAAACTGGTATATACCAAGAAACTAACATGTGAGGTATATATTTGGCGAAACATACCTGTGTGAATGATGGGTTTAACTTAACTAGGGAAGTATTCCAAGAAACTAACATGTGAGGAGTATGTTCCCTAGAGGCAAAACGATTGGAACTTGCTTATGAAGCAATAGACAAAGAGTTGTCTTCTTATTGTGGGTTAGAAGCCAAGAAACTAACATGTGAGGCTTCTAGGTCACAGTGGGACCCCAATCCCCATTAGGAATGAGATTCCCGAATTCCATTAGAGGGTGTATGGAATTTGATAAAATAGTGGGAGGTACCATATGATTAAAGACCCAATCATTATGGATAAAAATGAAATCTAATTCTCTGTTTATGTAGATTACCTAATTACTCACCTCAAAACCCCTATTTCCTAATATATAGGATATTGATAGTTTGACTAAACCCGATTTCTTTGATTGACTTAGGAAATTGAGAATTGTTCTCAATTTCAAAAGATTGTTTATATGCTATTAGGCCTTTTATTAAAGGCCCTCCATAAAACATCCTAAGAAGAAAAAGACACTATGCGCAATTAGCATCTTGTTGCCATGCTATATGATAGTATTGATGACTAATGAGCTTCAGAAGCAAAATTAGTCAATGCAAGTGCCTTTGATGTCCTACATCACATACAAAGGTTGTATTGTGAGTAAAATAATACTATAAAGTATAGTACTTGTAAAGGACTTCTTCTGGACTAGGATGTAATAAAAGTTGTTTATTAATAATCATTCTTTTGAAAAATGATTAATCACATAGAATAGCTTGAGAAGCTAGATGTGATTTAAAATGGAAGCATAGAGGAAAGCAAGTCTTGAAAAGTCAAAGACAAAGAAATATAATTATTTTGTAGTAAACATAAGGTATTGTAAAGGGAACTTGATAAAGTATCAGTCTTCCTAGAAGAACCAAACTTTTGAAGTTTTGGTTCATGCTCTAAACTAAATTGTTGATTAGTTCTGCTTCTTGTTTTTTGGATTCTAGTGTAATCTAAATCGAAGCAGAAAGTTAAGTAGATAATAAGTTACCTTTAAAAATTTTAATAGAGCAAAAGTTGCTAGATTAATTTTGGGAACTTATTTCTTAACTAGGTCATTTAAGACATTCTAGAAATTTGATTTCTGAATTTAAATGACTAATTAGAGCGAATGCAATGTATTCCGAGAATACAAGAGATGTAGAGACTCTCATTTAAATGTAACGATTATGACTTGGTTATGAGATGACCAAACCTATCTTTTACTTGGTGAAGTGAAAGAGTTACATTTATAATTTGACTAATACATTGTGATGTATATAGTCATGTAAAGCATGCATTCAATTACAGTAGACTCATCTTAGAATACCATAGCTCAATGGTGAATCTAAGAGAATGAATTGAATCCTATTAAGATATGGTTTGATCCATGATGAGTTTTACTAATGTATCCATCTAGGATATACCTTAAAATTGCTACATATTGATAATTTAGGGTTCACTCCAGTTTTGTCCCAATTATATCAGATATGATATGGGAAGAAACCCAACTTAAAGAAGTTAAGGCTTGGGCTTGTGCTACGTTTGTCTGGAAACATAATGTAGACAATCTGGAAATAAGGTCAAGTAAGTGTTGAATTGTGGTATATCCTAAAAGTGGTTGGGATAGTATTTCTATTACTCTAATGAACAAAAGTTGTCCATTAGGATGATTGCTGGATTTTCTTGAGAAATAGTTCATTCAAGAAAGATGCAAAAGTAGATAGAATTTACAGAATTGTTTGTAAAGCCACAAACCAACAAAGATCCAACCCTTGCCCCTATTGAGGCAAAACCTTTAATTACACCACATTCTTTTCATAGATCAAATTGGATATTTCTTTAACATAAGAGAGATATTGTATCTCCATTAGAATGTGAAAGAATTGTTCTTTGGTGATAAAGATCACCAAGATAATCCTATTGATTATGATTAGGCGATGTTTGACATCAACTTGAGAAATGACTAAGTGTCATTAAATCCAATATGGACAGGTAGAGACCTAAAAGGCTTGGCTATTTAAGAATGTTTTCAACATAGGCAAAAGTTGTCTATAAAGAAACTTGTTTGATAATAGTTATGCTGAAATCCATTTGGATCTTGTTATCTATAAACACACATTTTGAATATAAGATATGTCAAAAAGGATATAAAGATGTTATATCAAATGGTGAAAAACCATAAAAGTGTGTAAATTATAGAAGTCTATTAATAGACTACAAGGTTCTCATAATTAGAACATCTATAAAGTTGAAGTAATCAAATTGTTTGATTTCTCTCATTGTATAGATGGACCATGAGTGTATAAAAGGTTAGTGGGAGTGCTATCGTTTTTCTTTATCCTAAGTATAGATGACATCCTAATCATTATGAATGATATATGAATGTTATCTAATGTAAAGTTTTGGTTTTTGGAGAAAAACTAATTCATGAAAGATTTGGCAAAAGCATTCAACAAGATCTATAGAGATAGATCATATAGATTGCTAAGTATCTCCAAATCACTAAACATAGTTGAAATGTTGAAGGAGTTCAACATGGAGAATTCTAAGGGAGGTCTGATTTGCTTCAGATAAGAATTCATTATTCAAGGGTATGTGCCCTAGGATAATACAAGTAAGGTTCTTAAAGTGTTAAGAAGCCTTATTCTACACTATGTATTGAACCTGATATCTATTATGTTGTAATTGTTACAAATAGTTATCAGTCAATTCAAATTTGGAATATTGGATTGTATATGGAAATTGTAAACTCATAGTAGATGGGTATATGGATTTGGATATAATCCATAGGGGGTATATTTTATATTCACTTTAGTTGGTGAAATACTTAATGGAAGAACTGTATGAAAGATACAGTGGATTCCATTATTAAGGGTGAATTAATTGTCGCATTGTCTAGGAGACTGTTTGGATCTATAAGTTCATTTAGAACTTGGAGTTGTTCCTTCCATTGAGTTGCCCACACCTTGTTTTGTGACAACAATGGGTCTATAGCTCAAGTATAGGAATCACGGTCTCATCAAAAGTCCAAACACATAGAGCGACAATTCCAAGTGATTAGAGGAATCATTGGAAAAGGTAATAGATACATTACAGAAGATGTTATCTACATAAGTTTTTGTAGACCTACTGACTAAAGCTTTAAAACATAATTGGTTATGTCTAAGACCAACATCTTGAGAAGATAGGTATGCGATACATGGTCAATTGGCTTTAGTGCAAGTGGGAGATTGTTAGGATTATGCCCTAGAGCCAATCATGGAGATGATTGTTTAGGGATTAGGAACAATCATTTGATTTCATTTATGTATGTCACATTTATTATTGATTTAATAAAAGGGCTTATTCTATTATGTTTATATGCATCATTTATATTTACATAATATGTCCATGGAGTTAGAGTTGAGAATATGGAATTACAAAGAGTTGTAATTTTGAGACTATAGATATCTCTGTACTAAACTCCTAAAGCATTCCTAGTTGAAGGTTCACTATGATGGACAGTAATGAACCATAGGACTAGCACTTGTTAGGTTGACTCTATAGGAGGATAGCTAGTCTCAAGCTATTTGTGTGGAGACACTACAACCAACAAGTGGGTGCCTATTACGAGAATAGGTACACTGAATGTGACCAAAGATATGAGATAAACTGAATGGAGTTTTTCCTGCCTATCAATTAGTTTCTTATTGTTATAGTGGTACAAGTAATCCTTAGACCTGAGACACCATAGTTGTCTTATGCATGTAGCTTTAGAAGTTTGATAACACTAAGTGCAAATCCTATTCTAGGGTTTGCAAAGGTGTTCATTGGCCCTATTGCTATGTGTATGAAGGCATGTGAGTGATCAACAAGGGATCCATCACTCTCAGGAAAAAGAGAGAGAATGTCTCATATAGCATTCATAATATAACTCATTAAATCCATGGCCATGGTAGGATGAATATGAAAAGAGTTTCATGAGTTCATCAATGAGTTGATATCTATGAATGAGTATAAAGTAATTGAACTAGGGACTTGACAGACTTCCATGTCCTATTAGTTCAATTGGAGACATTGTGTTGAAGGAAGGATGCAATTGTAACCTATAAACTATAACAGAAGGGTTCTTTGTAAATGACTATTCACCTCATTAAGGACCACACCATGAGCCATATGCTAGGTGTTACTCATGGTTAGTAGAAGCCCTAATTGATATAAGTGAGTTATAATCAATTAGGGAATTGGAAGGAGTTCCAATTAGACCCTAAATGGAAAGAGTTCCATTGTGCACACCTTGTGCTATTCCTACTACTTAATGATGTGAACCCAATGGGTCACACACTGATCATGCAAGAAGGGCTTTAAAGTCTATGAGAGAAAGGGTTTTAGTGAATAAAGAATAGTTCTTTATGGGCCTATTTGTATTTGATACAAATAATAGGGGTTAATGTGCAATTAAGAGTAATTACACATAACCCTATTAGAGTTTCTTCCCCATGGCCAGCCCCCTTTAGTGGGCTGCCTATATAAGTCACACTTATGTGTGACATGGCATAAGAGGCTTGCACAATAAACCCTAGCTGTCCAGCCCTTTGGAGGCTCTCTTCTCTCTCTCTCTCTTCTCCACCTCTAGCAACAACAAGGAAGAAGAAAGAAAAGGCTTGAAGCTCTAGCTAGGTGTGGATACCGTTGGAGGCAGCACACTTGGGCTGCTCATTCACTGCTGTCCGGAGTAGAAGCTTGGAGCAAAATGGAGAAGACAAAAATCCTGTAAGTGTTCTAACCCTCTTCGTAGTTAGGGTTTGATTTTGTGTTATGCATAGTTAGATTCATGGGATTGGGAATCGTAGGAAAAATTTTTTATATTCCGCACTTCTATTTTTCCCTCTTGTTCGATTCCCAACACCGAGAGTATCTGGATACTCTAAAGAGCCGACCTTCGGAAGGTATGGATCATGCTCTAAACTAAATGTTAGTTTTGCTTCCACTTGGGTACTTAATTCTAATGTGAATTTTGAATTCCATACAGGATCTAGTGGGAAGCAGAAGGCTGAGTAGAAGCGGAGTATCCCTTCGAGTAGAGAATGGAGCAAAGTGTTGCTGTATTAGCTATAGGACTCGCTGCTTGACTCCACCTGAAGGAGTAGTTTAGAATTAATAAGCTATCTTTACATTCCAGAAGTTTTAAAGAAACATTATCTTTATTTTAGTTTAGCCTAAACAATGTTTTATTTTGATTTAATAAATGTTTTTATGAAGAGTTCATTACTTCTGGAATTTATAGCATTTATCTTCTAAACCACGTTGCAAACATGAATTGCATAAAGCATGATAGCTCTAATATTGAATGCTAATAAACCCAAGAGAACAATAGATGAGAACTAATACATAATGATGTATGTAGAGGATTCTCTTACTTTACAACCTTTACCGATGATTCGTTCTAGGTTTGGGTTTGTATACTTAATGAAGTACAAGTCTGAAACATTTGAAAGGTTCAAAGAATTCAAATATGAAGTAGAGAAACAAACCGGTAAAAGTATTAAAGCTCTTCGATTAGATCGGGGAGGCGAATATTTAACCAGTTAATTTTCAGATCAACTTGTTTAAATAGGCATTCAAATGGACACCTCTTGGAACACCATAACTTAATGGTGTGTCAGAAAGGAGGAAGAGGACCTTATTGGATATGGTCCAATCCATGATAAGTTACAATGACCTAATATCATCCTTGTTAGGATATGCCCTAGAAATTGCCGCGTACCTGTGAAACAGAGTTCAAACCAAGGCTGTCCCTTAAGACCTATATGAGATATGGAAAGGGAAGCACCAAACCTTAAACATGTTAAGGTATGGGGTTGCACTGCATATGTAGAGACACATGATGTAACCAAATTGGAAATCAAGATAACTTAAATGTAGGTTTGTGGTTTATCCTAAAAGGAGTTTAGGATATCATATCTATCATCCTAATGAACAAAAGTGTTTGTTAGTAAGTTTGCAATCTTTCTTAAAAAAGAATTTATTCAAGAAGGAGGCAATAACAGGAAAATAGAACTCAAAGAGTTGTCTAATGAGACACAAACCAAAATTGATGCAACCCCTGTCCCTGTTGAGACAGAACCCGTTATTGTACCATGATTGTACAAAGGGTTAGTGGGGGTACGATTACATTTATGGTCCTATAAGTGGATGACATTCTACTTATAAGGAATAATGTAGAGATGTTGTCAAAAGTGAAAAATTGGTTTTTCACAAAGTTTTTCCATAAAAGATTTGGAAGAAGCATCCTATATTCTGGGAATGGAGGTCTATAGAGATAGATCTTAAAGGATGCTAAGTCTCTCCTAGTCAAAGTACATAGACAAGATTTTGAAAGAGTTCAAAATGCATGATTCCAAAAGGAGGTCTAATTCCTGTCAGACATGGAATCAAGTTGTCTATAACTAAAAGACTAGATATCAGTTTTGCTGTAAATGTTATGGGCAGATATCAGGCAGACCCAGATAAGGAACACTAGGAAGCAGTCAAGGCTATCCTTAAGTTCTTGAGAAGAACTAAAGGACCTATGCCTTGCCTATGGAGAAAGAAACTTGAAATGGTTGGTAGAACGGATACAGATTTTCAATCTGACAATGATGATAGGAGATCAACATCGAGGTATGTTCTCACCTTAAATGGTGGAGCTGTAAATTTGAGCGCATTGCTGCATGTTTGGATGAGTAAGTTCATTGCAGAACTAGGAGTGGTTCCTGACATTGAGAAGCCTTTACTATTGTTTTTGTGACAACAATAAGGCTATTGCTCAAGACAAGGATCCACGGTCTCATCAAAAGTCCAAACTTTAAGCGACGATTCCAAGTGATTAGAGAGATCATTGGAAGTGATGACATATACATATAGAAGTTTAATACAACAGAGAATAAAGAAGACCCCTTTACTAAAGCTGTGACCCAAGTGTGTTGGATCACTACCGACAAGATATGGGTATGAGATACATGGTGGATTGGCTGTAGTGCAAATGGAAGATTGTTAGGATTCTGCCCTAGAGCCAATCATAGAGATGATTGTTTAGGGATTAGGAACAATCAATTGATTTCATTTATATATGTCACATTTATTATTGATTTAATAAAAGGGCTTACTCTATTATGTTTATATGCATCATTTATATTTACATAATATGTCCACGGAGTTAGAGTTGAGAATATGAAATTACAAAGGGTTGTAATTTTGAGACTCTAAATATATCTCTGTACTAAACTCCTAAATCATTCCTAGTTGAAGGTTCACTATGATGGACAGTAATGAACCATAGGACTAGCACTTGTTAGGTTGACTCTATAAGAGGATAGCTAGTCTCAAGCTATTTGTGTGGAGACACTACAACCAACAAGTGGGTGCCTATTATAAGAATAAGTACACTGAATGTGACCAAAGATATGAGATAAACTAAATGGAGTTTTAACCTTCCTGTCAATCAGTTTCTCATTGTTATAGTGGTACAAGTAATCCTTAGACCTGAGACACCATGGTTGTCTTATGCATGTAGCTTTAGAAGTTTGATAACACTAAGTGCAGATCCTATTCAGGGGTCTGTAAAGGTGTTCATTGGCCCTACTGCTATGTGTGTGAAGGCATATGAGTGATCAACAAGGAATCCATCACTCTCAGGAAAAAGAGAGTGAATGTTTCATACAGCATTCATTGAATATAACTCATTAAATCCATGGGCCCATGGTAGAATGAATATGGAAAGGAGTTTCCATAAGTTTATCATTGAGTTGATATTAATGAATGAGTATAAAGTAATTGAACTAGGGACTTGACAGACTTCCATGTCCTATTAGTTCAATTGGAGACATTGTGTTGATGGAAGGATGGAATTGTAACCTATAAACTATAACAGAAGGGTTCTTTGTAAATGGCTATTCACCTCATTAATGACCACACCATGAGCCATATGCTAGGTGTTACTCATGGTTAGTAGAAGCCCTAATTGATATAAATGAGTTATAATCAATTAGGGAATTGAAAGGAGTTTCAATTAGACCCTTAATGGAAAGTGTTCTATTGTGCACAACATGTGTTATTCCTACTACTTGATGATGTGAACCCAATGGGTCACACATTGATCATGCTAAGAAAGCTTGAAATTCTATGAGAGAAAGGGCATAAGTGAATAAAAGAATTGTTCTTAAGGGACAAGTTTGTATTTGATATAAACTAGAGGGCTTATTGTGTAATTAAAGAGTAATTACATAAAACCAATTAGGGTTAGAAGTCCCCTATGGCCGGCCCTATGTGGAGGCTATATATAGCCTCATGTCATGTGATGACATTAACACAATTGGTATTCCTAAGTGCTGGCCGAAATTCACTAAGGGGCTTTCTCTCTCTCTCCCTCTTCTCCACCTCTAGCAACAACTAGGAAGAAGAAGGAAAGGACTTCAAGCTCAAGCTAGGTGTGGATACCATTAGAGGCAGCACACTTGGGCTGCTCATTCACCGCTGTCCGGAGATAAAGATTGGAGTAAAAAGGAGAAGACAAAGCTTGGAGCATAAAGGAGAAGACATTAATCAACTATAAGTAATCCTAACTCTCTTGGTAGTTAGGGTTTATGTTTTTGTATTATGCATAATCGGATTCATGGGTTTGGGAATCGTAGGAAAATTTTAATTCCGCTTTTGTAGTTTTCCTCCCTAGTTAGATTCCCAACATGTTCTAGGAGTTTAGTACAGAGATATATTTACAGTCTCAAAATTACAACTCTTTGTAATTTTATATTCTCAACTCTAACTCTATGGACATATTATGTAAATATAAATGATGCATATAAACATAATAGAATAAGCCATTTTTATTAAATCAATAATAAATGTGACATACATAAATGAAATCAAATGATTGTTCCTAATTCCTAAACAATCATCTCTATGATTTGCTCTAGGGCATAATCCTAACACATTGTAGGTTAGGGTATATATAGTTGATGAAGTATAAATCTAAAGCGTTTGAAAAGTTCAAAGAATTTAGATATGAAGTTGAGAAACAAACTGGTAAAAGTATTAAAGTACTTCGATCAGATCGAGGAGGAGAATACTTAACCAATTATTTTCTAAATCATCTTATGGAAGCTGGCATTCTATCTCAGTGGACACCTCCTGGAATACCACAACTCAATGGTGTGTCTGAGTGGCAGAATAGAACCTTATTAGATATGGTACGTTCCATGATGAGTTACATTGATTTACCATCATCCTTTTGGGGATATGCCTTACAAACCACTGCGTATTTGTTAAATAAGGTTCCATCCAAATTCATCCCAAAGACACCGCATGAGATGTGGTATGGGAAGGTACCAAGCCTAAGATACATTAGGGTTTGGGGTTCCACTACATATGTAAAGACACATGATGTAAACAAATTGGAAGCAAAGTCAATGAAATGTAGGTTTGTGGGTTATCCTAAAGAAAGTTTAGGATACTACTTCTATTATCCTGACGAGCAAAAAGTTATTGTAAGTAAGTTTGCCATCCTTCTTGAGAAAGAGTTCATTCAAGAAGGAGGAAACAACAAGAAAATAGAACTCAAAGAGTTATTTGATGAGACACAAACTGACATAGATCCTATCCCTGTCCCTGATGAGACAGAACCTATTATTGTACCACCACCTATCCATAGATCTAGTAGGATATCTGTTGTACCTGAGAGATATGGATTTCTCAATCAAGATGCAGAGGAATTGTTCCTAGGTGATAAAGAACACCTAGATGATCCCACTACTTATAGACAGGCGATATTAGATATCGACTCGAAAAGATGGCTCGATGCCATAAAATCCGAAATGGACTCAATGTATTCCAACCATGTCTGGACTTTAGTAGATCCACCTGAAGGTATTGTACATATAGGCTACAAATGGATCTACAAAAGGAAGATAAGTTTAGATGGAAAGTATTGGGAATCGAACTAGAGGGAAAAATCGAAGTGCAAAATATAAAAATTTTTCCTACGATTCCACAGCCCATGAATTTAACTATGCATAATACAAAAACAAAACCCTAACTATAAAGTGTGTAAGAGCACTTACAGTTTAATTGTCTTCTCCTTTTTGCTCCAAGCTTCGAATCCGGACAGCAGCGTATTAGCAATCCAAGTGTATTGCCTCTAATGGTATCCACACCTAGCTAGAACTTCAAGCCTTTTCCTTCTTCTTCTTTGTTGTTGCTAGAGAGAGAGAGAGAGAGAGAAGAGAGCCTCCAAGACTTCGGACGGCTAGGGCTTGGATGAGTATGTCACACTCCATTTTTGTCACCTTAACTAGGGTATATCATTTCATGTAGGATTTCATGTTCTTTTTTAGTCTAGTCTTTTGCATTGAGTTTCTATGGTATTGAATATCATGTGTATGAATTTTGAAGTGATTTGGAGTTCATTTCAATAGTCAATAAGAACTTTTGTGATTTTGAGGGCAGAATCGTCTTTTAAGTCGTATATTCCATTTGACTTTGGAATGAGTCCCAAGTCATCCCTTTGAGTTCATATGAGTATATAGAGTCTATATATAGGTTCAATTTCATGAATTAATGATTTAGGATCAATTCGACTCATAACGGTTTAAGTTGGTTAAAAGACCCTTTCTTGGTTTGCTCAAATTGACTCACAAGACCCACTCAATTTTCTCTCATTTAACTCTAATTTGGCTTTGTTTACATCCTAGATGTGGTTAGAAAGGTGGAATTTTGATTTGGAAAGCATTTGGTTTAACTTTGTGTGCAAACCCAAGCTTTGCGACGGTGGTGCACCATGGTTAGCCGCCTTTGTAAAACCTAACCATGCACCTATGGCTAAGGAATTTTGTCTTAAAATGCCTAAAAATGTGTTTCCCATCGAAATACAGTCGTTTTGGCTTTTATTTCGTCAAAATCGGACTTAATTTGACCTCTGTAGGACTTTTAGAGCGATCAGGAGTCAAAACCGGAGCGGAATAGACACTACAAGAAAAAGGTTGATAGATGATGCTTTTAGAATTTAAAAAGATGACCATTTTTTAAAAACCAGTCATCTTTTGATTTTTAGGTTAAAAAGATGACTAGTATTTAAGTTCAAACTTAAAACATGTCATCTTTGAAATAACAAAGATGACTGGTTTTTAAAAATATCATAACAAAAGATGAATACTTTTAAAAACCAGTCATCAATTAACTTTCCTCCTGTGTCATTTTTCTCTCTAACTCCCCAATCCTCTTTTAACACAACCTACCTTTTTTTTTTCTCTCTCTCTTTCTCTATCTCTCCAATATCCATCCCTCAGTTTCTCACAAAGCCTCATGCATTAGCACCACAACCCTCACCGTTGCCGTCGCCTAGGCCAGGCCACCCTCACCGTTGCCGTCGCCTAGGTCAGGCCACCCTCATCGTTGCCGTCGCCTAGACCATCCTCACCGTTATCGTCGCCCAGGCCACCCTTATCGTTGCCATCACCATCTCCATCTGCCTCACTCACGCTGACAATGTTGCGATCCACTTCGCTAGAAGTTGCTGCTGGCCTCATCGGAGTTTGTCCAAGGTATATCTCTCTCTTTCTTTCTCAATCTGTCTAGATCTATTCGAATCTACCTTGTATGTTTTTCTCTGCTTTTTTTTTAATTTTTTTTGGGTGCATTCTTTGTATCTCTCTCTTTTTCTTGCTTCCAATCTTTGTCAGCAGTTTTGCTTCTCAATGTATAGTTACATGTGCAACTACATTAGGGTTTCATATGTTCTTGATTAGGTTTAATTTCAGGTTGGGGTTTGGTGTGATTCATTATACACCATATGTTATTCGATAATGTTCTCGGGTGTTTGGGTTGGGTTTTATTTTTTTCATTGGTTTGAGACAATGTTTCAGCTGGAATTATATAAGGGTATTTAAGATTTGCAATGTTTTTTGGGGGTTTTAATTTGGGGATTTTCTGAGGATATGATACGTGTGGTTTTAATTATATAAAGGCATAAACTTAGGTTTTCAGTTGCTTTCTGGTTCTAATTTGGGGCTTGGCTGTGAGATTTCCTTGGCTTCAATTCGTCTGGTGTTTCTTCAGTTGCTTTCTGGTTTATCTCTCATCACTTGTAGCCCCTGTTTTTCCTCTGCTCTTTTTTGCTTTGCTGCTCCTTTGTCTATTCGATGTTTTCTTTTTTTTGTTGTTATGCTGGAGGGTGTATTGGAAGGTGTGTTGGTTGGAGTGTTTGGCCTAGGGTGATGTTTGTTTTGGGCGTATCTTCTTGGCTATAGGGGTGTTTTCTTCCTGCTTCATGCTTCCTGTTATCCAGCGGGGTGCTTCTTGTGTTCATTCTAATTAACACAAGTGATGGTCCAAACGAAATGCTATTCTTTTTCTAAATATTTTGTTTTTTTTTTAATTTTTAAATCTTGACATGTATTTAATCACTTATAATCTATTAAACTTAGCTCTATGTATTGTATAAAACATAATTACTTTATAGATTAATTTTTATGACATGATTATTATAAACTAAGGTTTGAATGTAGGATTAGTGTTTGTTGTTTCATTAACAATTTAAAATCCTTATGAGTGCTACTTATATTAATGTTGCATGTTCCTATTTGTCATCTCCTAATTTCGATAGACCTAAGTGAGTTCATTTCTTGCCCTAGTATGAAGCTAATGATATGGGTTCAAAATTATATATTTTGATTTGGTTTTAGAGGACCGTGGTGTTTTTTTTTTTTTTTTTTTTTTTTTTTTTTTTTTTTTTTTTTTTTTTAAATAATTTAAATGTGGGGGTTGTTTGTTTGTGAAGGTAGTTTCTTTATGCTCAAGTACTGCTATGAGTTAGGTGTGAAATATGTTAACTAGATAAAGTCGGAATTTTTGGAAGTTCTAATGAGAACTTTAATTGAAAATTTTGGAGATTAAATTCTATCCAAAAATTCCATATACTTAGGTGGAATTTGACTCTGTTGGCTGTTGCAGTAACCAAAAAAATAAAATAAAATTCCATTTTGATGGGACATCCAAACAGGTCCTCGGCAGGTGGCTATAGGCCTTTTACGTTGTAAAACCAAGGTTTAGAACTAAGCTTCTAATTATAAGAGTCATAAGTGTCATCTTTTCCTTTGAACCGAAAAACGGAGGTAAATAAATCTGCTTTCAAGCAGATTCTTTAATCTAATGCAATTTCCCAAGAAACAAACACTACTCAGCTCTGAGAATAACCTGTGAACAACACAAGAATAATAACAATGATGAGGACAACGTGGATAATGATACATAAAAAAACCTAGCGACAAGCGAACACACCAAGCCAAACTTGCAATCTCAGATATCCGTGAATGTTTCATGTTCCATGAACAATTCAAGGATCATTTTTTTTTTTTTTTTTTTGGGTATAAAAGTGTTGGAGAATTTTGCAACAACGACAATAGATAAACTAATAAGGGGAAAAAAAAAATTATTCAAGAATAGAAACATCAATGCTTTTAAGAAAAGCTAAAATCCCTTTGAATTAAGGACACATCAAGACACTGGAAGCAAATGTATTTTGGCCTTGATGATTTTTGCAGGGTTTCTTGATGATTTTTGTAGTTTTGTTTTACATCATTTATGGAAAATTTTTTATCTTATATGATCTATGATTTGTCCTGCAGGGATTCTATCAAACATGATTGTAGCTCTGTTTGGATTCAATTCTTAAATGGGGAAACTCTCTTTTCTTGTTTTAAATATTTTATTTTGTTCACTTTGTTTATAATTAGATACTATGTGATTTAAAATGGATCCATGATGCATCTATGTACTTTGTTTGATATGCAGCTGTCACACCCCATTTTTGCACCACCTTACTAGGGCTCATCATTTCATGCATGTTTTTGTTTTGTTTTTGAGTCTAGTCACTTGCATTAGTTTTCTAGAGTCACAAGGACAATGGATATGAATTTTGGTTCAAATTGGAGTTGATCTTGAGGGATAATAAGAGCTTTTGTGACTTGAGGGGCATAATCGTCTTTTAAGTCCCAAACTTTTCATTTGACCTTGGAATGATCTCCAAATTGTTAATTGGAGTTCATATGGATGCATATGAGGTATTAAGTCCCGTGGCCCTGATGATGAGTTTAGTGTGGTTATTTACGGATTATCCTTGAAGAATTAGTGTGAATCACAGCATGAGATTTTTGGTTAAAATGAAAAGAAAATTATTTTATTAAATTAGCCATTTTTATCATGACACTAACACGTGTACGTATGTGATGAGTGTGTGTACGCACATACGATACATGTGTATGCGTGTTAGCGGTCAGTCTCCCAATTTTTATAAAAGACAATTTCCTTTTCCTATTCAGATTAGAAGTCTTTTATCATTATAAAATACCTTTTGATTATTCTCCAAGGAAACCTAGTCCAGGAAGGAAAGGGAAACTCCAGATTTCAGCTATAAATACTCTCTTAATGTCTTTAAACAAGGGAGAGGAGAAGAGGGTTTAAGGGGAGTGAAATTCGTCATAATTCAGCAGCAGATTTTCTGAGAACCAGCAGTCGTATTTTAATCATAACTTTTTCATCCGAAGTCAGAATTTGATGAAATTGGTCTTGTTAGAAAGATAATTCAATTCTCTACAACTTTGTATTTCACAAGCTTTGTCCAAATCCAACGTTTTCATACCCAAAAACGCGATTGAAGTTGCTGCTGCTGCAAAGTGACGAAAATCACTTTTCTTTTCTCTTGTTCTCTTTTTGTTTTCTATTTTCTTTTCAAAGTTGAGTGAGTTTTGATCTCTTTGCTGTGATACCACTTTGACAAAGAGGAGGATTCGTGTTGGTTTGATTCACTCTAAAGACCTGAGGAGCCACGAACAATTACAAACACAAAGGAAGGCCCTTCCTAAGGTATTCTCCTTCTCTATTCAAGCTTAAACTAGGTTTTCATATGGGTTAGGCTTATTGCATGTTAAAGGTAACTTTTTTATCATGTATTAACACTCTAGCTAGTTAATATACATGGAATATCTATTTTTTATCTACTGTTTAGCATGCTTTAGGGCTGTCCTTTAGGTTTTTAATGCATAGTTATGATTCTTGTGCTCCTGTTTGTCCTTGTGCTAGGATTAGTGTCATTGCATGTTAGAGTTAGGATTTTCATCATGTTATATTGCTTTAGTTAGTTAATATGCATGATTTAATTTCTGTTTAGTTTGGTTTTAGCATGATTAAAGTATGTCTTGTGAGTTTTTAAGCATATTTGTGAGTTTAGGGTTTTAGAGTCATTGTTTCGTGTTTGTTTTCATATAGCATGATAAAGTAGACTTTTTTATTGGTTTTTCTTCGTGTTTGCTGTATATGTTTTTCATATAGAGTAAACATGATAGTTTTGCATGCATGTTAGTATGTTTTAGGGTTTTTATGCATGATATGGTTCTAGGAATATGTTAGGACTTATTATTGTTCGCTGTTTTTGCTATTGGCATGCTTAGTGGATGATTTTAGGTCATAATACTATTCTGTCCAGATTTGCATGTTAGTGTTTTTGCATGGTTTTGAGCACTTGTAAGGGTGCAAATAGGTGTGGTATTTGTCCTATGGCAAATAGGGCTGCTTATGTCTGAAATGGCTAAATGCTTGGAGTAATTGCGCTCAGGTAAGTGGGTGTAAAGGTGCCCCAATTCACCTTTCTTCCTTATCCCTTCTCTTCTCCCTATCTAGAGTTAATTTTTAATATGATCCTATGGTTTAATTAGAGGTTTCCTTCATAAACAAAATTCTGGTTTTTATTAAGGTTTCCATTTTGTGGATTTCTTTCCTAAAATCAAACTTTCTATCAATTCTCTTTTGATAAAATAAGGAAACCTAGGGTTTTAACCATAGGTTTGTATTAGGATTTAACCTTAGTTCTAATCGAACTACGTGGACTTTGATCCATGTATTTCGTTGCATGGTACGTAGGCGCTCTTCGTGAGGCTCAAGTCCGTTTTAGGATCCAAGCATCCTAGGTTTATTTTTGTTTTCTTTTCTTCTTTTTCTTTTTCTGTTTTTATGTGCATATTATGCATGGATGGATGAATGAAATATATGATATGCATGCAATTCTTGTGATGATATACTTGCTGATTTTTGTATGGAAAGATCTTGATTTAGCCCAAATGAACTGAGAGACCGAAAGGGTGACATGGGTGCCTATAGGCTTTGCCTAGAACCTTCCCATGTCATAACCTAGCCTCCGAATCCCCGATTTCTTTGGTTTTCAAAAGATTGGTTTTTGCCTTTCCTTTTTTATGGAGTCATTCAAATTGTTTTCCTAAAACAAACTATTTTTAGGGTTTTCCTTGTTTCCTTTAAAAAATAAGGTGGCGACTCCTTTCCTTTTTCTTTTTCAAACCCATTTTCTTTCAATCCCTTGTGGGCCCAATTTCCGGGGTTCACAGTTTGGCGACTCCACTGGGGATGTTGTGGGCTAGACTCTATAAAGTTTAATTGGGCTAAGTTAATTTCTTATGTTTAATTAAAATCAATCACATTGCATCCGCTTGATTGTGTGCTTTCATTTATTGCATTGTGTGCGCAAACTCTTGCATGCTAGGATCGATGTCCCTCGATGTATCCTTGCCAGCGATCGGCCTAGTCTCAAGCTTGGTTTTCCTGATTCCATGTGTTGGGGCGAAAGCTATCAACCTCTCTTGCCTAGTACCCTTGGGCTTGCCCTTGGGTATATTAAATGAGTTAATGACGTACTGCTGGACCCACGCGGCGTTCCTGATGCCACATGTGGTTAGGTATAAGGATTGCTCAAGCAAGTGAAGGACCCTAGCCTACCCTTATCATTAGTCCATATAGACAGACTTGTAGGACACTACAGTCTCACCTTTATGCACCCACAATTGTTTGTAATGATGCTATGCCGTGTTTGTGGTGTGAGGCTTTATATCTTATGCCCTTAACATAGACCTTTAAACCCTAGCCTTCGTTAAGGCCATGGGTTAGGAGGAATAAATTAAGGAAATAGGATGTAAAGCTATGTTTGTGATGTGCTAGTCCTAGGGGATTAATTAAACCTAGTTGAAGGACTCTATGCCCTATTCTTTAAAACATACCCTTAATCCATGATCCCTGTAAAGGTAATTGGATAAAAGGAATGAATTAATTGAACATGGTGTAGAGACCAAGTTCATTAAGGAAAATATGGAGGTTTAGGACAAGTCCTTAGGCTAAAGGTTAAAACTTTTCTATCCATAGACGTGCTGGCTTGGATCCGCAATCCACAAGGGCGTCTAGTGAGTGTTGAGTCTACCCATCAGACAGACATGGCCGACGAAAGAACTAGTGAGGGGCACTTTGACCTTGAGGCTTGCCTGAAAGCCATCATAGCCAAGCTTGACCATACCGCCGAGACATCCGATACCGCATTGAAAATAGCTCAAGAGAACCAACAGAAGATGGCGGATCTTGAACAAAATGGCTCTAAGGCCCATTCCTCGGGTATACCTCATGGGGCTGGCACCGAAGAGGGACCTCAATCCAATGAGAACACCAAGACAAGGGGGGAAAGTAGCTCGAAACCTGAGGTCACCAACCTAGAAGGGGAAGCCAAGGGGAAAGGTACTAGCAGTGATTCCGTGTTAGCTAGCAAGGTAGAAGCTTTGGAGAGAACCATAAAAGGGATTCGCAGGGCTGATGACATGGTCGATGTGCGGACTCTATCCCTGTTTCCAATGGCTCGTATTCCACTACAATTCAAGATGCCGGAGTTAGAAAAGTTCGATGGGACGGGTTGCCCTAAGACTCATTTGAAGATGTACGTGCGAGCTATACACCCTCGAGGGGCTACTGACGAGCTTTTAGCTCAAATGTTCCATGAAACCTTGGCCACTTCTGCTTTGAAATGGTTCTTATCCTTGGATGAGAATAGAACCCGGACTTGGGAAGACATATGCAATGAGTTTTCAGAGCACTACAAGTATAACACAGAGGTGGACGTTACTCGAAGGGACCTAGAAACCACCAAGCAAGGGGCTCATGAAACTTTCTCCGCTTACATTACAAGGTGGAGACAAAAGGCGTCGAGAATGACGGATAGGCCGAATGAGGAGGACCAAATTCAGTTAGTAGTTAAGAACCTACTGCCCGTGTACCACAAGCACTTATTTGCCCACTATTTCCCCAATTTCAAAGCTCTCATTGGGGCTGGCACGCAGGTTGAAGATGCTATCAATGATGGGACAATCAAGACTGAGGAAGTGAGGAGTCGCAAGACAAACTTTACTGGGAAGAACAATGCTGAGGTCAACACCATAACTCAACCAATCCAACCCTTTTCTCTCAATGATGTCAACCTACCTCACCAATTCACTGACCTATTCATGCCACTCGAAAGAGTCCTTGAAAAGCTCATAAGTCGTGACCTATTGAAGCCACTCGACCCAAGACCCCCACCAAATCCCTTACCCAAGAGCTACAATGAGAATGAGTACTACAAGTACCACCAATCCAAAGGCCATGCCACCAATCGCTGTATTCGCCTTCGCCACCAAGTCCAAGACCTCATTGACAAGCAAGTCATTTCACCACCAACTCGTCCAAATGTCACCCGTAATCCTCTCCCATCACACAACAACACACCCCCACCTAACACCATAAATGCCATTGGGGTTGAATCCTCTCGCCCTCGCCATCCCATAAGACAATACACTCCGCTCCCCATGACCTTAACCCGTCTCTTCACCATTTGCCGCAATAACAGCCTTATCATGCCACTTCCACCAAAGCTAAGACCATCAACCCCTCACCAATATTGCCAATACCATCGTGCACCCGGCCATGACACCGAGGCTTGTTCTATACTAAAGAAGATCATCCAAGACCTCATTGACCAAAAGGTTTTGTTGTTGCCAAAGAAATCTATCCAACAAGAGCTGAAAGAAAGATATGAAGCAGGGGATCCTCAGGTTGGCCTATTAGGTGAAGCGTCGGGAAATATGATTACTATGTGCTGTACTCAAGCCCAAGTCCGATATCAGATGAGCCGATAGTCCCTTCAGGTTGGGATGACTTGCCGACAGAGATGGAGAGCATCGACATGATAGAATGGGATGACTTGATGAATGACTCCGAGGAAGTCCATGACATATGGGCTAGTGATGATGAGTTGGACCATATAACCAGAGGGGGTCGCCATTTCAAGCCTCCCCACCTAGAATCTGAAAATCCGTTGGAAGATTTGGAAGGGCAGAGGCGTCCTAGCTTGCAAGAAGAAGAGGATGAAGTGCTTAGGCAGCTGAAGAAGACCAATGCCAACATTACTATTTGGGGCTTGCTCATGGCCTCGCATAAGCACAGACAGACCGTGTTGAAACTGTTGAATTAGATACAAATGCTTGTTGACACATCCCCCGAGGGATTGGTACATTTGGTGAATCCAACTCCCAAGAACTCAACCATCGTGTTCACCGATGTAGACCTACCTAAAAGCGGGCCGAGCCATTCTCAAGCTCTCTATGTGACCGTTGACACTATGGGGAAGAGGGTTCCCACCGTTCTTATCGACAATGGGTCCGCACTGAATGTATGTCCTCTCCGAACTGCCACTGTTTTGGGTTTGGGACCCACTGATTTCACGCCATCTGGGCAGACCGTAAGAGCTTATGACAACACCCGCCGAGAAGTAATAGGGGTAGTTACTTTGCCTCTTATCATGGGACCCACTGAATTTAGGGTAGAATTCCAAGTGTTGGATGTGCCGTCATGTTTCAACTTGTTGTTGGGCCGACCTTGGATCCATCCTGCTGGGGCTGTGCCATCTTCATTCCATCAAAAGGTGAAGTTTCCTTATGAAGGAGCCATAGTAACACTTCAAGGGGACTATGAATTGAAACTCGCAAGTGTGCCTATATGTGAGATACAACCTGAATCAGCAGCGATACCGCTATCTGGGTTTGACTATGTCCAATGCATTGAAAAAGAGCTCGAAAAGGGTGAATTAATACCCTTGGACTTTTGCCCCCATGGCAACTTGCACGTCGGTGAAATAATGAGAAAGATGAGTTTCTTTCCAGGCATGGGGCTAGGGCGTCGCCAACAAGGGATCCCTACGTCTATTCAAAGCCGTGTCACCTCATACACCTTCGGGCTAGGATATGAGCCCTCTAGAAATGATCATGCGGAAATGCTGAAGAGGAACAAAGAGAAAGTAAGAGCCAAAGCCGAGGGAAGGGTGCCAGACCTGAAAATCTCACCATATCGACCTACTTTGAATGGTTACTTCGTCAAAGAAGGGGATGATTTTCTATATTGCGGGTTTCCAGAGCCCACCTTTGACCAAGCTACCAAGATCCGAGTTCCGGGTTTTGAAATCTTCTTCACCGAATGGTATCCAATCACAGCTGAAATGGTGGATGATGATACCATCAATGATGAGTTCTGGGAAAAGAAAGAGGAGGACTGGGCAGAGAACCTTGATGCAGGGGCTATGACTGAAATGTTCCAAGACATGATCCTCATCATGGAAGACTCGACCATTGAAGAACTCCAGGGTTCGTCCATTAGCCATGCTACTATGCCACTCCTGAATTGGTACCTTGAATATGGTGTCGTTGCGGAGATCCATGAAGAAGAAGACCTTGGCCTACCTGATAGCAGCTTGTAGGTGTCTTAGTTTAGTAATATTTCCCTAATTCAATAAGATGTATCTACTTTACTCACTTTGTGGAGTCATAGTATTGATACAGATTTGTTTGTTTTCCTTCTTTCTTTTGTGTGTCATTCCCATTATTCCTAGTCAATAAAGTGTGCTTTCTTTCTCTATATATGCAGTGTCTCTTTTCTCTCCTCTATGGATATTTATGGCATGGATATAGATCCTAGGAACGATGTCCCCCCGGAGCTCGTTGAGCAAAGGAAAAGGGGCATCACCGAACCTAATATGGATGAATTGGAATCAATCAACTTAGGGACGAATGAATTGCCAAGAATAGTTAAAATTGGGAAAACCCTCTCCCTCGTTGAAAAAGAAAAGATGATCTGCCTCTTGAAAGCCAACATTATGGCTTTTGCATGGTCTTATGAAGACATGCCTGGCATTGACCCCGATATTGTGCAACACTATATCCCCACCAATTCCCTAAAGAAGTCGGTAAAGCAGAAACTCAGAAGATTAAAACCAGAATGGGCTCTAAAAGTAAAAGAAGAGGTAACTAAACAACTAGACGCAGGTTTCCTCCAAGTTGTGGAGTACCCCGAGTGGTTGTCGAATATAGTGCCTGTGCCTAAAAAAGATGGGAAAGTGAGGATGTGTGTCAACTTCCGAGATCTCAACGCCGCGAGCCCTAAGGATGACTTTCCTTTACCCCATATCGACGTGTTGGTAGATAGCATGGTGGGACATGCACTCCTCTCCTTCATGGACGGATTCTCTGGGTATAACCAGATAAAGATGGCACCTCAAGACATGGAGAAAACAGCCTTTATCACGCAATGGGGAACGTACTGTTACAAGGTAATGCCTTTTGGCTTAAGAAACGCTGGGGCTACTTACCAAAGAGCAGCTACGACCCTATTGCATGATATGATCCATAAGGAAGTCGAGGTTTATGTTGATGATATGATCGTAAAGTCTGTGGATAGAGAAGGGCATTTCAAGGCACTAGAGAAATTCCTAGAGCGAGCAAAAAAGTACAATCTCCGTCTCAACCCACAGAAGTGCGCTTTTGGTGTCACTGCAGGCAAGTTATTGGGGTTTATGATCACTCAGAGAGGTATCAAAGTGGACCCAGGGAAGATAAAAGCTATTGTGGAGATGGAGCCGCCTAGCATTGAGAAGCAGATCCGGGGTTTTCTGGGAAGAGTTCAATACATAAGCCGATTCATTGCCAACTTAACCATGGTTTGCGAACCAATCTTCAAATTGCTTAAGAAAGGTGTGCCAAAAGTATGGAACGAAGAATGCCAAGAGGCCTTTGAGACCATTAAGAGATACTTGAGCAATCCTCCAATCTTAGTTCCCCCACGGCAAGGTGCGCCACTTTTGTTATACTTAACGGTCACCGAAACCGCGACGGGGGCTATGTTAGCTCAATATCTCGAAGGGTCTACAAAGGAGAATGCCATCTATTACTTAAGCAAGAAAATGACAGACTATGAAGTGAAGTACAATGCGATTGAAAAAGCTTGTGTGGCACTAGTATGGGCGACGCAGAAACTCCGACACTACATGATGTCCTTCGAAGTGTTCTTGATAAGTCGCATGGACCCGTTGAAGTACCTGGTAGAAAGGCCAGTATTGTCATTCAGAACTGCTCGATGGTCAATTCTCCTCAATGAATTCGACATCAAGTACATGAATCAGAAGTCTATCAAGGGAAGCGTCATCGCAGACTACCTAGCCAGCTGTCCGGTGTCATCATCCGCTCCGTTCAACGATCAATTCCCAGATGAGGACGTGCTAGAGATTGGTAGAAAAACTTGGAGAGTATACTTCGATGGGGCAGCCAATAAGAAAGGTTATGGGATAGGAGTCCTGCTGGTCTCACCCGAAGAGGCATTTACACCATTAGCGGTCAAGTTGGGGTTCGAAGCTACCAACAACATTGCTGAGTATGAGGCCTGTATCCTAGCACTGGAAGCGGCACTTGAATTGGGGATCAAAGAATTGGAAGTGTTCGGGGACTCAGCACTAATCATTTGCCAGATAAAAGGGGAATGGAAAACTCGAGATGAGAAATTGTTGCCTTACCATGCCTATCTGGAAGCTCTAACCAAGGAGTTCTCAGAGATAGAGTTCAACTACCTTTCAAGGAACAAGAACCAGTTCGCCGATGCCTTGGCGACCCTAGCATCCATGGTGGAGATACCTGAAGGGGGAAATGTGAAGCCGTTGGTGATAGAATGCCGAGACAAGCCTGTGTACTGTTGTGCAATCCGAGGAGGAGAGGTAAATGATGGCCGTCCGTGGTTCCATGACATAAAGAAGTTCATTGAAGAAAGGGAATACCCAGAAGGAGCATCTCGTATCGATAGAAAAACCCTAAGGCGGTTGGCGAGTCACTATGTACTTTGTGGAGGAAAGCTATATCGGAGATCATACGACGGGATCCACCTGCTGTGTGTCACCGAGGAGGAAGCCGAGCATCTGATTAAAGAAATCCATGAAGGGACAGGGGCTCCGCATATGAATGGCTATACGTTGGCTAAGAAAATCATGAGGCTAGGCTATTATTGGTCCACCATGGAAAGAGACTGCCACGCACATGTCAAGAAGTGCCACAAATGCCAACTGTTCGCCAGTGGACAACATTTGCCTTCTATGCCTTTAACGAGTATGTCATCACCTTGGCCATTCGCGGTATGGGGGATAGATATCATCGGACAGATCAAGCCAAAGGCATCAAATGGGCATGAATACATCCTGGTTGCCATCGACTATTTCACTAAGTGGGTGGAAGCAGCGTCCTTCAAGACCTTGAATTCCAAGAAGGTAGCACAGTTCATACAGCACAGCATCATCTATCGATATGGGGTACCGCATGAAGTTATCTCAGACAATGGCCAGCATTTTTAGAAAGAAACCCATGAGCTCTTGCAAAAGTACGGCATAGTCCACCATTTGTCGTCACCATACCGTCCTCAGACTAATGGGCAGTGGAAGCAGCTAACAAGAATATCAAGAAGATACTGCAGAAGACTGCGGACTCGCACACAGACTGGCATGAGAAGTTACCGTTAGCTTTATGGGGTTACAGAACATTAATAAGGTCGTCAACAAGGGCTACCCCTTATTCTCTAGTTTATGGAATGGAGGCCGTGTTGCCAGTTGAACTAGAGGTTCCTTCATTAAGGGTTACCGTGGAGAGCCAGATAACAGAAGTGGACTGGGTTAAGAGCCGCTATGATGAGTTAGCTTTGCTGGATGAAAGGCGTTTAAGGGCGCTGTATCATGTTCAGGGGTATCAGCGGAGAGTTGCCAGAGCATTCAACAAGCATGTCAAAGATCGAGGTCTAAAGAAAGGGGATGTAGTGCTGAAGGAAATTAGAGCTCCAGTTTTCGATCTGCGGGGAAAATTCAAGCCAAGTTGGGGTGGACCATACATTATCAAAGAGATATTGCCAGCAGGGGCTGTTCGCCTCATGGATTTAGATGGAATTGAGTTCGCTCGTCCAACTAATTTGGATCAATTGAAGAAATATCATGTTTGAAGCCTGCTAGGTTGAAAACCCGTAAGGACGGCCTAGGCAAAAGTTAAGGCATGAGAACTACGTAAGACCTGATTCTCCACTCGAAAAAAAAAAAAACAAAAACAAAAAAAAAAGCAAAGAAGAAAAATAATGGAGATACGTAGGCAACCCATAAAGTTACCTTGGGTGCGGTCTAAATCAAACAACAAAATCCCAAATTTGATTTATTATTGGCAATTTATTAAAAACTAAAATTGATTGACATAGCAATTCATTGGTATTAAGTAAAAGAACTATAAATATGCCATAAATATCCTATTCTATTGAGTCTTCAATTCCTCTCGGGCTTCTTTGTAGCTCGCTTTTCAGCTTTCTTCTTCTCTCTTTCGTGTCTTCTTTTCTTCCTCAAGTCATGTTCATAAGCTGCTGTCACTGCTTCTATAATATCTTCTCTGCAAGGTCCAAGTTCATTGTTCTTGATAAGTCCAAAAATCCTTTCTCTTCGAGTAGTCTCTCTCTCACCTAAATTGCTTTTCAACCATTCCTTATACTCTGAGCTCATCATATACGGACCATCAGTATTCGTAACTTGGGTTAGTATCAACTTGCTAGGCCATCGGTCCTTCGCCCAAGTCACTACAGAAAGACCCGCGGGCACCACAGGATAGTCACCTTTCAAGGAAGTAGGTATGGTTTGCATGGCACCCATCTGACGAAGAACCCTTAAAGGCCAATAAAAAGAAGTAGACCTCAGTCCTATGAGTCTCACCATGGCGCATCCAGAAGTCCGCAGAAGCACCTGGTCACTGCAGCCCCATATGAATACAAACCACTTGACACTCCTCCAAGAAAGGGTTTGGAAGTAACCTAGCCAATCTCTCAATGAAAATTGCCCAGGTAGTTCAATGCGGCGAAGGCAGTAATGCTGGGGCTTGTATGGTGTAATGGCAACTGGTGACAAGAAATTCAGTCTTTCAAGCAACCACATCTGCAGTAGAATGGGGCTACCTCCTAAAGGAACCTTTGGGTCCTCATGAGTTTTATCCAAACCATTCAGGGTTTCAGCTAGCACCATGGGAATCAAGTTATGGCCCTTGGCAAGGAGAGGAATCAAGTCACAGATTTGAATGGGAACATGTGGAGTACCAGTGGAAATAAGAAAACGACCAATGAGGCAAAAGGCAAGAGCATGCTTAATAGGAAAGGTAAAATTCAGAATACCTTTACTATCATAAGCTAAAAAAGAGGTTGCCAATTTCATCAAGTCTACCATATGGTCCTTTACAAACGTAGAGGCATATTGTGGGTGAATCCCAAGTAGATTGGAGAAAGAAGTAAGAAAGCTTGGGCGAGGAGTAGGGAGAATGAAAGGACCTACCGTTGAAACTCCATACAATGCACAGAATTCCTCCATGGTTGGGCACAGTTCTTCATAGTTGAAGCGGAACACATGAACTTGAGGATCCCAAAAATATGTAGTAGCAGTCAAGAGGTTCGTTTCAAGCCTCACATGCCTCAAGGAGAGCAATGGATCCAAGCCAAAGCACTTGAACTCAGATTTTGCTTCAGCACTCATAACTCTCAAAAACCCTCCTAAAAATTTGTCTAGAGCCTCCATAATTTCTAATGAATGAATACAAGTAGGTTTAGGAACCTCTTGGATGTGTTTTTATAGGGAAAAGGTCACAAATCCAAGTTCAAATAGGAAAAAACCCATCAGAATAGGAAGTTTCCTATTCAAAGTGGGATTTCCGCTTTGGGCTCGGGTAACCACCCAGGCCTGGGCGGCTAGCCTCCCGAGGCCTGGTGGTCACCCAAGCCACTTTGTTTTGGTTTTGCTTCTCGCTTTGTCTCGCCTTGACGCGTGATCAAACCTCCTTCCAAATGAGATATTCAACACTTTTTGAGCTTAAAATCAATCAAATTCCATCTTGAAATCAATTCCTTGAATTAATTTTATGTTCAAAAGGGTTAAATATATTTCCCCTGTGTCAGGCCAACTCAAGTGACAATGTGTTAAGTCACTTTCCTCTTGCACCATGCTTGTTCAATCTTGATAAATTAATCATATATCCTCATTTCAAATCTTGATTTTTCATCCCACTTGGTTGAATATACTCATCACTTGAATATATTCTTCCATTTCAAAAGTGTATTCACCCTTTGAATATGCTTCTCGGTTTCAAATTCTCATTCCCTATCCTACTTAGTTGAATATATTCATCACTTGAATATATTTTTCCATTTCAAAAGTGTATTCACCCTTTGAATATGCTTCTCAGTTTCAAATTCTCATTTTCTATCATACTTGGTTGAATATATTCATCACTTGAATATATTCTTCCATTTCAAAAGCATGTTCGCCCATTGAATATGCTTCCTAGTTTCAGATCCTCATTATCACTTACTTGGTTAAATATATTCATCACTTGAATATATTTCTCCATTTCAATGGTATGTTCATCACTTGAACATACTTCTCAGATATTTTGTCACTTACTTGGTTAAGTATATCCATCGCTTGGGTACACTTCTCCATTTCAATGGTATGTTCATCACTTGAACATACTTCTCAGATCATTTGTCACTTACTTGGTTAAGTATATCCACCACTTGGGTATATTTTTTCCATTTCAATGGTATACTCATCACTTGAGTATACTTCTCAGATATTTTGCCACTTACTTGGTTAAGTATATCCATCGCTTGGGTATATTTCTCCATTTCAATGGTATGTTCATCACTTGAACATACTTCTCAGAATATTTGTCACTTACTTGGTTAAATATATTCATGACTAGAATATATTTCTCCATTTCAATGGTGTACTCATCACTTGAGTACACTTCTCAGATTATTCTCTATCTTACTTGCTTAAGTATATCCATCGCTTGGATATATTTCTCTATTTCAATGGTATGTTTATCACTTAAACATACTTGTCACTTACTTGGTTAAGTATATCCATCACTTGGATATATTTTTCTATTTCAATGGTATGTTTATCACTCAAACATACTTGTCACTTACTTGGTTAAGTATATTCGTGACTAGAATATATTTCTCCATTTCAATGGTGTACTCATCACTTGAGTACACTTCTCAGATTATTCTTATCTTACTTGGTTAAATATATCCGTCGTTTGGATATATTTCTCCATCTCAATGGTATGCTCATCACTTGAGTGTACTTCTCAGCTTACTTGGTTAAATATATCCATCACTTGGATACATTTCTCCATTTCAAAAGTATGTTCATCACTTGAACGTACTTCTCAGTCTTTTTCAATCATTAAGTATACTCATCACTTGAGTATATTTCTCAGCATCTTTTTCATCACTTGGTTAAATATGTTTGTGACCTGAATATATTTCTCCATTTCAAAAGTACACTCATCACTTGAATACACCTCTCAGATTATTCTTATCCTACTTGGTTAAAGATATCCATCGCTTGGATATATTTCTCCATTTCAATGGTATGCTCACCACTTGAGTATACTTCTCAGATTTCATTCTCAGATTACTTGGTTAAATATATTCGTGACCTAAATATATTTCTCCATTTCAGTGGTATACTCATCACTTGAGTATACTTCTCAGATATTTTGTCACTTACTTGGTTAAGTATATCCATCGCTTGGATATATTTCTCCATTTCAAAGGTATGTTCATCACTTGAATGTGCTTCTCAGATTTCATTCTCATCACTTGGTTAAATATATTCGTGACTAGAATATATCTTTCCATTTCAAAAGTATGTTCATTCGTAGTGGCTTGAATATGCTTCTCTTATCAATTCTCAACCCTCAGTGGTTTAAGTATACTCATGACTTGAGTACAGTTCCTTATTTCAGTCTCAGGTTTTCAACCTCCCATCATTGTTGGTATCAGTGTGTGATTTCTCCGGGCTTTTTGGCCAAAAATGGGTTGTTCTTTATCATTGGTTCACAAGTGTAACTTGTTCGCCAATGAGGGGCTTCTATCACACCCCATTTTTGCACCACCTTACTAGGGCTCATCATTTCATGCATGTTTTTGTTTTGTTTTTGAGTCTAGTCACTTGCATTAGTTTTCTAGAGTCACAAGGACAATGGATATGAATTTTGGTTCAAATTGGAGTTGATCTTGAGGGATAATAAGAGCTTTTGTGACTTGAGGGGCATAATCGTCTTTTAAGTCCCAAACTTTTCATTTGACCTTGGAATGATCTCCAAATTGTTAATTGGAGTTCATATGGATGCATATGAGGTATTAAGTCCCGTGGCCCTGATGATGAGTTTAGTGTGGTTATTTACGGATTATCCTTGAAGAATTAGTGCGAATCACAGCATGAGATTTTTGGTTAAAATGAAAAGAAAATTATTTTATTAAATTAGCCATTTTTATCATGACACTAACACGTGTACGTATGTGATGAGTGTGTGTACGCACATACGATACATGTGCATGCGTGTTAGCGGTCAGTCTCCCAATTTTTATAAAAGACAATTTCCTTTTCCTATTCAGATTAGAAGTCTTTTATCATTATAAAATACCTTTTGATTATTCTCCAAGGAAACCTAGTCCAGGAAGGAAAGGGAAACTCCAGATTTCAGCTATAAATACTCTCTTAATGTCTTTAAACAAGGGAGAGGAGAAGAGGGTTTAGGGGGAGTGAAATTCGTCATAATTCAGCAGCAGATTTTCTGAGAACCAGCAGTCGTATTTTAATCATAACGTTTTCATCCGAAGTCAGAATTTGATGAAATTGGTCTTGTTAGAAAGATAATTCAATTCTCTACAACTTTGTATTTCACAAGCTTTGTCCAAATCCAACGTTTTTATACCCAAAAACGCGATTGAAGTTTCTGCTGCTGCAAAGTGACGAAAATCACTTTTCTTTTCTCTTGTTCTCTTTTTGTTTTCTATTTTCTTTTCAAAGTTGAGTGAGTTTTGATCTCTTTGCTGTGATACCACTTTGACAAAGAGGAGGATTCGTGTTGGTTTGATTCACTCTAAAGACCTGAGGAGCCACGAACAATTACAAACACAAAGGAAGGCCCTTCCTAAGGTATTCTCCTTCTCTATTCAAGCTTAAACTAGGTTTTCATATGGGTTAGGCTTATTGCATGTTAAAGGTAACTTTTTTATCATGTATTAACACTCTAGCTAGTTAATATACATGGAATATCTATTTTTTATCTACTGTTTAGCATGCTTTAGGGCTGTCCTTTAGGTTTTTAATGCATAGTTATGATTCTTGTGCTCCTGTTTGTCCTTGTGCTAGGATTAGTGTCATTGCATGTTAGAGTTAGGATTTTCATCATGTTATATTGCTTTAGTTAGTTAATATGCATGATTTAATTTCTGTTTAGTTTGGTTTTAGCATGATTAAAGTATGTCTTGTGAGTTTTTAAGCATATTTGTGAGTTTAGGGTTTTAGAGTCATTGTTTCGTGTTTGTTTTCATATAGCATGATAAAGTAGACTTTTTTATTGGTTTTTCTTCGTGTTTGCTGTGTATGTTTTTCATATAGAGTAAACATGATAGTTTTGCATGCATGTTAGTATGTTTTAGGGTTTTTATGCATGATATGGTTCTAGGAATATGTTAGGACTTATTATTGTTCGCTGTTTTTGCTATTGGCATGCTTAGTGGATGATTTTAGGTCATAATACTATTCTGTCCAGATTTGCATGTTAGTGTTTTTGCATGGTTTTGAGCACTTGTAAGGGTGCAAATAGGTGTGGTATTTGTCCTATGGCAAATAGGGCTGCTTATGTCTGAAATGGCTAAATGCTTGGAGTAATTGCGCTCAGGTAAGTGGGTGTGAAGGTGCCCCAATTCACCTTTCTTCCTTATCCCTTCTCTTCTCCCTATCTAGGGTTAATTTTTAATATGATCCTATGGTTTAATTAGAGGTTTCCTTCATAAACAAAATTCTGGTTTTTATTAAGGTTTCTATTTTGTGGATTTCTTTCCTAAAATCAAACTTTCTATCAATTCTCTTTTGATCAAATAAGGAAACCTAGGGTTTTAACCATAGGTTTGTATTAGGATTTAACCTTAGTTCTAATCGAACTACGTGGACTTTGATCCATGTATTTCGTTGCATGGTACGTAGGCGCTCTTCGTGAGGCTCAAGTCCGTTCTAGGATCCAAGCATCCTAGGTTTATTTTTGTTTTCTTTTCTTCTTTTTCTTTTTCTGTTTTTATGTGCATATTATGCATGGATGGATGAATGAAATATATGATATGCATGCAATTCTTGTGATGATATACTTGCTGATTTTTGTATGGAAAGATCTTGATTTAGCCCAAATGAACTGAGAGACCGAAAGGGTGACATGGGTGCCTATAGGCTTTGCCTAGAACCTTCCCATGTCATAACTTAGCCTCCGAATCCCCGATTTCTTTGGTTTTCAAAAGATTGGTTTTTGCCTTTCCTTTTTTATGGAGTCATTCAAATTGTTTTCCTAAAACAAACTATTTTTAGGGTTTTCCTTGTTTCCTTTAAAAAAAAAGGTGGCGACTCCTTTCCTTTTTCTTTTTCAAACCCATTTTCTTTCAATCCCTTGTGGGCCCAATTTCCGGGGTTCACAGCAGCTTTAAAGGTGGAACAAGTTTTTGGGATGGTGGAACTTGGTTTGCAACATGTGATATGTTTTGGGATGGTGGAACTTGGAATAAGTTGTTAGGATTATGCCCAAGAGCCAATCATAAAGATGATTGTTTAGGGATTAGGAACAATCATTTGCTTTCATTTATGTATGTCACATTTATTATTGATTGAATAAAAGGGCTTATTCTATTATGTTTATATGCATTATTTATATTTACATAATATATCCATGGAGTTAGAGTTGAGAATATGGAATTACAAAGAGTTGTAATTTTCAGATTGTAGATATATCTCTGTACTAAACTCCTAAAGCATTCCTAGTTGAAGGTTCACTATGATGGACAATAATGAACTATAGGAATAGCACATATTAGGTTGACTCTATAGGAGGATAGCTGGTCTCAAGCTATTTGTGTGGAGACACTACAACCAACAGGTGGGTGCCTATTAATAGAATAGGTACACTGAATGTGACCAAAGATATGAGATAAACTGAATGGAGTTTTAACCTGCCTGTCAATCAGTTTCTCATTATTATAGTGGTACAAGTAATCCTTAGACCTGAGACACCATAGTTGTCTTATGCATATAGCTTTAGAAGTTTGATAATACTAAGTGCAGATCCTTATAGGGGTCTGTAAGGGTGTTCATTGGCCCTACTGCTATATGTATGAAGGCATATGAGTGTGTTAGGATTATGCCCTAGAGCCAATCATGGAGATGATTGTTTAGGGATTAGGAACAATCATTTGATTTCATTTAAGTATGTCACATTTATTATTGATATAATAAAAGGGCTTATTCTATTATGTTTATATGCATCATTTATATTTACATAATATATCCATGGAGTTAGAGTTGAGAATATGAACTTACAAAGTGTTGTAATTTTGAGACTGTAAATATATCTCTGTACTAAACTCTTAAAGCATTCCTAGTTGAAGGTTCACTATGATGGACAGTAATGAACTATAGGACTAGCACTTGTTAGGTTGACTCTATAGGAGGATAGCTAGTCTCAAGCTATTTATGTGGAGACACTACAACCAACAAATGGGTGCCTATTACTAGAGTAGCTACACTGAATGTGACCAAAGATATGAGATAAACTGAATGGAGTTTTATCCTGCCTTTCAATTAGTTTCTCATTGTTATAGTGGTACAAGTAATCCTTAAACCTGAGACACCATAGTTATCTTATGCGTGTAGCTTTATAAGTTTGATAACACTAAGTGCAAATCCTATTCAGGGGTCTGCAAAGGTGTTCATTGGCCCTACTGCTATATGTATGAAGGCATGTGAGTGATCAATAAGGGATCCATCACTCTTAGGAAAAAGAGAGAGAATGTCTCATATAGCATTCATAATATAACTCATTAAATCCATGGCCATAGTAGGATGAATGTGGAAAGGAGTTTCCATGAGTTCATCAATGAGTTGATATTCATGAATGAGTATAAAGTAATTAAACTAGGGACTTAACAGACTTCCATATCCTATTAGTTTAATTGGAGACATTGTGTTGAAGGAAGAATGCAATTGTAACCTATAAACTATAACAGAAGGGTTCTTTGTTGGAACTTATTCACCTCATTAAGGACAACACCATGAACCATATGCTAGGTGTTATTCATGGTTAGTAGAAGCCCTAATTGATATAAATGAGTTATAATCAATTAGAGAATTGGAAGGAGTTCCAATTAGACCCTAAATGGAAAGAGTTCCATTGTGCACATCTCGTGCTATTCCTACTACTTGATCATGTGAACCCAATGGGTCACACACTGATCATGCAAGAGGAGCTTGAATGTTTATGAGAGAAAGGGCATAAGTGAATAAAAGAATAGTTCTTAAGGGGCAAGGTTGTATAAGATACAAACTAGAGGGGTTATTGTGTAATTAGCAGTAATTACACAAAACCTATTAGGGTTTGATGCATCCCCTTGGCTAGCCCTAGTGGAGGCTTTATTAAGCCTCCTATGATGTGATGACATCATCACTTGATCACTCCCAAGTGCTGGTCGAAAATCACAAGGGGCTCTCTCTCAATCCTCTCTTCTCCTACTCTAGCAACCACATGGGAAAGAAGGAAAGGACTTGAAGCTCTAGCTCGGTGTGGATACTGTTGGAGGCAGTACACTTGGACTGCTCGTACGCTGCTGTCTGGATTCAAAGTTTGGAGCAAAATGGAGAACACATAATCAGCTGTAAGTTCTAAACACTCTCTTTGTAATTAGGGTTTTATTGTTTTGTATGAACCACAATCAGATTCATGGGCTGCATGGAATTGATAGGAAATTTTTGTTATTCAAGTTATTCCGCATTCTGTTTCCTTCTAGTTCAATTCCTTACAAAGTGATCAACAAGGAATCCATCATTCTCAGGAAAAAGAGAGAGAATATCTCATATAGCATTCGTAATATAACTCATCAAATCCATGGCCATGGTAGGATGAATATGGAAAAGAGTTTCATGAGTTCATCAATGAGTTGATATCTATGAATGAGTATAAAGTAATTGAACTAGGGACTTGACAGACTTCCATGTCCAATTGGTTCAATTAGAGACATTGTGTAGATGGAAGGATGTAATCGTAACCTATAAACTATAACAGAAGGGTTCTTTGTTAGATACTTATTCACCTCATTAAGGACAACACCATGAACCATATGCTAGGTGTTATTCATGGTTAGTAGAAGCCCTAATTGATATAAGTGAGTTATAATCAATTAGGGAATTGGAAGGAGTTCCAATTAGACCCTAAATGGAAAGAGTTCCATTGTGCACACCTCGTGCTATTCCTACTACTTGATGATGTGAACCCAATGGATCACACACTGATCATGCAAGATGAGCTTTAAAGTCTATGAGAAAAAGGGTTTTAGTGAATAAAGAATAGTTCTTTATAGGCTTATTTGTATTTGATATAAATAATAGGGGTTAATGTGTAATTAAGAGTAATTACACATAACCCTATTAGGGTTCTTCCCAATGGCCAGCCCCCTTAGTGGGCTGCATATATAAGTTACACTTATGTGTGACATGGCATAAGATGCAAGCATACTCCCAACCCTAGCCGTCCAGCCCCTTGGAGGCTCTCTTCTCTCTCTCTCTTCTCCACCTCTAGCAACAACAAGGAAAAAGAAGTAAAAGGCTTGAAGCTCTAGCTAAGTGTGGATACCGTTGGAGCCAGCACACTTAGGCTGCTCATTCACCGCTATCCGGAGTTGAAGCTTGGAGCAAAAAGGAGAAGACCATTCAAACTGTAAGTATTCTAACCCTCTTTGTAGTTAGGGTTTGATTTTGTGTTATGCATAGTTAGATTCATGGGATTGGGAATCGTAGGAAAAATTTTTATATTCTGCACTTCGATTTTTCCCTCTTCTTCGATTCCCAACAGTGGTATCAGAGCCATTATTATGCGTAATACAAAATACATATGGGCTGGTAATTATGGTGTAAGTTGAATGATTTAAAAATCTGGAAATTTTCCTGCATAATTGGTTTTCCTCCATGGCTGAACCTAGGGTTTGGAACCCT
Source organism: Liquidambar formosana (assembly GCA_039720395.1). Taxonomy (NCBI): domain Eukaryota; kingdom Viridiplantae; phylum Streptophyta; class Magnoliopsida; order Saxifragales; family Altingiaceae; genus Liquidambar; species Liquidambar formosana. Next base: position 7,305,167 of record CM077831.1, read on the forward strand.
AGGTCAATTCTCTTCTACTCCTCTTCTAATTGATGGTTAAGTGTAGCCATGGATGCAATAGGTTGCATAGGGTTTGAGTTTGGAGAAGAAGAATAAGGAAACTAGGGTTTTATAAAACTGTTATGAACAGTTTTCATGTTGGCCATGAAAAACCGTCATCTTGTTTTGCATGTCGAAATCAGAGTTCTTCTCCAAAATTTTCAAGCCATATATGGTTAAAAATCTTTTCGAATCAGCTTTCCAACCCAACATACAGTGCATCAATTCAAGTTCTGTAGAGAAAGTTATGAATTTTTTACTACAGGCTGTCTGGAAAGACAGTTTTGCTCGGGAATGATGCAATAGCCACAACTTTGAGTTTTTGATGGAGGTCAAAGGCATGGCAATGGTTTCCACCACTTGGGTTATGTTCTAGACATGGTAGGGAAGGGTTCCCAAGCATTTAGATGCATCATAATTGGATGAAGATGCTAGAACAGAAGGAAGAAGGAGAAGAACACCATGGAGGTCGAATCTGGGTTTGAGAACCCTAGGATTCTTGCAATTAATTTTAATCAAAGCTTCTGTATTTTTTATGGACATCCATTGTAGGATCATTATATATAATGTGTATATGATTTTCTTTAAGTTTCAAAAAGGTTTTGATGGAAAAAGATTCAAAAAGTTTGAAAATTTTTCATGAACAGCATAGCAGATTTCTCTGTAGAAAAGTCATCAATAGAGTTTTGATTAGAACTTGAGCTAGGGAACTCCAAATTGCATGAAATTGAATTAGTTTCCTAAAACATGTAGGATATTGGGAAAATTCGTTTGGTAGCCTGATTCAATCATCTTGCTGGGTTTTAATTCCATTTGCGACCATGGACAGTATGCTGTCAAATTCTTGACAGCCTACTGTTCTTTGAATTGTTTAGAACAATTGGGGATGATTTGATCATCCAAACCACTTCAATTTTCTTAGTAATTCATGTAGGGACATGATACAAAAGCTGTTTTGAATGGAGGAGTCGATTTGATTGAATTTTAAAAGCAATTGTGACCTTGGAGGTCCTCCCATGGTGGCACCAGCAAGGGTTCTTGAAACCCTAGTCAATTGTTGATGTTGGCAGCCCTCTTGGCCACTCCACATGTGTCCTAGGGCTAAGCCACAACCATAGCAAGTGTCCCCTTGGTTGTCCTTGGCTCCCCATGCTTGATGGTGACCATGGCGGCGTTGCCAAGCCATGGCAGTCCCCTGGCCAAGCCGTGGCCAAGCCTTGGCAGCCCCCTGGCCTAGCCGTGGCTAGCCCATGGCCAAGCCATGGCAGCCTCATGTTTTTGGTAGAAAACCCTAATTCCCATTAGTGATGAAACCCTAATCTATTAATGGCATTAATTAAAACCCTAATTTAGCTATTAATTACCTTTATTAAAGTGTTTAATGGTTGGTCATTAAATGACCAATCATGGTTATTAATAATTAGGGTATTATTAAGTGCATTAATGATGTCTAGGTTTAGGTTTTTGGAAACCCTAATTAGTGTAATTAATTAAGAGTAATTAATACCCTATTTGGCATTAATTAAACCCTAATCCTTATTATTAAATACCGTATGAACCTAGGGTTTTAATGATTGGTCATTAAATGACCAATCATAAGGCATTTAATGATTAGGGCTTGAATTTAGGGTTTAGGGTTATGCATCTAGGGTTTAGGGTTTTAGGAAACCCTAATACACTAATTCATCGTTTAAAAGATTTTATTTAATTCCCATGTTAATTATTTAATTAATATTGATTAATTTTATAATGTTTTAAATGGTTTAAAACACAATTAGGGATTAAATTAAAATCTGGAAATTCTTAATTAAATAAATTTTTTTTGTTTAATTAAGGTAACCCTAATATTGGATATTAGAGTTATTTTAGGAAACTTTATATGTTTCGATTAATTTGATTAATTTAAACTAAATGTCTTAAACGTTAAGACTTAATTTAATTCTAGAAATTTTGTAAAACCTAATGAGATTAGGATGCATTAATGAGATTAATGTAAATCATTCAAGAGAATTACCATAATGCCCATATGTTTCATTGCTTACAATTTTTCTTACACTATGCAATGTGATTGTATGATTGTGTTTGGATGATGATTATGGACTATACCCTTTAAACCAATTGTGATTGGCCGTCTTATGTGTTAGGATTATGCCCTAGAGCCAATCATAGAGATGATTGTTTAGGGATTAGGAACAATCATTTGATTTCATTTATGTATGTCACATTTATTATTGATTTAATAAAAGGGCTTATTCTATTATGTTTATATGCATCATTTATATTTACATAATATGTCCATGGAGTTAGAGTTGAGAATATGGAATTACAAAGAGTTGTAATTTTGAGACTATAGATATATCTCTGTACTAAACTCCTAAAGCATTCCTAGTTGAAGGTTCACTATGATGGACAGTAATGAACCATAGGACTAGCACTTGTTAGGTTGACTCTATAGGAGGATAGCTAGTCTCAAGCTATTTGTGTGGAGACACTACAACCAACAAGTGGGTGCCTATTACGAGAATAGGTACACTGAATGTGACCAAAGATATGAGATAAACTGAATGGAGTTTTATCCTGCCTGTCAATCATTTTCTCATTGTTATAGTGGTACAAGTAATCCTTAGACCTGAGACACCATAGTTGCCTTATGCATGTAGCTTTAGAAGTTTGATAACACTAAGTGCAAATCCTATTCAGGGGTTTGCAAAGGTGTTCATTGGCTCTACTGCTATGTGTATGAAGGCATGTGAGTGATCAACAAGGGATCCATCACTCTCAGGAAAAAGAGAGAGAATGTCTCATATAGCATTCATAATATAACTCATTAAATCCATGGCCATGGTAGAATGAATATGAAAAGAGTTTCATGAGTTCATCAATGAGTTGATATCTATGAATGAGTATAAAGTAATTGAACTAGGGACTTGACAGACTTCCATGTCCTATTAGTTCAATTGGAGACATTGTGTTGAAGGAAGGATGCAATTGTAACCTATAAACTATAACAGAAGGGTTCATTGTAAATGACTATTCACCTCATTAAGGACCACACCATGAGCCATATGCTAGGTGTTACTCATGGTTAGTAGAAGCCCTAATTGATATAAGTGAGTTATAATCAATTAGGGAATTGGAAGGAGTTCCAATTAGACCCTAAATGGAAAGAGTTCCATTGTGCACACCTCGTGCTATTCCTACTACTTAATGATGTGAACCCAATGGGTCACACACTGATCATGCAAGAAGGGCTTTAAAGTCTATGAGAGAAAGGGTTTTAGTGAATAAAGAATAGTTCTTTATTGGCCTATTTGTATTTGATACAAATAATAGGGGTTAATGTGCAATTAAGTGTAATTACACATAACCCTATTAGGGTTTCTTCCCCATGGCCAGCCCCCTTTAGTGGGCTGCCTATATAAGTCACACTTATGTGTGACATGGCATAAAAGGCTTGCACAATAAACCCTAGCCGTCCAACCCTTTGGAGGCTCTCTTCTCTCTCTCTTTCTCTTCTCCACCTCTAGCAACAACAAGGAAGAAGAAAGAAAAGGCTTGCACAATAAACCCTAGCCGTCCAACCCTTTGGAGGCTCTCTTCTCTCTCTCTCTCTCTTCTCCACCTCTAGCAACAACAAGGAAGAAGAAAGAAAAGGCTTGAAGCTCTAGCTAGGTGTGGATACCGTTGGAGGCAGCACACTTGGGCTGCTCATTCACCGCTGTCCGGAGTAGAAGCTTGGAGCAAAACGGAGAAGACATTAAAACTGTAAGTGTTCTAACCCTCTTCGTAGTTAGGGTTTGATTTTGTGTTACGCATAGTTAGATTCATGGGATTGGGAATCGTAGGAAAAATTTTTTATATTCCGCACTTCTATTTTTTCCTCTTGTTCGATTCCCAACAGTGGTATCAGAGCCATGATTATGCATAATACAAAATACATATGGGCTGGTAATTATGGTGTAGTTGAATGATTCAAAAATCTGGAAAATTTTTCTGCATAATTGGTTTTCCTCCATGGCTGAACCTAGGGTTTGGAACCCTAAGTCAATTCTCTTCTACTCGTCTTCTAATTGATGGTTAAGTGTATCCATGGATGCAATAGGTTGCATAGGGTTTGAGTTTGGAGAAGAAGAATAAGGAAACTAGGGTTTTATAAAACTGTTATGAACAGTTTTCATGGTAGCCATGAAAAACTGTCATCTTGTTTTGCATGCCGAAATCAGAGTTCTTCTCCAAAATTTTCGAGCCATATATGGTTAGAAAGATCTTTGAATAAGCTTTCCAACCCAACAAACGGTGCGTCAATCCGAGTTCTGTAGTGAAAGTTATGAATTTTTTACTACAGGCTGTCTGGAAAGACAGTTTTGCTCGGGAATGATGCAATAGCCACAACTTTGAGTTATTGATGGAGATCAAAGGCATGGCAATGGTTGCCACCACTTGGGTTATGTTCTAGACATGGTAGGGAAAGGTTCCCAAGCATTTAGATGCATCATAATTGGATTAAGATGCTAGAACAGAAGGAAGAAGGAGAAGAACACCATGGAGGCTGAATCTGGGTTTTAGAACCCTAAGGTTCTTGCAATTAATTCTAATTAAAGCTGCTGTATTTATGATGGAAGATCATTGTAGGATCATTATATATAATGTATATATGATTTTCTTTAAGTTTCAAAAGGGTTTTGATGGAAAAAGATTCAAAAAGTTTGAAACTTTTTCATGAACAGCATAGCAGAATTTTTCTGCAGAAAAGTCATCAATGGAGTTTTGATTAGAACTTGAGTTAGGGAACTCCAAATTGCATGAAACCAATTGCATTAGTTTCCTAAGACATGTAGGATACTGGGAAAATTCGTTTGGTAGCCTAATTCATTCATCTTGCTGGGTTTTAAATCAATTTCTGACAATGGACAGTATGCTGTAAATTTCTGGGCAGCCTACTGTTGTTTTAATTGTTTAGAACAATTGGTGATGATTTGATCATCCAAACCTCTTCTATTAGCTTAGTATTTCATGTAGGGACATGATACAAAAGCTGGTTTCAATGGAGGAGTCGAATTGATAAGGATTTAGAAGCTATTGTGACCTTCAAGGTCTGCAACAATGGCTCCAGCAATGGGTTTTGGAAACCCTGATTGTTCTTGATGATGGCAGCCACTTCCACCTCTTCTCACGTGCCCAAGGGCTTGTCCCACACCCCTAGGATGTTCTCCCATGACTGGCCATGGCCTCCCACAGTCGTTGGTGGCCATGGCAACCTAGCCAAGCTCAGGCAGCCCCCTGGTAGTGACAGCTGCATAGAGTTAAGGATGAAACCCTAATTTTGAGTTAATGATGAAACCCTAATTTCATTATGGCATTAATTAAAACCCTAATTGGAATATTAATTACCTTAATTAAGAGTTAATGATTGGTCATTAAATGACCAATCATGTTATTAATTGTTAGGGCATAATTAATACCATTAATGATGTCTAGGGTTAGGGTTTTTGATAACCCTAATTAGTGTAATTAATTAAGGGTAATAAATACCCTATTTGGCATTAATTAAACCCTAATCCCTTTTATTAAATACCGTATGAACCTAGGGTTTTAATGATTGGTCATTAAATGACCAATCATAAGGCATTTAATGATTAGGGCTTGCATTTAGGGTTTAGGGTTATGCATTTAGGGTTTAGGGTTTTAGGAAACCCTAATACACTAATTCATCATTTAATTGATTTTAGTTAATTCCCATGTTAATTATTTAATTAATATTGATTAATTTTATAATGTTTTAAATGGTTTAAAATACAATTGGGGATTAAATTAAAATCTGGAAATTCTTAATTAAATGAAATTGTTTTGTTTAAATAAGGAAACCCTAATATTGGATATTAGAGTTATTTTAGGAAACTTTATATGTTTCTATTAATTTGATTAATTGAAACTAAATGTCTTAAATGTTAGGACTTTATTTAATTCTGGATATTTTTGTTTAAACCTAATAAGATTAGGATGCATTAATGAGATTAATGTAAATCATTCAAGAGAATTACCATAATGCCCATATGTTTTAATGCTTACAGTTTTTCTTTACGTTATGCAATGAGATTGTATGTATGTGTTTGGATGATGATTATGGACTATACCCCTTAAACCAATTGTGATTGGCCGTCTTATGAATGGGTTATAATAATTTTTCAAGAGTTGTAATTTTATTATGGTGATGTAATTTATTATTTGGGGCTTGCATGCCACCTTCCCTCTCTCTCTATCATTCTCTTATGTACCCCACATTCCCCTTATGTATCCCTTTCTTTAAATTATATAAATGTTATGTAATTGAGAGCGCACTAAGGAGCATGGTGGACCCAAAGGAGTATGATGGAGCCCAACAAGCCAATGGTGGAGACCAACAAGCCAATGGTGGAGACCATCAAGCCAAAGGAGCAGATTGAAGGACTTGAAAGCTTAGAGAAGTTTTTCAAGAAAGCATGCATGTTACGAATGGTTTATTTTACGATCACCTACACCCACCTTAGACCTTGGATTCAATCTATTGGCTTGGATTGAATCCTCTCAAAGTCCATAATCATCATAGTGGGAGCTTTAATTTATGAGATAATTGTTTTAGCTCCAATACCATAGTTTGGTATATGTTACCTATTCACTTAGGGACTAATATCAAAATATGGTACTTTATATATGTTGATATATAATAGCATGCGATGTATGATTTATAATAGCATGAGATGTATGATTATAAATAGCATAATTTATATGTTTAAATTTTGATACATAGGATGCATGTTAATTTGATGAGACCCTTTAAAACCCCTCTTATTTAATATTAAGTTGAAAATGGAGAAGTCATTGGGGAATGAATTCTTCATTGCCTTCCATCATTATAGGATCATCTAACGTCCCTTAATGTGGGTACCTGGCTGCAGACATGTAGGAGCTACCCATATTAAAGACATTACTTGAAACTATCACATATGAGATATCATGGGGTGCCTAAACTGGTATATACCAAGAAACTAACATGTGAGGTATATATTTGGCGAAACATACCTGTGTGAATGATGGGTTTAACTTAACCAGGGAAGTATTCCAAGAAACTAACATGTGAGGTGTATGTTCCCTAGAGGCAAAACGATTGGAACTTGCTTATGAAGCAATAGACAAAGAGTTGTCTTCTTATTGTGGGTTAGAAGCCAAGAAACTAACATGTGAGGCTTCTAGGTCACAGTGGGACCCCAATCCCCATTAGGAATGAGATTCCCGAATTCCATTAGAGGGTGTATGGAATTTGATAAAATAGTGGGAGGTACCATATGATTAAAGACCCAATCATTATGGATAAAAAAAAAAATGAAATCTAATTCTCTATTTATGTAGATTACCTAATTACTCACCTCAAAACCCCTATTTCCTAATATATAGGATATTGATAGTTTGACTAAACCCGATTTCTTTGATTGACTTAGGAAATTGAGAATTGTTCTCAATTTCAAAAGATTGTTTATATGCTATTAGGCCTTTTATTAAAGGCCCTCCATAAAACATCCTAAGAAGAAAAAGACACTATGCGCAATTGGCATCTTGTTGCCATGCTATATGATAGTATTGATGACTAATGAGCTTCAGAAGCAAAATTAGTCAATGCAAGTGCCTTTGATGTCCTACATCATATACAAAGGTTGTATTGTGAGTAAAATAATACTATAAAGTATAGTACTTGTAAAGGACTTCTTCTGGACTAGGATGTAATAAAAGTTGTTTATTAATAATCATTCTTTTGAAAAATGATTAATCACATAGAATAGCTTGAGAAGCTAGATGTGATTTAAAATGGAAGCATAGAGGAAAGCAAGTCTTGAAAAGTCAAAGACAAAGAAATATAATTATTTTGTAGTAAATATAAGGTATTGTAAAGGGAACTTGATAAAGTATCAGTCTTCCTAGAAGAACCAAACTTTTGAAGTTTTGGTTCATGCTCTAAACTAAATTGTTGGTTAGTTCTGCTTCTTGGTTTTTGGATTCTAGTATAATCTAAATCGAAGCAGAAAGTTAAGTAGATAATAAGTTACCTTTAAAAATTTTAATAGAGCAAGAGTTGCTAGATTAATTTTGGGAACTTATTTCTTAACTAGGTCATTTAAGACATTCTAGAAATTTGATTTCTGAATTTAAATGACTAATTAGAGCGAATGCAACGTATTCTGAGAATACAAGAGATGTAGAGACTCTCATTTAAATGTAACGATTATGACTTGGTTGTGAGATGACCAAACCCATCTTTTACTTGGTGAAGTGAAAGAGTTACATTTATAATTTGACTAATACATTGTGATGTATATAGTCATGTAGAGCATGCATTCAATTACAGTAGACTCATCTTAGAATACCATAGCTCAATGGTGAATCTAAGAGAACAAATTGAACCCTATTAAGATATGGTTTGATCCATGATGAGTTTTACTAATGTATCCATCTAGGATATACCTTAAAATTGCTACATATTGATAATTTAGGGTTCACTCCAGTTTTGTCCCAATTATATCAGATATAATATGGGAAGAAACCCAACTTAAAGAAGTTAAGGCTTGGGCTTGTGCTACGTATGTCTGGATACATAATGTAGACAATCTGGAAATAAGGTCAAGTAAGTGTTGAATTGTGGTATATCCCAAAAGTGGTTGGGATAGTATTTCTATTACCCTAATGAACAAAAGTTGTCCATTAGGATGTTTGCTGGATTTTCTTGAGAAAGAGTTCATTCAAGAAAGATGCAAAAGTAGATAGAATTTATAGAATTGTCTGTAAAGCCACAAACGAACAAAGATCCAACCCTTCTCTCTGTTGAGACAAAACCCTTAACTACACTACAATCTTTTCATAGATCAAATTGGATATTTCTTAACATAAGAGAGATATTGTATCTCTATTAGAATGTGAAAGAATTGTTCTTTGGTGATAAAGATCACCAAGATAATCCTATTGATTATGACTAGACGATGTTTCACATCAACTCGAGAAATGACTAAGAGTCATTAAATCCAATATGGATAGGTAGAGACCTAAAAGGCTTGGCTATTTAAGAATGTTTTCAACATAGGCAAAAAGTTGTCTATAAAGAAACTTGTTTGATAATAGTTATGCTGAAATCCATTTGGATCTTGTTATCTATAAACACACATTTTGAATATGAGATATGTCAAAAAGGATATAAAGATGTTATATCAAATGGTGAAAACCATAAAAGTGTGTAAGTTATAGAAGTCTATTAATAGACTACAAGGTTCTCATAATTAGAACATCTATAAAGTTGAAGTAATCAAATTGTTTGATTTCTCTCATTGTATAGATGGACCATGAGTGTATAAAAGGTTAGTGGGAGTGCGATCGTTTTTCTTTATCCTAAGTATGGATGACATCATAATCATTATGAATGATATATGAATGTTATCTAATGTGAAGTTTTAGTTTTTGAGAAAAACTTCTTCATGAAAGATTTGGTCGAAGCATCCAACAAGATCTATAGAGATAGATCATATAGATTGCTAAGTATCTCCAAGTCATTAAACATAGTTGAAATGTTGAAGGAGTTCAACATGGAGAATTCTAAGGGAGGTCTGATTTACTTCAGATAAGAATTCATTATTCAAGGGTATGTGCCCTAGGATAACACAAGTAAGATTCTTAAAGTGTTAAGAAGCCTTATTCTACACTATGTATTGAACCTGATATCTATTATGTTGTAATTGTTACAAATAGTTATCAGTCAATTCAAATTTGGAATATTGGATTGTATATGGAAATTGTAGACTCATAGTAGATGGGTATATGGATTTGGATATAATCCATATGGAGTATATTTTATATTCACTTTAGTTGGTGAAATACTTAATGGAAGAACTGTATGAAAGATACAGTGGATTCCATTATTAAGGGTGAATTAATTGTCGCATTGTCTAGGAGACTGTTTGGATCTATAAGTTCATTTAGAACTTAGAGTTGTTCCTTCTATTGAGTTGCCCACACCTTGTTTTGTGACAACAATGGGTCTATAGCTCAAGTATAGGAATCACGGTCTCATCAAAAGTCCAAACTCATAGAGTGACAATTCCAAGTGATTAGAGGAATCATTGGAAGAGGTAATAGATACATTACAGAAGATATTATCTACATAAGTTTTTGTAGACCTACTGACTAAAGCTTTAAAACATAATTAGTTATGTCTAAGACCAACATCTTGAGAAGATAGGTATGCGATACATGGTCGATTGGCTTTAGTGCAAGTGGGAGATTGTTAGGATTATGCCCTAGAGCCAATCATAGAGATGATTGTTTAGGGATTAGGAACAATCATTTGATTTCATTTATGTATGTCACATTTATTATTGATTTAATAAAAGGGCTTATTCTATTATGTTTATATGCATCATTTATATTTACATAATATGTCCATGGAGTTAGAGTTGAGAATATGGAATTACAAAGAGTTGTAATTTTGAGACTATAGATATATCTCTGTACTAAACTCCTAAAGCATTCCTAGTTGAAGGTTCACTATGATGGACAGTAATGAACCATAGGACTAGCACTTGTTAGGTTGACTCTATAGGAGGATAGCTAGTCTCAAGCTATTTGTGTGGAGACACTACAACCAACAAGTGGGTGCCTATTACGAGAATAGGTACACTGAATGTGACCAAAGATATGAGATAAACTGAATGGAGTTTTATCCTGCCTGTCAATCAGTTTCTCATTGTTATAGTGGTACAAGTAATCCTTAGACCTGAGACACCATAGTTGCCTTATGCATGTAGCTTTAGAAGTTTGATAACACTAAGTGCAAATCCTATTCAGGGGTTTGCAAAGGTGTTCATTGGCTCTACTGCTATGTGTATGAAGGCATGTGAGTGATCAACAAGGGATCCATCACTCTCAGGAAAAAGAGAGAGAATGTCTCATATAGCATTCATAATATAACTCATTAAATCCATGGCCATGGTAGAATGAATATGAAAAGAGTTTCATGAGTTCATCAATGAGTTGATATCTATGAATGAGTATAAAGTAATTGAACTAGGGACTTGACAGACTTCCATGTCCTATTAGTTCAATTGGAGACATTGTGTTGAAGGAAGGATGCAATTGTAACCTATAAACTATAACAGAAGGGTTCATTGTAAATGACTATTCACCTCATTAAGGACCACACCATGAGCCATATGCTAGGTGTTACTCATGGTTAGTAGAAGCCCTAATTGATATAAGTGAGTTATAATCAATTAGGGAATTGGAAGGAGTTCCAATTAGACCCTAAATGGAAAGAGTTCCATTGTGCACACCTCGTGCTATTCCTACTACTTAATGATGTGAACCCAATGGGTCACACACTGATCATGCAAGAAGGGCTTTAAAGTCTATGAGAGAAAAGGGTTTTAGTGAATAAAGAATAGTTCTTTATTGGCCTATTTGTATTTGATACAAATAATAGGGGTTAATGTGCAATTAAGTGTAATTACACATAACCCTATTAGGGTTTCTTCCCCATGGCCAGCCCCCTTTAGTGGGCTGCCTATATAAGTCACACTTATGTGTGACATGGCATAAAAGGCTTGCACAATAAACCCTAGCCGTCCAACCCTTTGGAGGCTCTCTTCTCTCTCTCTCTCTCTTCTCCACCTCTAGCAACAACAAGGAAGAAGAAAGAAAAGGCTTGCACAATAAACCCTAGCCGTCCAACCCTTTGGAGGCTCTCTTCTCTCTCTCTCTCTCTTCTCCACCTCTAGCAACAACAAGGAAGAAGAAAGAAAAGGCTTGAAGCTCTAGCTAGGTGTGGATACCGTTGGAGGCAGCACACTTGGGCTGCTCATTCACCGCTGTCCGGAGTAGAAGCTTGGAGCAAAACGGAGAAGACATTAAAACTGTAAGTGTTCTAACCCTCTTCGTAGTTAGGGTTTGATTTTGTGTTACGCATAGTTAGATTCATGGGATTGGGAATCGTAGGAAAAATTTTTTATATTCCGCACTTCTATTTTTTCCTCTTGTTCGATTCCCAACATTATGAATGGGTTGTAATAATTTTTCAAGAGTTGTAATTTATTATGGTGATGTAATTTATTATTTGAGGCTTGCATGCCACCTTCCCTCTCTTTCTATCATTCTCTTATGTACCCCATTTTCCCCTTATGTATCCCTTTCTTGAAATTATATAAATGTTATGTAACCGAGAGTGCACTAAGGAGCATGGTGGATCTAAAGGAGCATGGTGGAGCCCAACAAGTCAATGGTGGAGACCATCAAGCCAATGAAAGAAGATTGAAGGACTTGAAAGTGTGAACCCCGGAAATTGGGCCCACAAGGGATTGAAAGAAAATGGCTTTGAAAAAGAAAAAGGAAAGGAGTCGCCACCTTATTTTTTAAAGGAAACAAGGAAAACCCTAAAAATAGTTTGTTTTAGGAAAACAATTTGAATGACTCCATAAAAAAGGAAAGGCAAAAACCAATCTTTTGAAAACCAAAGAAATCGGGGATTCGGAGGCTAAGTTATGACATGGGAAGGTTCTAGGCAAAGCCTATAGGCACCCATGTTACCCTTTCGGTCTCTCAGTTCATTTGGGCTAAATCAAGATCTTTCCATACAAAATCAAGCAAGTATATCATCACAAGAATTGCATGCATATCATATATTTCATTCATCCATCCATGCATAATAAGCACATAAAAACAGAAAAAGAAAAAAAGAAAACAAAAAATAAACAATAAGTATATTGTTTATATATAAAATTTTTTGTGGGTTTGATTTTCTTAAATGTTTGTTGGTTGAAATAATCTCTGGTACAGATATGGGTTGAAAGATCGAGTTTTCTCTTCAGGAACACATATCAGATTTTGTTACCAATAGGCTTTTAATTGTATCATTGATGTAGGATTGGGATCCTGACTAATACATACAAGGATCAAGGGGGCGGTTTTTAAGGGATTTTATGCATTTCGTTTGTACCAATTTCTGTCATCACTTTTTTCTTAAGAGTGAGTTTCTTTATTGATGTATATACACTTTTTTTGTGTGTATAATAGGGTCTCAATGAATTTGGGTTTAATCATTTGGGCCAAAACTTTGTTCTTATAAATCTTATTCTGTAGGGATTGAATGCAACACGATCATAGCTCTCTTGGAGTCTTGGGGTTCAATTCTGAAATGGGAAAACTCAATAATCTTCTATTTTGTCCACTTTGTTCAATTTGATAGTCCTAGATTTGAAGTGGATTGATGATGCTGTAATGTATTTTGTTTGATATGCAGACCTCCAGTGGAACGAATCTTTGGGATTGAATGCCGTGAATTCTATTTTTTGCCACACCTCTTATGTTGTCGATTTTTACACTTTCTTGTTGCAGCACCCTTTTGCAGTTTGGGACCTTTGTTAATGTTTTGGTGGACAGAACATTTACAGGCTTGTCAAACCATGAGGTCTGAAGAAGCTAAGAAGAAACTTGCAAGGATGCAATAGTATGTTAGACTTATGGGCCTCCTTTGTTTTTAGTTTTTATTTTTTATTTTTTGTGCATGATCCTAATTTCTGCAGTTCTTTTTATGTAACTGAGCAGGAAAGAACTTACTTGCATTCCATTTCAGCTTGTGGTAGTTGATATTGGGTTCTATTTCATTTTTTAACCTTCTCTTTGTTTCTCTTGTTAGGTTTGTGTGTGTGTGTGTCGTGTTTTTTGTCCGGTTGTCACTTAAATTTTTTGTTCAGATATGTGTAGACTGATTGTGTTTTCTTTTTAGGTAAGGTGTTGGATTTTTTTAATGATAGGATTTTAAGGGAATGAATGGAAAATGAGTAGTTTATTTTCAAATCTTGATGCATAACTTTAGGAGACATTAAGAGAAGAAACTTCGGATCATCGGGGTGTGCTTGTGCGATGACCACCAGCACTAGATGTTTGCACAGGGTTCAATGCATCAAGGAACGCGGTTTTAAAGGGATTTCATCCCATTTTGTTTGTAGCATTTTTTGGGATCAATTATTTCACAAGAGAAATTTCTCTGTTGGTATATACTTTTACTTTTTTTTTTTTTTATCTGTGTCTGTGCGCGTGCATGTAATATAGTATCCCACTGAGTTTGGGTTATGTACTTTCAGGATACAGTTGCAAGGTTTATAGGAAATGGAAAGATTTTGTTGCAATGCCTAGCCTTCAGTATCTATATGGTTTTCTATCATTGATTTTACACCTTCCAGTCATCCAGATCTTTGGAACCTCATATGGCTTAGTGGACAGTGGATCAGTGATTTGTTTATGACAATTATTTCTCTTGCGGAGTTTCTTGGTGCTTTTGGTATTGCTTGACATCGCTTGGGGCAAAATGTTGATCTTATACTGTGTTTTGTAGGGAGTTTTGAAACATGAACGCTGCTCCATTGGGTTCAGTTTTTAAACGTGGAATCTCTCTTTCCTTATTCCTTATTTTATTTTATTTTTTGTCCTTTCTTTCCTCTCTTCAACATTCATATTCTTGATTTCTCCTCTTTTTATGTATATGTACAATTTTTTTGTGGGTTTGATTTTCTTGAATGTTGGAAGAAATCATCTCTGGTACAGGTCCCCCTTGTGTTCTCAAGTATTCTCTACGGGGAAGTTGTTGGATTTTCACAGATATTGGGTTGTATTCTCTGGGGAACACATTGATTTTAATTCGTTTGTCCACAATGTGTTTCATTCCTCCTAAGTTCTTTAGTTTGTTATTATTTCAGGTTTCTCAATGAAATGAGTTGTTGGGATGGGGGAACCAGATCCAGAGCTGAGGGTATATCGTTGCTTCCTTTGGTTTGTTTTAGGTTTTGTAGATTATTGCTGGGTAGAAACCCCCTTTTGGACATGATGGCCATGTGCTTATTTTGATGAAGTAAGAAATTGCAGGTTATTTCAGGGTGCAATGCAGGTTTATATACATGCAGACATCAAGGAAGGCAGTTTTTAAGGATTTCATGCAACAATTTGTTTAAGGGATTTCATGGCATTTATTTGTATCAATTTTTTGGATCAATTATTTCATAAAGAAAATTTCTTTGTTGAAATATTTAAGTATACACTTGTGTGTGAAAGGGTATCGCTGAGTGAGGGTTATATAATTTCAGGATTCAGCTGTAAAGCTTTACAAAGAAATGGACAGATTTTGTTGCAATGCCTAGCCTCTGGTAAAATATTTGCTTCAATAAGGGTCTTTTGTCAATGAGGTTGCACCTTTCAGCCATCCCAATCTTGGAGCCTCATATGGCATAGTGGACGGTGGATCTTTGATTTTTTGGTTAAATTATTCTCTATGATTAATTAATTGTTAATTATTTTGTGGGTTTTTCTTTTATTTATGCTTTTAGTATTTTTGCTTTACATCGTTTGTGTCAAAGTTTTGATCTTATAGATCTGTTCTGTAGGGATGTTGTCAAACACGATGTAGTTCTGTTGGGTTTCAATTCTTAAATGGAGAAAGCCTCTTTTCTTGTTCCATAATTTCTATTTTGTCACTTTGTTTATAATTTGTTACTATGAGATTTAAAGTGGATCCATGATGTTGCTGTGTATTTTGTTTGATATGCAGCCTTAGACATTGTTTGGGACAAAATGTTGATCTTATACAATCTGTTCTGTAGGGGATTTTGTGCAACATGAATGTAGCTCCATTGTGTTCAATTCTTAAACGGGAAATTTCTCTTTTCTTATTCAGTAGTTTCTTTTTACATTGTTTAGAATTTGATACTACTATTGGATTTCAAGTGGATCCATGATGTTGCTATGTTTTTTGTTTGATTGCCTTAGAGGTGGAATGGGTTTCCTGGTGGTTCAATTCTTTTGTCCCCGAGTCTTTCTTCTCTCAAATCATATTTTCTTGACTTCTTCTCTCTTCATCTATTATATATATACATAGTTCTTGTGGGTTTGATTTCTCAAGTGTTTCTTGGATTTAATTTTCTCTTATCTTTTTTAGGGTGAAACGATATCCTGGTACAGCCATGTCTCGATGGAGAGTCTTTGGGATGAAATAAATGAAATAAATGAAATGAGTCTTTGGGATGAGGAACTAGATCCAGAGCTGTAAAAAAAAAGATTCTTAAAAAAGAGGGAGAGTTATCCTTTTTTTTTTTTTTTTTAAAAAAAAAAAATTAAAAAAAAAGGGGGAAGAAAGAAATAAGAAATGACGCTTTGATTCTAATGTCATAGGAATGGAAATTGTCCCTCTTCTTCAATATTTCAATAACAAGTATTTTTTTTTTTTTTTTCAAATCAGATGAATCATTTTATCTATGATTTATTGAAACAAAAAAAGGCCCAGGTATTTCATTGCTTCCCTCAGTTTGTTTTAGGTTTTATAGATTGTTGCTGTGTAGAGACCCCCTTTTGGACATGATGGCCTTGTGCTTATTTTAGTTGATGCAAGGAATTGCAGGTTTGCAGGCCATGTATGATTTTTGATGAGAAGAAATACAGTTTGGTTGACATATAAACTTTTCTCAATTGTCTTATGGATTGTATGTTTTTTCAGGATTTAATGTGGGTTATAGATACATACAAACATCAAGGAAAGCAGTTTTTAAGGGATTTCATGCAATTTGTATCAAGTTTTTCGATCAATTATTATTATTATTATTTTTTGTGTGATTGATAAAGGGTCAAGCTGTCATTACTTCATAAAAAATAAATAAATAAATAAGGGTCAAGCTGATTTGGGTTATACTATCAAAACCCAGCCGCAAGCTTTACAAGAAATGAAAAGATTTTGATGCAATTCCTGGCCTCTGATCTATTTACATTCATAAGGTTTTTTTTTATCAATGAGGTTGCACCTTCAAGTCATCCCAATCTTAGTGCCTCATGGACGGTGGATCAGTGAATTTTTTTATGGTAATTGATTTGCGGGGTTTTTTGATGATTTTTGTATTTTTGTTTTACATCATTTATGGAAAAGTTTTGATCTTATATGATCTATGATTTCTCCTGTAGGGTTTCTGTCAAACACGATTGTAGCTTTGTTGGGGTTCAATTCTTAAATGGGGAAATTCTCTTTTCTTGTTTTATATATTTTACTTTGTTCACTTTGTTTTGTAATTAGATACTATATGATTTAAAGTGGATCCATGATGCATCTATGTACTTTGTTTGATATGCAGCCTTAGAGATGGAACAAGTTTTTGGGATGGTGGAACTTGGTTTGCAACACGTGATATGTTTTGGGATGGTGGAACTTGGAATAAGTATATAAAAAAAATGTTTTATGAGTTTGATTTTCTTGAATGTTTGTTGGTTAAAATTATCAGTCAAATGATCAAGTATTCTCTTTAGGAAACGTATTAGATTTTCTTACCAATATTTGGCCATATTCTCTTCAGGGTAAGTGTCAATTTTTTCAAGATTTCTCAATAGAATGAGTTGTGATGGGGGAACAAGGTTCAGAATGAGTTTATTTTATTGTTGATGGGTAGAAGGCTGCTTTGGACATGATGGAGATAGACAAGAACAAATCACGAGAAATTACAAAAGCTTCTCCACTGAAAAACTAGAATGTGGTTGATATTATGCAGTGCAGGATTGCAAGCCATATGTAAGGTTTGAAGCAATACATAGAAAATTCACCTACAAGCTTTCTGTTATTGAGTTGGCATGATTTTTATAGAGTTCATTATATTGAAGTAGAAATATTTTAGCTTCTCAATTGTGTCATGGATGAAGGATCAGTGTTTACTTTTAGGGTCAACTTTTGATCCGAACTAATACATTCAAGCATCAAGGAGGGTGGTTTTCAAGGGATTTTTTGCAATTCGTTTATACCAGTTTCTGGGTTCAGTTATTTCTTAATAGAAAATTTTTTATTGATATATATTCACTTTTTTTTGTGTGTATAATAAAGGGTCTCGCTGAATTTGGGTTATATAATTTCAGGATTCGGTTGCAAACTTTTTAAGAAATGAAGAGATTTGATGCAAGGCCTAGCCTTTGGCATTTAATTGCGTTCAATAAGGTTTCATATCAATGATGTCGCACCTTCTAAGTCATCCCAACCTTGGAGCCAAGCATATTGGAGGGTGGACCAGTGATTATTTTATGATATATTATTTTTATGGGGTTTCTTGATGCTTCTAGTATTGCTGGATGTCATTTTGGGCAAAATTTTGATCTTATAAATTCTAGTGTGCAGGGGTTTTATGCAACACTGTCCGTAGCTCTCTTGGGGTTCAGTTATTATATGGGGAAACTAAATAATCTTCTATTTCGTCAACTTTGTTTTATTTGACCCTCTTATATTTGAAGTGGATCAATGATGCTGTAATGTATTTTTATTGATATGCAGTTCTGGAGGTGGAACTAATTTTTGAGATGGTGGATCATCAATGCCATGAGTTCTATATTATACACTTTTGCTTGCCGCGGGTACCTTTTGGAGTCGGGGGCCTTCTGTTAATGTTTGCAATAGAGTTTGATTTTTGGAGTTGCTTTCATAGTGTAAATGTAGAGGAGGTGAGATTTGATAAGATTATATTACCCATGTTCATAGCAATTGTGGGTACTTAAAACTGCTCTCCCTTTCTGTTCTTTTTCTTGTAATTGTCCTTGTGTCTATCCTTTAGCTATTATTATTTGATGTCCTAGCTTTTGTTTTCTAGTAAAGCAGTTAAGGGAAATATACAAGTATCATTTGGGGGTGTTCTAGAATGTACATGCTCGCTAGGTGTGTCTATCCTCGTTTTGTTCTGTTTTTTTGGTTTCTTTATGCACTATCCTTGTTGTTCTGTTCTTATGGTTTCTTTCAGTTATGAAAGTGATGCATTTGCATTCCAGAGTCCTAATCTAGATGGGCATCTAAAGAAGACAAGGGTGATGCTTAGCATGTATATGGGCTTTACGTATGAAATTACATATTTGCTGGGTGAAAAACATAATAACCTTTTGGTTGCGATGGCCTTGTGCTTATTGTTCTTTGAGGTCCAGAGAAGCTAAGGGCTGGTGGGGGCGTTATGTTGAAGCTAAGGCTAGCTTTAAGCACCCTTTGCTTTTAATTAAATTATTACTGTATGTACTTTTTTCTACTTTCTAGTTAGTGATTCTGAAATATATCGAAATTAGGAGATATAAGCAAACCTATATTGAAATAATATGTGCTCAGATGTTTATCCAAGAATGACTCAGAAGTAAATTATTTATTTGGCTCCTCTTTGTTTACAAACTTGAAGTGGGATTAATGGTTTCTACTTCTTTAAGGTTTAGAGTTTGAGTGGTATTGATGTTGATTTTAAATATTTGGTTCCCAAGGAATTGTAGTTTTCCTTATTTGATTGCAAATGAATTGGAATAATGTTGGTTTGATATGATTTTTTTTCTTTTCTTCTCATTTTCTTAATCTTTTTTTCACTATTTCTTTTTTGGTTTCTTTAGTAATCCGGGAACCAAATAGAGAGTAGGTTTTCCGTTTTTATTACTATTAAGTCAATTCAATCTTTGGTATCTAGTGTCCGGGAACCAAATAGAGAGTAGGTTTGGTTGCAATTAAAGTAAACTCAGCACAGAGGTTTATTCAGCAGTCAATATTGTTGCAATTTGCCTTGAAACCATGCATTGCAGACTGGACATTTAAATTGACTAAATATCATTTGGAACAAAATTTGGTTTATATGCATTCCATTTTGTAGGGACTTTAGGCAGACACACTTGTAGCTATGCAAATGGGATATCTATCCATTTATGGTGGCCTTTGCGCAGAATATGATCTGATTTTTTGGTTTGCTCTCTGTCTGTTTGTGCATCTAAATGTTGATAGATCTATCTTTTTGCTATTAGCTTATTGTTACATAGAATTGTTAAAAGATTTTTCTTTTTGCAGGTAATAGAGCATTTCCATGCTTTTATTTTGCATTCTAAAGGGAGAAATTTGATGTAGACATTCATTGGGTCTTAATTAGTTCAAAAACTGGTATGATTTGTGGAGATTTTGTTTTTTTCCCATTTTTGCATTTTTAGCTCTTTCTTTTTGCAATTAGCACACTGTTATTTAGAACTGTGTTAAATAGATTTTGCCTTTTGTAGGTGCATGTGTAGGTGAGATAGAGAGAGAGAGAAGGGATATTTTGCTTTGATAGAGTCAAAGAAATGGGAGCAAATTAACACTGAAGTTTTGTGGATGCTCACTCTTCTAATTCGTCCCTTTTTTTTTGTTTTTTGGTTTCTCACCTGATGGCTTCTTTTTGTGTAGTTGAATCATGCACCATGGCTCACTCTTCTAATTCGTCCCTTTTTGTTTTTTTGTTTCTCACCTAATGGCTTCTTTTTTCCCTTTTTTTTTTTTTTTTTTTTTGTGTAGTTGAATCATACATCATGGCAAAAGGTGAAATTTTTTTGAGGAAGTTGCCTTTTTAGATTTGTTTTTCATTTTAACATAAAAAATATTGTAGCACTAGTTAAGTTAAGGGAATGGTGATGACTTTTGAAACTTTGTACTTGTAATCCAATGAAATGAAAATGATGGTTTTATAATTAATATGAGTGATTTAATTTCCTTTGTTATTTTATTTGTCTTAATTTCTTTCATTTCATATTGAGAATTTAATTATTGAGTAATTTGTATAAACAGGTTGATGTATCAAATTTAATAGCAAGTTTGTAGGGTACTAAATAGTATATGACATATTTTTTGTATATGAATACCACCAAAAAAAAAATGGAGCCATAGATAAAATGACTATTTTTTATAGTCATCTTTTAATACATAAGATGACTAGCTTTAAGAGCATAAGATGACTGTGAAAAAAACTCATCTTATGCAGTCACATAATCATCTTATATAGTAATATATGACTGTTTTTAAGAACATAAGATGACTGTGAAAAACAGTCATCTTATATAGTAATATATGACTATTTTTAAGAAAATAAGATGACTGTTAAAACCAGTCATCTTATATATTAATATACGACTGTTTTTAAGATAAAACCAGTCATGTTTTGTTGAATATATGACCGTTTTTAACGGTCGTCTATAGCACAAAAGATGACCGTGTTAATGAATGAAGGATCTTCTTTCTTTGAGTCAAACATGACTGTTTTTAAAAAATAGTCATCTATTACTCTCAAAGATGACCGTAAAAAGCGGTCATCTTATTTTATGATAAAAGATGACGCCTGAAGAGATAACTGTTTTTTCTAAAAACAAAGATGACTGTTTTGCTAAAAGATGACTGTTAATACAATCATCTATCAACGTTTTTATAGTAGTGAGAGAGGACCCTCGAGTAACCGTCCGGGGCTAGACAGTCAGCTGTCTAGGCCCAGACGGCTAACCGTTCAAGCCTAGATGGTCACCCAAGGAGTCCGTCTTCAATTGGGTTTCTGACTCCTTTTGCCGTTTCCTCTACCCTTGCAAGTTGTTTCCTCTTAGGATTGTGTAAATTTGAGTTGTTTGAGCACCAAGAGAGTCTCTAATAGCTCTAGGATCATTATTTAATGAATTAATCTTAGCCATTGGTTTAGGAGGTCAGTTCTCTATATAAAGGACATGATATTTATCACATAGGGGGAGCACAATTACACTTTATACTTAGAGAGAGGGAGCTACGAGTTTGGAGAGCTAGAAGGACATCAAGAGGAGGCTCTTCAACCCTAAGCAAGGAAGATAACAAGGATTTTGAAGGAAGAGGAGGTTCTACAAGAGGTAAACACCCCTTTCCATTGCTGAATATAGGTCTTCTTCTTCTCCTTCTCCTTCTCCTTCTTCTTCTATGATAGTTCTAGTGCATGTTGTAGCTCCACATGATAGGTTAATTCAATGCTTTTATGATGTGACATGAATGATTTTAAGATGATTTATGGTTCTATATGCTTGATAACCCTTAGTTTACTAAGGTTTTGAAGGCGTTATCTTTTCTTTCTCCTTAAATCATGCATAGTTCATATGTCCTAGTTGCTGTGATAATTGTCATGAGTCGATACTCCTGTTAGTTAATATATATAATATGAATGATATTCATGGTGATTTGAGCATGTGTTAGAATCATTTCATAGTTTTTAATGCATAGTTGTGAAATTAGGGTTTCAGTAACCCTAAATTCACACAAGTTTCATACAGCATGTTTAGGATAACTTTTTGAGTTGTTGCTCATCATAGTCATTCTATATATGCTGCATATAGTTGAATCATGCTAGGTTTGCATTCATGTAGTGGATTTTATAGGGTTTTTGGAGAGATTATCCTTTTCTAGGGGTAATTATCCTTTTTGTTAAGTAAGGTTTTGCATAAGAGCTTTCTGTAATGTGTTTAAGCATGGAATCACTTCTATTGTGTTCTAGTATACATATTTTACGTAGGATATGATGATTGCACCTCCCCATAATGACTTTTTTACTTTGAATCATCTTAGGATAGTTTTGCTTAAAAAAGCTCACAGTAGGACGGTCTTTTGCCATACTTTATATAAAGTATTGTCTTTTTGGTTAGAATAGACCTTGTTATCATGTTTATTGACATTGTTAGGGTCTCTCATGATTGTTAGTGTGTTTTTGGTAGGTTTTTATGCATGTTAGTTAGGTCATTGCATATAGGATTGAGTTGAGGTTTGTGGTTATTCATTATTCTTATTGTTTGCATGATTATTGGATGATTTTAGGCCTTAATATGATTCTGTCCAGAATAGTGCTTTGTTCTCTTTGCATGGTTTTGAGCACTTGTAAGGGTGCAAACAGGTACAATAATTGCCTTATTGCAAATAAGGTCGTTCTTGCTTAAGCTTGCTATCGCTCGGAGAAATTGCACAAGGTAAGTAGGGTATGAAGTGCCCTAATTCACTTTTTCCTGAATCTTCTCTTCTTCTCTTCTCCCTCCTAGGGTTATTCTCTAATAGAGGGATATGGTGAATTCTAGGGTTTCTTTCCACCCCTTTTCAAAAAGTTTATATCTTTTACTGAATTTTTGTTGAGAATCATTTGTCTTTGAAAATCTCTATGGAAGGAAACCTAAGGTTTACCATAAGTCTTTATTAGGATTTAACCCTATTCTATTCGAACTACATGGACTTTGATCTATGTATTTCATTGCATGGTACGTAGGCGCTCGTTTTGAGGCTCAAGTCCGTTCTAGGATCCAAGTATCCTAGGTTTTTCTTCTCTTTTCCTTTTTTTCTGTTTTCGTTTATTTTCTTTGTTTGATTATGCATGGATGAAATGGATGGATGGGATATATGTTATGTATACTGTCTTGTGATGATATATGATGATATGTGAGTGAAAAATATCTTAAATTAGGCCAATCAAATTAAGAGACCAACTCGGAAGATGTGGGTGCCTATGGGCTTTGCCCAGAACCTTCCCACATCGTAACTTAGCCCCTGAATCCAATTGTCTGGTTTTTAAAAGACTTTGCCTTTCCTTTCAAAATGGAGTCATGTGGTTTTGAAAATAAAACACTTTTATGGTTTTCCTCTTTTCCTTAAAAAATGAGGTGGCGACTCCTTTCATTTGTTGTCTTTTACATTCATATATATTTTTTGCCAAACCTTTGTGGGCCACTCTTTTTCGTGGGTTCACAGAGTGATGTGATGATGTCACACATCATTATGTGTGGCTTATATTTACCCATTGAGGGGAGCCGGCCATAAGGAACCCTAATAGGGTTTTATGCAATTTCTCCAAATTGCACAATAACCCCTATTATTTATATCAAATACAAATAGGCCCTTAAAGAACTATTCTTTATTCACTAAGACCCTTTCTCTCATAGACTTTAAAGCTCTCTTAGCATTATCAATGTGTGACCCATTGGGTTCACATCATCAAGTAGTAGGAATAGCACGAGGTGTGCACAATGGAACTCTTTCCATTTAGGGTCTAATTGGAACTCCTTCCAATCCCCTAATTGATTATAACTCATTTATATCAATTAGGGCTTCTACTAACCATGAATAACACCTAGCATATGGTTCATGATGTTGTCCTTAATGAAGTGAATAAGTATCTATCAAAGAACCCTTCTGTTATAGTTTATAGGTTATAATTACATCCTTCCATTTACACAATGTTTCCAATTGAACCAATAGGACATGGAAGTCTATCAAGTCTCTAGTTCAATTACTTTATACTCATTCATAGATATCAACTCAATGATGAACTTATGAAAACTCCTTTCCATATTCATTCTGCCATGGCCATGGACTAAATGAGTTATATTACGAATGCTACATGAAACATTCTTTCTCTTTTTCCTGAGAATAATGGATTCCTTGTTGATCACTCACATACCTTCATATATATAGCAGTAGGGCCAACAACCACCCTTACAGACCCATGATTAGGATATGTACTTAGTGTTATCAAACTTCTAAAGCTATGTGCATAAAACAACTATGGTGTCTCAGGTTTAAGGATTATTTGTACCACTATAACAATGAGAAATTGATTGACAGGTAGGTTAAAACTCCATTCAGTTTATCTCACATCTTTGGTCACATTTAGTGTACCTATTCTATTAATGGGCACCCACCTGTTGGTTGTAGTGTCTACACATAAATAACTTGAGACCAACTATCCTCCTATAAAGTCAACCTAACAAACTCTAGTCCTATGGTTCATTACTGTCCATCATAGTGAACCTTCAACTAGGAATGGTTTGGGAGTTTAGTACAGAGATATATTTACAATCTCATAATTACAACTCTTTGTAATTCAATATTCTCAACTCTAACTCCATGGACATATTATGTAAATATAAATGATGCATATAAACATAATAGAATAAGCCCTTTTATTAAATCAATAATAAATGTGACATACATAAATGAAATCAAATGTGTTGGGAATCGAACTAGAGAGGAAAACTATAAAGGCGGAATAAAAATTTTCCTACAATTCCCAATCCTATGAATCCAATTATGCTTAATACAAAACAAAACCTAAGTAGAAGAGGGTAGAATTACTTATAGTTGAACAAGTCTTCTCCTTTATGCTCCAAGATTTGTCTTCTTTTTGCTCCAAGCTTGAACTCCAGGCAGCAATGAATGAGCAGTGTCAGTGTACTACCTCCAATGGTATCCACACCTAGCTTGAACTTGAAGTCCTTTCCTTCTTCTTCCTTGTTGTTGCTAGAGGTAGAGAAGAGAGAGAGAGAGAGAGAGCACTATGCAAATTTCAACCAACACTTGGGAGCCTCCAAGAGTGCTTGAAGTGATGATGTCATCACATCATAATAGGCTATTTAAAGCCACCACATAGGGCCGGCCCTAGGAGGGGATTCCAAACCCTAGAGGTTTTGTGTAAATACTCTTAATTGCACAATAACCCCTCTAATTTGTATTTTATACAACCTTGCCCCTTAAGAACTCTTCTTTTATTCACTTATACCTTTTCTCTCATAGACTTTCAAGCTCTCTTAGCATGATCAGTGTGTGAACCATTGGGTTCACATCATCAAGTAGTAGGTATAGCACATGTTGTCTACTAACCATGAGTAATTGAAACTCCTTTCCATTAGAGTGTCTAATTGAACACTTTCCATTAGAGTGTCTAATTGAAACTCCTTTCAATTCCCTAATTGATTATAACTCATTTATATCAATTAGGGCTTCTACTAACAATGAGTAACACCTAGCATATCGCTCATGGTGTTGTCCTTAATGAGGTGAATAGTCATATACAAAGAACCTTTCTATTATAGTTTACAGGTTATAATTACATCCTTTCATTAACACAATGTCTCTAATTGAACTAATAGGACATGGAAGTCTGTCAAGTCCCTAGTTCAATTACTTTATACTCATTCATTAATATCAACTCAATGATGAACTTATGGAAACTCCTTTCCATGTTCATTCTACTATGGGCCCAAGGATTTAATGAGTTATATTCAATGAATGCTATATGAGACGTTCACTCTGTTTTTCCTGAGAGTGATGGATTCCTTGTTGATCACTCACATGCCTTTATACACATAGTAGTAGGGCCAATGAACACCCTTACAGACCCCTATAAGGATCTGCACTTAGTGCTATCAAACTTCTAAAGCTACATGTATAAGGCAACTATGGTGTCTCAGGTCTAAGGATTACTTGTACCACTATAACAATGATAAACTGATTGACAGGCAGGTTAAAGCTCCATTCAGTTTACCTGATATCTTTGGTCACATTCAGTGTACCTATTTTTATAATAGGCACCCACTTGTTGGTTGTAGTGCCTCCATACAAATAGCTTGAGACTAGCTATCTTCCTATAGAGTCAACCTAACAAGTGCTCATTACTGTCCATCTTAGTGAACCTTCAACTAGGAATGTTTTAGGAGTTTAATACAGAGATATATTTACAGTCTCAAAATTACAACACTTTGTAATTTCATATTCTCAACTCTAACTCCATGGACATATTATGTAAATATAAATGATGCATATGTACATAATATAATAAGCCCTTTTATTAAATCAATAACAAATGTGACATGCATAAATGAAATCAATTGATTGTTCCTAATCCCTAAACAATCATCTCTATGATTGGCCCTTAGGCATAATCCTAACAAAATGATTGTTCCTTTATCCCTAAACAATCATCTCTATGATTGGCTCTAGGGCATAACTCTAACAATCTCCCACTTGCACTATAGCCAATTCACAATGTATCTAATACCTATTTCCTGTCTGTGGTGATCTAACTACTCTTGGGTCATAGCTTTAGTGAAGGGATCTGCTACATTCTCCGTTGTTGAATTTTCTGTATGCTACTATTACCTCTTCCAATGATCTCTCTAATCATATGGAATCGCCGCTCAATGTGTTTGGATTTTGATGAGTCCGTAGTTCCTTAGCTTAAGCAATAGCCCTATTATTGTCACAAAACAATGGCAAGGGCTTCTCAATGGCAGGAACTACTGCCAATTCAAAAATGAACTTCTTCATCCAAACAGCTTCATTAGCAGCCTCTGATACAACAATGTACTCAGCCTCTGTAGTGGAGTCCGCTGTAACATCCTATTTACAGCTCCTCCAACTTATAGCTCCACCATTTAAGGTGAAAACATACCCCGATGTTGATTTCCTATCATCGTCGTCAAATTAAAAATCTGAGTCAGTATAATCAACCATTTCTAAGTTTCTTTCTCCATAGACAAGGCATAGTTCCTTAGCACTTCTCAAGTACTTAAGGATAGCCTTGACTGCTTGCTAGTGTTTCACACCTGGGTCTGCCTGATATCTACTTGTAACACTTACAGCATAAGTGATATTTGGTCTTGTACATAACATAGCATACATTAAACTCCCTATTACAGAAGCATAGGGAATCTTCTTCATGTATTCAATCTCCTCTGGAGTTTTAGGTGCCATATTTTTAGACAACTTGATTCCATGCCTAACAAAAATTCGACCTCTTTTAGAATCTTCTAATTTGAACCTTTTCAAAATCTTGTCTATGTACAACGATTGGGAGAGTCCTAACATCCTTTTAAATCTATCTCTATAGACCTTTATTCCCAAAATATAAGATGCTTCTCCCAAATCTTTCATGGAGAAATTATGTGAAAGCCACTCTTTCACTTTTGACAACATCTCGACATTGTTCCCAATAAGTAGAATGTCATCAACATATAGGACCAGGAAGGTGATCACACTCCCACTAACCTTCTTGTACACACATGGTTCATCTATATTCTGAAGGAAACTAAACGATTTGATTGCCTCATTGAATCGGATGTTCCAACTTCTAGAAGCTTGTTTAAGTCCATAAATGGATTGCTGTAGCTTACACACTTTGTGGTCTTCACCACTAGATGTAAAGCCCTCAGGTTGCTGCATATAAATGTCTTCCTCAATGTTGCCATTAAGGAAGGCGGCCTTTACATCCATTTGCCATATCTCATAATCGTAGTGTGCAGCTATAGCTAACAAGATCCTAATGGACTTAAGCATAGCCAATGGCGAGAAGGTTTCCTCATAGTCAATACCATGTCTTTTTCGATAACCTTTCGCTACTAGCCTAGCCTTGTAGGTTTCTACCTTTCCATCTGACCCTATCTTCCTTTTGATGATCCATTTGCAGCCAATAGGTACTATACCTTTTGGTGGATCAACTAAAGTCCAGACTTTGTTGGGATACATGGAGTCCATCTTGGATTTCATAGCTTCTAGCCATTTGTTCAAATCAATATCCGAAATTGCCTATCCATATGTAGTAGGGTCATCTGGGTGTTCTCTATCACCAAGGAACAATTCCTTTGCATTATGGTTTAGAAATCCATATCTCTCAGGTGCAACAGATACCCTACTCGATCTATAAAGAGGTTGTGGTACATTAGTGGGTTCTGTCTCATCAGGGATAGGGGTGGGATCACTGTCAGTTTATATCTCATCAGACAATTCTTTGAGTTCTATTTTCCTATTGTTGCCTCCTTCTTAAATAAACTCTTTTTCAAGAAAGACTGCAAACTTAGTAACAAACACCTTTTGTTCGTCAGGATAATAGAAAGAGTATCCAATACTCTCTTTAGGATATCCCACAAACCTACACTTAATTGATTTTGATTCCAATTTGGTTGCCTCATGTATCTTTACATATGCAGTGCAACCCCATACCTTAACATGCTTAAGGCTTGGTGCTCTCCCTGTCCATATCTCATATGGTCTCATAGAGACAGCTTTGGTTGGAACTCTATTTAACAAGTACGCAGCAGTTTCTAGGGCATGTCCCCAGAAGGACAATAGTAAATCAGTTTAACTCATCATGGACCTAACCATATCCAATAAGGTTCTATTCCTCCTTTCTGACACACCATTAAGCTGTGGTGTTCCAGGAGGTGTCCACTGAGAAAGAATGCCTGCTTGAACAAGATGATCTAAAAACTCACCGGTTAAATATTCACCTCTTCGATCCGATCGAAGAGCTTTAATACTTTTATCAATTTGTTTCTCTACTTCATATCTAAATTCTTTGAACTTTTCAAATGCTTCAGATTTGTACTTCATTAAGTACACGTACCCATACCTAGAATGATCATTAGTAAAGGTTATAAAGTAAGAGAAACCTCCACGAGCATGTATGCTCATAGGACCACAGACATCACTATGTATTAATCCTAATATGTCTGTAGCCCTCTCACCGTGACCGATGAAAGGTGACTTGGTTATTTTGCCTAGTAAATAGGATTCACAAGTTGGAAAGGGCATAGAAGCTAATGGACCCAATTGTCCATCCTTACACATCTTGTTAATCCTATTCTCACTGACATGATCTAGTCTCAAGTGCCAGTCATATGCAGAGTTTTCTTCATCTCTTGTTCTCTTGGGTTTGTTTGCATTCAATTTATAACAATCATGCCCCATGCAAATAATATTTGCAATAAAGTTTAGAAAATAAAGGCAATTCACATAAACTTCATAAGTAATGAACTCTTCATTTTTAAATAAAGAATATTTATTCTCCTCAAAAACAAATCTAAATCCTTGTTTAGATAAAACTGAAATAGAAATAATGTTTCTTATAACTTCTGGAATATAAAGACAGCCTGATAATTCTAAACTACTCCTACTAGGCAGAGTCAAGCTGCAAGTCCCAACGACTAATGTAGCGACGTTTGCTCCATTTCCCACTCGTAGGGTTACTTCTCCTTTACTCAGCCTTCTGCTTCCCACTAGATCCTGCATAGAAATACAACTATGAGAACTCGCACCAGAATCTAGTACCTAAGCAGAAGCAGAGCTAACATTCATGTTAGTCTCAAGTATGAGAGCATGATCCATACCTTCCAAAGGTTAGTTCTGTAAAGTATCCAAATACTCTTGGCAGTTACGTTTCCAATGCCCATATTTGCCGTAGTAAAAATAGATTCCATTACCTTTCCTCTTCCTTCGAGTACTCTTACCCTTTCTTATTCCCTTGCCTCTAGGCTTGAGCATAGAATTAGAAGCAGGAACTTCAACCCATTCATCACATTCAAGCAAGAACTCTTTGCTATACAACTCTTTGTGAACCCCGGAAATTGGGCCCACAAGGGATTGAAAGAAAATGGGTTTGAAAAAGAAAAAGGAAAGGAGTCGCCACCTTATTTTTTAAAGGAAACAAGGAAAACCCTAAAAATAGTTTGTTTTAGGAAAACAATTTGAATGACTCCATAAAAAAGGAAAGGCAAAAACCAATCTTTTGAAAACCAAAGAAATTGGGGATTCGGAGGCTAAGTTATGACATGGGAAGGTTCTAGGCAAAGCCTATAGGCACCTATGTCACCCTTTTGGTCTCTCAGTTCATTTGGGCTAAATCAAGATCTTTCCATACAAAAATCAGCAAGTATATCATCACAAGAATTGCATGCATATCATATATTTCATTCATCCATCCATGCATAATAAACACATAAAAACAGAAAAAGAAAAAGAAGAAAACAAAACAAAAATAAACCTAGGATGCTTGGATACTAGAACGGACTTGAGCCTCACGAAAAGCGCCTACGTACCATGCAACGAAATACATGGATCAAAGTCCACGTAGTTCGATTAGAACTAAGGTTAAATCCTAATACAAACCGATGGTAAAAACCCTAGGTTTCCTTATTTGATCAAAAGAGAATTGATAGAAAGTTTGATTTTAGGAAAGAAATCCACAAAATGGAAACTTTAATAAAAACCAGAATTTTGTTTATGAAGGAAACCTCTAATTAAACCATAGGATCATATTAAAAATTAACCCTAGATAGGGAGAAGAGAATGAGTTAAGAAGAAAGGTGAATTGGGGCACCTTCACACCCACTTACCTGAGCGCAATTAGCTCCAAGCATTTAGCCATTTTAGACATAAGCAGCCCTATTTGCCATAGGACAAATACCACACCTATTTGCACCCTTACAAGTGCACAAAACCATGCGAAAACACTAACATGCAAATCTGGACAGAATAGTATTATGACCTAAAATCATCCACTAAGGATGCCAATAGCAAAAACAGCGAACAATAATAAGTCCTAACATATTCTTAGAACCATATCATGCATAAAAACCCTAAAACATACTAACATGCATGCAAAACTATCATGTTTACTCCATATGAAAAACATATACAGCAAACACGAAGAAAAACCAATAAAAAAGTCTACTTTATCATGCTATATGAAAACAAACACGAAACAATGACTCTAAAACCCTAAACTCACAAATATGCTTAAAAACCCACAAGACATACTTTAATCATGCTAAAACCAAACTAAACAGAAATTAAATCATGCATATTAACTAACTAAAGTAATATAACATGATGAAAATCCTAACTCTAACATGCAATGACACTAATCCTAGCACAAGGACAAACAGGAGCACAAGAATCATAACTATGCATTAAAAACCTAAAGGACAGCCCTAAAGCATGCTAAACAGTAGATAAAAAATAGATATTCCATGTATATTAACTAGCTAGAGTGTTAATACATGATAAAAAAGTTACCTTTAACATGCAATAAGCCTAACCCATATGAAAACCTAGTTTAAGCTTGAATAGAGAAGGAGAATACCTTAGGAAGGGCCTTCCTTTGTGTTTGTAATTGTTCGTGGCTCCTCAGGTCTTTAGAGTGAATCAAACCAACACGAATCCTCCTCTTTGTCAAAGTGGTATCACAGCAAAGAGATCAAAACTCACTCAACTTTGAAAAGAAATAGAAAACAAAAAGAGAACAAGAGAAAAGAAAAGTTATTTTCGTCACTTTGCAGCAGCAGCAACTTCAATCGTGTTTTTGGGTATGAAAACGTTGGATTTGGACAAAACTTGTGAAATACAAAGTTGTAGAGAATTGAATTATCTTTCTAACAAGACCAATTTCATCAAATTCTGACTTCGGATGAAAAAGTTATGATTAAAATACGACTGCTGGTTTTCAGAAAATCTGCTGCTGAATTATGACGAATTTCACTCCCCCCAAACCCTCTTCTCCTCTCCCTTGTTTAAAGACATTAAGAGAGTATTTATAGCTGAAATCTGGAGTTTCCCTTTCCTTCCTGGACTAGGTTTCCTTGGAGAATAATCAAAAGGTATTTTATAATGATAAAAGACTTCTAATCTGAATAGGAAAAGGAAATTGTCTTTTATAAAAATTGGGAGACTGACCGCTAACACGCATGCACATGTATCGTATGTGCGTACACACACTCATCACATACGTACACGTGTTAGTGTCATGATAAAAATGGCTAATTTAATAAAATAATTTTCTTTTCATTTTAACCAAAAATCTCATGCTGTGATTCCCACTAATTCTTCAAGGATAATCCGTAAATAACCACACTAAACTCATCATCAGGGCCACGGGACTTAAGACCTCATATGCATCCATATGAACTCCAATTAACAATTTGGAGATCATTCCAAGGTCAAATGAAAAGTTTGGGACTTAAAAGACAATTATGCCCCTCAAGTCACAAAAGCTCTTATTATCCCTCAAGATCAACTCCAATTTGAACCAAAATTCATATCCATTGTCCTTGTGACTCTAGAAAACTAATGCAAGTGACTAGACTCAAAAACCAAACAAAAACATGCATGAAATGATGAGCCCTAGTAAGGTGGTGCAAAAATGGGGTGTGACAGAAGCCCCTCATTGGCGAACAAGTTACACTTGTGAACCAATGATAAAGAACAACCCATTTTTGGCCAAAAAGCCCAGAGAAATCACACACTGATACCAACAATGATGGGAGGTTGAAAACCTGAGACTGAAATAAGGAAGTGTACTCAAGTCATGAGTATACTTAAACCACTGAGGGTTGAGAATTGATAAGAGAAGCATATTCAAGCCACTACGAATGAACATACTTTTGAAATGGAAAGATATATTCTAGTCACGAATATATTTAACCAAGTGCTGAGAATGAAATCTGAGAAGCACATTCAAGTGATGAACATACCTTTGAAATGGAGAAATATATCCAAGCGATGGATATACTTAACCAAGTAAGTGACAAAATATCTGAGAAGTATACTCAAGTGATGAGTATACCACTGAAATGGAGAAATATATTCAGGTCACGAATATATTTAACCAAGTAATCTGAGAATGAAATCTGAGAAGTATACTCAAGTGGTGAGCATACCATTGAAATGGAGAAATATATCCAAGCGATGGATATCTTTAACCAAGTAGGATAAGAATAATCTGAGAGGTGTATTCAAGTGATGAGTGTACTTTTGAAATGGAGAAATATATTCAGGTCACGAACATATTTAACCAAGTGATGAAAAAGATGCTGAGAAATATACTCAAGTGATGAGTATACTTAATGATTGAAAAAGACTGAGAAGTACGTTCAAGTGATGAACATACTTTTGAAATGGGGAAATGTATCCAAGTGATGGATATATTTAACCAAGTAAGCTGAGAAGTACACTCAAGTGATGAGCATACCATTGAGATGGAGAAATATATCCAAACGACGGATATATTTAACCAAGTAAGATAAGAATAATCTGAGAAGTGTACTCAAGTGATGAGTACACCATTGAAATGGAGAAATATATTCTAGTCACGAATATACTTAACCAAGTAAGTGACAAGTATGTTTAAGTGATAAACATACCATTGAAATAGAGAAATATATCCAAGTGATGGATATACTTAACCAAGTAAGTGACAAGTATGTTTAAGTGATAAACATACCATTGAAATAGAGAAATATATCCAAGCGATGGATATACTTAAGCAAGTAAGATAGAGAATAATCTGAGAAGTGTACTCAAGTGATGAGTACACCATTGAAATGGAGAAATATATTCTAGTCATGAATATATTTAACCAAGTAAGTGACGAATATTCTGAGAAGTATGTTCAAGTGATGAACATACCATTGAAATGGAGAAATATACCCAAGCGATGGATATACTTAACCAAGTAAGTGGCAAAATATCTGAGAAGTATACTCAAGTGATGAGTATACCATTGAAATGGAAAAAATATACCCAAGTGGTGGATATACTTAACCAAGTAAGTGACAAATGATCTGAGAAGTATGTTCAAGTGATGAACATACCATTGAAATGGAGAAGTGTACCCAAGCGATGGATATACTTAACCAAGTAAGTGACAAAATATCTGAGAAGTATGTTCAAGTGATGAACATACCATTGAAATGGAGAAATATATTCAAGTGATGAATATATTTAACCAAGTAAGTGATAATGAGGATCTGAAACTAGGAAGCATATTCAATGGGCGAACATGCTTTTGAAATGGAAGAATATATTCAAGTGATGAATATATTCAACCAAGTATGATAGAAAATGAGAATTTGAAACTGAGAAGCATATTCAAAGGGTGAATACACTTTTGAAATGGAAAAATATATTCAAGTGATGAATATATTCAACCAAGTAGGATAGGGAATGAGAATTTGAAACCGAGAAGCATATTCAAAGAGTGAATACACTTTTGAAATGGAAGAATATATTCAAGTGATGAGTATATTCAACCAAGTAGGATAGGGAATGAGAATTTGAAACCGAGAAGCATATTCAAAGAGTGAATACACTTTTGAAATGGAAGAATATATTCAAGTGATGAATATATTCAACCAAGTGGGATGAAAAATCAAGATTTGAAATGAGGATATATGATCAATTTATCAAGATTGAACAGGCATGGTGCAAGAGGAAAGTGACTTAACACATTGTCACTTGAGTTGGCATGACACAGGGGAAATATATTCAACCCTTTTGAACATAAAATCAATTCAAGGAATTGATTTCAAGATGGAATTTGATTGATTTTAAGCTCAAAAAGTGTTGAATATCTCATTTGGATGGAGGTTTGATCACGCGTCAAGGCGAGACAAAGCGAGAAGCAAAACCAAAACAAAGTGGCTTGGGTGACCACCAGGCCTCGGGAGGCTAGCCGCCCAGGCCTGGGTGGTTACTCGAGCCCAAAGCGGAAATCCCACTTTGAATAGGAAACTTCCTATTCTGATGGGTTTTTTCCTATTTGAACTTGGATTTGTGACCTTTTCCCTATAAAAACACATCCAAGAGGTTCCTAAACCTACTTGTATTCATTCATTAGAAATTATGGAGGCTCTAGACAAATTTTTAGGAGGGTTTTTGAGAGTTATGAGTGCTGAAGGAAAATCTGAGTTCAAGTGCTTTGGCTTGGATCCATTGCTCTCCTTGAGGCATGTGAGGCTTGAAACGAACCTCTTGACTGCTGCTACATATTTTTGGGATCCTCAAGTTCATGTGTTCCGCTTCAACTATGAAGAACTGTGCCCAACCATGGAGGAATTCTATGCATTGTATGGAGTTTCAACGGTAGGTCCTTTCATTCTCCCTACTCCTCGCCCAAGCTTTCTTACTTCTTTCTCCAATCTACTTGGGATTCACCCACAATATGCCTCTACGTTTGTA
Source organism: Liquidambar formosana (assembly GCA_039720395.1). Classification (NCBI taxonomy): domain Eukaryota; kingdom Viridiplantae; phylum Streptophyta; class Magnoliopsida; order Saxifragales; family Altingiaceae; genus Liquidambar; species Liquidambar formosana. The sequence goes on from CM077831.1 coordinate 7,340,595, forward strand.
AAGGACCATATGGTAGACTTGATGAAATTGGCAACCTCTTTTTTAGCTTGTGATAGTAAAGGTATTCTGAATTTTACCTTTCCTATTAAGCATGCTCTTGCCTTTTGCCTCATTGGTCGTTTTCTTATTTCCACTGGTACTCCACATGTTCCCATTCAAATCTGTGACTTGATTCCTCTCCTTGCCAAGGGCCATAACTTGATTCCCATGGTGCTAGCTGAAACCCTGAATGGTTTGGATAAAACTCATGAGGACCCAAAGGTTCCTTTAGGAGGTAGCCCCATTCTACTGCAGATGTGGTTGCTTGAAAGACTGAATTTCTGGTCACCAGTTGCCATTACACCATACAAGCCCCAGCATTACTGCCTTCGCCGCATTGAACTACTTGGGCAATTTTCATTGAGAGATTGGCTAGGTTACTTCCAAACCCTTTCTTGGAGGAGTGTCAAGTGGTTTGTATTCATATGGGGCTGCAGTGACCAGGTGCTTCTGCGGACTTCTGGATGCGCCATGGTGAGACTCATAGGACTGAGGTCTACTTCTTTTTATTGGCCTTCAAGGGTTCTGCGTCAGATGGGCGCCATGCAAACCATACCCACTTCCTTGAAAGGTGACTATCCTGTGGTGCCCGCGGGTCTTTCTGTAGTGACTTGGGCGAAGGACCGATGGCCTAGCAAGTTGATACTAACCCAAGTTACGAATACTGATGGTCCGTATATGATGAGCTCAGAGTATAAGGAATGGTTGAAAAGTAATTTGGGTGAGAGAGAGACTACTCAAAGAGAAAGGATTTTTGGACTTATCAAGAACAATGAACTTGGACCTTGCAGAGAAGATATTATGGAAGCAGTAACAACAGCTTATGAACATGACTTGAGGAAGAAAAGAAGACATGAAAGAGAGAAGAAGAAAGCTGAGGAGCGAGCTGCAAAGAAGCCCAAGAAAAACTGAAGACTCAATAGAATAGGATATTTATGGCATATTTATAGTTCTTTTACTTAATACCAATGAATTGCTATGTCAATCAATTTTAGTTTTGAATAAATTGCCAATAATAAATCAAATTTGGGATTTTCTTGTTTGATTTAGACCGCACCCAAGGTAACTTTATGGGTTGCCTACGTATCTCCATGGTTTTTTTTCTTCTTTTTTTTTTCTTTTTTTTTTTTTTTGTTTTTTTTTTTTGTTTTTGAATGGAGAATCAGGTCTTACGTAGTTCTTATGCCTTAACTTTTGCCTAGGCCGCCCTTACGGGTTTTCAACCTAGCAGGCTTCAAACATGATATTTCTTCAATTGATCCAAATTAGTTGGACGAGCGAACTCAATTCCATCTAAATCCATGAGGCGAACAGCCCCTGCTGGCAATATCTCTTTGATAATGTATGGCCCACCCCAACTTGGCTTGAATTTTCCCCCGGATCGAACACTGGAGCTCTGATTTCTTTCAGCACTACATCCCCTTTCTTTAGACCTTGATTTTTGACATGCTTGTTGAATGCTCTGGAAACTCTCCGTTGATACCCCTGAACATGATACAGCGCCCTTAAACGCCTTTCATCCAGCAAAGCTAACTCATCATAGCGGCTCTTAACCCAGTCCACTTCTGTTATCTGGCTCTCCACGGCAACTCTTAGTGAAGGAACTTCCAATTCAACTGGCAACACGGCCTCCATTCCATAAACTAGAGAATAAGGGGTAGCCCCTGTTGACGACCTTATTGATGTTCTGTAACCCCATAGAGCCAATGGCAACTTCTCATGCCAGTCTGTGTGTGAGTCCGCAGTCTTCTGTAGTATCTTCTTGATGTTCTTGTTAGCTGCTTCCACTGCTCCATTAGTCTGAGGACGGTATGGTGACGACAGATGGTGGGCTATGCCATACTTTTGCAAGAGCTCATGGGTTTCTTTCTGAAAGTGCTGGCCATTGTCTGAGATAACTTCATGCGGTACCCCATATCGATAGATGATGCTGTGCTGTATGAACTGTGCTACCTTCTTGGAATTCAAGGTCTTGAAGGACGCTGCTTCCACCCACTTAGTGAAATAATCGATGGCAACCAGGATGTATTCATGCCCATTTGACGCCTTTAGCTTGATCTGTCCGATGATATCTATCCCCCATACCGCGAATGGCCAAGGTGATGACATACTCGTTAAAGGCATAGAAGGCAAATGTTGTCCACTGGCGAACAGTTGGCATTTGTGGCACTTCTTGACATGTGCGTGGCAGTCTCTTTCCATGGTGGACCAATAATAGCCTAGCCTCATGATTTTCTTAGCCAACATATAGCCGTTCATGTGCGGAGCCCCTGTTCCTTCATGGATTTCTTTAATCAGATGCTCGGCTTCCTCCTCGGTGACACACAGCAGGTGGATCCCGTCGTATAACCTTCGATATAGCTTTCCTCCACAAAATACATAGTGACTTGCCAATCGCCTTAGGGTTTTTCTATCAATGCGAGATGCTCCTTCTGGGTACTCCCTTTCTTCAATGAACTTCATTATGTCATGGAACCACGGGTGGCCATCATTTACCTCTCCTCCTCGGATTGCACAACAGTACACAGGCTTGTCTCGGCATTCTATCACCAATGGCTTCACATTTCCCCCTTCAGGTATCTCCACCATGGATGCTAGGGTCGCCAAGGCATCGGCGAACTGGTTCTTGTTTCTTGAAAGGTAGTTGAACTCTATCTCTGAGAACTCCTTGGTTAGAGCTTCCAGGTAGGCATGGTAAGGCAACAATTTCTCATCTCGAGTTTTCCATTCCCCTTTTATCTGGCAAATGATTAGTGCTGAGTCCCCGAACACTTCCAATTCTTTGATCCCCAATTCAAGTGCCGCTTCCAGTGCTAGGATACAGGCCTCATACTCAGCAATGTTGTTGGTAGCTTCGAACCCCAACTTGACCGCTAACGGTGTAAATGCCTCTTCGGGTGAGACCAGCAGGACTCCTATCCCATAACCTTTCTTATTGGCTGCCCCATCGAAGTATACTCTCCAAGTTTTTCTACCAATCTCTAGCACGTCCTCATCTGGGAATTGATCGTTGAACGGAGCGGATGATGACACCGGACAGCTGGCTAGGTAGTCTGCGATGACGCTTCCCTTGATAGACTTCTGATTCAAGTACTTGATGTCGAATTCATTGAGGAGAATTGACCATCGAGCAGTTCTGAATGACAATACTGGCCTTTCTACCAAGTACTTCAACGGGTCCATGCGACTTATCAAGAACACTTCGAAGGACATCATGTAGTGTCGGAGTTTCTGCGTCGCCCATACTAGTGCCACACAAGCTTTTTCAATCACATTGTACTTCACTTTATAGTCTGTCATTTTCTTGCTTAAGTAATAGATGGCATTCTCCTTTGTAGACCCTTCGAGATATTGAGCTAACATAGCCCCCGTCGCGGTTTCGGTGACCGTTAAGTATAACAAAAGCGGCGCACCTTGCCGTGGGGGAACTAAGATTGGAGGATTGCTCAAGTATCTCTTAATGGTCTCAAAGGCCTCTTGGCATTCTTCGTTCCATACTTTTGGCACACCTTTCTTAAGCAATTTGAAGATTGGTTCGCAAACCATGGTTAAGTTGGCAATGAATCGGCTTATGTATTGAACTCTTCCCAGAAAACCCCGGATCTGCTTCTCAGTGCTAGGCGGCTCCATCTCCACAATAGCTTTTATCTTCCCTGGGTCCACTTCGATACCTCTCTGAGTGATCATAAACCCCAATAGCTTGCTTGCAGTGACGCCGAAAGCACACTTCTGTGGGTTGAGACGGAGATTGTACTTTTTTGCTCGCTCTAAGAATTTCTCTAGTGCCTTGAAATGCCCTTCCCTATCCACGGACTTCACGATCATATCATCGACGTAAACCTCGACTTCCTTATGGATCATATCATGCAATAGGGTCGTAGCTGCTCTTTGGTAAGTAGCCCCAGCGTTTCTTAAGCCAAAAGGCATTACCTTGTAACAGTACGTTCCCCATTGCGTGATAAAGGCTGTTTTCTCCATGTCTTGAGGCGCCATCTTTATCTGGTTATACCCGGAGAATCCGTCCATGAAGGAGAGGAGTGCATGTCCCACTGTACTATCCACCAACACGTCGATATGGGGTAAAGGAAAGTCATCCTTAGGGCTCGCGGCGTTGAGATCTCGGAAATCGACACACATCCTCACTTTCCCATCTTTTTTAGGCACAGGCACTATATTCGACAACCACTCGGGGTACTCCACAACTTGAAGGAAACCCGCATCTAGTTGTTTAGTTACCTCTTCTTTTACTTTTAGGGCCCATTCTGGTTTTAATCTTCTGAGTTTCTGCTTTACCGGCTTCTTTAGGGAATTGGTGGGGATATAGTGTTGCACAATATCGGGGTCAATGCCAGGCATGTCTTCATAAGACCATGCAAAAGCCATAATGTTGGCTTTCAAGAGGGAGATCATCTTTTCTTTTTCAACGGGGGAGAGGGTTTTCCCAATTTTAACTATTCTTGGCAATTCATTCGTCCCTAAGTTGATTGATTCCAATTCATCCATATTAGGTTCGGTGACGCCCCTTTTCCTTTGCTCAACGAGCTCCGGGGGGACATCGTTCCTAAGATCTATATCCATGCCATAAATATCCATAGAGGAGAGAAAAGAGACACTGCATATATAGAGAAAGAAAGCACACTTTATTGACTAGGAATAATGGGAATGACACATAAAAGAAAGAAGGAAAACAAACAAATCTGTATCAATACTATGACTCCACAAAGTGAGTAAAGTAGATACATCTTATTGAATTAGGGAAATATTACTAAACTAAGACACCTACAAGCTGCTATCAGGTAGGCCAAGGTCTTCTTCTTCATGGATCTCCGCAATGACACCACATTCAAGGTACCAATTCAGGAATGGCACGGTAGCATGGCTAATGGATGAACCCTGGAGTTCTTCAATGGTCGAGTCTTCCACGGTGAGGATCATATCTTGGAACATTTCAGTCATAGCCCCTGCGTCGAGGTTCTCTGCCCAGTCTTCCTCTTTCTTTTCCCAGAACTCATTATTGATGGCTTCATCATCCACCATTTCAGCTGTGATTGGATACCATTCGGTGAAGAAGATTTCAAAACCCGGAACTCGGATCTTGGTAGCTTGGTCAAAGGTGGGTTCTGGAAACCCGCAATATAGAAAATCATCCCCTTCTTTGACGAAGTAACCATTCAAAGTAGGTCGATATGGCGAGATCCTCAGGTCTGGCACCCTTCCCTCGGCTTTGGCTCTTACTTTCTCTTTATTCCTCTTCAGCATTTCCACATAATCATTTCTGGAGGGCTCATATCCTAGCCCGAAGGTGTATGAGGTGACACGGCTTTGAATAGATGTAGGGATCCCTTGTTGGCGACGCCCTAGCCCCATGCTTGGAAAGAAACTCATTCTTCTCATGATTTCACCAACATGCAAGTTGCCATGGGGACAAAAGTCCAAGGGTATTAATTCACCCTTTTCGAGCTCTTTTTCAATGCATTGGACATAGTCAAACCCAGATAGCGGTATCGCTGCTGATTCGGGTTGTATCTCACATATAGGCACACCTGCGAGTTTCAATTCATAGTCCCCTTGAAGTGTTACTATGGCCCCTTCGTAAGGAAACTTCACCTTTTGATGGAGTGAAGATGGTACAGCCCCAGCAGGATGGATCCAAGGTCGGCCCAACAGCAAGTTGAAACATGACGGCACATCCAACACTTGGAATTCTACCCTAAATTCAGTGGGTCCCATGATAAGAGGCAAAGTAACTACCCCTATTACTTCTCGGCGGGTGTTGTCATAAGCTCTTACGGTCTGCCCAGATGGCGTGAAATCAGTGGGTCCCAAACCCAAAACAGTGGCAGTTCGGAGAGGACATACATTCAGTGCGGACCCATTGTCGATAAGAACGGTGGGAACCCTCTTCCCCATAGTGTCAACGGTCACATAGAGAGCTTGAGAATGGCTCGGCCCGCTTTTAGGTAGGTCTACATCGGTGAACACGATGGTTGAGTTCTTGGGAGTTGGATTCACCAAATGTACCAATCCCTCGGGGGATGTGTCAACAGGCACTTGTATCTGATTCAACAGTTTCAACACGGTTTGTCTGTGCTTATGCGAGGCCATGAGCAAGCCCCAAATAGTAATGTTGGCATTGGTCTTCTTCAGCTGCCTAAGCACTTCATCCTCTTCTTCTTGCAAGCTAGGACGCCTCTGCCCTTCCAAATCTTCCAACGGATTTTCAGATTCTAGGTGGGGGGGCTTGAAATGATGACCCCCTCTGGTTATATGGTCCAACTCATCATCGCTAGCCCATATGTCATGGACTTCCTCGGAGTCATTCATCAAGTCATCCCATTCTATCATGTCGATGCTCTCCATTTCTGTCGGCAAGTCATCCCAACCTGAAGGGACTATCGGCTCATCTGATATCGAACTTGGGCTTGAGTACAGCACATAGTAATCATATTTCCCCGACGCTTCACCTAATAGGCCAACCTGAGGATCCCCTGCTTCATATCTTTCTTTCAGCTCTTGTTGGATAGATTTCTTTGGCAACAACAAAACCTTTTGGTCAATGAGGTCTTGGATGATCTTCTTTAGTATAGAACAAGCCTCGGTGTCATGGCCGGGTGCACGATGGTATTGGCAATATTGGTGAGGGGTTGATGGTCTTGGCTTTGGTGGAAGTGGCATGATAAGGCTGTTATTGCGGCAAATGGTGAAGAGACGGGTTAAGGTCATGGGGAGCGGAGTGTATTGTCTTATGGGATAGCGAGGGCGAGAGGATTCAACCCCAATGGCATTTATGGTGTTAGGTGGGGGTGTGTTGTTGTGTGATGGGAGAGGATTACGGGTGACATTTGGACGGGTTGGTGGTGAAATGACTTGCTTATCAATGAGGTCTTGGACTTGGTGGCGAAGGCGAATACAGCGATTGGTGGCATGGCCTTTGGATTGGTGGTACTTGCAGTACTCATTCTCATTGTAGCTCTTGGGTAAGGGATTTGGTGGAGGTCTTGGGTCGAGTGGCTTCAATAGGTCACGACTTATGAGCTTTTCAAGGACTCTTTCGAGTGGCATGAATAGGTCAGTGAATTGGCGAGGTGGGTTGACATCATTGAGAGAAAAGGGTTGGATTGGTTGAGTTATGGTGTTGACCTCGGCATTGTTCTTCCTAGTAAAGTTTGTCTTGCGACTCCTCACTTCCTCAGTCTTGATTGTCCCATCATTGATAGCATCTTCAACCTACGTGCCAGCCCCAATGAGAGCTTTGAAATTCGGGAAATAGTGGGCAAATAGGTGCTTGTGATACACGGGCAGCAGGTTCTTAACCACTAACTGAATTTGGTCCTCCTCATTCGGCCTATCCGTCATTCTCGACGCCTTTTGTCTCCACCTTGTAATGTAAGCGGAGAAAGTTTCATAAGCCCCTTGCTTGGTAGTTTCTAGGTCCCTTCGAGTAACGTCCACCTCTATGTTATACTTGTAGTGCTCTGAAAACTCATTGCATATGTCTTCCCAAGTCCGGGTTCTATTCTCATCCAAGGATAAGAACCATTTCAAAGCAGAAGTGGCCAAGGTTTCATGGAACATTTGAGCTAAAAGCTCGTCAGTAGCCCCTCGAGGGTGCATAGCTCGCACGTACATCTTCAAATGAGTCTTAGGGCAACCCGTCCCATCGAACTTTTCTAACTCCGGCATCTTGAATTGTAGTGGAATACGAGCCGTTGGAAACAGGGATAGAGTCCGCACATCGACCATGTCATCAGCCTTGCGAATCCCTTTTATGGTTCTCTCCAAAGCTTCTACCTTGCTAGCTAACACGGAATCACTGCTAGTACCTTTCCCCTTGGCTTCCCCTTCTAGGTTGGTGACCTCAGGTTTCGAGCTACTTTCCCCCCTTGTCTTGGTGTTCTCATTGGATTGAGGTCCCTCTTCGGTGCCAGCCCCATGAGGTATACCCGAGGAATGGGCCTTAGAGCCATTTTGTTCAAGATCCGCCATCTTTTGTTGGTTCTCTTGAGCCATTTTCAATGCGGTATCGGATGTCTCGGCGGTATGGTCAAGCTTGGCCATGATGGCTTTCAGGCAAGCCTCAAGGTCAAAGTGCCCCTCACTAGTTCTTTCGTCGGCCATGTCTGTCTGATGGGTAGACTCAACACTCACTAGACGCCCTTGTGGATTGCGGATCCAAGCCAGCACGTCTATGGATAGAAAAGTTTTAACCTTTAGCCTAAGGACTTGTCCTAAACCTCCATATTTTCCTTAATGAACTCGGTCTCTACACCATGTTCAATTAATTCATTCCTTTTATCCAATTACCTTTACAGGGATCATGGATTAAGGGTATGTTTTAAAGAATAGGGCATAGAGTCCTTCAACTAGGTTTAATTAATCCCCTAGGACTAGCACATCACAAACATAGCTTTACATCCTATTTCCTTAATTTATTCCTCCTAACCCATGGCCTTAACGAAGGCTAGGGTTTAAAGGTCTATATTAAGGGCATAAGATATAAAGCCTCACACCACAAACACGGCATAGCATCATTACAAACAATTATGGGTGCATAAAGGTGAGACCGTAGTGTCCTACAAGTCTGTCTATATGGACTAATGATAAGGGTAGGCTAGGGTCCTTCACTTGCTTGAGCAATCCTTATACCTAACCACATGTGGCATCAGGAACGCCGCGTGGGTCCAGCAGTACGTGATTAACTCATTTAATATACCCAAGGGCAAGCCCAAGGGTACTAGGCAAGAGAGGTTGATAGCTTTCGCCCCAACACATGGAATCAGGAAAACCAAGGTTGAGACTAGGCCGATCGTTAGCAAGGATACATCGAGGGACATCGATCCTAACATGCAAGAGTTTGCGCACACAATGCAATAAATGAAAGCACACAATCAAGCGGATGCAATGTGATTGATTTTAATTAAACATAAGAAATTAACCTAGCCCATTTAAACTTTATAGAGTCTAGCCCACAAATCCCCAGTGGAGTCGCCAAACTGTGAACCCCGGAAATTGGGCCCACAAGGGATTGAAAGAAAATGGGTTTGAAAAAGAAAAAGGAAAGGAGTCGCCACCTTATTTTTTAAAGGAAACAAGGAAAACCCTAAAAATAGTTTGTTTTAGGAAAACAATTTGAATGACTCCATAAAAAAGGAAAGGCAAAAACCAATCTTTTGAAAACCAAAGAAATCGGGGATTCGGAGGCTAAGTTATGACATGGGAAGGTTCTAGGCAAAGCCTATAGGCACCCATGTCACCCTTTCGGTCTCTCAGTTCATTTGGGCTAAATCAAGATCTTTCCATACAAAAATCAGCAAGTATATCATCACAAGAATTGCATGCATATCATATATTTCATTCATCCATCCATGCATAATAAACACATAAAAACAGAAAAAGAAAAAGAAGAAAACAAAACAAAAATAAACCTAGGATGCTTGGATCCTAGAACGGACTTGAGCCTCACGAAAAGCGCCTACGTACCATGCAACGAAATACATGGATCAAAGTCCACGTAGTTCGATTAGAACTAAGGTTAAATCCTAATACAAACCTATGGTAAAAACCCTAGGTTTCCTTATTTGATCAAAAGAGAATTGATAGAAAGTTTGATTTTAGGAAAGAAATCCACAAAATGGAAACTTTAATAAAAACCAGAATTTTGTTTATGAAGGAAACCTCTAATTAAACCATAGGATCATATTAAAAATTAACCCTAGATAGGGAGAAGAGAATGAGTTAAGAAGAAAGGTGAATTGGGGCACCTTCACACCCACTTACCTGAGCGCAATTAGCTCCAAGCATTTAGCCATTTTAGACATAAGCAGCCCTATTTGCCATAGGACAAATACCACACCTATTTGCACCCTTACAAGTGCTCAAAACCATGCGAAAACACTAACATGCAAATCTGGACAGAATAGTATTATGACCTAAAATCATCCACTAAGCATGCCAATAGCAAAAACAGCGAACAATAATAAGTCCTAACATATTCCTAGAACCATATCATGCATAAAAACCCTAAAACATACTAACATGCATGCAAAACTATCATGTTTACTCCATATGAAAAACATATACAGCAAACACGAAGAAAAACCAATAAAAAAGTCTACTTTATCATGCTATATGAAAACAAACACGAAACAATGACTCTAAAACCCTAAACTCACAAATATGCTTAAAAACCCACAAGACATACTTTAATCATGCTAAAACCAAACTAAACAGAAATTAAATCATGCATATTAACTAACTAAAGTAATATAACATGATGAAAATCCTAACTCTAACATGCAATGACACTAATCCTAGCACAAGGACAAACAGGAGCACAAGAATCATAACTATGCATTAAAAACCTAAAGGACAGCCCTAAAGCATGCTAAACAGTAGATAAAAAATAGATATTCCATGTATATTAACTAGCTAGAGTGTTAATACATGATAAAAAAGTTACCTTTAACATGCAATAAGCCTAACCCATATGAAAACCTAGTTTAAGCTTGAATAGAGAAGGAGAATACCTTAGGAAGGGCCTTCCTTTGTGTTTGTAATTGTTCGTGGCTCCTCAGGTCTTTAGAGTGAATCAAACCAACACGAATCCTCTTCTTTGTCAAAGTGGTATCACAGCAAAGAGATCAAAACTCACTCAACTTTGAAAAGAAATAGAAAACAAAAAGAGAACAAGAGAAAAGAAAAGTGATTTTCGTCACTTTGCAGCAGCAGCAACTTCAATCATGTTTTTGGGTATGAAAACGTTGGATTTGGACAAAACATGTGAAATACAAAGTTGTAGAGAATTGAATTATCTTTCTAACAAGACCAATTTCATCAAATTCTGACTTCGGATGAAAAAGTTATGATTAAAATACGACTGCTGGTTTTCAGAAAATCTGCTGCTGAATTATGACGAATTTCACTCCCCCCAAACCCTCTTCTCCTCTCCCTTGTTTAAAGACATTAAGAGAGTATTTATAGCTGAAATCTGGAGTTTCCCTTTCCTTCCTGGACTAGGTTTCCTTGGAGAATAATCAAAAGGTATTTTATAATGATAAAAGACTTCTAATCTGAATAGGAAAAGGAAATTGTCTTTTATAAAAATTGGGAGACTGACCGCTAACACGCATGCACATGTATCGTATGTGCGTACACACACTCATCACATACGTACACGTGTTAGTGTCATGATAAAAATGGCTAATTTAATAAAATAATTTTCTTTTCATTTTAACCAAAAATCTCATGTTGTGATTCCCACTAATTCTTCAAGGATAATCCGTAAATAACCACACTAAACTCATCATCAGGGCCACGGGACTTAAGACCTCATATGCATCCATATGAACTCCAATTAACAATTTGGAGATCATTCCAAGGTCAAATGAAAAGTTTGGGACTTAAAAGACAATTATGCCCCTCAAGTCACAAAAGCTTTTATTATCCCTCAAGATCAACTCCAATTTGAACCAAAATTCATATCCATTGTCCTTGTGACTCTAGAAAACTAATGCAAGTGACTAGACTCAAAAACCAAACAAAAACATGCATGAAATGATGAGCCCTAGTAAGGTGGTGCAAAAATGGGGTGTGACACTCTTGTATGTGGATGAACATCTCGGGAGCACTTCCCATGGACTTGTATTGCTTCTTAAGCTCAGGACTCACAGACACCATCATATAGCATCTCGTCATGAGATCATCGTCCATGCGCTTCTAATAAGCGTCTTTCTCTTACTGAGTTGCAGCCTTAGTGGGAGCATTGGGAAGTGGACGTTAAAGTGCATAGGTAATATTCTCAGAATTCAAAACGATTTTTAAATTCCTTAGCCAATCTAGATAATTTGGTCTAGTTAAACGGTTGGTTTCCAAAATGTTGGATAATGGGTTACGGTAAGCCATTACAGTAATCTACATATAGAAAATTAAACGGAGAATTAGATTTCATTTTTAATTCATAATGATAGCGTTTTTAATCTTATGGTACCTCCCACTATTTTATCAAATTCTATACATCCTCTAATGGAATTCAGGAATCTCATTCCTTAATGGGGATTGGGGTCCTACTGTGACCTAGAAGCCTCACATGATAGTTTCTTGACTTCTAACCCACAATAAGAAGACAACTCTTTGTCTATTTCTTCATAAGCAAGTTCCAATCATTTTGCCTCTAGGGTACATACTCCTCACATTATAGTTTCTTAGAATACTTCCCTAGTTAAGTTAAACCCATCATTCACAGAAGTATGTTTTGCCAAATATATACCTCATATGATAGTTTCTTGGTATATACCAGTTTAGTCACCCCACGATATCTCATATGTGATAGTTTCAAGTAATGTCTTTAACATGGGTAGCTCTTACATGTCTGCAGCCAGGTACCCACATTAAGGGATGTTAGATGATCTTATAATAATGGAAGGCAATGAAGGATACATTCCCTAATGTATTGTCTATTTCAACTCAATATTAAAAGAATAGGGGTTTTTAAGGGTCTCTTCAAATTAACATACATCTCATACATATAAATAAAAATGAACAGTATAATAATAATAATCCACTTATCGATATTAGTCCCTAAAAGGAGACATATAACGATCTATGGATTTAGAGCTATCACTATTAATCTCATTAAAAGCTCCCACTATGATGATTATGGACTTTTAAGAAGATTCAATCTAAGCCAATAGATTGAATCTAGGGTCTATGGTGGGTGTAGGTAATCATAAAATATAAAACCATTCGTAGCATGCATGCTTTCTTGAAAATCTTCTCTAAGCTTTCAAGTCCTTCAATCTCCTCCAATGGCTTGATGGTCTCCACCATAGGCTTATTGGGCTCCACCATGCTCCTTTGGGTCCACCATACTCCTTAGTATGCTCTCGATTACATAACATTTATATAATTTAAAGAAATGGATACATAAGGCGAAAGTGGGGTACATAAGAGAATGATAGAGAGAGAGAGAAAGAAGGTGGCATGCAAGCCCCAAATAATAAATTACATCACCAAAAATAAATTACAACTGTTTAAAAAATATAACATCCCATTCATAAGATGGCCAATCACAATTGGTTTAAAGGATATAGTCCATAATCATCATCCAACCACAAACATACAATCACATTGCATAATGTAAGAAAAACTGTAAGCAATTAAACATATGGGCATTATGGTAATTCTCTTGAATGATTTACATTAATCTCATTAATGTATCATAATCTCATTAGGTTTTACAAAATTTCTAGAATTTAATTAAGTCTTAACATTTAAGACATTTAGTTTCAATCAATCAAATCAATTGAAACATATAAAGTTTCCTAAAATAGCTCTAATATCTAATATTAGGATTTCCTTAATTAAACTAAACAATTTTATTTAATTAAGATTTTGCAGATTTTAATTTAATCCCTAATTGTGTTTTAAACCATTTAAAACATTACTAAATTAATCAATATTAATTAAATAATTAATATAGGGATTAAATAAAATCATTTAAATGATGAATTAGTGCATTAGGGTTTCCTAAAACCCTAAACCCTAAATGCATTACCCTAAACCCTAAATGCAAGCCCAAACATTAAATACCTGATGATTGGTCATTTAATGGCCAATCATTCAAACCCTAGGTTAATTAGGTTTTATTGATTAGGATTAGGGTTTAATTAATGCCAAACAGGGTATTAATTATGTTAGGATTATGCCCTAGAGCCAATCATAGAGATGATTGTTTAGGGATTAGGAACAATCATTTGATTTCATTTATGTATGTCACATTTATTATTGATTTAATAAAAGGGCTTATTCTATTATGTTTATATGCATCATTTATATTTACATAATATGTCCATGGAGTTAGAGTTGAGAATATGGAATTACAAAGAGTTGTAATTTTGAGACTATAGATATATCTCTGTACTAAACTCCTTAAGCATTCCTAGTTGAAGGTTCACTATGATGGACAGTAATGAACCATAGGACTAGCACTTGTTAGGTTGACTCTATAGGAGGATAGCTAGTCTCAAGCTATTTGTGTGGAGACACTACAACCAACAAGTGGGTGCCTATTATAAGAATAGGTACACTGAATGTGACCAAAGATATGAGATAAACTGAATGGAGTTTTTTCCTGCCTGTCAATCAGTTTCTCATTGTTATAGTGGTACAAGTAATCCTTAGACCTGAGACACCATAGTTGCCTTATGCATGTAGCTTTAGAAGTTTGATAACACTAAGTGCAAATCCTATTCAGGGGTTTGCAAAGGTGTTCATTGGCCCTACTGCTATGTGTGTGAAGGCATATGAGTGATCAACAAGGGATCCATCACTCTCAGGAAAAGAGAGAGAATGTCTCATATAGCATTCATAATATAACTCATTAAATCCATGGCTATGGTAGGATGAATATGAAAAGAGTTTCATGAGTTCATCAATGAGTTAATATCTATGAATGAGTATAAAGTAATTGAACTAGGGACTTGACAGACTTCCATGTCCTATTAGTTCAATTAGAGACATTGTGTTGAAGGAAGGATGCAATTGTAACCTATAAACTATAACAGAAGGGTTCTTTGTAAATGACTATTCACCTCATTAAGGACCACACCATGAGCCATATGCTAGGTGTTACTCATGGTTAGTAGAAGCCCTAATTGATATAAATGAGTTATAATCAATTAGGGAATTGGAAGGAGTTCCAATTAGACCCTAAATGGAAAGCGTTCCATTGTGCACACCTCGTGCTATTCCTACTACTTGATGATGTGAACCCAATGGGTCACACACTGATCATGCAAGAAGGGCTTTAAAGTCTATGAGAGAAAGGGTTTTAGTGAATAAAGAATAGTTCTTTATGGGCCTATTTGTATTTGATACAAATAATAGGGGTTAATGTGCAATTAAGAGTAATTACACATAACCCTATTAGGGTTTCTTCCCCATGGCCAGCCCCCTTTAGTGGGCTGCCTATATAAGTCACACTTATGTGTGACATGGCATAAGAGGCTTGCACAAAAAACCCTAGCCGTCCAGCCCCTTGGAGGCTCTCTTCTCTCTCTCTCTCTTCTCCACCTCTAGCAACAACAAGGAAGAAGAAAGAAAGGACTTGAAGCTCTAGCTAGGTGTGGATACCGTTGGAGGCAGCACACTTGGGCTGCTCATTCACCGCTATCCGGAATCAAAGCTTGGAGCAAAAAGGAGAAGACAAAAAAATCCTGTAAGTGTTCTAACCCTCTTCGTAGTTAGGGTTTGATTTTGTGTTATGCATAGTTAGATTCATGGGATTGGGAATCATAGGAAAAATTTTTTATATTCCGCACTTCTATTTTTCCCTCTTGTTCGATTCCCAACAGTGGTATCAGAGCCATGATTATGCATAATACAAAATACATATGGGCTGGTAATTATGGTGTAGTTGAATGATTCAAAAAAATCTGGAAAATTTTTCTGCATAATTGGTTTTCCTCCATGGCTGAACCTAGGGTTTGGAACCCTAGGTCAATTCTCTTTTACTCCTCTTCTAATTGATGGTTAAGTGTAGCCATGGATGCAATAGGTTGCATAGGGTTTGAGTTTGGAGAAGAAGAATAAGGAAACTAAGGTTTTATAAAACTGTTATGAACAGTTTTCATGGTTGCCATGAAAAACCGTCATCTTGTTTTGCCTGCCGAATTCAGAGTTCTTCTCCAAAATTTTTGAGCCATATATGGTTAGAAAGCTCTTTGAATAAGCTTTCCAACCCAACAAACGGTGCGTCAATCCGAGTTCTGTAGTGAAAGTTATGAATTTTTTACTACAGGCTGTCTGGAAAGACAGTTTTGCTCGGGAATGATGCAATAGCCACAACTTTGAGTTATTGATGGAGATCAAAGGCATGGCAATGGTTGCCACCACTTGGCTTATGTTCTAGACATGGTAGGGAAAGGTTCCCAAGCATTTAGATGCATCATAATTGGATTAAGATGCTAGAACAGAAGGAAGAAGGAGAAGAACACCATGGAGGCTGAATCTGGGTTTTAGAACCCTAAGGTTCTTGCAATTAATTCTAATTAAAGCTGCTGTATTTATGATGGAAGATCATTGTAGGATCATTATATATCATGTGTATATGATTTTCTTTAAGTTTCAAAAAGGTTTTGATGGAAAAAGATTCAAAAAGTTTGAAAATTTTTCATAAACAGCATAGCAGAATTTTTCTGCAGAAAAGTCATCAATGGAGTTTTGATTAGAACTTGAGTTAGGGAACTCCAAATTGCATGAAACCAATTGCATTAGTTTCCTAAGACATGTAGGATACTGGGAAAATTCGTTTGGTAGCCTAATTCATTCATCTTGCTGGGTTTTAAATCAATTTCTGACAATGGACAGTATGCTGTAAATTTCTGGGCAGCCTACTGTTGTTTTAATTGTTTAGAACAATTGATGATGATTTGATCATCCAAACCTCTTCTATTAGCTTAGTATTTCATGTAGGGACATGATACAGAAGCTGGTTTCAATGTAGGAGTCAAATTGATAAGGATTTAGCAGCTATTGTGACCTTCAAGGTCTGCAACAATGGCTCCAGCAATGGGTTTTGGAAACCCTGATTGTTCTTGATGATGGCAGCCACTTCCACCACTTCTCACATGTCCAGAGGCTTGTCCCACACCCCTAGGATGTTCTCCCATGACTGGTCATGGCCTTCCACAGTCGTTGGTGGCCATGGCAGCCTAGCCAAGCTCAGGCAGCCCCCTGGTAGTGACGGCTGCATAGAGTTAAGGATGAAACCCTAATTTTGAGTTAATGATGAAACCCTAATTTCATTATGGCATTAATTAAAACCCTAATTGGAATATTAATTACCTTAATTAAGAGTTAATGATTGGTCATTAAATGACCAATCATGGTTATTAATTGTTAGGGCATAATTAATACCATTAATGATGTCTAGGGTTAGGGTTTTGATAACCCTAATTAGTGTAATTAATTAAGGGTAATAAATACCCTATTTGGCATTAATTAAACCCTAATCCCTTTTATTAAATACCGTATGAACCTAGGGTTTTAATGATTGGACATTGAATGACCAATCATAAGGCATTTAATGATTAGGGCTTGCATTTAGGGTTTAGGGTTATGCATTTAGGGTTTAGGGTTTTAGGAAACCCTAATACACTAATTCATCATTTAATTGATTTTATTTAATTCCCATGTTAATTATTTAATTAATATTGATTAATTTTATAATGTTTTAAATGGTTTAAAATACAATTGGGGATTAAATTAAAATCTGGAAATTCTTAATTAAATGAAATTGTTTTGTTTAAATAAGGAAACCCTAATATTGGATATTAGAGTTATTTTAGGAAACTTTATATGTTTCTATTAATTTGATTAATTGAAACTAAATGTCTTAAATGTTAAGACTTTATTTAATTCTGGATATTTTTGTTAAAACCTAATAAGATTAGGATGCATTAATGAGATTAATGTAAATCATTCAAGAGAATTACCATAATGCCCATATGTTTTAATGCTTACAGTTTTTCTTTACATTATGCAATGAGATTGTATGTATGTGTTTGGATGATGATTATGGACTATACCCCTTAAACCAATTGTGATTGGCCGTCTTATGAATGGGTTGTAATAATTTTTCAAGAGTTGTAATTTTATTATGGTGATGTAATTTATTATTTGGGGCTTGCATGCCACCTTCCCTCTCTCTCTATCATTCTCTTATGTACCCCACATTCCCCTTATGTATCCCTTTCTATATATTATGTAAATGTTATGTAATCGAGAGCGCACTAAGGAGCATGGTGGACCCAAAGGAGTATGATGGAGACCAACAAGCCAATGGTGGAGACCAACAAGCCAATGGTGGAGACCAACAAGCCAATGGTGGAGACCATTAAGTCAAGGGAGCAGATTGAAGGACTTGAAAGCTTAGAGAAGTTTTTCAAGAAAGCATGCATGTTACGAATGGTTTATTTTACGATCACCTACACCCACCTTAGACCTTGGATTCAATCTATTGGCTTGGATTGAATCCTCTCAAAGTCCATAATCATCATAGTGGGAGCTTTAATTTATGAGATAATTGTATTAGCTCCAATACTATAGTTTGGTATATGTTACCTATTCACTTAGGGACTAATATCAAAATATGGTACTTTATATATGTTGATATATAATAGCATGCGATGTATGATTTATAATAGCATGAGATGTATGATTATAAATAGCATAATTTATATGTTTAAATTTTGATACATAGGATGCATGTTAATTTGATGAGACCCTTTAAAACCCCTCTTATTTTAATATTAAGTTGAAAATGAAGAAATCATAGGGAATGAATTCTTCATTGCCTTCCATCATTATAGGATCATCTAACGTCCCTTAATGTGGGTACCTGGCTGCAGACATGTAGGAGCTACCCATGTTAAAGACATTACTTGAAACTATCACATATGAGATATCATGGGGTGCCTAAACTGGTATATACCAAGAAACTAACATGTGAGGTATATATTTGGCGAAACATACCTGTGTGAATGATGGGTTTAACTTAACTAGGGAAGTATTCCAAGAAACTAACATGTGAGGTGTATGTTCCCTAGAGGCAAAACGATTGGAATTTGCTTATGAAGCAATAGACAAAGAGTTGTCTTCTTATTGTGGGTTAGAAGCCAAGAAACTAACATGTGAGGCTTCTAGGTCACAGTGGGACCCCAATCCCCATTAGGAATGAGATTCCCGAATTCCATTAGAGGGTGTATGGAATTTGATAAAATAGTGGGAGGTACCATATGATTAAAGACCTAATCATTATGGATAAAAATGAAATCTAATTCTTTGTTTATGTAGATTACCTAATTACTCACCTCAAAACCCCTATTTCCTAATATAGGATATTGATAGTTTGACTAAACCTGATTTCTTTGATTGACTTAGGAAATTGAGAATTGTTCTCAATTCCAAAAGATTGTTTATATGCTATTAGGCCTTTTATTAAAGGCCCTCCATAAAACATCCTAAGAAGAAAAAGACACTATGCGCAATTGGCATCTTGTTGCCATGCTATATGATAGTATTGATGACTAATGAGCTTCAGAAGCAAAATTAGTCAATGCAAATGCCTTTGATGTCCTACATCACATACAAAGGTTGTATAGTGAGTAAAATAATACTATAAAGTATAGTAGTTATAAAGGACTTCTTCTGGACTATTATGTAATAAAAGTTGTTTATTAATAATCATTCTTTTGAAAAATGATTAATCACATAGAATAGCTTGAGAAGCTAGATGTGATTTAAAATGGAAGCATAGAGGAAAGCAAGTCTTGAAAAGTCAAAGACAAAGAAATATAATTATTTTGTAGTAAATATAAGGTATTGTAAAGGGAACTTGATAAAGTATCAGTCTTCCTAGAAGAACCAAACTTTTAAAGTTTTGGTTCATGCTCTAAACTAAATTGTTGGTTAGTTCTACTTCTTGGTTTTTGGATTCTAGTGTAATCTAAATCGAAGCAGAAAGTTAAGTAAATAATAAGTTACCTTTAAAAATTTTAATAGAGCAAGAGTTGCTAGATTAATTTTGGGAACTTATTTCTTAACTAGGTCATTTAAGACATACTAGAAATTTGATTTCTGAATTTAAATGACTAATTAGAGCGAATGCAACGTATTCCGAGAATACAAGAGATGTAGAGACTCTCATTTAAATGTAACGATTATGACTTGGTTATGAGATGACCAAACCCATCTTTTACTTGGTGAAGTGAAAGAGTTACATTTATAATTTGACTAATACATTGTGATGTATATAGTCATGTAGAGCATGCATTCAATTACAATAGACTCATCTTAGAATACCATAGCTCAATGGTGAATCTAAGAGAACGAATTGAACCCTATTAAGATATGGTTTGATCCATGATGAGTTTTACTAATGTATCCATCTAGGATATACCTTAAAATTGCTACATATTGATAATTTAGGGTTCACTCCAGTTTTGTCCCAATTATATCAGATATGATATGGGAAGAAACCCAACTTAAAGAAGTTAAGGCTTGGGCTTGTGCTACGTTTGTCTGAAAACATAATGTAGACAATCTGGAAATAAGGTCAAGTAAGTGTTGAGTTGTGGTATATCCCAAAAGTGGTTGGGATAGTATTTCTATTACCCTAATGAACAAAAGTTGTCCACTAGGATGTTTGCTGGATTTTCTTGAGAAAGAGTTCATTCAAGAAAGATGCAAAAGTAGATTGAATTTACAGAATTGTTTGTAAAGCCACAAACCAACAAAGATCCAACCCTTGCCCCTATTGAGGCAAAACCTTTAATTACACCACATTCTTTTCATAGATCAAATTGGATATTTCTTTAACATAAGAGAGATATTGTATCTCCATTAGAATGTGAAAGAATTGTTCTTTGATGATAAAGATCACCAAGATAATCCTATTGATTATGACTAGACGATGTTTCACATCAACTCGAGAAATGACTAAGAGTCATTAAATCCAATATGGATAGGTAGAGACCTAAAAGGCTTGGCTATTTAAGAATGTTTTCAACATAGGCAAAAAGTTGTCTATAAAGAAACTTGTTTGATAATAGTTATGCTGAAATCCATTTGGATCTTGTTATCTATAAACACACATTTTGAATATGAGATATGTCAAAAAGGATATAAAGATGTTATATCAAATGGTGAAAAACCATAAAAGTGTGTAAGTTATAGAAGTCTATTAATAGACTACAAGGTTCTCATAATTAGAACATCTATAAAGTTGAAGTAATCAAATTGTTTGATTTCTCTCATTGTATAGATGGACCATGAGTGTATAAAAGGTTAGTGGGAGTGCGATCGTTTTTCTTTATCCTAAGTATAGATGACATCCTAATCATTATGAATGATATATGAATGACATCCTAATCGTTTTGGTTTTTGGAGAAAAACTAATTCATGAAAGATTTGGCAGAAGCATCCAACAAGATCTATAGAGATAGATCATATAGATTGCTAAGTATCTCCAAATCATCAAACATAGTTGAAATGTTGAAGGAGTTCAACATGGAGAATTCTAAGGGAGGTCTGATTTACTTCAGATAAGAATTCATTATTCAAGGGCATGTGCCCTAGGATAACACAAGTAAGGTTCTTAAAGTGTTAAGAAGCCTTATTCTACACTATGTATTGAACCTGATATCTATTATGTTGTAATTGTTACAAATAGTTATCAGTCAATTCAAATTTGGAATATTGGATTGTATATTCAAATTGTAAACTCATAGTAGATGGGTATATGGATTTGGATATAATCCATATGGGGTATATTTTATATTCACTTTAGTTGGTGAAATACTTAATGGAAGAACTGTATGAAAGATACAGTGGATTCCATTATTAAGGGTGAATTAATTGTCACATTGTCTAGGAGACTGTTTGGATCTATAAGTTCATTTAGAACTTGGAGTTATTCCTTCCATTGAGTTGCCCACACCTTGTTTTGTGACAACAATGGGTCTATAGCTCAAGTAAAGGAATCACGGTCTCATCAAAAGTCCAAACACATAGAGTGACAATTCCAAGTGATTAGAGGAATCATTGGAAGAGGTAATAGATACATTACAGAAGATATTATCTACATAAGTTTTTGTAGACCTACTGACTAAAGCTTTAAAACATAATTGGTTATGTCTAAGACCAACATCTTGAGAAGATAGGTATGCGATACATGGTCGATTGGCTTTAGTGCAAGTGGGAGATTGTTAGGATTATGCCCTAGAGCCAATCATAGAGATGATTGTTTAGGGATTAGGAACAATCATTTGATTTCATTTATGTATGTCACATTTATTATTGATTTAATAAAAGGGCTTATTCTATTATGTTTATATGCATCATTTATATTTACATAATATGTCCATGGAGTTAGAGTTGAGAATATGGAATTACAAAGAGTTGTAATTTTGAGACTATAGATATATCTCTGTACTAAACTCCTTAAGCATTCCTAGTTGAAGGTTCACTATGATGGACAGTAATGAACCATAGGACTAGCACTTGTTAGGTTGACTCTATAGGAGGATAGCTAGTCTCAAGCTATTTGTGTGGAGACACTACAACCAACAAGTGGGTGCCTATTATAAGAATAGGTACACTGAATGTGACCAAAGATATGAGATAAACTGAATGGAGTTTTTTCCTGCCTGTCAATCAGTTTCTCATTGTTATAGTGGTACAAGTAATCTTTAGACCTGAGACACCATAGTTGCCTTATGCATGTAGCTTTAGAAGTTTGATAACACTAAGTGCAAATCCTATTCAGGGGTTTGCAAAGGTGTTCATTGGCCCTACTGCTATGTGTGTGAAGGCATATGAGTGATCAACAAGGGATCCATCACTCTCAAGAAAAGAGAGAGAATGTCTTATATAGCATTCATAATATAACTCATTAAATCCATGGCCATGGTAGGATGAATATGAAAAGAGTTTCATGAGTTCATCAATGAGTTAATATCTATGAATGAGTATAAAGTAATTGAACTAGGGACTTGACAGACTTCCATGTCCTATTAGTTCAATTAGAGACATTGTGTTGAAGGAAGGATGCAATTGTAACCTATAAACTATAACAGAAGGGTTCTTTGTAAATGACTATTCACCTCATTAAGGACCACACCATGAGCCATATGCTAGGTGTTACTCATGGTTAGTAGAAGCCCTAATTGATATAAATGAGTTATAATCAATTAGGGAATTGGAAGGAGTTCCAATTAGACCCTAAATGGAAAGCGTTCCATTGTGCACACCTCGTGCTATTCCTACTACTTGATGATGTGAACCCAATGGGTCACACACTGATCATGCAAGAAGGGCTTTAAAGTCTATGAGAGAAAGGGTTTTAGTGAATAAAGAATAGTTCTTTATGGGCCTATTTGTATTTGATACAAATAATAGGGGTTAATGTGCAATTAAGAGTAATTACACATAACCCTATTAGGGTTTCTTCCCCATGGCCAGCCCCCTTTAGTGGGCTGCCTATATAAGTCACACTTATGTGTGACATGGCATAAGAGGCTTGCACAAAAAACCCTAGCCGTCCAGCCCCTTGGAGGCTCTCTTCTCTCTCTCTCTCTTCTCCACCTCTAGCAACAACAAGGAAGAAGAAAGAAAGGACTTGAAGCTCTAGCTAGGTGTGGATACCGTTGGAGGCAGCACACTTGGGCTGCTCATTCACCGCTGTCCGGAATCAAAGCTTGGAGCAAAAAGGAGAAGACAAAAAAATCCTGTAAGTGTTCTAACCCTCTTCGTAGTTAGGGTTTGATTTTGTGTTATGCATAGTTAGATTCATGGGATTGGGAATCGTAGGAAAAATTTTTTATATTCCGCACTTCTATTTTTCCCTCTTGTTCGATTCCCAACAAATTACTCTTAATTAATTACACTAATTAGGGTTTCCAAAACCCTAACCCTAGACATCATTAATGCATTTAATTATGCTCTAATTACTAATAACCATGATTAGTCATTAATGACCAATCATTAACTCTTTAATTAAGGTAATTAATATGCCAATTAGGGTTTTAATTAATGCCACTAATAATTAGGGTTTCATCATTAACTCAAATTAGGGTTTCCAAGGAAACCCTAGTGTGCCGCCACCTCCATGGGGCTGCCTAGGCTTGGCTAGGCTGCCATGGCCACCAACGGCTGTGAGAGGCAATGGCCAGCCATGGGAGGGTCTTGCTAGGGTGTGGGTGAAGCCCATGGACACGTGTGGGGTGGTCAATGAGCTGCCATCATCAACAATTGATTAGGGTTTCAAAAAACTATTGCTGGCGCCACCATGGGAGACCTTCAAGGTCACAAACGCTTCTAAAACTCAATCAATTCGACTCCACCAACAAAACCAGCTTTTGTATCACGTCCCTACATGAATTACTAAGCTAATAGAAGTGGTTTGGATGATCAAATCATCCGTAATTGTTCTAAACAATTCAAAGAACAGTAAGCTGTCCAGAATTTGACAGCATACTGTCCATGGTCAGAAATTGATTTAAAACCCAGCAAGATGATTAAGTCAGGCTACCAAATGAATTTTCCCAATATCCTACATGTCTTAGGAAACTAATTCAATTGGTTTCATGCAATTTGGAGTTCCCTAGCTCAAGTTCTAATCAAAACTCCATTGATGACTTTTCTGCAGAAAAATCTGCTATGCTGTTCATGAAAAATTTTCAAACTTTTTGAATTTTTTTCCATCAAAACTCTTTCGAAACTTAAAGAAAATCATATATACATGATATACAATGATCCTACAATGAATTGCCATAAAAAATACAGAAGCTTTAATTAAAATTAATTACAAGAACCTCTGGGTTCTAAAACCCAGATTCAACCCTTTGAAGAAAAACCCAGTTTTCCTTCTTCCTCTTCTCCCAATTCAAACCCTGTGCAACCTTTGCATCAATGGTTACCCTTAACCATGATTTAGAAGAGGAGTAGAAGAAGAATTGACCAAGGGTTCCAAACCCTAGGTTCGGCCAAAGAGAAAAACAAAATTGCAGTAAAATTTTTCCAGATTTTTGAATCATTCAACTACACCATAATTACCAGCCCATATGTATTTTGTATTATGCATAATCATGGCTCTGATACCACTGTTGGGAATCGAACTAGAGGGAAAAATCAAAGTACGGAATACAAAAATTTTTCTTACGATTCCACAACCCATGAATCTAACTATGCATAATACAAAAACAAAACCCTAACTACAAAGAGGGTTAGAGCACTTACAGTTAATTGTCTTCTCCTTTTTGCTTCAAGTTTCAAATCCGGACAGCAGTGTATTAGCAATCCAAGTGTATTGCCGCCAACGGTATCCACACCTAGCTAGAGCTTCAAGCCTTTTCCTTCTTCTTCCTTGTTGTTGCTAGAAGTGGAGAAGAGAGAGAGAGAGAAGAGAGCCTCTAAGACTTTGGATGGCTAGGGCTTGGATGAGTGATGTGATGACGTCACACATCATTATGTGTGGCTTATATATACCCACCAAGGGGGGCCGGCCATGGGGAGAAAACCTGTTACGACCCAAAATAATTAAGCCATGATCAATAGTAATAAAACGAGCTTTATTTTAATAAATCCTTTGATAAAACGTGTGTTAGAGTTATGCCCTAGAGCCAATCATAGAGATGATTGTTTAGGGATAAAGGAACAATCATTTGATTTCATTTATGTATGTCACATTTATTATTGATTTAATAAAAGGGCTTATTCTATTATGTTTGTATGCATCATTTATATTTACATAATATGTTCAAGGAGTTAGAGTTGAGAATATTGAATTACAAAGAGTTGTAATTATGAGACTATAAATATATCTCTGTACTAAACTCCTAAATCATTCCTAGTTGAAGGTTCACTATGATGGACAGTAATGAACCATAGGACTAGCACTTGTTAGGTTGACTCTATAGGAGGATAGCTGGTCTCAAGCTATTTGTGTGGAGACACTACAACCAACAGGTGGGTGCCTGTTAATAGAATAGGTACACTGAATGTGACCAAAGATTTGAGATAAACTGAATGGAGTTTTAACCTGCCTGTCAATCAGTTTCTCAACGTTATAGTGGTACAAGTAATCCTTAGACCTGAGACACCATAGTTACCTTATGCATGTAGCTTTAGAAGTTTGATAACACTAAGTGCAGATCCTATTCAAGGGTCTGTAAAGGTGTTCATTGGCCCTATTGCTATGTGTATGAAGGCATGTGAGTGATCAACAAGGAATCCATTACTCTCAGGAAAAAGAGAGAGAATGTCTCATATAGCATTCATAATATAACTCATTCAGTCCATGGCCATGGCAGTGTGAATATGGAAAGGAGTTTCCATAAGTTCATCATTGAGTTGATATTTATGAATGAGTATAAAGTAATTGAACTAGGGACTTGACAGACTTCCATGTCCTATTAGTTCAATTGGAGACATTGTGTAAATGGAAGGATGCAATTGTAACCTACAAACTATAACAAAAGGGTTCTATGTTAGATCTTATTCACTTCATTAAGGACAACACTATGAACCATATGCTAGGTGTTATTCATGGTTAGTAGAAGCCCTAACTGATATAAGTGAGTTATAATCAATTAGGGGATTGGAAGGAGTTCCAATCAGACCCTAAATGGAAAGAGTTCCATTGTGCACACCTCGTGCTATTCCTACTACTTGATGATGTGAACCCAATGGGTCACACACTGATCATGCAAGATGAGCTTTAAAGTCTATGAGAGAAAGGGTATGAGTGCATAAAGAACAGTTCTTTGAGGCCTATTTATATTTGATATAATTTATAGGGGTTATTATGCAATTTAGAGAAATTGCATAACACCCTAATAGGGTTTCCCCCTAGGGCCGGCCCCCTTGAGTGTGGACTATATAAGTCACACTTTATAGTGATGACATCATCACAAGTTGGAATCCACAAGGGGCTGGCCAGAATTTCCAGCCTCCCTCTCTCTCTCTCCTCTCTTTTCCTACACTAGCAACAAGAAGGAAAAGGTGGAAAGGACTTGAAGCTCTAGCTAGGTGTGGATACCGTTGGAGGCAGCACACTTGGGCTGCTCATTCACCGCTGTCCGGAATCAAAGCTTGGAGCAAAAAGGAGAAGACAAAAATTCTGTAAGTGTTCTAACCCTCTTCATAGTTAGGGTTTGATTTTGTATATGCATAGTTAGATTCATGGGCTGTGGAATCAAAGGGAAAAATTTTTATATTCCGCACTTCTATTCTTCCCTCTTGTATGATTCCCAACAACGTGGATGACACGTGTTAAAATCTCAACCATTTTAAAATTTTTCCCTTTTCGGACATGACCCATCCGTAAATAGGACATACCATCATGAAAACCTGTTATACAAATCCATACATAAAAATTTCCTATCATCCATGAAAGTGGTATCATCCCATGCATCGCATTCCATGTATACACAACATTAAATAAAATAAATTACATCCTTAACATTATTACAAGTCCGTAGACCATTGGCCCCAAAATAAAAAACTGAATTAATACCTATTCTTCCCATGAAAATACATCAATAATTAACATAGGCAATTCTAATTAGGCATGCTTCCGCCTATGATAGCATAAACCAATCATTTGATTATCTGAAAAACATTTAAAATAATAGCCGTGAGTTTGACAACTCAGTAGATATAATTTAACATAGTAAACTAAAGTAATGATATAAATAAAACCAATTATATCATTTAAAACAAAATATACTAACCAAGTATATTACAAATCCAAAATAAGTTATATTCCATAACTTAAAACAATGATGCATAATGCCCAATGCATGTGACTCATGTCCAATTTACATTAATTCCATCAATTACCGACCACTCCTGTAGGCGTCTTCGCGCGGAAACAGAGGATTTAAACCCAACCTCCAAGAGGACAACACAAGAGTTCCTACCTGGAACCAGAAAGTAACCTCTGATTCGGGAACACAAGGGTTCCTACTTGGAACAGGAAAGTACCCAGGACCAAAGGAAAGGAAAACACCGCAAAGTCCCTTGACTGTAAGTAGTCCAATTCCAATGACCCCTTTTTATGTAATACTTTTACCCAATATTCATTAAGTCCATTCAATGCATGATTATGCCCAACATGCAGTGCGATAAACCATAAAATGATTTTTAAACAAAATCATCTCCAAAATATGCTATATAACCCATAATCAAATAACCTCATAATTATACCAAAATTATGATAAACAACATAAACTCCCATTATGATTATAGCCTTAAAATCATAATTGAAAACATCAATTAAACATGGAAATTAACCATAAAATCCATACCTCTATATTCCATAGAATGTATAAAATAACTAAGCTCATTATAAACATAATGTCCCATTTATGTTATCAAATACCTAAAGTTCTATTTCAAGATTTATTCCATAAATCATTTATATACATATTCTAGGCCCAAGAATACCAAATACTATGATAATATATACCATATTATCATGTCAATAGTTTTAAACCTATGTAAATTGAACCTACCTCAACCACATTTGTGGAAAAATGCAACCTTGTGTGTCGTGGATGTGAAATCCAAGCCCTATTATGCACATGCAAGCTCCAAATCTAAGCGCTAACTCCCAAATGCCATGCTTGATGAAAATAATGGACATTCCAACTCCAAAATGGGACCAAACCTCACAAATACCATGAATAAACACAAAATGTAAGGATATGATAACTCAATCCCAAAAGGAATGAAAACCCTAACTTTATACATGAGAAAATACCTCTCAAACTTGAAATAGAGGCTGGCCATGAGTGAATCCAAGCTAGAATTGAGAAGATCCAAGGCTAAATGCGTGAAATCTATGGAAAAATAGAGGAGAAACCCTTCTCTCTCCAAGCCGTCCCTCTCCTTATCTCTTTCTTTCTCTCTCTCTTGGCTGGAAAGATGGAGAAGAGTCTAAAATTTCATGAATTAAAGGGTTTATATAGAAAAGGGGGGCAAAAAGGTCATTTTAACCCTTTATTAAAAACTATCTGCTGACATTTTCAGACGGTTGAAAAATATTTTCAGCCGGCTGAAAATGCCCAACACAAAACAATACTCTCTGGAATTTTCAGTCGGCTGACATGAACTTCTAGCCGTCTGAAATGCAACTTTTGTTAGGAATCTAACTAGGGAGGAAAACTATAAAGGCGGAATTAAAATTTTCCTACGATTCCTAAACCCATGAATCTGATTATGCATAATACAAAAACATAAACCCTAACTACCAAGAAAGTTGGGATTACTTACAATTGATTAATGTCTTCTCCTTTATGCTCCAAGCTTTGTCTTCTCCTTTTTGCTCCAAGCTTTGTCTCCAAACAGCGGTGAATAAGCAGCCCAAGTGTGCTGCCTCCAACGGTATCCACACCTAGCTTGAGCTTGAAGTCCTTTCCTTCTTCTTCCTTATTGTTGCTAGAGGTGGAGAAGAAGGAAGAGAGAGAGAGAGCCTCCTATGAATTTCGGCCAGCACTTGGAGGAGTGAATGTTGTGATGTCATCACATCATAAGAGGCATTAAATAGCCTCCATATATGGCCAGCCCTAGGAGGGATTCCAAACCTTAGAGGGTTTTGTGTAATTACTCTTAATTGCACAATAACCCTTCTAATTTGTATCTTATACAACCTTCCCCCTTAAGAACAATTCTTTATTCACTTATACCCTTTCTCTCATAGACAATCAAGCTCTCTTAGCATGATCAGTGTGTGACCCATTGGGTTCACATCATCAAGTAGTAGGAATTGCACATGTTGTGCACAACGGAACACTTTCCACTAAGGGTCTAATTGGAACTCCTTCCAATTCCCTAATTGATTATAACTCATTTATATCAATTAGGGCTTCTACTAACCATAGGTAACACCTAGCATATGGCTCATGGTGTGGTCCTTAATGAGGTGAATAGTCATTTACAAAGAACCCTTCTGTTATAGTTTATAGGTTACAATTCCATCCTTCCATCAACACAATGTCTCCAATTGAACTAATAGGATATGGAAGTCTGTCAAGTCCCTAGTTCAATTACTTTATACTCATTCATTAATATCAACTCAATGATGAACTTATGGAAACTCCTTTCCATATTCATTCTACCATAGGCCCATGGATTTAATGAGTTATATTCAATGAATGATATATGAGACATTCACTTTCTTTTTCCTAAGAGTGATGGATTCCTTGTTGATCACTCACATGCCTTCACACACATAGCAGTAGGGCCAATGAACACCCTTACAGACCCTTGAATAGGATCTGCACTTAGTGTTATCAAACTTCTAAAGCTACATGTATAAGACAACCATGGTGTCTCAAGTCTAAGGATTACTTGTACCACTATAACAATGAGAAACTGATGGACAGGCAGGTTAAAACTCCATTAAGTTTATCTCATATCTTTGGTCACATTCAGTGTACCTATTCTTATAATAGGCACCCACTTGTTGGTTGTAGTGTCTCCACACAAATAACTTGAGACTAGCTATCCTCCTATAGAGTCAACCTAACAAGTGCTAGTCCTATGGTTCATTACTGTCCATCATAGTGAACCTTCAACTAGGAATGTTTTAGGAGTTTAGTACAGAGATATATTTACAGTCTCAAAATTACAACACTTTGTAATTTCATATTCTCAACTCTAACTCCATGGACATATTATGTAAATATAAATAATGCATATAAACATAATAGAATAAGCCCTTTTATTAAATCAATAATAAATGTGACATGCATAAATAAATCAATTGATTGTTCCTAATTCCCTAAACAATCATCTCTATGATTGGCTCTAGAGCATAATCCTAACAACTTTCAGCCGGCTGAAATCCAATTTTCAGCATGCTGAAACTTATACTGTCTCACAATTCTCAGGTTATTACAGCTACAGTCCATCAGCCTTATTTTCATTCAAAACATTTAAGTAATTACTTTAAGTTATTTAATGAAAATAAGCAAATAACCCCCCATTTGAATCCAAATAAAATATCAGAAAAATCAAATTCCTAGTATATCAAAATCTCATTTTCTAGTTTTAGTACAAAATCCATCTCCCGACAGATTTTCCTAAAATAAACATGTGTGGAACCCAATCCAAACATGCTAATAAAATCCCATAAAATCACCAATGTCTTATAATATTATAAACTTCTATTACCGTAAAAAATTATCTTTAAAAACAAAGATTTACGAAAAATCACTTTTCCCCAACACTTGGCCAAATTTCAACAGCTTAAACCCTTAAGTTGCAAGTAAGGCTAAACGCACCTGAAAGACACTCGATGCATATAAACAAGCATCAAACCACATACATCATCATCACATACATTACTCAATCATGAGGTCATCCAACTAATCATGGGATTAACTATGTTAACTATAGATTAAACCCTTAATACCCTATTTAAAAATTACGGGAGTTACAAAACCCTAATAGGGTTTTGTGCAATTTCTCCAAATTGCACAATAACCCCTATTATTTATATCAAATACAAATAAGCCCTTAAAGAACTATTCTTTATTCACTAAAACCTTTTCTCTCATAGACTTTAAAGCTCTCTTAGCATGATCAATGTATAACCCATTTGGTTCACGTCATCAAGTAGTAGGAATAGCACAAGGTGTGCACAATGGAACTCTTTCCATATAGGGTCTAATTGGAACTCCTTCCAATTCCCTAATTGATTATAACTCATTTATATCAATTAGGGCTTCTATTAACCATGAATAACACCTAGCATATGGTTCATGGTGTTGTCCTTAATGAAGTAAATAAGTATCTATTAAAGAACCCTTCTGTTATAGTTTATAGGTTACAATTACATCCTTCCATTTACACAATGTTTCCAATTGAACCAATAGGACATGGAAGTTTGTCAAGTCCCTAGTTCAATTACTTTGTACTTATTCATAGAAATCAACTCAAGGATAAACTTATGGAAACTCCTTTCCATATTCATTCTGCCATGGCCATGGACTAAATGAGTTATATTATGAATACTATATGAAACATTCTCTTTCTTTTTCCTGAGAGTAATGATTCCTTGTTGATCACTCACATGCCTTCATACATATAGCAGTAAGGCCAATGAACACCCTTACAGACCCATAATTAGGATCTATAATTAGTGTTATCAAACTTCTAAATCTATGTGCATGAGACAACTATAGTGTCTCAGGTCTAAGGATTATTTGTACCACTATAACAATGAGAAACTAATTGATAGGTGTCACACTTTGTACTTAGTTTTTGATGGTGATGCTATCTCTTGTGGATAGTACTTTGTTGCTGATTCTTTCTACTTTTCCACCTAGTACCTTGTATTTAGTACCTAGTGTGGGTAAAGACATAATTAGTATGGAATTGATGAGTAGAAGTCGAATCTTTACTTTCTATTATGTCTCAAGATACTCGAAGTTGACTCTGGTTTACCTTCGACATAACCTTAGGGAGTAAAGATTGGATGTATGCATATCCTAGGTATCCCTCGTCTATAAGGGACAACTCCTAAGAATGGTGCTGATGCAGCTTACCTAGATTCTTGTGAGGATATGACTCAAGCCTTGTCGCCTGTGTTAATTACAAATGCAAAGAACCAAAACTTGCCAACCCTAGACTTGTTGGGTAACCTTGATGTATTGTTTGGTGGTGGGTTGATTGCAACCCTCTAAATAGATTTCCTTTGTGCAATGTACCTCTTTTAGGGTTATTGAACCCTTAGGTTGGATATTTGGAAAACTTCTAAACCAGGCTTAATGTGGCGATATTGATAACCATCCTAGGGTGGTTCAAATGTATGATTTGCAAGGGCCGTAGGCACGGGATGCTCATTTGGCCGTATGGACTCCTTTTGGAATGTATATGACAATAATAACAACATGTATGTATATGATATATATGTTGGGAATCAAACTAGAGAGGAAAAATACAAAGGCGGAAAAAATACATTCGCTCCCTGCTATCCTGTAGGGTTGGACACTTGAGTGTGCCTGGGTTCAAATAAAACAAAGTATGCATGTATGCATGAAGTGAACAGTTATATTTGAGGAAAGGATGATATGCATTCACATGGCATGATACAACATTTGAGCATATCAATCATATAGGAAAGCAATTAAATACTTAAGAAAGTAAATAAATGCTTGAAAGAATAAAGACTCACGCACCCCACAAAAAGGAGAAAAAGGGAGGTAGTCAGTATTCTGTTAGAAAATCTGTAAATCAATCATAAATAATAACAGAAGACATTGGTCTTATCCAGGTTGTATAGGAAATTAACAATTCCAAAGGGGATTTTAGAAACATTGGTAAAATCATATGGGACTAAACCTACAAGTCCCCAACGGAGTCGCAATGCTATCGCTACCCCAAAAAAGGAAGGGAAAAGGGAAATTTTCCCTCCCGATGTTTGGGACGACCCCGAGTGGTCCATTCTGGTGCTGGGTGTGTGTTGAGTTCATTTCAAGGGCGCCTTGACTGGCCTAGGCATGCAAGCATACCTAGATTAATCAAGTCTATGGAGTCGCCACCAATCAGGGGTTTGAGGACATGACTGGGCATCCTATGGTTAATCAGAAGGTGGGGTCATCTGAGATCCCAAAGTAAGTCCATCTGAGGGCTTATTAACAAATGGGTCCATTTGAGGTCCATTTGAAAAGTTGGTTGACTCCCAATGGTATGCGAGACTAAA
Organism: Liquidambar formosana; assembly: GCA_039720395.1. NCBI lineage: Eukaryota > Viridiplantae > Streptophyta > Magnoliopsida > Saxifragales > Altingiaceae > Liquidambar > Liquidambar formosana. Next base: position 7,373,902 of record CM077831.1, read on the forward strand.
AATTAAGGGTAAAGGGGTTTGGTTACGAGTAGGGAAGGTGTGAGGCACCCCACATCGTCTGTTGGAACCCAACAGTTCCCGATTTCAACGATGTTTCTAATTAAAATCCCATTTGATATTGTTGATTTCCTATACGAATAATTTGACATAGAATACCCTTTTGAAGGGTGGTGAATTCTATCATTTTGAAAAAGAGATCCTTAAAGGCATTAGAACAAAGTCTTTTTGAAAGTGTTGGTGTTTGAAAGAGTATGCATTAAGGTTGTGAACGAAAATTGTTTTGAAAGGACCACAAAATCGCCTTCCTTCTCTTGGGTGTCTTAGGTTAAATTGATTAACTCTAAAGTATCCATATCTTGCAGTGGTAAAAATCAATCCTTTATGAAAGGATGGAAATGGAAATGATGTGAGTCCATTTTTAAAGAATTAATATCAAGTGCGAACCTCTTTGGGCTCCTTTAGGAAAGTTCGAGACATTTTGAAGTCAATGGAATGGGTGAAGAAAAGGATGTTTCTTTTTTGAAAGTTGTCAAGGAGATGTTCCCTTTTGAAGAGAAAAGTTTGCCTTTTGAAGACAAGAGTTCCTTTTAAAGGAAGAAAATGTATTTGGTTGAGGAAAGAACACTTTTGAAGTGTAAAGGAATCTTGTTTAAACAAAGTGAAAGTGAAGCTTTATGATTCTCGATCCATAATAGAAAGGAAATCCTACATGGAATGATGGTTTTGGAAAATTGATTTGATTTGGGTCATGTTTATGAAAAGAGGGCACGTGCCCTTTTTAATGAAAAGAATTTATTCAAGCCACTTTTGGAATGAATTTGTCAGTAAAGAAAAGGGGCACGTGTTAACAATTTGCTTGATAGCAAGAAGTTCTTTTTGAATTAGAAATCTTTTGCTAAAGATGGTATTGTTGTCAAAAATGATTGGTGGGGAAAAGGTTAATACAGGTATGAATTTTTCAGCAAGGATTTAAGATGTAAAGAATCACTTTCAATTTTAGAAGACCTTTTGAAAAAGTACTTAAAGCTCTTGGAGCTTAAAGATGGTTTTGGGAGGAATTTGAATCCAGTCTTGGTGCAGCACTTGAATTAATTGAATAAAAATGCAATCCATTAAATCTTTCAAGGATTGAGTTCTTACTACGTGACATAGGGACACTGCAGGAGTTCCTGGATCTAGGGTAAAGTGATTTATTGGAATCTGACAGGGTCAATTGATTAAGTCCATTTGATGGCGATAAGCTATTATTCTATGGATGAGTTTTTAAGCATTTGATGCTGTAAACTCTTTATCCATAGCATAATAGATCATCTCAAGTCTTTAGTTGAATCTTATTCACATGGGACCAGAATTGAAATATCAACATAGCGTGAAATTGCAAGATAAGCACATTGAAAATGTCAAAAGATATATAAACATAATCAACCTTGGCAAGGTTTGGAATTCATGAATGCGATGTTTATTGCTTTGAAAAGCACAAGTATACATAAAATAAAAAGGGTCAAGTGACCACAAAATGAAAAGTGCTCAAGTATTGGGGCAAAAGGTCGCAACGACCACAACCCGGAGGGTAGCGAAAAGCCATAGCCTCTAAATAAAGCTGGTAAATAAATAGTTAGAATTTTTAGGCGCAAGAGTCGCAACAACCACAACCCGGAGGATTCAACCTCAAAATAAAAGAAAGAAAAAAAAAGAAGCCTACTGCACCTCATATCAAGACACATGTAGGGGCCGTAGCCCTGGTTAGTATGTTAGCAAGTTAGAAGTTAGTAACCATTTTGAGTGGGTTTGTCCAAGTCCTTGGATTTGTCCATTTATCCAAGCATGGGGATATTCAATTAAGTCCAATAAGCTCCGTAGCAAAAGGGGATTATTTTATGTTCAAGTTGATTATGATTACCAACAAGGAAACAAGAAAGGTTAGTATAAACAAATATGCATGCACGCATGAACCTAACCTTGCCAAATTTGATTTTGTTTAAACATCATCTCAACCTTTTGACATGCTTAAATTTCCATTTCACACATCATCTATGCAAGCTCACATGCAATAAAAGAAAATGAAAATGGGTGCTAGCAACCTATTGGAATGGTTGTGCATGTAAAGGTGGTTTAGGGTCTCCCTGCCTTTAACCCACCATACAGGACTTGATCCCTTCACGACACATGTTAGGAGGCCCGTGTACGAACCCGGGCTAAGGTAGGGAGGGTGACAATCACATATTAAGGTTGCAAGAAATAATGAACTTAACAGGAAATTAAACTAAAAGCTTAGGAATAAAATTTAAAAGGGAAGCTCACCTAGTGTGGGTGATTTCACCTTGGCTTTGAACAAGTTGGGCTTGAGTGCTCCTCTCCTAAGTTTGAAAATCCCCTTTTGAGATGCTCTTTTGATGGTTCCAAGTGTGCTTGGAAGGTGGTGGAGTGAAATAGGGAAGGAAAGTGTGGCAACCGTGAAGTTACCAGTCAGCAGAAGTGAAATTGCCACTCAGCAGACACGAAATTGACAGTCTTTCCGTAGTAAAACTGCAGCAGAATTTGTATCTCTTTTATGCTATCCAAATGTAACTTGGATGGTTCAACCCTTGGATTTTCCTTCAAGAACAGCCCCTAAATTTGTGTGAAAGGGTTTTTGAGAGGATGTGTGGTAGGTTTCTTTTTGTGATGGATGGAATTGGGTTGGTGTTTAGGATGGTTTTCTTTGGATGGAATGGTTTGTGTATAGGTTGGGAATTCTTGGTGCAAAAATGTGATGGATTAGGGCTTCCTAATTGTATGTGGGAAAGATGAACTTGGGTTAGGGATTTGAGGATTTGAGGGTTAGCTTAGCTTGGGGTCTTTTCTAATGGATGAAATATGGGCTATCTATAGGAAAACATGGACTTTTAGGGGTAAAATGGTCATTTGGAAGGGCATTTTGGTCACATGGGACGTGGGGGGCATTTGAGCTTTGTTTGATGAAGGAATTACCTCATTTGATGAGGGCAAGGTGGTCAAAAGGTGGCAAAAGGGCAAACTGCCTATCCACGCTGGCATGGCAGGCGTGGCCCACGCTGGCATGGCAGGCGTGGCCCACGCTGGCCTGGCTAGTGTGGCAGGCAGTCCCATCTAGGCAGCTGGATTGCGATCGCAGGTGACTGTAGGATACTGCAGAGCTAAAAGCAAGATCTCCCCACGCTGGTTTGGCCAGCGTGGGCACATTTATCTCACATTTGTAATGATTTCTCATCATCACACATAGGAACTTGTGTTTTTTGGGCAGTGTGCCCTTTTAGAAGGTGTGGGGCTGTTGAGGTGGGCCTATGGTGGTGGTCCGCCCTACTATGGGGCCATATGTTTGCACAATCGTGTTCGATCGACGATCGAGTGAAATCCGACCGTTGATCTTGAATAGGGATCTAAACTTTGGGTCCCTAAACTTGGTTTGGGACCAAAGAGTGGAGTGTGCACTCTCTAGGGTGGGATTGAATTGCCCAGATGCGAGCATGATGCTCATAGGGCTCTGCAATTAGGGTTTTGTTGATCATGAGCCAAACGAGGCCCGATCTTCGATCAAATGGTCTTGTATTGACCCTGAGGAGTTGAATTGAAGATACAACGATCGGTTTGACAATTGGATGAGAAATTGTGAGGAATTGAACCACCTAAAGTTGCATTAGGGGTTCAATTTTGGGTGATTTAGGGATTGGAGGGCTCGTGCCTTCTGATTCCTAATCAAATGGTCCTAAACCGCTCTAGGGATATTGAATTGAAGATCCTACGGTTGAATTGACCATCGGATCAAAGATTGTTAGGAATTGAACCACCTAGTCCTGAATTAGGGGTTCGATTTGGGGTGAATTGGGGATCAGAGGGCTCGTGCCTTCTGATTCCCAATCAAATGGTCCTAGACCGCTCTAGGGATATTGAATTGAAGGTCCTATGGTCGAATTGGTCGTCGGATCGAGGATTATTGGAGATTGAACCACCTAATGCCGATTTAGGGGTTCAATTCGGGGTAAATTGGGCATCGGAGGGTTTATGCCCTCTAATCCTCAATTAAATGATCCTAAACCGCTCTAGGGATGTTGAATTGAAGATCCTATGGTGAAATTGACTACTGGATAAAAGATTGTTGGAGATCGAACCACCTAGTACCGATTTAGGGGTTTGATTTAGAGGAAATTGGGGATTGGAGGGTTTGTGCCCTCTGATCCTCAATTAAATAATCCTAGACCGCTCTACGGACATTGAATTGAAGATCCTTCGGTTGAATTGGCCATCGGATCGAGGATTGCTGGAGATTAAGCCACCTAGTGTCGATTTAGGGGTTCGATTCGGGGTGAATAGGGTATCAGAGGGTTTGTGCCCTCTGATCCTCAATTAAATGATCCTAAACCACTCTTGGGATGTTGAATTGAAGATCCTATAGTGGAATTGACCATGGGATTGAAGATTATTGAAGATTGAACAACCTAGTACCGATTTAGAGGTTCGATTCAGGGGAAATTAGGGATCGGAGGGTTTGTGCCCTCTGATCCTCAATTAAATGATCCTAGACTGCTCTAGGGACGTTGAATTGAAGATCCTACGGTTGAATTAGCCATCGGATCGAGGATTGCTGGATATCAAACCACCTAGTTCCGATTTAGGGGTTCGATTTGGGGTGAATTAGGGATCGGAGGGCTCATGCCTTCTGATCCTCAATTAAATGATCCTAAACCGCTCTAGGGATATTGAATTGAAGATCCTACGGTAGAATTGGTCGTCAGATCAAAGATTGTTGGAGATCGAACCACCTAGTGCTTGATTTAGGGGTTCGATTTGGGGTAAATTGGGGATCGGAGGGTTTGTGCCCTTTGATCCTCAATTAAATGATCCTAGACCACTCTAAGGATATTGAATTGAAGATCTTATGGTGGAATCGACCATGGGATCAAAGATTGTTGGAGGTCAAACCACCTAGTACCAATTTAGGGGTTCAATTTAGGGTTTTCGGGCATCGTGCCCGTTCCTGGCCCTTGGGCTTCAGTTGCCGAGGGTTGAATTGGGGAGAAGCTTTTCCCTAGTGGGTAGGACAAAGCGAATAAAGTTAGGTATGGAGCATGTTCAACCTAATTGTACTGTTGACGGGTTGATGGATTTTGTCTGGAGGCGGCCCGACAAAATTTGGGCGTCTATAGCTGCCCTTCTTTGTCAGGTTCTCTTTGGGAGAATCCTGACAAAGACTGTATGACGCGTTTTGTCAGGACGACGCCGAATAATGCTAAGCGCGGGTTAAGCCTAGCGCGGCTTGGCGCGTCACAGAGGGCCTAAGTGCATACTTGGATTGAACGGGGGCAATTTAGTCATTTCCTTAGTTTAAGGTCTTTACGGACCTTTTCGTAGTTTAAGGTCTTTGCGGACCGTTGGTTATGGATAAGCCAGCTTAGACGCGGCTTGGCGCGTCTTGAGGGGCCAGGACAAGTGCTTACAGGAAGCGGGGGCAAAATTGGCATTTTGGATTCTCATTAAATGTCACACTAGCATGGTAGGCGTGGGTTCACGACTACCAGATAGGCGTGAACTGTCATGTTTCAAAGCTGAAGAGTTGCGCAGGTTGGAAGGCCATTGCACCATATTTTCCAACATATTCTCGCATTTTCTCACCTGCCAAGCACTGGGAATCATCATGGGAGGCTTCCAAATAGTATTTGGGATTGGTGTTCGTGATCTTAAAGGATTTTTGGAGGATTTTACCAGAGTTTTTAGGGTTTTTCGAATTCGACTTCGATAAATCAAAGTTTTAATTTTTTGCAATTTCTTTTGGATTTGTGGATGATTTCTTTGTGTTTTTGGTTTAGTTTTAGGCTTATGAAACCTGTGGAATGCATGGGGGTAGCCTTGCTAGGGTTTTTGGTATGTGGATTGTTTTAACAGTAGGGGTTTCGTGGGTTTGAATGGGTTTTTGGTGATGATTTGGTTTTTGATGGTGCTTTGATGTGCTCGTATGTATTTGTTATTGCTCTTGGAGCTTGTTTGAATATTTGTTATGGCGTTTTGAGTTGAACTCAGCCTTGTGTGTATATTATGGGTATGGGTTTTTGAAAATGGGTATGAGTTTGGATTCGTTTTTTGTGTTTTATCAGGAGTTATGTGTTCCTTTTTTTCTTGGCTTTGTTCTTGAAACTTGTTTGGATGCATATGAATAGATCACAGCATTTTGGAACGAATGTTGATTTATCTTTGTTGGGGGATTTTGCATTAAAATGGGTTTGAATTGGCGTGGTTGTATGTTTTCCCTTTTGTCTGACTTTGGGTTTGTCATTGGTTGGTTTTTTGGTGTTTTTAGAATTGCTTTGGGTGCTCTCGGGTAGGTTTGGGTTTATGGGCAATAGGCACAGTGCCTTAGGGTTTATGGTTTGATGGGGTATTGGGAGGTTTCGGCGAGGCTTGGCCGTTGCTTGGACTACCAGTTAGTCTTAGGCCAGGTTTTGGCTGTTTCTGGGTTTGTTTTAGTACCTTGGACAAGTTTTGGGATCGTAGGGAGATTAGGCAATCACCTAGGGCGTGTTTTTTTTGGGTTTGTCTTTAGTAAAATCTTGTGTTTGGTACATGGTTTGGTCGTTTCCGTGTTGTTTTTTTTTTCTTTTGGACATCTTTTGATTGTGTTTGGCATCTCTCGAATGTTTTTGGACAGTTTCAAAAGTACAGGGCAACTAGCTATATACCTAATTTTGAGTTTTGAAGGAAGTTTTGGGTTGGGACTGTGATATTTTGTCCATTCTTGTTAAGGTTCTTTGAAGTGTATTTGTTGTGCACAAAATGGGTTGGTCACTATGAGTTGGGCAACGTAGGTGTTAGCCTTGGCAAGGCCGTTGAGGTAATCACACGGGTCGGTTTACGCATGAGGTGATGCGTGTGTAGGGTGTCGATGTGTGCGCATGCCTCATTTAATTCGCATGTGGGGCGAGTGTTGGCTTTGTTTGGCGAAGGAGAATGGCTTGTCTGTGCTCCACTAGGGACTAAGCTCGTGGGGTTTTGGGTTTTCTTTTGTGTTGGGATGGGGTTGGTTTTTTTTAGCTTTTATTGCAGTGTTGTCGTTTGTTGTTTTTCTTTTGTCGAACTTGCATTCATCAAGGGTTGTTTGTTTTGTGAGTGCGGGCATTGGGTTTTCTTGGTTAGGCTTTCTCATTTTTGTACTCAGATAGGAGAGATTTGTGGGAGTTTAAATTGCACGGGGATGGGTTGTGATTTGGGCTAGGTAAGCCACTTCACTCCATTGGGGATTAGTTAGCGAGCTTGGTTGGATTGTTTTATGGGCGTCAATGGGCGATTTTATCGCGTGGGTTTGTTGTCCGCTGGGTTGGTTGGTGTAGCTATCCTCACGTGGGGTAGCTTAGGTCTTTGTGAGCGGGCATTGTCGCCTTTACTGTGGATGGGTGGCCTGCGACTTGCAGATAAGGTTGAGTGGTTGCTTGGTTCTACTGGGGATGCAGAATGCTAGACACACCGACTTGGTTGTGTCTTGGCATGAATTTGAGGTGTAAATGGACAGGTTCCATTGGGAAACGAGTCTAGGACCCTTGAGCGGCCCATACGACACCTTTCTCCACTGGGGATTTGGTTTAAGGGTGGTTTAAGTGCATTGTGTTTTTGAGATTGAGTTGCGTTTACTCGTGGGGAGTGGGCAAATGTTTCAAGTGCCCGTGGTTTGTTTGAACGTTGTTTTTGAGTTGTTTCGTTTAAAGGAATAGGTAGTATCTTGAATTCGAAATGCGCTGCGAGCTTGAGAGTTGAATTTAGGAAGGGAAATCGTGCAACGGCCTCCTTTTCAATGACAGTGGGACTTAACTTGTTTCTTATGCGGATCCTTGGGTGCGCTATGAGTTCGAGACGAGTATATGGAGTCAAGACTAGCCTAAATGAGTCAATTAGACCCTTAGGAAGCTACCAATAGCTTGAACTAGTCTCACGGGATAGGCATGAGGCCAAAGTGAGTTTCATACACCCTTACTCAGCATTGTGAAGCTGTCTAGGATGTTAAGAACTCAACTGGGGCTTGGGTTAGTCTTGCAGCCTTGGAATAGAGCTTGGGATGCCAATATTGGCTTGTAGTGACCCTCGGGGGTTAAGATAGGGCATAGGGAACTTGTGTGAGCCCGTAGCGGCCCTCAAAGGTCGAGATAGGGTCATAGCCAGGCTATGGTAGCTTGCGAGGACCCTCACGAGTTGAGATGTATTTGTGAATGACTCCTGCGAACCAACTGAGTTTGTGAAAGGTTATTGTGGGAGTGTAATTGCTTTAAGAGTGTAAATGGTTCCCATGAACCTTCCTAGAGTTAAAGAAAAGCCCCCGTGGGCCGAAAGTGGCTCTTATGAGCCGAGGTAGGTGTTTCGAAGTGAGCTAGGTCGCTCAGTGATTCCTTTAGGTTGAGGAATGGAGTTTGGGAGCGAATTGTGTCGTTCATCGACTCTCGGAAGTGGAGAGAAGGGTTTGGGAGCAATCTATGTTGTTTATCGACTCTCGGAAGTGGAGAGAAGGGTTTGGGAGTGAACTTTGTCCCTCATCGACTCTCGAAAGTGGAGAGAAGGGTTTAAGAATGAACTGTGTCACTCATCGACTCTCGAAAGTGGAGAGACAGTGACTCTCGAAAGTGGAGAGAAGGGTTTGGGAGTGAACTCTGTCACTTATCGACTCTCGGAAGTGGAGAGAAGGGTTTGGGAGCGAACAGTGTCACTCATCGACTTTCGAAAGTGGAGAGAAGGGTTTGGGAGCGAACTTTGTCACTCATCGACTCTCGAAAGTGGAGAGAAGGGTTTGGGAGCGAACTTTGTCACTCATCAACTCTCGGAAGTGGAGAGAAGGGTTTTGTGTGAATCGTATAGAGGTATGGAAAGCTTGAGTGAGTTTAGGACGGTTCTTATGAGCAAAGATAGGAGGAAATGGTTCACATGAACCACTTAGGGATGTAAAGAGCTTAGGTAAGCTTGAAACGACTGTAGATGGTTTACGTGAACCACCTAGGGTTGCAAAAAAGCTTAGGTAATGCTTAAGACGATTCTTACGAGTCGAGATAGGATGCAAATGGTTCACGCGAACCAACGGGATGTAAGAAAGCTTAAGTAAGCTCACGATGACTCTCACGAGTCGAGATGGGAAGCGGATGGTTCGTGTGAACCAAACGAGGGTGTGAACAAGCTATGTAAGCTTGAAATGACTCTCATGAGTCGAGATATGAAGCAAATGGTTCGCGGGAACTATACAGGAGGTGTGAACAAGCTATGTAAGCTTGGAATGACTTTCGTGAGTCAAGATAGGAAGCGAATGATTCACGAGAACCAAACGAGAGGTGTAAACAAGCTATGTAAGCTTGGAATGACTCTCGTGAGTCAAGATAATAAGCGAATGGTTAGCATAAACCACACGGGAGGTGTGAACAAGCTATGTAAGCTTGGAATGACTCTCGTGAGTCGAGAAAGGAAGCGAATGGTTTGTGGGAACCACACGGGAGGTGTGAACAAGCTATATAAGCTTGGAATAACTCTCGTGAGTCGAGATAGGAAGCGAATGGTTCGCGGGAACCACACAGGAGGTGTGAACAAGCTATGTAAGCTTGGAATGACTCTCGTGAGTCGAGATAGGAAGCGCATGGTTCGCGGGAACCACACGGGAAGTGTGAACAAGCTATATAAGCTTGGAATGACTCTCGTGAGTCGAGATAGGAAGCGTATCGTTCGTGGGAACCATGCAGGAGGTGTAAACAAGCTATATAAGCTTGGAACGACTTTCGTGAGACGAGATAAGAAGCGAATGGTTCGCGGGAACCACGCGGGAGGTGTGAACAAGCTATGTAAGCTTGGAATGACTCTCGTGAGTTGAGATAGGAAGCGAATGGTTCGCAGGAGCCACACGGGAGGTGTGAACAAGCTATATAAGCTTGGAATGACTCTCGTGAATCGAGATAGGAAGCGAATGGTTCCCGGGAGCCACACGGGAGGTGTGACCAAGCTATATAAGCTTAGAATGACTCTCGTGAGTCAAGATAGAAAGCGAATGGTTCGCAGGAGCCACACGGGAGGTGTGAACAAGCTATATAAGCTTGGAATAACTCTCGTGAGTCGAGTTAGGAAGCGAATGGTTCACGAGAACCACATGGGAGGTGTGAACAAGCTATATAAGCTTGGAATGACTCTGGTGAGTCGAGATAGGAAGTGAATGGTTCGCGGGAGCCACACGGGAGGTGTGAACAAGCTATATAAGCTTAGAATGACTCTCGTAAGTCAAGTTAGGAAGCGAATGGTTCACGAGAACCACACGGGAGGTGTGAACAAGCTATGTAAGCTTGGAATGACTCTCGTGAGTCGAGATAGGAAGTGAATGGTTCGCGGGAACCACATGGGAGTTGTGAACAAGCTATGTAAGCTTGGAATGACTCTCGTAAACCGAGATAGGAAGCGTATGGTTCGCAAGAACCACACGGGAGGTGTGAACAAGTTATGTAGGCTTGGAATGACTCTCGTGAGTCGAGATAGAAAGCGGAGATAGATCTCGCGGATAAAAACACACAAAACATATCAACACCTTTTTGTGATCGTGATTTAAAGTCTTATGACATGTTTGTTTATGGTTCTTCTTTCTTTTCTGTCTTTGCTTTATTCTTTCTTTCACTCATCTATCTATTACATGCTTTAACACTACACCAGAAATTGTCTTTAACAACACTACATCAACAACGTTTCATGTTAAATGTTGTTGTAGGGGGTTTTTAACAACATTTTTGACAAAAATGTTGTTAAAAAGTGTTATTCTAAAGATATTAACAACATTGGTTACAAAAATGTTGTAAATACACTCTATAACAACGTTTCTGAGAACGTTGTCGATGTGTAATGCTTCCACAACGTTTATGTAAACGTTGTTAATTAAAGGGACTTTATAACAACGTTTTAGTAAAAGTTGTTAATGATAACAACATTTTTAGTAAACATTGTGGATGATAACAACGTTTTTAGTAAACATTGTGGATGAGGGGCTCTTTTACAACATTTATAGGAATGTTGTTGATTGAAGGGTTTTCACTAAAAAAGGAGGAAACTTATTTTGCTCTCCCGCGTAATGGCCCTGTTTTTTTATTTATTTTTATTTTTTTATCTGGTTTGGTATCTTATGTTTGGAAACAAAGGGATCAGACATAGCCTTCTCATTTGCCCTATTTTCTCAGACCCATCACCGGCATCGTCATCGTTGCCATTGTCGGCTTTGTCACTGTTGCCATCGCTGGTCGTGTCATCGTCGCAGTCCATCCTCAAGCCTTCGCGTCATCATTGGAGCACCGCTGCTGGATCTCAGACCCACCACCATTGCCGTTGGGGATCCACCAACAGCCATCACGGCGCTGTTAACTCTCGCCGACGGTAACCTCTGGTGTTCCTCTCGCTCCCATAAGGTGTGCACTTTCTTTCTCTAATCTTCTCGTCGATTTCATTTTCTATAGAATAATCCCCCTTTTATTTTCCGCTCTATTACATTACTTCAGATCGATCAGCTCCTTCTTTCCCATCATCTGCAAACGTTTCCTCTGGTACGTTTCCTCTGAACTTAACCCTGATGATGAAAAGTGTGAGATTGGAAACCCTAATTTATTTTGTTTTTTGGTATCTTTTCTTAGCAACCAAACAGAGCATTAGGGGTTGATAATTTCATTAAGTTCCATCGGGCTGCATTGCGGGAATCCTCATTGTGAGAAACCCTTATTCCACTTCCTTTTTCCCAAATTAGGAAATCCACAATGTAATTTTTATTATGCTTTGTTTAGAGCCCTTTCCCAATTGATCATGTTTTAGCTCAATACTTTCATCAATTTTAGGCCTTGTGTTCATAAGGACCTACAAGAGATTGAGTTGAGTTGTTTTAACATAACATTGAGTTAATTTCAAAAAATATAGCAGAGTGGCCACAGAGGCCCTCACCTTTCGAAGCATGGTATTTTCATTAATCAGAGTTGAAATCTTCTCATCTATATATTGCTTATGGTAAACAAAGTTGAAATCTTCTCATCTATAGATTTTAGGCCTTGTATTTTAGGCCAGCAGCATTTTATAATCATATTTCCAAGTAATCTATATTCAATGTCATACCCATGATATCCTTTTTCAGATACTCTGATCTCAAAAACTAGTATAATTCTGAACAGATTTGATGATGGCTTCAAATTCCTCTTTTCTGCAAAGTTGATATAACCTCTGCCTGACATTTCAGAAACGAATGAGGGAAATTAAAAAGGAGAGTACGGATTCCAGTAACTAGTTGTTGAGGCTAGAAACTAGGAGAAAATAGATTTTAGTGTTGAATATTTACTATAAAGATGCAGCATGTTCGTGCCTCCTTGAATGGATGTTTTACGATAAGAATTACATTTTTACTTATCGACCTCTATGAGCTTCGATCATTCTTCATGCAATCTGTATTGTTTTTATTAAAAATTACTTGGTGAATGTTGTATACTCTGTTCAAAAAAAAAAAAAAAAAAAAGGAGGAAAAAAGAAAGGATCAATTACAAACAGTGGATTCAACTGTGACCATTCAGTCATCACAAATTCTAACTGGTACATTTTTTGTTATAGGCATCTTTTATTTATTTAGTTTTTTATTTCCTGTTTGGAACTGGAAATAGAGTAACAGATTGGTTTGACTGTATCTGAGTTCCCAATCCAAAATTTACCTTTGAATGATTGACAGAAAAAATTTATATATTTTAAAATTAGTAGGATTTCATTTATTTCTACACCCTTGATATTAGCATACCACCATAGGATGGAGGGAAGTGGTGCTAATTACTACATGATTACTTGCAGGTTACCAATAAACTTGATTGATTATTTTGCTTTATGGCAAAACTTTCTACTTTTTATTTATTATTTATTTATTTATTTATTGATTTATTTTTGTGCATGGGTTAAATAAAAGCTTGTCACGATGAGTTCAAACGTATATGGGATCTCTAAATGCCCCATGGACTGTGATTTTATTGGTATTTTAGTGAGTTTTTTTGTTCATATTTACACTTTTATCTAAAATAATGGCATAATGGCACCTTAAGGTTTTGTGATATGACATAAGTATGTTTTGAGAATTTTGCATGTTGTAAACTAATAGTTTGTAATTTTAAGCATGGGACCGTAGGCTCAAAAGTTGAATGCACCAGCAGTCTAGCTTGAATAATTTCTCGGGTAAATTCCAGCATCAGGACCCTGCTTCTCTGGCCTGTATGCTCGTAAATGTTTCTTTTGTCTCCTAGTCAGGCAAATCGCAGCATGTATCCACATGATTAATCTTAGCATTATGGATTACAGTTCATTTTGTTTTAAGTGAATAAAAGAACAAGGTCATTTAGGTCATACCTGGTGGGCTGTATATGACACTCTTTTTAGTGGCGAATGGGGCTATGATCAGCAGGAGTTGTAGCACATCACTAGCCCCCACCCCATCCAAAAAAAATTTTCCTTCAAAGAAAATTTTAAAAATTAGCAATTGTGTTATTTTGTGATGTTCAAAATTTGCTAAATACCTCTCTGAAGGCTAACTCCTGATTTTTAGCAAAACCAAGTTTGAGTCGCTATAAGAGCACTATTGTTCACATACTTTTCACGCATCTTGTACTTGTCCATTGCAAATAGTGTTGACTTGTTTATTTATCTTTGAATGAGCAATATGATTATTATGGATCACTTATTTGTCATGTGATCATTATATGGTGGTAATATTTCACATGGATTCTATGTTGCTGCAGGATCGGCCATCAACCAAGGTCCATGCTACCCCTGGTGGTGGATCTTCCCTGGGTTACCTCTTCGGCGGAGGTGGGAACTGATTTCTTTGGTTCTCAAGTGTGCATCCAATTGTTTACTGTTGGGTTAGAACCCTTACTATTTCTGAAATACCAATATCTCAATTGTGAAAACACTAAATTTCTTTACTACACAATGTAATGTGATGCATTGATGAGATTCTCATGGTTAGATTACCCAGCCTGGGGACTTCAAATTGAAATGCAAGTGCTAAATGAAATAGTTCATTCACAATGTGTGTGATTTCTCCTTGTTATGGTTTGCACCATACCACCTAAATTTATGCTCCCAAAATGGCATGCCATCTTTAGATAGGCTTCATGATACTTGTGGTTTTGTTTGGATCAGGAAAACATGAGTGAAAGGAAATGAAAATGCTAAAAATTGCTTACAAATTAATTTCCTTGAGCATTTTAAAGCTTTTCTCCTTTCCTCTCCTTTGTGCTTTTGATATTTAAACGGAAGCTACTTGCTCACATGGGTTACACCCTATGTGAGGGGTGTTAGAGTTATGCCCTAGAGCCAATCATAGAGATGATTGTTTAGGGATAAAGGAACAATCATTTGATTTCATTTATGTATGTCACATTTATTATTGATTTAATAAAAGGGCTTATTCTATTATGTTTGTATGCATCATTTATATTTACATAATATGTCCAAGGAGTTAGAGTTGAGAATATTGAATTACAAAGAGTTGTAATTATGAGACTGTAAATATATCTCTGTACTAAACTCCTAAATCATTCCTAGTTGAAGGTTCACTATGATGGACAGTAATGAACCATAGGACTAGCACTTGTTAGGTTAACTCTATAGGAGGATAGCTGGTCTCAAGCTATTTGTGTGGAGACACTACAACCAACAGGTGGGTGCCTGTTAATAGAATAGGTACACTGAATGTGACCAAAGATTTGAGATAAACTGAATGGAGTTTTAACCTGCCTGTCAATCAGTTTCTCAATGTTATAGTGGTACAAGTAATCCTTAGACCTGAGACACCATAGTTACCTTATGCATGTAGCTTTAGAAGTTTGATAACACTAAGTGCAGATTCTATTCATGGGTCTGTAAAGGTGTTCATTGGCCCTATTGCTATATGTATGAAGGCATATGAGTGATCAACAAGGAATCCATTACTCTCAGGAAAAAGAGAGAGAATGTCTCATATATCATTCATAATATAACTCATTCAGTCCATGGCCATGGCAGTGTGAATATGGAAAGGAGTTTCCATAAGTTCATCATTGAGTTGATATTTATGAATGAGTATAAAGTAATTGAACTAGGGACTTGACAGACTTCCATGTCCTATTAGTTCAATTGGAGACATTGTGTAAATGGAAGGATGCAATTGTAACCTATAAACTATAACAGAAGGGTTCTTTGATAGATACATATTCACTTCATTAAGAACGGCACCATGAACCATATGCTAGGTGTTATTCATGGTTAGTAGAAGCCCTAATTGATATAAGTGAGTTATAATCAATTAGGGAATTGGAAGGAGTTCCAATTAGACCCTAAATGGAAAGAATTCCATTGTGCACACCTCGTGCTATTCCTACTACTTGATGATGTGAACCCAATGGGTCACACACTGATCATGCAAGATGAGCTTTAAAGTCTATGAGAGAAAGGGTATGAGTGCATAAAGAATAGTTCTTTGAGGCCTATTTATATTTGATATAATTTATAGGGGTTATTGTGCAATTTAGAGAAATTGCATCACACCCTAATAGGGTTTCACCCTATAGCCGGCCCCCCTAGTGTGGACTATATAAGTCACACTTTATGATGTGTGACATCATCACAAGTTGAAATCCCAAGGGGCTATCCAGATTTTCCAGCCTCCCTCTCTCTCTCTCCTCTCTTCTCCTTCACTAGCAACAACAAGGAAAAGGTGGAAAGGACTTGAAGCTCTAGCTAGGTGTGGATACCGTTGGAGGTAGCACACTTGGGCTGCTCATTCACCGCTGTCCGGAATCAAAGCTTGGAGCAAAAAGGAGAAGACAAAAATTCTGTAAGTGGTCTAACCCTCTTCATAGTTAGGGTTTGATTTTGTATATGCATAGTTAGATTCATGGGCTGTGGAATCAAAGGGAAAATTTTATATTCCGCACTTCTATTTTTCCCTCTTGTATGATTCCCAACAAGGAGAACCTCTGTGCTAATTTGGCAAATTAGCTATCTTAGATACTCATCACCCCTTGGTCTTCACCAACCGATGCTAGTTGACCTTCCCCACTAGAAAAGAAAAAAAAAAGGGGGGTACTACAATAATCCAATCCTGTTTACCCAAGTGACTAGAACCAATTAGAAGGAATCCCACTCTTCTCAATCACCAATAATCAGTTCTACAAACAATTTTAGCCTTACTCCACATCGCAAAATGCCGCCCAGCCTAGTTGGTTCATATGAGGCATTGAAACATCCACATGAGTTGGGTTCTAATCCTATGTCTAACCAATTAAGACTCGTCTGGGTGTCCAAATGAAAATTAAACAATCTAGGTAGTTGTATAGTTCAACCAATATTATCAATGAACACCACTATAACTATCCTACCATGATTAATCTTTTGGTTCTACACTCTTGTTGTGATAATGTTTATTGTGTGATGAATGACAATTAGTTTTGGATCTGGGAAGTAAAGATAAACCACTTCCTGGCCAAATTTAAGTTGATAATTTCTTGAATCTATTTTTCCAGTGCTGTATAGCCATGAGCCACAATCTCATATAATTTGAGTCACTGGAATACTTTTATTTAAAAGTTGCAAGGTTAGAAGAAATGGATTCACAATATTGTCTTATAATCTCCTTCAGTTTGGAATATATCACTATTTAAGGGGAAACACTAGATAAATTTCTCACGAATACCTTATTGAACCTAGTTCTGAAATGCCTGAACATTTCATATTCCTTATAAATCCAAATTAAAACTGATAACTGCGAAGCAAAGCTTCTAGACATACATATTTATGAGTGGATGATATTACTATGATCTAGTTTCTCGACCTTTTTGTTAGTTGTATTGAATCAGTGAAGAAGGAGAAAGCAATAATAAGGTATGAAGACTGATAATTCATCCCCTTTTTAGTGCTTCCCAATTGATAATTGTTATATCACCCATTTTGACCTATATAGATTTCCTGGTATCCTGTTTTGATACATGGGAAAAAAGCAGACAGGGCACATTTTTTTTAAAATTTCTTTTTTTGGTATCACTTTTTAAGTTTCAGGGATTACTAGTCAGGGATTACTATAATTAAATATACTCACAATAATTTGATTACTATATTGCAAAGATTAGATCACTATGATTTGATTACTATATGGAAAATGTCATAACATGTTCTATCTTCCCTCTTATAGGTTTCGACCTTATTATGTTTTATTTTTGTTGTGAGCTAGATTGTGACGTTTATAAGTCACTAAGACCAAACTTTCTTATTCTCTATTATTTGTATTATTTTTCTTCCCTTAATAAAATTTAGAGCTCTGATGTACATGATAGTCAGGGTTTAGGGTCCCAACATAGTTGGGATGTTAGACTTCTCTTTGATCTTCAAACTCAATCTTCTTCTTCTTCTTCTTCTTCTTCTTTTTAAAATTTTTTTTATTTAAATTTTATTTTTAAAAAAACCCACTAACTTTATAAATCCTAGTTAATATAGAATGATTCCAAATGATATATTGATTCACAATAAGAAACCAATACATGTGAAGAAGAAAGTAACCAAGATTGGGTATGAAGCCAGTCATTTGATTTCAAATCCCTTTCATTACAAAACACCTTCATTACATAACAGCTTCAATACAAAACACCAGTGACGCAAACCCCATCACCACATAATCAGCAAATGTTGAACAACCCTATAGTTATACACCCTCCTACCCCACAATACAACCCTACACTCATCAACCATCAAGGTAAGTTTAACACCTCTCTATTCACACGTTTAGACTTGCAATTTGCACACAACATCACCATAACAAATGTTATCAATCAAGACACCAGTACGTATGCCCAATATCTCTACTCCTTTGCATGATACTTGTCGATTCTATTACGCAAATGTGGAATTATTTGGTTTGCTCAATGACATATTAGGGGATCATACCATAGAAAGTAGCCACAACCAACCGCTGTAACCTATAAAATATTTTGATTAGTCTAAATTGAAGTTAAAAATAGAAGGTTCGCAGGCTTATTCAAAGTGCACTAAAATGAGTCTCACATTGAACTTTGCACACCCATAGAATCGATAACCAGGGTTACTATCAGTCCACGAGGTTGTAATCTTTGCTCTTTTTCCACAATGACACATTGTTGGTTCACGAGTTTCCATCTGTGTTAGGCATCAATGTGTACTAAAATGAGCTTTCATGTCAAAAAACAATGTTTTTGTTGAGAGAGAGAGAAATAGTTTTTTACTAGTAAGGTTAATAGAACTGTGACTTATGGCTTCGATCGAAATTCTGACTTAGGGTTTTTGTTGTTCAAGTAGGTATCTCAAAAATCCCCTTCTTCCCTTTATTCGAATTGAAGCCTTGAAGCCACAAATGGATGCTCGGTGTTGATAAAACCTCTTTTCAAATACCCACACCAAGACGCAGAGCTCTCCCTTCTACAAGTTCAATGTCAATTTAGGGTTAATGGAAACCCCCAATTCGTCATTCTAGGGATTTAGAAGAGGAGCAGATCACGTGACATGCGCGTGCTGATTTTTTTGGGGGCATTGTCCCATTCCTCACACCAGATAGTCCACATAAGCATCACGTATGCACTAATGTGCGTCTCACGTGCGCATTCTGTTAGGGACCTGACGGACATGCAAAAATGGACCACATTGAAATCTGTTAGAAAAGTAAGTGGACACATTTGTCCAATTAAATAATTTTTAGACTCAATAGAAACATTTGTTAAAGTTAGTGGCACTAAACCTATTAAAGAATGTGGTATTGGGAACTATGAAAACTATACCTATTAAAGAAAGGCCAAAGTCAATAAGCATATTAATCCACTATGGGTGACAGGTGACCTAATCAGGAATCATTTTCCGCATCGTGTTATGTAGGTGAATGAGGAAACTGCTGGAGTAGAAGAATCTAGTCTCAAGCTTCTTGAATCCCTTGATTTATCAAAAGATAATGTAGAAGTTTGGTTATAATGGGCCAATTTCTTGTTCTTGGTCCTCTAATATCTTTGTGAAGAATTACTAATTGTTTAATCCACTTAATTTCTTGCATCCAGTAGTTCAGAATAAGTATGGGTATGCAATTTGTTCAAAGGTTACTAAGTAGTAAGGACTAGCAATTCTACCTGTATGAACTCCGTTTGTTAAGAAACCTTGGTGTCTAATTACCCAACCTAATTCTTGATTGCATAGATTATTGTTTGGAATGAAAAACTACCGTGGTCTGACATTTCACAGTATTTTTGAACTTTAAAAGTAAGTTGACTTACTATCTGCTGGCTCATGTAGATTATCAAGCTCAACAGGAGCAACTTCACTGGAAGAATGACCTTTCTAATGTTTGGGAGTAGTTGTGGAATCTAAAGGTACTATACGAACTCTAATTAATTTTATGAAAATGTCTAAAACAAAAAATGTTCTTCCTAGAGAAAAATTGTTATGCTCATAGGATCTTAGAATATAATCTCAATATTATATGTCATAAAAGGACTGAATCAATTCATCACCTTTTCCTAGCCTATCCTCTAGTATAGCAGGGCTGATTTAGTTCCCCTATATCTGTTTGGAGCGATGGCCTCTAGCTCATACTTATAAATGAGCTTCTCAGCTCTTAGCTTCATTATTTCAAAGCCACTGATGAAAACCAAATTCTATCATGTATTGTAGTCATTATGGGCACTTTAGAAAATTAGGAATTACTTGTCCAGGGTAGGGGAAGGCTACTTTCAACTGGATATCTTAAGCTTGTTTTGAGAGTGAAGGGATGAACTAGTTAACCCAATTGTGAAAATTGGCATCTATTTAGCAGTAAGACATATATCCTTCGTTCCTTAATTGTGCCTGGTGGGGTCTAGCACTTGAACTTTCGGCTTATCCTTTGGGGAATGGTGGTACAACCCCCTTTACATTTACCAGAATGAATATATGTGTTGAGTGTTTCACCTTAGATGGTTAGGGCTATCATAACAAGAGGGTAATGTAATTTTCTTAACAACATTATTGGATATAAATTAACTAGTTCTAGTTTATGATCTCATTGGCTTATAGCCTAGCTGTTTTATACACTAAGTCTAGGTTTGCAATGTTTTGCAGGGGTAGATGGTTGATGACTCATCATGCAGTTTTTTGGGTGATGGATGCATTCTTCAAGCTCGTCTTATTTTGTATCTTGTTTTTAGTTTTTTGAATATTTTTGTTTTCGCTTGAAAAGTTGCATGTAATGATAAGTAGAATGTTTAATGACATATATGTAATGAAATTTTGGATACTTTATTCAATGGTGATTAGGTGTTTGATGTTTGAGATCAAATGAAATGTGATTAAGTGTTTAAAGTTTGAGATCAAATGAATTGTGGTTTTATATTTTTTATAATAGTGTGTTTGGTCATTATTTTATATGAACAGTGAATAGGTACAAGAAACCATAAATGAAACCACAAACCAAAAAAAAAAAAAAAAAATGGAAAAGGCAACATTTACAAATTGTTGTCATAAAAATCTTGAAAAGTTAAGACAACATTTGAGAAATGTTATTGATGTGTCCACATACGACAACATTTTATAAATGTTGTTAATATGCTTAAGTAGTATCTAAGACAACATTTGTAACATGTTGTTAATGTATAAGATCTAAGACAACATTTATACAATGTTGTGAAAGTCAAAGCTAACTATCTACAACAACATTTACAAACTGTTGTTAATGGGTAAGATCTAAGACAACATTTTCGGAAATGTTGTTAATATATGTGATCTACGACAACATTTTGGAAAATGTTGTCCATAATGTATCCCAACGTTTTCTTAATGTGGTAAGAGTATAGTGACAACGTTTTTGTTTCCCTTTCAACAACATTTAAGAAACGTTGTAAAAATCTCCCATCAACGACAACGTGGGCGTTGACAACATTTGTAAAAATGTTGTGGAAAGTCTTTAACAACGTTTTAGGAATGTTGTTAAAGACAATTTCTGGTGTAGTGTAACATGCTTTATGATATGTTTGTACATATACTTACCTGTTTTGTAGCTTTTGTTCTTTCTTTAGCTTTGCTTTACTTTGTTGTTGCTTATGATCTGATGCTTTGAATTCCATGGTCTTGCTTTTGCAGATACATGGCTTCTGTTGGAGGGGCTGGTGGAGACGATCCTGGACGTAGTCCACCTCAACGCCGCCCTTCTAGTGCAGAGAAGGGCAAGGGCATTGCTGTTGAGGCTCCCTGCCGAAGCAAGCGGCGACGGGGGAGTGGTATAATAATTGACGAGGTTGCGGCGGCAGCCTGTGCTGAGGGAGAGAGCCTGAGGTTGAGGCTGAGGGCGCTGTGCCCGAGACAGAGGCCGCTAAGATGGGCCTTGATGAGGAGGACCTAACTGGGATCATGGAGGGCCAGGATGCGCCCAGGGGTAGGCGTCGTAGGCAATGGTTGCCTACTATCGCTGGTGGGGCTACTCACAGGGAGCCCACTATTGAGGAGAGAGCTTAGGTGGCTGACACCGAGCTGCTGAGGGGTTTGTTGGACCATCCCTCGATGTATGCCCGCATTAGGACGGTGAGTGACTTCGTTTGCTTTTCCGTTTTCTTTTCTTCTATTTATTCTTATTTTCTTTACTGTTCATTTCTTTTCATATGTCTTGACAAATTTATTTTCTTGTTTTCTTTTGAATCTTAATAAAGTTCGATTAGGCAGAACCTCACTTTCAGGGGTGCTTGGCACACGGCGATCCTATTGGCGAAGAAGGCCAACCCGACCTTACTAAGTTGGCTGGTGGAGGTGGGCTTTAAAGCCTTTATGACTATGGATGCCTTTAGAGTGAGGCATTCATTTATCTAAGCTTTGGGTGAGAGGTGGTTTCCTGACACTAACTCTCTCCATTTGCCTTAGTTTGAGCTGACACCGACTCGGCTGGACTGGACGATGATTACGGGGATTCGGTTTAGTGGGGCCCCCCTTTCGAGGCAGAAGGTGAAGCTAGTGGAGGCAACTCGGTTGTTAGAGATCGATCCCAGGGGTTCTTCGAAGTCCTGTATCAGGCTGAGCAATCTGTGGACTAGCGGAGATAAGTGCGAGGACTTTGCTGTAGATTTCGACAATCGAAATGAGCTCATGTTCCATCGCTTGTTTGTCTACTTTGTCGCCAGTTGCTTCTTTCCTGACAGTATATCCACCATCGCCTATGACTTCGCGATGCTGACTGAGCACTGAGAGAGGCTGGGGACTTATGATTGGGGGTCTGCCACCTTCGCTGCTTTCCTAGAGGGTATGTAGAGGAAGTCTGTAGGTGCAGTTGGCTCGTTCTTGGGTTTTTACCCATTTCTTCAAGTACTTCTATGTTCTTTTGAAGCTATTTCCCTTTCAGTTCTGTTCATGCTTGTATTTTTTCCTATCTTGTTAGTAGTTCTGATGTGCATTCTATTTTTGTAATAGATGTGGGCTTTTGAGCACATTCCTCCCTTTCGTCCCTTGACGGCTATTGTTGACACCTTCCACCACGGGCGACGGTGGGATCCTGACGCCTAGGACATCCAGGTGGCCTTCACCAATTTCCTGACGGCCCACTTGCAGCTCGAGTGCATTACGATTGACTTGGTGAGTTATGGTTGTTGATTTCTGAGATAGTTGAACTATATGCATTGCCATTAGTTGTTAACTTCTCTGCTTTTGTTTCTCAGACCACTTTCTAGCCCTACCTCAACAGCGAGCACTTTGGCGATGACGAGATAGTGGATGCGAGGGATCAGTCGTCACATCGTATCTCCCTATGGGGTTAAGATTCCTGGGAGATGTACATGGGTGAGTGAGCCCACCGTTAGTTGACCAGGGAGATCTGGATCCGACTGTCGCCTCTTGAGGTATGATTCGGGAGTCTCGACACCTTCCCTGGGGTGATTGAGGACGTGGCTCAGCATCTTAGTGAGGCCGGCGATGGTTACTACACCTAGTTCGCTACCCAGTCCATCGGTTTCATCATGTTGACCATTCCTACCATCAGCGGCGTGTCTTTCGGTGGCGATGTGTTATGCCACTGGCTGGTGAGTTGCTATGACTCCTTTGCTTTCCATATCATGTCTTTGCTCCTTCCATTGGATGGTTTTGAACTTTTTTTCTTGTCTTAACAGCTTAGGGCCCATCCGGACCTGATTATAGTGAACCAGGAGGAGCACGAGGCGATGACTCGCCGTCTTGATGTCCTGGAGCAAGACTGCACCTACCATATGCAGCGGTATGTGAGTTTCCCTCTTTTCCTTTTCACTTTTCTTGCTATTCTTTATCTGTGGCTTATCAAGTCCTTTCATTAGTTGGAAGTGGAGGCTGAGCTCCAGGAGCTGAGGCAAGCTCAAGCGAGTGCTAGTGGCGAGAGTTCGGGGGCTGCAGCTGACACAGAAGCGGTCTCAGACTTTGCCCCAGTTGCCGAGGACACTCATGTTTACATTTTTCGTTGTAGTTTCTCTTTGTTTTAGCCTCCTGGCTCATTATTGCTTCATTTAATCTTTTTCTTTCTCTTTTCTTTCCTTTTCAGGATACTACGGTGCCTGGCGCCATAGACGAGATTGATGCAGCGGCATTGGTGGAGCTGGGGACTGGTGGCGACCAGCCGATAGCAGAGGCAGAGCCTGATGCTGATGGAGATGATACCGGCGATGGCAGCAATGATATTGAGGCCGAGGAGGATGCCGGGGAGGCAAGCAACGATGAGGGAGACTCCGAGGAGACTGAGAATGATCATGAGGGCGCTTGAGGCCCATTTCTTCTTTTGCCCCTTTCTATGTACTTCTGGACATGTATTTGAGCGCATGAGTGCATTTGCATATGTTGTCACCCTATTTACTTGAACCTTTGGATGTTTGAACTTTGGTATTGATAACCTGTTTGCTTCTGAGCATGATTCTGGAATTGTATGACTGCAAGTTGTTTTTTTTTCTTACTTTGGAGTTGCATGCTACAATTGTGATGATAATTGGATGATGAGGGAGGCCAGGTAGGCCTTTAAAGGAGTTGACATGTCCCTTTTGAAGTGCACAGGTTCTGTTGGCTATGCAGGTTGTCTTTTACATAAAGAAACTATTGCATTGTCGGAACGAATGGGCCCATGGCCCATGACAACCTATCCACGCCTACTATGTAGGCGTGGGCACCCTGCCCACTCACACTGGCATAGTAGGTGTGAGTGGGTTTATCCCTATATAAAATAGTCTGAAGCGGTGGATCGTCCAACATTCAGTCCATTTGAAAGAAAAACACAGAGAACACTCTCAAAACTCCGAAGCTTTCCCAAGTTCTCATTTCCTCTGGTTAGGGGCCCTATGGCCGGTGCTTCTACTCCCCGACTCTACCCTTGCTCTCATGAGGGTTTGAAGAAGTGAGCACGCAACTTCTCTTCTGAAGAGGTGAGTCATATCCGCCCTATTTATGGAAATCTTATTTCATTAGTAGAAGTAGATGTGCATATTCCACTGATGGAAGCTCTAATTAGTCGTTGGAATAGGGAGCATACTTGTTTTGGATTCGGCACTTGTGAAATGGTTCCTACTCTAGAGGAACTTGGGAGGTTAATGGGGCTACCCCATAGTTATGATGACTTGATTGATCCCATTAGTTGAGGAGGGAAGAATGCTTTGAGTGATCTGCTTGGGATTTGGTGAAACCATCTGTCTTTAAAATCAGGGGGTGCTGGGACGACCCCTAAGTGTTATCTGCGCTTCCTTCTAAGTTGTTTCGCTCACTCGGCAAGGTATGTGAACCATGCAGCGGCATTCACTCTTGACAAGGAGAGTTGGAGGCATAACCGTCCTTGAGTCTTTGCTTTGGCAGTGTATGGATCGATTATCTTTGCATGCGAGCCAGGCCTCGTCGATAGCAAAGTCAGTACTATCGTGGATTAACTGGAGAAAGACATGACCGTGATTCTGATGATCTTGAGGGAGATAATTCGCTCTAGAGCACTTGTTTCAATTCTGAACTATTCCTGCGGGTAGCTACCATCAAAAAGATTTTATTCACGATCACTTGTATGCCAGCACTGTAGCCTGACCTTCCCTAAACATGGTCTAGTGGGAGTTGTTTCTAAGTGATCCCCCTTTAGAGGCGATTGCTTGGAAGATGAGCTGGCTCTACTAGTGTGATGCTATCTGGAGCTATGATGCAGTGTTCTTTGTCCCACTAGTCAGGCTGTACGGCATGTCTACTTTTCTCCCACACCGAGTACTTTGTCAGTTCGGTAAAGTTCAGGGCATTCCAACTGCTGTTGACATCTCATCCTAGATTTTTGACTTTGCTCCTTCTTTTGAGAAGAGAACTCGGGAGGCCATGAGGATGTGGAAAGGGAAAAACCACTATCCCATAGCTTACGGGTATGATGTTGAGGGATCCTTCGGGAACTGGTATGCGACTCAGGATTATCTAACCTGGGTGTCACACGGCTTTGGAGCCAACTTGGAACTGTCGGGACCATCTGTGTCCCTATCTGTCAATCCATCTTATGAAGATTTCCTTACCAACCAGCAGGTGCATCATGAGAGCATTCGTCATAGTTGGTTGTCCGCCCAGTGGTCTCTAAAGAGCCAGTGTGCCAAATTGCAGACCGAAAAGGGTCGTTTGAGTGCCGAACTCCAGTCATTGCGTACAGGTGTGCGAGAGACAGTGGCCAAGGTTAAGGAACTAGCGTTGCCTAAATCATCATCTGGCGATACTTCGACTCAGCAGCGCAAGGAACGCAGTTTCTTTGGTAAAGTGCTGAAAAGATTCCGTGGAGTTTAATCCAGGGACTGTTTCCTGACGCGCTCTCCCTTGTAGTTTCCAGGCTTTCTTTTGAGTAGCTTTCTGTTGCAAAACTAGCATATGTATCCTTATGAGCGTGTACTTTAGGGTGTGCTATTCGTGTTTTGTTTTATTTTGAAAAGAAAACTTTGCTAGCAATAAATGTGTAAATTTCTACCTTTCAATTACAATGGCTTCATTTGAATCCACTAGGCACTTTCACACAGATTAGTTTTGAAAACTTGAACTCATTAGACAGACTAACGGTGCTGTGGACGTCCTGCCGCTGTCCTGTTTTGAGGGAACTTTAGCCATTAGAGCCTTGGTGAGTAGCAGACCATGAATAAGTAGTCACAGTCTTCAATTATCCCCAGTTCTGTGATCGGAAAGGAGTTCTGAGTGATGATAGACGCCAAGCGCTTTCCTTTGAGCAACTTTTCTTCTAGTACTTAGTCTTTGTGAAGAAGGGAACTTGGATATCACTCCTTTATAGGAATCAATGTGATTTGCCTGAATCTTTTGATTGCTTTGAAACTGTTGGAGCGGAAACCCTGGAAGCCGCTTTTTGTTTTCATTTTTTGTTTTTGTTTTTTTTTTGTTTTTGTTTTTTTTTTTTTTTTTTTGTTTTGTTTTTTTTTTTGTTTTGTTTTTTATTTTAATGGACTCCCAATTAAATGTGTCTCCCCCTAATCTCAGTGGAATGGAGTAGTCGTATAGTTGAGTTAAGCAAAAGAATTCATTCTATGGGATTGACTTTGGCATTGATTACAATTTCTTGATGATAGAAAAGGGGTTTCACAAGTTCCTATCTTTTGACTAAATTCATAATTCATCCTTAGGCATAGTACTTTCAGACTGCGTCGAAGTTCACTGAGCTATAGAGCTCTTGTCCATCCATTTCTATTAGTATGAGGGCTCCTCCTGAGAACGCTTTTTTCACAACATAAGGGCTATCATAGTTTGAAGCGAATTTTCCCCGAGGATCTTCTTGGTGAGGCAGTATTTTCTTGAGGACCAAGTCTCCTTCTCTAAATTGCTTGACTCTCACTTTCTTGTTGTAGGCTCTTGCCATTCTTCTTTGGTAACATTAACTGTGACAATTGGCTCTTAATCTCTTTTTTTTCGATTAAGTTAAGCTAGTCGTGTCGGGCCCTAGCCCATTTTGCTTCTTCGAGTTCTGTTTCCATGAGAATCCTGAGGGACGGTATTTCAACTTCAACCGGGAGCACTGGTTCCATTCTATAGACCAAGGAATATGGAGTTGCCCCTATGGATGTGCGTATGGAAGTGCGTTATGCCAATAGTGCATATAGTAGCATGTCATGCCAGTCATGGTATGTGGTAGTCATTTTCGCGACTATCATCTTGATGTTCTTGTTTGCTGCTTCGACCGCCCTATTCATCTGCGGGCAATAGGCTGTGGAATTGAGATGGTCGATCCTGAATGTGCCACACAGTTCCCTCATCATGTTGTTGTTCAGGTTGGTGGCGTTATCGCTAATGATGCAGCTCAGGCTACTATATCTGGCAATGATTTTGCTTTTGATGAACTTGGTCACTACTTTCTTGGTTACGTTGGCGTACGATTCTGCCTCTACCTACTTAGTGAAGTAATCGATGGCTACTAGGATGAATTGGTGACCGTTTGAGGCTTTCGGGTTTATACTCCCTATAACATCTATGCCCCACATCGAAAATGGCCATGGAGTTGTCATGTTGTTGAGGGGTAGTGTAGGCGCCTTCTCCTTTGCCGCATAGATCTGACATTGGTTGCAGGAGCAAGCAAACCTAATGCAGTCATTTTCCATGGTCGTCCAGTAGTAACCAATTCGCATGATTTTTCGAGTTAGCATGAACCAATTCATGTGGGCCCCACATTACCTTGTATGGACCTCCTCGAGGAGTCACGAAGCTTCTCGAGCGTCGACACATTTAAGTAGTACAGAGTCATAAGATCTCTCGTAGAGAGTATCGTTGTCAAGGAAAAATTGCATTGCCATCCTCTAAATGGTTCGTTTGTCAGTGTCCGTTGTAGCATCAGGGTATTTCCTCTCCTTGATGAAGACTATGATGTCTTGGTACCATAGTCTCCCATCAGGTTCTTCTTTTACTGAGATCTGTATGATGCCTTCTATTAGGCAGGTATAGGCTAGGCTGTGCCTGATTATGATTTCCACGGCATGTATGTCACGATCATCTGGGATGTTCATGAGGGAGGCCAGCGTGGCAAGTGCATCCGTGAACTGGTTCCTGGATCTTGGTAGGTATTTGAATGTAATCTTACGGAACCTAATGATGAGTTCCATAAGATATTGGTGGTATCTGACCAACTTCAAATCTTTCGTCTTCCATTCGCCCAACATTTAACAGATGATGAGTGTAGAGTCTCAGTACACCTTGATATCTCGGATACCAAGATCTAACGCGGCTTGCAAACCTAGAATGCATGCTTCGTATTCGGCCATGTTGTTGGTGCATGAGAATCGGAGCTTGATGGAAAGTGGGAGATGAGTGCCCTGTGGTGATACAAGGACAGCCCCGATTCCTTGGCCTGTTATGTTGGCAAATCCATTGAAGTATAACCGCTATTCAGCGGGTTCTTCTTCTGTAAGGTTCATCAAATCCTCGTCTGGAAAGAATATTTGCATAGATTCGTAATCTGGTAGGGGCGTTTCAGCTAACTGATCGGCAATAGCCTGCCCTTTCATGGCTTTTTGTGTGATGAATACTATGTTAAATTCCATCAATAGCATTTACCACCTGGCTATTCTGGCCGTAAGTGAAGGCTTTTTGAATATGTACTTGAGCGAATCCATGCGAGCGATGAGATATGTAGTGAAATGGAGCATATAATGCCGTAGTCGATGCACTGACCAAGCCAAAGCACAGCAAGTTCTTTCCAAGGCAGTGTACCTTGTTTCCTAATTTGTGAACTTCTTGCTTAGGTAGTAGATGGCCCTTTCTTTCCTTTTGGTTTCATCGTGCTGCCCTAGTATGCACCCTATAAAGGTCTCTAGAACAGTTAGGTACATGAACAGTGGTCAACCTGATGTTAGTGGTACCAGGACTGGCGGGTTAAGGAGATGCTCCTTGATCTTTTCGAAGGCTTACTGGCATTCTGTAGTCCATTCGATGGGCATGTCTTTCCTCAGTAGCTTGAAAATTGGTTCGCAAGTAGTAGTCAACTGAGAGATAAACCTACTGATGTAATTGATTCTGCTCAGGAAACCTCTAATCTCCTTCTAGGTTCTTGGTGTCGGTATGTCGATGATAGCTTTGGCTTTGGATGGATCGACCTCGATTCCTTCTTGGCTGACTATGAATCCTAGTAACTTGCCTAATATTACCCTAAATATGCACTTGGCGGGGTTAAGCTTGAGTTTATACTTACGGAGCATTCGAAAAAGCTTCCTCAGATCTGTCACATGGTCTTCTTCTTTCTGAGATTTGGCAATCATGTCGTCTACATAAACCTCCAGTTCTCTGTGCATCATGTCATGGAATAGGGTCGTCATGGTGTTGGGAATCGAACAAGAGGGAAAAATAGAAGTGCGGAATATAAAAATTTTTCCTACGATTCCACAGCCCATGAATCTAACTATACATAACACAAAATCAAACCACAACTACAAAGAGGGTTAGAACACTTACAAAATTTTTGTCTTCTCCTTTTTGCTCCAAGCTTTGATTCCGGACAGCAGTGAATGAGCAGCCCAAGTGTGCTGCCTCCAACGGTATCCACACCTAGCTAGAGCTTCAAGTCCTTTCCTCTTTTTCCTTGTTGTTGCTAGTGTAGGAAAAAAGAGGAGAGAGAGAGAGGGAGGCTGGAAATTCTGGCCAGCCCTTGGGAAGTCCAACTTATGATGATGTCACACATCATAGTGTGACTTACATAGTCCACACTAAGGAGCCGGCCCTAGGGGGAAACCCTATTAGGGTTTTATGCAATTTCTCTAAATTGTATAATAACCCCTTGTTGACACCCAATTTTGTACCGCCTGACATTTTGGACCACCTTTAAGCCCAATGATGAAGGGCAACAGCAGATAAACTACCACAAGCGAGCCCGAAGGACCCGTGCAGGCACAACACAACTTTTTGATACCCCATGATCGTATGAGCATGGTTCATGCACGTACATGCATCTTCCACGCACGTATGATCATGCCCTTTATTTTCCAACACAGCTTTTTGATACCCATGATCGTATGAGCATGGTTCATGCACGTACATGCATCTTCCATGCACATACGATCATGCCCTTTATTTTTGAAATTTTTAGCTTTTCCCCCCAAATCATTTCTTTCCTTGTGAATCCCCTATGCTAACAGCTGCTTGGTGGCGGCTGAGAAACCCTAATGAACTCCGAAATAAACCCTAATACCTTGCCTATATATACCCCCTTTCAACCAAGAGAATGGATCCAACTTTTGCACCTTGCCTCCACCCCGAAAGATCCGAAAACTCATAGTTGTGACTGCAGCAAGTCCGGAAGGCGAGTTTGTGGAGTAATCACTGTTGCCCATACCTGAGGGTAACGATTTTCAATCCTTCATTCCATTTCCTTATGATTTAGCATGATTATTAATTGTATGAAATGTGCATAACATCTTCCGGATCCCTTTCATTTAATGGTTGGCATTTCGATTTATTTCAACATTTATTCATCCCTCGCATATGATATTTGATATTCCAAACATTGCTCCAGCATAAAGGATAGGAAGAATCATGCAATTGGATCCATCCATCAATTCCGATATTCAACTCGCATGATTTAGCCTGTGTACACGAATACTATTTATTATATGTACACCCTCATCAATATTTACCATCATTTCTTCATCACTTAGATTTAGGTCATTTGTATCATCTCTTAATCATATTTGGGTTAATTTCATGTATATATCTGAGTTATGGATTTGTTCAAGCAAAACATGGCAAGCGTTAGACTAATTTATAGGGCGTGTACGTACGTACATATGATATGCACGTACGTGCATCCCATATGCACGTACGTGCATGAGCCACGTTTTGCAAACTAATCCTTGTTTTGTAGGCTGTGTAAGTATGATTCGACTCTGTTAAATGCTTTTGTTTTCTGTGTATATATTTATTTCTCTCGTTTTACCTTGATTTCATACCCATTTGTCATTGTGTGCCATCGATTAAATTAAATCATTGAATTGCTTGAATAAGGTTGAGCCTAATAAAGTCCTTTTTAACTAAAGCCAGTAAGTACATGTGGGGGCCGGCCTCGGCCAGTCGTAGATGGGTGCCTAACACCTACCCATCCGCGTACCCTAGCTCCGAACCCGAACGATCTCTGGTTATGGTAAGTTGGACCCTTCCAAAGGGTCAATTGGTTCTCGAAGCCAAATCGGGTGGCGACTCCTTTTTTGCCCTAATCATTCGTGGTTAGTGGCATACTCCCAAGCCCGGCGTGGTCTAGGACACGGCGCTCAGACCCCTATAAATTATATCAAATATAAATAGGCCTCAAAGAACTATTCTTTATGCACTCATACCCTTTCTCTCATAGACTTTAAAGCTCTTCTTGCATGATCAGTGTGTGACCCATTGGGTTCACATCATCAAGTAGTAGGAATAGCACGAGGTGTGCACAATGGAACTCTTTCCATTTAGGGTCTAATTTGGAACTCCTTCCAATTCCCTAATTGATTATAACTCACTTATATCAATTAGGGCTTCTACTAACCATGAGTAACACCTAGCATATAGCTCATGGTGTGGTCCTTAATGAGGTGAATAATCATTTACAAAGAACCCTTCTGTTATAGTTTATAGGTTACAATTGCATCCTTCCTTCCACACAATGTCTCCAATTGAACTAATAGGACATAGAAGTCTGTCAAGTCCCTAGTTCAATTACTTTATACTCATTCATAGATATCAACTCATTGATGAACTCATGAAACTCTTTTCATATTCATCCTACCATGGCCATGGATTTAATGAGTTATATTATGAATGCTATATGAGACATTCTCTTTCTTTTTCCTGAGAGTGATGGATCCCTTGTTGATCACTCATATGCCTTCATACACATAGCAGTAGGGCCAATGAACACCTTTGCAGACCCCTGAATAGGATCTGCACTTAGTGTTATCAAACTTCTAAAGCTACATGCATAAGACAACTATGGTGTCTCAGGTCTAAGGATTACTTGTACCACTATAACAATGAGAAACTGATTGACAGGCAGGATAAAACTCCATTCAATTTATCTCATATCTTTGGTCACATTCAGTGTACCTATTCTCGTAATAGGCACCCACTTGTTGGTTGTAGTGTCTCCACACAAATAGCTTGAGACTAGCTATCCTCCTATAGAGTCAACCTAACAAGTGCTAGTCCTATGGTTCATTACTGTCCATCATAGTGAACCTTCAACTAGGAATGCTTTAGGAGTTTAGTACAGAGATATATCTATAGTCTCAAAATTACAACTCTTTGTAGTTCCATATTCTCAATTCTAACTCCATGGACATATTATGAAAATATAAATGATGCATATAAACATAATAGAATAAGCCCTTTTATTAAATCAATAATAAATGTGACATATATAAATGAAATCAAACGATTGTTCCTAATCCCTAAACAATCATCTCTATGATTGGCTCTAGGGCATAATCCTAACACATGGCCTTCTAATATGTTGCTCATGCGTTCTTTAATTCGAAGGGCATGACTTTATAGCAAAAAGTGCCCCAGTGTGTAATAAAAGATGTCTTTTCCTGGTCGGATTCAGATATCTTGATCTAGTTGTATCCTGAGAAACCATCCATGAAGGAGAACATCTCATGACCGGCAGTATTGTCCATAAGTACATCTATGTGCGGTAAGGAGAAGTCGTCTTTAGGGCTAGCTCGATTAAGATCCTTGTAATCGACACACATCCGGACCTTGCCATCTTTCTTTGGAACTAGCACTATATTGGCAACCCAATCTGGGTAAGTAGCGACTCACAAGAATCCTGCTTCGAATTGCTTCATGACTTCTTCCCTGATCTAGAGTGACCATTCTTGTTTCATTCTTCTAAGTTTTTGTTTGACTGGCTTGAACTCAGGTTTTAGAGGCAACTGATGCTCCACAATGTCTGTGTTTAAACCCGGCATGTCTTGGTACGGCCAAGCGAACACATCCTAGTATTCTATTAGAAGAGATATGAGCTCTTCCTGCTGAGAAAGTGATAGCTTGGAACCGATTCTGACTTCCTTAACACTATCTTTCGTCCCAATGTTGATAACGATAGCTTCTTCTAGATTGGGTTTTGGACAATTGTCATATTGCTCGACCATTTCCAATATCTCCTGCATATCCTCCTCCTCATAGTCATTTTCAGTAGCTGCATTGATCTCAGCCTCAAAGTCATGTCTAATGAGAGGGTTTTCTTGTTCATCTGTGTTATGGTGCCTGTTTTGTGGATTGTTCCTGAAGCACATGCATTTTATAGGCAAAAATTAAGAACACATTCCTTTTGAAGGAAAACGAGATAATTGCAATTCATTAATCATCAAGTAAAGTACAAGTAATAATGCTTTTCTAAGGAAAGCATGAAAAATAGTTTGAAAATGAAATCACACGACATTTAAAAGAAAGATAGTGGTTTCTTGTGTGAAAGAGGTTGCTCTTGCTGGTGGGAGATCATGAGCCAACAGGGGGTAATACTACTTGCAACCGATTAACCTTAAGGAGGCCTACCTCTTCATAGGGATAGGCACAGTGATCTAGTTGTGGAGTTGCTCGCCGGTCTTTGCAACATGGATGGAGTTGGTGGGTGGAATCATTGGAGATTCATCCACAGTAGTGACCTCAGCATCTTCGAAAAAGACCCACTTCAGGACTTCTTCTGGTACTTCACCATAGTCAAAGGCTTTTTGGTAATCTCAAGACACCATTTGGCCTTGGTTTTCTTGCAGATCTTCCCTAATGTCTATCACAGGGATGGTTTTGTAGCTTTCTAAGAAGGCCAACTTCTTTTGCCTTCTCTTTTCCCTTTCCTATTTCTTGTCTTGCCTGGTTGGGCGATATCCGAGTCCCCAAGTATCGATGGACTGTGGAAGTTCTATTGGGTTTACAATCCCCTGCAATGTCTTCCCTAGACCTTTTCCGGTCTCGAACCCATTCTTCATAAGGGTTTTGGCAATCATGAGGCAGTTCTCTGGAATCTCTACCTTACCTGGCATTGGTGCTCCTTCTAGGACGTAAGTAGTGGGAACCACTTCGTAAGAGCTGAAAGATGCTGGATTGTTCTCAATATCGATGTAGGGGATTGCTGAGGCACGGTAGATAGCATAATCATCTTCTGTAAAGATTGTGACCAAGTGATCTTTTATCATATATTTGATGCTTTGGTGGAGGCTCGAGGAGACTGCCCCTACTGAATGAACCCAAGGGCACTCGAGGAGGAAGTTGTAGGTAGTGGGTATGTCAAGGACTTGGAATGTGATCTGGAAAGCGTATGGTCCCATTTCCACAGGCAAATCTATTTCTCCCAACACTTCCCAGCGTGATCCGTCGAAGGCTCGAATGACCGTGCTGTAGGGGCGAAGATCTGATCTCTCGTATCCTAGCTTTGTGATTGTGATTAGCGGGCACACATTGAGTGCTGACTCGTTGTCTATCAAAACTCTTCCTACCACCTTGTCTTTGCATTTTATCACAACATGGAGGGCTCGATTGTGTCCAGTCCCCTCAAGAGGTAGCTCATCTTCTGTGAAGGTTATAGCATTGGTAGCCAATACTTGTCCCACCATGTTCTGGAAGTTCTCTGGTGTGATGTCCAAAGGGACGTATGCCTCGTTAAGGACTTTGGTCAAGGCACTATGGTGGGTTTCTGATGCCAGGAACAAACCCAGGATAGAGATCTGAGCTGGCATTTTGTTAAGTTGTTCCACGAGGTTATACTCGTTCTTTTTAAGAGTTCGTAGGAACTTGTTAAGGTCTTCTTCTGTTACCAGTGCCTTGATTCCATTTGCCTCATGAGACTTGTCTTTCTCCTTCTTTCGCAAGAGTTTAAGTTCAGCGAGCGTGTAACATCTACCAGATCGAGTCATTCCTCCGATTTCTCCCACATTGGCCTCAGTTCTAACTTCCGTCCCATCTAAGTAGGTCACCTTTAATCCATAACTCCAAGGTACAGCATGATAGGGGACGTACTGGAGTTGTTGGGAGATACTTATCGTTATCGGTTGTGGCTCAAAGATAGTGACAGTCGTCTTCTGCTTTGGTGACGGGATAGAGATAACATGGGCCTTCTAAGAGTATACCAATGGAACTTTTGTAGCATTCTGAGTGGCAATCGGTGGAAAACCCGTGCAATCCAAGGTAAAAGTAGCATTGACTTCTTCCATACCACTCTGGTCCTCTCTAGGAGTGATGACATAATATATGGCATTTGCGTCGATCTGGAAGCTCAGAAGACTGCATTCAAGCAAGTCTTGTATCCTGTGCCTAAAGTGCATGCACCTATTTGTATGATGTCCAATTCCTCCGGAATGATAATCATATTGCTCCCCAAGTTAGAAACCTCGATCTTAGGGATTTAGGGGATACTATGGTAGTGGTTGTATCAGACTTATAGCGATGAGATTCGGTAGCAAATGGGAGGGCACTGTGGGTAGGTCACTGAGCATCCTATCCTGATTCATGCCTCTTGCTGGGAGTCCCCAAATGATTGGTTCTGGGAAGAAAGATTGATTTGTTGGGTTTCTGCTGGTTTTATGACGCACCAAAGCTTCTACCACATTTTTTAGAGTCCTAACCTCCTTGCGAAGCTCATTTAGACTTTCCATCAGTGGAGGGGATTTTGGGATAGCCCCATTTCTTTCATCTGGGCGGGTAATAGCAACTTGCCATTCCTTAACACCAACTAGATTCATGCTAACCTACACCCCTGGCTTCGTTATTAGCTAAGATGGGTCAAACGGCCTTTCCCCTTTGGAAATTGCTCTGCAAGAGTCTACTGTTTCCCCGTACTCATTTCTGATATTAGTAGCCGTGATGCTTAGGCAAGAATCCACAAATCTGTTCCTTTTCCTGCATTGGTACACCCAATACGGTAAATTCCTAGCTTCCATTTGGTGGTAATAGAGAGGCTTATTATCAACGTTCTGATAGGCAATAATGGGAAACTCCTTCCGTGATGCCGATCGGAGTACAAAGCTATCGATATAGGGCTAGAGAAGCTCTCTCGTATACCCCTCATGGTATACGGGGATTAAATCCTGTTGGTAGGCGATAATGGGGAACATGACATTAGCGGATGGCAATAGTAGCCCTTCATTGATATATAGCTCGACGGATTCAACCGTTGGTCTCTTTAGCCTGATATAAGGGCCTCTCCCCTTATTTTCGATAACATTGGTGCATGAACCATCTTCTCTTCCCAGCTTAAGCTGTACCCTACCTCTTGGTGGTGTAATAAGTTGAGAAGGATCGAATATGTCTTCTTTTATTGGTGCTTTCCCCTTCCGCGTGAGTTGGGCATAAGGGTTCTTTGTCCAATCGGATAGGTCCTCTTGGCCATATTCCGCTTGATCTTTCCAGCACGATAATTCCATGAATGTGAAAGGCTTTTCTGGAGTAGTGCTTTACTCGAACGGAGAGCAAGTGGGAGCTCTACGTGAGGTGTGTATAGCCATGAACTCTTCCTTGGCTATTTGTCGAGTCAAGCTTTGCTGCAAAGATTCCTATGACAAGGCTTTATGGTGTTTCTTGGTATCCACCTCCAAGTAATCGACAGTGGCTTATTCTCTGTAACAAGCTTCACAGTAACACAGTTTTTGCCAATTATGGCCATTCTCATCTATCCCTTGGTGGATAGGTCTCCTCCAGCCTCTGCAGGCAATGATAGGGAACTCATACCCTTCTGCTTCTTTCAACGTTCCATTCTCAAATAGGGGCCTTAATGCTTTCTTCGTAAAGATAACTTGTTGAACTTGTTGGGAATCAAACTATAGAGGAAAAATACAAAGGCGGAATTTAAAATTTTTCCTACGATTCCCAAACCCATGAATCTTAATTATGCTTAATACAAAACAAAAACCCTAACTAGAAGAGGGTAGAATTACTTACAGTTGAACAAGTCTTCTCCTTTATGCTCCAAGCTTTGTCTTCTGATTGAGCAGTCCAAGTGCACTGCCTCCAACAGTATCCACACCTAGCTTAAGCAAGTTGTCCTTTCCTTCTTCTTCCTTAGGGTTGCTAGAGGTGGAGAAGAGGGAGAGAGAGAGAGGGAGGGCTGTGAAATTTTCGGCCAGCACTTGGGAGCCTCCAAGAGTGCATTAAGTGATGATGTCATCACATCATAAGAGGCTTTAAATAGCCTCCAACTAGGGCCGGCCAAGGGGGGATTCCAAACCCTAATCTAATTTGTGTAATTACTCTTAATTACACAATTAGCCCACTAGTTTGCATCAAATACAAATTAGCCCCTTAAAGAACTTTTCTTTAATCACTTATACCCTTTCTCTCATAGACAATCAAGCTCTCTTAGCATGATCAGTGTGTGACCCATTGGGTTCACATCATCAAGTAGTAGGAACAGCACAAGTTGTGCACAATGGAACACTTTCCATTAAGGGTCTAATTGAAACTCCTTTCAATTCCCTAATTGATTATAACTCATTTATATCAATTAGGGCTTCTACTAACCATGAGTAACACCTAGCATATGGCTCATGGTGTGGTCCTTAATGAGGTGAATAGTCATTTACAAAGAACCCTTCTGTTATAGTTTACAGGTTACAATTCCATCCTTCCATCAACACAATGTCTCCAATTGAACTAATAGGACATGGAAGTCTGTCAAGTCCCTAGTTCAATTACTTTATACTCATTCATTAATATCAACTCAATGATGAACTTATGGAAACTCCTTTCCATATTCATTCTACCATGGGCCCATGGATTTAATGAGTTATATTCAATGAATGCTGTATGAGACATTCACTCCCTTTTTCCTGAGAGTGATGGATTCCTTGTTGATCACTCACATGCCTTCACACATATAGCAGAAGGGCCAATGAACACCCTTACAGACCCCTGAATAGGATCTGCACTTAGTGTTATCAAACTTCTAAAGCTACATGCATAAGACAACCATGGTGTCTCAGGTCTAAGGATTACTTGTACCACTATAACAATGAGAAACTGATTGACAGGCAGGTTAAAACTCCATTCAGTTTATCTCATATCTTTGGTCACATTCAGTGTACCTATTCTGATAATAGGCACCCACTTGTTGGTTGTAGTGTCTCCACACAAATAGCTTGAGACTAGCTATCCTCCTATAGAGTCAACCTAACAAGTGCTAGTCCTATGGTTCATTACTGTCCATCATAGTGAACCTTCAACTAGGAATGATTTAGGAGTTTAGTACAGAGATATATTTACAGTCTCAAAATTACAACCCTTTGTAATTTCATATTCTCAACTCTAACTCCATGGACATATTATGTAAATATAAATGATGCATATAAACATAATAGAATAAGCCTTTTTATTAAATCAATAATAAATGTGACATATATAAATGAAATCAATTGATTGTTCCTAATCCCTAAACAATCATCTCTATGATTGGCTCTAGGGCATAATCCTAACAATCTCCCACTTGCACTATAGCCAATCCACCATGTATCTCATACTCATATCCTGTGGGTGGTGATCCAACACACTTGGGTCATAGCTTTAGTGAAGGGGTCTTCTTTATTCTCTATTGTATTAAACTTCTATATGTATATGTCATCTCTTCCAATGATCTCTCTAATCACTTGGAATCGCCGCTTAAAGTTTGGACTTTTGATGAGACCGTGGATCCTTGTCTTGAGCACTAGCCTTATTGTTGTCACAAAAACAATAGTAAAGGCTTCTCAATGTTAGGAACCACTCCTAGTTCTGCAATGAACTTACTCATCCAAACATGCAGCAATGAGCTCAAATTTACAGCTCCACCATTTAAGGTGAGAACATACCTCGATGTTGATCTCCTATCATCATCGTCAGATTGAAAATCTGAATCCGTTCTACCAACCATTTCAAGTTTCTTTCTCCATAGGCAAGGGATAGGTCCTTTAGTTCTTCTCAAGAACTTAAGGATAGCCTTGACTGCTTCCCAGTGTTCCTCATCTGGGTCTGCCTGATATCTGCTCGTAACATTTACAGCAAAACTGATATCTGGTCTTTTAGTTATAGACAACTTGATTCCATGTCTGACAGGAATTAGACCTCCTTTTGGAATCATGCATTTTGAACTTTTTCAAAATCTTGTCTATGTACTTTGATTGGGAGAGACTTAGCATCCTTTAGATCTATCTCTATAGACCTCTATTCCTAGAATATAGGATGCTTCTTCCAAATCTTTTATGAAGAAACTTTGTGAAAAACCAATCTTTCACTTTTGACAACGTCTCTACATTATTCCCTAATAAGTAGAACGTCATTCACTTATAGGACCATAAATGTGATCGCACTCCCACTAACCCTTTGTACAATCATGGTACAATGATGGGTTTTGTCTCAACAGGGACAGTGGTTGCATCAATGTTGGTTTGTGTCTCATTAGACAACTCTTTGAGTTCTATTTTCCTGTTGTTATCTCCTTCTTGAATAAACTCTTTTTCAAGAAAGATTGCAAACTTACAAACAAAACACCTTTTGTTCATCAGGATAATAGATATGATATCCTAAACTTTCTTTAGGGTAATCCACAAACCTACATTTAAGTTATCTTGATTTCCAATTTGGTTGCATTATATGTCTCTACATATGTAGTGCATCCCCATACCTTAACATGTTTAAGGTTTGGTGCTTCCCTTTCCATATC
Source organism: Liquidambar formosana (assembly GCA_039720395.1). NCBI lineage: Eukaryota > Viridiplantae > Streptophyta > Magnoliopsida > Saxifragales > Altingiaceae > Liquidambar > Liquidambar formosana. The sequence continues at coordinate 7,413,518 of CM077831.1, forward strand.
TCATATAGGTCCCAAGGGACAGCCTTGGTTTGAACTCTGTTTCACAGGTATGTGGCAATTTCTAGGGCATATCCTAACAAGGATAATATTAGGTCGTTGTAACTTATCATGGACCGGACCATATCAAATAAGGTCCTCTTCCTCCTTTTGACACACCATTTAGTTATGATGTTCTAAGAGGTGTCCATTAGAATAGAATGCCTATTTGAACAAGTTGATCTGAAAGATCACCAGTTAAATATTCGCCTCCTCGATCCAATCGAAGAGCTTAATACTTTTACTGGTTTGTTTTCTTTACTTCATATCTGAATTCTTTGAACCTTTTCAAATGTTTCAGATTTGTACTTCTTTAAGTATATGCACCTATACCTTAACATTTTTAAGTAAAGGTTCATAAAGTATGAGAAACTATTTCTCTTGTTCTCTTGGGTTTATTAGCATTCAATTTTAGAGCTATCATGTTTCATGCAATTCATATTTGCAAGGTAGTTTAGAAAATAAATGCTATAAATTCCAGAAGTAATGAACTCTTCATAAAAACATTTATTAAATCAAACTAAAAACACTGTTTAGGCAAAACTAAAAATAAAGGTAATGTTTCTAAAAACTTCTGGAATGTCAAGATAGCTTATTAATTATAAACTACTCCTTCAGGTAGAGTCAAGCAGCAAGTCCCATAGCTAATACAGCAACACTTTGCTCCATTCTCTACTCGTAGGGATATTCCGCTTCTACTCAGCCTTCTGCTTCCCACTAGATCCTGCATGGAATTCAAAATTCACATCAGAATTAAGTACCCAAGTGGAAGCAAAACTAACATTTAGTTTAGAGCATGATCCATACCTTCCGAAGGTCGGCTCTTTAGAGTATCCAGATACTCCCGGCAGTTACGTTTCCAGTGCCCATCCTTGCCGCAGTGAAAACAGGTTCCTTTGGCCTTGTCAGTATTACCTTTCTTGACACCTCCCTTTGGCTTCAAGTTCTTCTTCTTCTTCCCTTGGGTACTCTTACCCTTTCCTTTGCCCTTGCCCTTAGGCTTGGGCTTGGCCTTGGAAGTAGAAGCTCCATCAAATGCGAGCAAAGAACCTTTTCCCTTCTTCATTGTCTCCTCAGTCATCTTGAGCAAATTGTGCAGCTCGGGGAGAGTGGGCTCAAGCTTGTTCATATGAAAATTCATTATGAACGGCCCAAATGAATCAGGAAGGGATTGCAATATAATGTCTGAACACATATCAGCTTCAATGATCACATCAAGCTTTTCAAGCTGCTCGATATGGTTGATCATTTTCAAAGTGTGATCAGTCACAGATGAACCCTCATTCATCCTTGCCTTGAATAGATCCTTGACAATATTGTACTTTGCGGTCCTACTTTGCTCCCCATACAACTCTTGTAAGTGGAGAAAGATGTCGCGAGCACTCTTCATGGACTCATGTTGCTTCTGAAGCTCAGGGCTCATGGATGCCATCATATAGCATCTTGCCTTCAAATCGTCGTCCATGCGCTTCTGATAAGCGTCTCTCTCTTGCTGAGTTGCAGTCTCAGCCAGTGCCTCAGGAAGTGTGCCATCAAGTGTGTAGGTAATCTTTTCGGAAGTTAAAACTATTTTTAAGTTCCTCAGCCAATCAAGGTAATTTGGTCCAGTCAAACGGTTGATGTCCAATATTTTGGATAGCGGGTTGAGGTGAGCCATTTCTATGAACTACATATAAAATTAAATAGAGAATTAGATTTCATTTTTAATCCATAATGATCGGGTCTTTAATCATATGGTACCTCCCACTATTTTATCAAATTCCATACACCCTCTGATGGAATTCGGGAATCTCATTCCTAATGGGGATTGGGGTCCCACTGTGACCTAGAAGCCTCACATGTTAGTTTCTTGACTTCTAACCCACAGTAAGAAGACAACTCTTTGTCTATTGCTTCATAAGCAAGTTCCAATCATTTTGCCTCTAGGGTACATACTCCTCACATGTTAGTTTCTTGGAATACTTCCCTAGTTAAGTTAAGCCCATCATTCACACAGGTATGTTTCACCAAATATATACCTCACATGTTAGTTTCTTGGTATATACCAGCTTAGGCACCCCATGATATCTATATATGTGATAGTTTCAAGTAATGTCTTTAATATGGGTAGCTCCTACATGTCTGTAGCCAGGTACCCACATTAAGGGACGTTAGATGATCCTATAATGATGGAAGGCAATGAAGAATCCATTCCCTAATGTATTCTCCATTTCCAACTTAATATTAAAATAGAGGGGTTTTAAGGGTCTCGTCAAAATAACTAATCTAACATACATCTCATGCATTTAAATAAGAAATATATAACAACATTATATATATGTAATCCACTTATCGATATTAGTCCCTATAAGGTGACATATAACGATCTTTGGATTTGGAGCTATCTCTATTAATCTCATTAAAAGCTCCCACTATGATGATTATGGACTTTAAGAGGATTCAATCCAAGCCAATGAATTGAATCCTAGGTCTAAGGTGGGTGTAGGTGATCGTAAAACATTCATTTGAAACATAGCATGCACTCTTGAAAATCTTCTCCAAGCTTTCAAGTCCTTCAATCTCCTCCATTGGCTTCATGGTCTCCACCATAGGCTTGTTGGGCTCCACCATGCTCCTTTAGGTCCACCATGCTCCTTAGTGCGCTCTCGATTACATAACATTTACATAATTTAAAGAAAGGGATACATAAGGGGAATGTGGGGTACATAAGAGAATGATAGAGAGAGAGAAGAAGGTGGCATGCAAGCCCCAAATAAATAATACATCACCAAAAAATTAACAACTCTTGAAAAATTAATACAACCCATTCATAAGACGGCCAATCACAATTGGTTTAAGGGGTATAGTCCATAATCATCATCCATCCATCACCATACAATCATATTGCATAATAAAGGAAATAACTGTAAGCAATAAACATATGGGCATTCATGGTAACTCTATTGATTGGTTTTCATTAATCTCATTAATGTGTCCTAATCTCATTAGGAAATGCATAATCTCCAAAATTAATTAAGTCTTAACAATTAAGACATTTAGTTTCAATTAATCAAATCAATTGAAACATTTAAAGTCCCCTAATTAAACTCTAACATCAAATATTAGAATCTTTTTAATTAAACAAAACAATTTTATTTAATTAAAATTTCCAGATTTTTATTTAATCCTAAATTGTGTTTTAAACCATTTAAAACAATATAAAATTAATCACCATTAATTAAATAATCAATTTCGGAATTAAATAAAATCATTTTATTAATTAATTAGTGCATTAGGGTTTCCTAAAACCCTAAACCCTAAATGCATTAACTCTAAACCCTAAGTGTAACCCTAATGCATTAAATGCCTTATGATTGGTCAATTAATGACCAATCATTTAAACCCTAGGTTTATACGGTATTAATGATTAGGATTAGGGTTTAATTAATGCCACCTAGGATATTAATTACTCCTAATTAATATGCACTAATTAGGGTTTCTAAAACCCTAAACCTTAAACCTATTAAATGCCAATGATTAATTACTAAACCATTAATGATCATGATTGGTCATTAATGACCAATCATTTTAACCCTAGGTTAGACACATTAATTACTAGGTTTAGTCATTAATTAATGCATTAATAGAATTAGGGTTTAATTAATATGAATTAGGGTTTCCTAAACCCTAAACCCTAGACATCATAAATGCACTTAATTATACCCTAATGATTAATAACCATGATTGGTCAATTAATGACCAATCATTAAACATTTTAATTAAGGTAATTAATAGTCAATTAGGGTTTTAATTCATGCAATTAATGAATTAGGGTTTCATCATTAATGGGAATTAGGGTTTCCTAAGAAACCCTAAGGCTGCCGCCACCTACAGTGGGCTGCCATGGCTAGCCAAGGCTGCCATGGCTTGGCCAGGCCATGGGAGGCCATGGCTAGCATAGGGGAATTCAAGCTAGGGTTTGGGCCAAGCCCATGGACACATGTGGAGTGGCCAAGAGGGCTGTCTTCTTCAAAGAACATTAGGGTTTCAAGAACCCTTGCTGGCACCACCATGGGAGGACCTCCAAGGTCACAAACGTTTCTAAAACTTAATCAATTCGACTCCACCAACAAAACCAGCTTTTGTATCATGTCCCTACATGAATTACTAAGCTAATTGAAGTGGTTTGGATGATCAAATCATCCCCAATTGTTCTAAACAATTCAAGAACAGTAGGCTGTCCCGAATTTGACAGCATACTGTCCCTGATCACAAATTGATTCAAAACCCAGCAAGATGATTAATTCAGGTTACCAAATTATTTTTCCTAGCATCCTACATGTCTTAGGAAACTAATAAAATTGGTTTCATGCAATTTGGAGTTCCCTAGCTCAAGATATGAACAAAACTCCATTGATGACTTTCTGCAGAAAAACAGCCTGCTGTGTTTTTCAAGAAATCAAACTTTTTGATTCTTATATGCATCAAGACTCTTATAAAACTTAAAGAAAATCATACATACAATATGTATAATTATCCTATAAAGGATTTACATCAATTTTACAGAGATATCATATCAGAACAGTAGCAAGAACCATAGGGTTCTAAAACCCATATTCGAACTCCATGGTGTTCTTCCCAAACTTTTTGATTTGTTTTGATTTCTATGCATCCCTATACTTGAGAAATCACCATAACAACTTTATGTGGATTAATTACAGGCATCTCATGTCTTAATTAAACCAAAACAAAAACAAAACACAAAAGAGAACAACCTAGGGTTCCAAACCCTAGGTTCGGCCTCCATAGAAGAAACACTGGTTTCTTCTTCTTCTGTATACATCACATGCTTCTCAAAAATTCCAGAATTAATGTTAGAAGAATATTAGAAGAGGAGAAGAGGGAAAAACAGCCTAGGGTTCAAAACCCCAGGTTCGGCCATGAAGAGGAAACCCTAGTTTCCTCCTTCTTCTTCTCCAAAACTGAAACCTATTCAACTCTTTGAATTTCCAGCAGCCCTAAAACACCTTTTAGAAGAGAAATAGAAGAGAAATAACCTAGGGTTCATAAACCCCAGGTTCGGCCATGAGAGGGAACCAAGCTTTATGCATAAACAGAATTTTAATTCATTAAACCAATCAATTTACCATGAATTACAGCCCACATGCAGTTTGTATTAGGCATAATCATGGCTCTGATACCACTGTTGGGAATCAAACTATAGAGGAAAAATACAAAGGCAGAATTTAAAATTTTTCCTACGATTCCCAAACCCATGAATCTTAATTATGCTTAATACAAAACAAAAACCCTAACTAGAAGAGGGTAGAATTACTTACAGTTGAACAAGTCTTCTCCTTTATGCTCCAAGCTTTGTCTTCTGATTGAGCAGTCCAAGTGCACTGCCTCCAACAGTATCCACACCTAGCTTGAGCAAGTTGTCCTTTCCTTCTTCTTCCTTAGGGTTGCTAGAGGTGGAGAAGAGGGAGAGAGAGAGAGGGAGGGCTGTGAAATTTTCGGCCAGCACTTGGGAGCCTCCAAGAGTGCATTAAGTGATGATGTCATCACATCATAAGAGGCTTTAAATAGCCTCCAACTAGGGCCGGCCAAGGGGGGATTCCAAACCCTAATCTAATTTGTGTAATTACTCTTAATTACACAATTAGCCCACTAGTTTGCATCAAATACAAATTAGCCCCTTAAAGAACTTTTCTTTAATCACTTATACCCTTTCTCTCATAGACAATCAAGCTCTCTTAGCATGATCAGTGTGTGACCCATTGGGTTCACATCATCAAGTAGTAGGAACAGCACAAGTTGTGCACAATGGAACACTTTCCATTAAGGGTCTAATTGAAACTCCTTTCAATTCCCTAATTGATTATAACTCATTTATATCAATTAGGGCTTCTACTAACCATGAGTAACACCTAGCATATGGCTCATGGTGTGGTCCTTAATGAGGTGAATAGTCATTTACAAAGAACCCTTCTGTTATAGTTTACAGGTTACAATTCCATCCTTCCATCAACACAATGTCTCCAATTGAACTAATAGGACATGGAAGTCTGTCAAGTCCCTAGTTCAATTACTTTATACTCATTCATTAATATCAACTCAATGATGAACTTATGGAAACTCCTTTCCATATTCATTCTACCATGGGCCCATGGATTTAATGAGTTATATTCAATGAATGCTGTATGAGACATTCACTCCCTTTTTCCTAAGAGTGATGGATTCCTTGTTGATCACTCACATGCCTTCACACATATAGCAGAAGGGCCAATGAACACCCTTACAGACCCCTGAATAGGATCTGCACTTAGTGTTATCAAACTTCTAAAGCTACATGCATAAGACAACCATGGTGTCTCAGGTCTAAGGATTACTTGTACCACTATAACAATGAGAAACTGATTGACAGTCAGGTTAAAACTCCATTCAGTTTATCTCATATCTTTGGTCACATTCAGTGTACCTATTCTGATAATAGGCACCCACTTGTTGGTTGTAGTGTCTCCACACAAATAGCTTGAGACTAGCTATCCTCCTATAGAGTCAACCTAACAAGTGCTAGTCCTATGGTTCATTACTGTCCATCATAGTGAACCTTCAACTAGGAATGATTTAGGAGTTTAGTACAGAGATATATTTACAGTCTCAAAATTACAACCCTTTGTAATTTCATATTCTCAACTCTAACTCCATGGACATATTATGTAAATATAAATGATGCATATAAACATAATAGAATAAGCCTTTTTATTAAATCAATAATAAATGTGACATATATAAATGAAATCAATTGATTGTTCCTAATCCCTAAACAATCATCTCTATGATTGGCTCTAGGGCATAATCCTAACAGAACTGGGGTGCCATCTGTTTGGTATGCTATGATAGGGAAGTCCTTGGGTGAAGCAAGTAAGAGATACCCCCATATGAGGTAAGGCTAGATTGAGCTAGCGGTCGGTTGCTCCAGTGGGATAAGATCTAGGGCTTGCCCTATCATGTTGACCTCTTGTTGATCTTCCCTTGTCTCTTCAAATTCGAGCCTTCCTTGCGTTCCTGGCGAGGTTATGAGCTGCTCTGGGTTGAAAACCCCTTCCTGGTTGTCGACTTCATTTGCCGTAGGAGCCGAAGAAGGCCTTAAGTGAGACGACAATGGGTTTTGGATGACATTGGGCTTGACTTCTTGCTCTACCTTGAATTGGAGTAAGTTTTTGTCCAACAGGTCTTGGATACGGTGATGGAGGATGAAACACTTGTCTATCATATGTCCAAATCCACCCTGATAGAATTCGCATCTGGCATTCAGGTCTGACCACCTTAACAAGGGATCCGGAGTAGGCTTGGGAGGAACAGTAGTGATGAGGTTGGCTGCAAAGAGTTAAGGTAATAACTGCGACATAGGTACCGGCAGTGTATTAAATTTCTTGGCTTCCCTTTTCTAAAAAGGTGTCGGGATAGGATTTTCACTTGATGGAGCGGGCACTGCATTTGGTGAGACCACTGTTGGTAGTATTAACGGTTGAGGAGCCGTCTGTGGGTAAGAAAGATGCCCTTGTAAAGCATTTACAGGTGTAGTGGTGATTATTTGGACCTCATGGTGTGGCCTCGGCTCTATGCGCCGTGTCTGAACTCTTCTACCACTTGCGCTGGCATTTCCTTGGTCGATCAGAGTCTGAAGCGCTTGTGTATCCATAAGCCTACCAGATTTGACTCCGTCTTCGACTCTCTCTCCTACTATGACTAGATCAGCGAATCCTTGTAAAACATTTTCAGTGTGTTGAGAAAGGCACTGACCATCTCTCGCTCCATCATGGGTGGTTTCACCTGTGCTGCTAATTCTCTCCATCGTTGGGCGTAACTCCTGAATGACTCATTACCCTGTTGGGAATCTAACTAGGGAGGAAAACTACAAAGGCGGAATTAAAATTTTCCTACGATTCCCAAACCCATGAATCCGATTATGCATAATACAAAAAAATAAACCCTAACTACCAAGAGAGTTGGGATTACTTACAGTTAATTAATGTCTTCTCCTTTATGCTCCAAACTCTGTCTTCTCCTTTTTGCTCCAAGCTTTGTCTCCAGACAGTGGTGAATGAGCAACCCAAGTGTGCTACCTCTAACAGTATCCACACCTAGCTAGAGCTTGATCTCCTTTCCTTCTTTCCCTTGTTGATGCTAGAGTAGGAGAAGAGAGGAAAAAGAGAGAGAGGTGAAATTTTCGGCCAACACTTGGGAGCCTCCAATAGTGCTTCAAGTGATGATGTCATCACATCATAAAAGGCTATTTAAAGCTTCCTCCTAGGGCCGACCAAAAGGGGATTCCAAACCCTAATGGGTTTTGTGTAATTACTCCTAATTACACAATAACCCCTCTAATTTGTATCATATACAAACTAAGCCCTTAAAGAACTATTCTTTATTCACTTATACCCTTTCTCCCATAAACAATCAAACTCTCTTAGCATGATCAGTGTGTGACCCATTGGGTTCACATCATCAAGTAGTAGGGATAGCACATGTCGTGCACAATGGAACACTTTCCATTAAGGGTCAAATTGGAACTCCTTCCAATTCCCTAATTGATTATAACTCATTTATATCAATTAGGGCTTCTATTAACCATGAGTAACACCTAGCATATGGCTCATGGTGTGGTCCTTAATGAGGTGAATAGTCATTTACAAAGAACCTTTCTGTTATAGTTTATAGGTTACAATTCCATCCTTCCATCAACACAATGTCTCCAATTGAACTAATAGGACATGGAAGTCTGTCAAATCCCTAGTTCAATTACTTTATACTCATTCATTAATATCAACTCAATGATGAACTTATGGAAACTCCTTTCCATATTCATTCTACCATGGGCCCATGGATTTAATGAGTTATATTCAATGAATGCTATATGAGACATTCACTCCCTTTTTCCTGAGAGTGATGGATTCCTTGTTGATCACTCACATGCCTTCACACACATAGCAGTAGGGCCAATGAACACCCTTACAGACCCCTAAATAGGATCTGCACTTAGTGTTATCAAACTTCTAAAGCTACATGCATAAGACAACCAGGGTGTCTCAGGTCTAAGGATTACTTGTACCACTATAACAATGAGAAATTGATTGACAGGCAGGTTAAAACTCCTTTTAGTTTATCTCATATCTTTGGTCACATTCAGTGTACCTATTCTTATAATAGGCACCCACTTGTTGGTTGTAATGTCTCCATACAAATAGCTTGAGACTAACTATCCTCCTATAGAGTCAACCTAACAAGTGCTAGTCCTATGGTTCATTACTGTCCATCATAGTGAACCTTCAACTAGGAATGATTTAGCAGTTTAGTACAGAGATATATTTAGAGTCTTAAAATTACAACCCTTTGTAATTTCATATTCTCAACTCTAACTCCATGGACATAATATGTAAATATAAATGATGCATATAAACATAGTAGAATAAACCCTTTTATTAAATCAATAATAAATGTGACATATATAAATGAAATCAATTGATTGTTCCTAATCCCTAAACAATCATCTCTATGATTGGCTCTAGGGCATAATCCTAACATACCCCACTTCTGTTGTCGCCGTAGCTCAAAACAGTCCAGAGCTATTTCTGTATTGAATCGGTACTGGGCCAGAAAGGCATTGGCCTAATCAGACCATGTATGGATCTTGTGAGGATTGAGCTAGACAAACCAGGATAGGGTGGGCCCCGTAAGGCTCTTTTGGAATTGTTAGATCAGGAACCTCTCATCGTTACCGTACTGGTACATCTCTCCACAATACACCCTAAGGTGTGTAAATGGGCAACTAGTCCCATTGTATTTGTTGAATTCCGGGGTCTTGTACTTGGGTGGAGGTTTCATGTCTAGGAAGAAACATAAACTCGAGAAATTTACATTCCCATATGCATCGATTCCTTATAGTCCCCGAATCTTTTCCTCCAAGCTCTTGAGTTTAGTGGCAACCTTTGTGTTCTCTACTTCTATTTTAGGCTTCTCACCCTTGTCATCAGGGTTCTTAGACGAAGTATTCTCTCTGGAGTTCTTCGGAATGGGCGGAAGTTGAGTTCTAGGATTCTGTGTAGTGTTTGACTGCCCACTAGGTGGAGGTGGTAGAGTGTTTGTCTTCTGTGACGCAGCTAACATGGCGATTAGTGCGGCCATTATCTCTTCCAAGCGGTCAACTTGAGGATTACTACTCTTGGGCGCTTCTTCCATGACTGGCGACACGTGCTGTTATATCCTTTCTGGGCTGTTAGAAGGGTCATGGGTTTGTCCGCGAGTGGACCTGGATCGTCCCCTGGGTCGCACTATGGTGTTGACTGTCTGGTCAAAGCTTAGAAGTTCTGTGCTTCCTGGAGCGTCCACGGCTTTGTTCTTTGGAATGGATTGTAATGTTGGGCTACTTGGAGCCTTGAAACGGATACTTAGTACTTAATGCCTTGTAGCACTTTGTACTTGGTTTTTTATGGTGATGCTATCTCTTGTGGATAGTACTTTGTTGCTGATTCTTTCTTCTACTTTTCCACCTAGTACCTTGTACCTAGTACCTAGTGCGGGTAAAGACATAATTAGTATGGAATTGATGAGTAGAAATTAAATCTTTACTTTCCTTTATGTCTCGAGATACTCAGAGTTGACTCTGGTTTACCTTTGACATAACCTTGGGGAGTAAAGATTGGACGTATGCATATCCTAGGTATCTCTCGTCTGTAAGGGATAACTCCTAAGAATGGTGCCGATGCAGCTTACCTGGATTCTTGTGAGGATATGACTTAAGCCTTGTAGCCTGTGTTAATTACAAATGGGAAGAAATAAAACTTGCCAACCCCTAGACTTGTGTGGGTTTCGCAAACATTCCTCCGTCTCCATTTGAGTCATTCCTTGTTGGGTAACCTTGATGTATTATTTGGTGGTGGGTTAATTACAACCCTCCAAATGGATTTCCTTTGTGCAATGTACCTCTTTTAGGGTTATTGAACCCTTAGGTTGGATATTTGGAAAACTTCTAAACCAGACTTGATGTGGCGATATTGATCACCATCCTAGGGTGGTTCAAATGTATGATTTGTAAGGGCCGTAGGCACGGGGTGCCCATTTGGCCATATGGACTCCTTTTGGAATGTATGTGACGATAATAACAACATATATATATATATATCTATATATATATATATATATAATATATACAGGTTTGAACCCCGGAAATTGGGCCCACAAGGATTTGGCAAAAAGAAAATACTTGTTTAAAAAGAAAAGAATAGGAGTTTCCACCTTATTTTTTAAGGAAACAAGGAAAACCCTAAAAACAATTTGTTTTAAGAAAACAACTTGAATGACTCCATGTTTAAAAAGGAAAGGCAAAAACAAGTCTTTTGGAAACCAAAGAAATCGAGGATTCGGAGGCTAAGTTATGATATGGGAAGGTTCTAGGCAAAGCCTATAGGCACCCATGTCACCCTTTCGGTCTCTCGGTTTATCTGGGCTAAATTAAGATCTTTTCAACACACAAAATCAATAAATATCATCACAAGGCAGCATGCATATCATATATTCCATCCAATCATCCATGCATAATAAGCAAATAAAAACAGAAAAAAGAAAATAAAATACAAAAAAAAAAAAAAAATAGGATACTTGGATCCTAGAACGGACTTGAGCCTCACGAAGGGCGCCTACGTACTATGCAACGAAATACATGGATCAAAGTCCAAGTAGTTCGATTAGAAATAGGGTTAAATCTTAATACAAACCTATGGTAAAAACCCTAGGTTTCCTTATTTGAAAAAGAATTGAATAAACCAAGTTTAAATTTAGAATTCCACAAGATGGAAACTTTGATAAAAAACCAGAATGTTATTGGTTAAGGAAACCTTTGATTAAGACCATAGACTCATATTAAAAACTAACCCTAGGAGGGAGAAGAGAAAGAGTTGAGGAAGAGAGGTGAATTGGGGCACCTTCACACCTACTTACCTAAGCGCAATAGCTCCAAGCATTAGCAATTTCAAGCATTGGCAGCCCTATTTGCCATAGGACAATTACCACACCTATATGCACCCTTACACGTGCTCAAAACCCTGCAAACACAATGATATATAAATCTGGACAGAATAGTACTAAGGCCTAAATTCATCCACTAATCATGCTAACAGCAAAAACAGCGAGCAAATATAAGCTCTAACACAATCCTAGAACCATATCTTGCATAAAAACCCTAGAGTGAACTAACGTGCATGCAAAAATATCATAGTTATTCCATATGTAAAACATATACAGCAACCATGAAGAAAAATCAATAAAAAAGCCTAAACTAACATGCTGTATGAAACTAACTTAAAACAAGGACACTAAAAACCCTAAACTCACAAATATGCTTGAAAACACACAAAACAAACCCTAAACATGCTGGACTCAAACTAAACAGAACTTAAATCATGCATATTAACTAACTAAAGCAATAAAACATGATAAAAATCCTAACTTTAACATGCAATGACACTATTCTAACATAAAGACAATAGAAGCACTAGAATCACAGCTATGCTTTAAACCCTATGAAACAGTCCTGAAGCATGCTAAACTCATCATAGACAGCAAGTATTTCATGCATATTAACTAGCTAAAGTAGTAATACATGATAAAAAAAGCTATTTTTAACATGCAATAGGCCTATTCTATAAGAAAACCTATATTAAGCATGAATAAGGAGTGAGGTTACCTTAAGAAGAAGCTTCCTTGCTGCTGTAGAGACTCTTCACTTAACTTGTGGATGATTTGAATCAATGTTCTACAAGGCTACAACAAGTCCTCTAGCTCTCCTTCAAGTCTCTCTCTCTGATTCTCTCTCAAACACTCAGGTGTTAAGGCATAAAGTGGCTCCCCTTGTGTTGAAGCATAGGGGGTATTTATAGAGTTCAATTAGGATTAACCAATGGCTAGGATTAAACCCTAAAAATTTATCCAAGGGTTATTAGAGACCCCCTTGGGGCTTAAGTAACTCAGAAGTTACCAAAAATTAGAAGGAAACTCGTCCAAAAGAGCCCAAATACGTCAAAATAGGCAAGAGTCCGCTTCAGCAAGGAGTTAGAGAGCAAGTAAGAAAGTGGTCTTGGGTGATCACCAGGGCCTGGGCGGCTAGCCACCTGGGCCCAGGTGGCTAGCCGCCCAGGGCTGGGTGGTCACCCGAGCCCACTTCGGATTTTTTGCCTATTTTGCTTCCTTTCCCTTCTAGAAGTGTTTCAGGGGGCAAATGAAGTCCGATTTTGATGAAACAAAAGCCAAAACGACCGTGTTTCGATGAGGAATACATTTTTGAACATTTTAGGGTGAAAACCACTAACCATGGGGGCATGGTTAGGTTTGACAAAGGCGGTTAACCGCTATACTTTACCTTTGCTAAGCATAGGTATGCACATAGGATCAAACCAAATGCTTTCCATATCAAAATTAAACTTTCTAAGACACTTTTAGGGATAAATGATGACTAATGAAAGTCCATTTGAAAATATTTGGTTGGTAATTATGAGTAAATTAGAGCTAACCCAAAGAAGGGTCAATTAACCAACTTGCATTACATCGAGCCATTTTAATCCTGAGCCATTGATTCATTAAATTGAACCTAGAAATACCTCTTATGCACCAATATGAACTCCAATTGACAATTTGGAGATTATTTCAAGGTCAAATGAAAAGTTTGGGACTTGAAAGGCGATTATGCCCCTCAAGTCACAAAAGCTCTTATTATCCCTCAAGATTAACTCCGAATTGAACCAAAATTCATATCCATTGTCCTTGTGACTCCAAAAAACTAATGCAAGTGACTAGACTCAAAAACAAAACAAAACATGCATGAAATGATGAGCCCTAGTAAGGTGGTGCAAAAATGGGGTGTGACAACAAGCAGGATATGTACAAGATAAATCCTTTCTTTGTGAGTGCCGGTGTCCTAATGCAACAGGGGTCGGCATTTCTTTCCTAGGGATGCTAAATGATATGTTATCATAAGGCTGGGCGATGCAAGCTAGTCCTAGAAAGATGGGGTCCCAAATCACCTAGGCCTCTCGCAAGCAAAAACAAGCCTTGGGTGATCTAGGTGGGGGTTTTTCAATGCACAGAACCACCCGTTGTACAAACAATCTGACGAAGCATACACCTACATTCACCCCCTGCTATCCTACAGGGTTGGACACTTGAGCGTGCCTGAGTTCAAATAAAACAAAGTATGCATGTATGCATGAAGTGAATAGTTATATTTGAGGAAAGGATGATATACATTCACATGGCATGATACAGCATTTAAGCATATCAATCACATAGGAAAGCAATTAAATACTTAAGAAAGTAAATAAATGCTTGAAAGAATAAAGACTCACGCACCCCACAAAAAGGAGAAAAAGGAGGTAGTCAGTAATCTGTTAGAAAATCAGTAAATCAATCATAAATAATAACAGAAGACATTGATCTTATCCAAGTTGTATAGGAAATTAACAATTCCAAAGGGGATTTTAGAAACATTGGTAAAATCATATGGGACTAAACCTACAAGTCCCCAGCGGAGTCGCCATGCTGTTGCTACCCCAAAAAAGGAAGGGAAAAGGGAATTTTCCCTCGCGGTGTTTGGGACGACCCCGGGTGGTCCGTTCTAGTGCTGGGTGTGTGTTGAGTTCATTTCAAGGGTGCCTTAACCGGCCTAGGCATGCAAGCATACCTAAATTAATCAAGGTTATGGAGTCGCCACCAATCAGGGGTTTGAGGACGTGACTGGGCATCCTATAGTTAATCAGAAGGTGGTGTCATCTGAGATCCCAATATAAGTCCATCTTAGAGCCTATTAACAAATGGGTCCATTTGAGGTCCATTTGAAAAGTTGGTTGACTCCCAATGGTATGCAAGACTAAAGATTGAGGGTAAGGGGGTTTGGTTACAAGTGGGGAAGGTGTGAGACACCCCACATCGCCTGTTGGAATCCAACGGTTCCCAATTTCAACGATGTTTCTAATTAAAACCCCATTTGATATTGTTGATTTCCTATACGAATAATTTGACATAGAATACCCTTTTGAAGGATAATAAATTCTGTCATTTTGAAAAAGAGATCCTTAAAGGCATTAGAACAAAGTCTTTTTGAACGTGTTGGTGTTTAAAAGAGTATGCCTTAAGGTTGTAAATGAAAATTGTTTTGAAAGGACCACAAATTCGCCTTCCTTCTCTCGGGTGTCTTAGGTCAAATTGATTAACTCTAAAGTATCCCTATCTTGCAGTGGTAAAAATCAAT
This sequence comes from Liquidambar formosana, assembly GCA_039720395.1. Lineage (NCBI taxonomy): Eukaryota > Viridiplantae > Streptophyta > Magnoliopsida > Saxifragales > Altingiaceae > Liquidambar > Liquidambar formosana. Next base: position 7,428,837 of record CM077831.1, read on the forward strand.
CCTTTATGAAAGGATGGAAATGGAAATGATGTGAGTCCATTTTTACAGAATTAATATCAAGTGCGAACCTCTTTGGGCTCCTTTAGGAAAGTTCGAGACTTTTTGAAGTCGATGGAATGGGTAAAGAAAATGATGTTTCTTTTTTGAAAGTTGTCAAGGAGATGTTCCCTTTTGAAGCGAAAAGTTTGCCTTTTGAAGTCAGGGGTTCCTTTTGAAGGAAGAAAATGTATTTGGTTAAGGAAAGAACACTTTTGAAGTGTAAAGGAATTTTGTTTAAACAAAGTGAAAGTGAAGCTTTATAATTCTTGATCCATACTAGAAAGGAAATCCTACATGGAATGATGGTTTTGGAAAATTGATTTGATTTGGGTTATGTTTGTGAAAAGAGGGCACGTGCCCTTTTTAATGAAGAGAATTTATTCGAGCCACTTTGGAATGAACTCGTCAATAAAGAAATGGGGTGTGTGTTAACAGTTTGCTTGATGGCCAGAGGTTCTTTTTGAATTAGAAATCTTTTGATAAAGATGGTATTGTTGTCAAAAATGATTGGTGGGAAAAAGGTTCCACGCAGGTATGAATTTTTCAGCAAGGATTTAAGATGTAAAGAATCACTTTCAATTTTAGAAGACCTTTTGAAAAAGTATTTAGAGCTCTTGGAGCTTAAAGATGGTTTTGGGAGGAATTTGAATCTAGTCTTGGTGCGCACTTGAATTAATTGAATAAAAATGCAATCCATTAAATCTTTCAAGGATTGAGTTCTTACTACATGACATAGGGACACGTAGGAGTTCCTGGATCTGGGGTAAAGTGATTTATTGGAATCTGGCGGGTTAATTGATTAAGTCCATTTGATGGCGATAAGCTATTATGCTATGGATGAGGTTTTAAGCATTTGATGCTGTAAACTCTTTATCCATAGCATGATAGATTATCTCAAGTCTTTAGTTGAATCTTATTCACATGGGAACAGAATTAAAATATCAACATAGCATGAAATTTCAAGATAAGCACATCGAAAATGTCAAAATATATATAAACATAATCAACCTTGGCAAGGTTTGGAATTCATGAATGCGATGTTTATTGCTTTGAAAAGCACAAGTATATGTACATAAAATAAAATGGGTCAAGTGACCACAAAATGAAAAATGCTCAAGTATTGGGGCAAAAGGTCGCAACGATCACAACCCGGAGGGTAGCGAAAAGCCATAGCCTCTAAATAAATCGGTAAATAAAGCAGTAAATAAATAGTTAGAATTTTTAGGGGCAAGAGTCGCAACGACCACAACCCGGAGGATTCAACCTCAAAAGTTAATAGTTAGAATTTTTAGGGGCAAGAATCGCAACGACCACAACCCGGAGGATTCAACCTCAAAATAAAAGAAAGAAAAAAAAGAAGCCTACTGCACCTCATATCAAGAGTGTGTAGGGGCCGTAGCCGTGGTTAGTATGTTAGCAAGTTAGAAGTTAGTAACCATTTTGAATGGGTTTGTCCAAGTCCTTGTATTTGTCCATTTATCCAAGCATGGGGATATTCAATTAAGTCCAATAAGCTCCGTAGCAAAAGGGGATTATTTTATGTTCAAATTGATTATGATTACCAACAAGGAAACAAGAAAGGTTAGTATAAACAAATATGCATGCATGCATGAACCTAACCTTGCCAAATTTGATTTTATTTAAACATCATCTCAATCTTTTGACATGCTTAAATTTCTATTTCACACATCATATATGCGAGCTCACATGCAATAAAAGAAAATGAAAATGGGTGCTAGCAACCTATTGGAATGGTTGTGCATGCAAAGGGTGGTTTAGGGTCTCCCTGCCTTTAACCAACCATACAGGACTTGATCCCCTCACGACACGTGTTAGGAAGCCCATGTACGTACCCAGGCTAAGGTGGGGAGGGTGACAATCACATATTAAGGTTGCAAGAAATAATGAACTTAACAGGAAATTAAACTAAAAGCTTAGGAATAAAATTTAAAAGGGAAGCTCACCTAGTGTGGGTGATTTCACCTTGGCTTTGAACAAGTTGGGCTTGAGTGCTCCTCTCCTAAGTTTGAAAATCCCCTTTTGAGATGCTCTTTTGATTGTTCCAAGTGTGCTTGCAAGGTGGTGGAGTGAAATAGGGAAGGAAAGTGTGGTAACAGTGAAGTTACCAGTCAGCAGAAGTGAAATTGCCACTCAGCAGACACGCAATTGACAGTCTTTCCGTAGTAAAACTGCAGCAGAATTTGTATCTATTTTATGCTATCCAAATGTAACTTGGATAGTTCAACCCTTGGATTTTCCTTCAAGAACAGCCTCTAAATTTGTGTGAAAGGGTTTTTGAGAAGATGTGTGGTAGGTTTCGTTTTGTGATGGATGGAATTGGGTTGGTGTTTAGGGTGGTTTTCTTTGGATGGAATGGTTTGTGTATAGGTTGGGAATTCTTGGTGCAAAGATGGGATGGATTAGGGCTTCCTAATTGTATGTAGGAAAGATGAACTTGGGTTAGGGATTAGAGGATTTAAGGGTTAGCTTGGCTTGGGGTCTTTTCTAATGGATGAAATGTAGGCTATTTATAGGAAAACATGGACTTTTAGGGGTAAAATGGTCATTTGGAAGGGCATTTTGGTCACATAGGACGTGGGGGGCATTTGAGCTTTGTTTGATGAAGGAATTACCTCATTTGATGAGGGCAAAGTGGTCAAAAGGTGGCAAAAGGGCAAATTGCCTATCCACGCTGGCATGGCAGGCGTGGCCCACGCTGGCCTGGCCAGCGTGGCAGGCAATCCCATCTAGGCAGCTGGATTATGGCCGAAGGTGACTGCAGGATACTGTAGAACTGAAAACAAGATCTCTCCACGCTAGTTTGGACAGCGTGGGCACATTTATCCCACATTTGTTATGATTTCTCATCATCACACATGGGAACTTGTGTTTTTTGGGCAATGTGCCCTTTTAGAAGGTGTGGGGCCGCTGAGGTGGGCCTATGGTGTTAGGATTATGCCCTAGAGCCAATCATAGAGATGATTGTTTAGGGATTAGGAACAATCAATTGATTTCATTTATGCATGTCACATTTATTATTGATTTAATAAAAGGGCTTATTCTATTATGTTTATATGCATCATTTATATTTACATAATATGTCCATGGAGTTAGAGTTGAGAATATGAAATTACAAAGGGTTGTAATTTTGAGACTATAAATATATCTCTGTACTAAACTCCTAAATCATTCCTAGTTGAAGGTTCACTATGATGGACAGTAATGAACCATAGGACTAGCACTTGTTAGGTTGACTCTATAGGAGGATAGCTAGTCTCAAGCTATTTGTGTGGAGACACTACAACCAACAAGTGGGTGCCTATTATAAGAATAGGTACACTGAATGTGACCAAAGATATGAGATAAACTGAATGGAGTTTTAACCTGCCTGTCAATCAGTTTCTCATTGTTATAGTGGTACAAGTAATCCTTAGACCTGAGACACCATGGTTGTCTTATGCATGTAGCTTTAGAAGTTTGATAACACTAAGTGCAGATCCTATTCAGGGGTCTGTAAAGGTGTTCATTGGCCCTTCTGCTATATGTGTGAAGGCATGTGAGTGATCAACAAGGAATCCATCACTCTCAGGAAAAAGGGAGTGAATGTCTCATACAGCATTCATTGAATATAACTCATTAAATCCATGGGCCCATGGTAGAATGAATATGGAAAGGAGTTTCCATAAGTTCATCATTGAGTTGATATTAATGAATGAGTATAAAGTAATTGAACTAGGGACTTGACAGACTTCCATGTCCTATTAGTTCAATTGGAGACATTGTGTTGATGGAAGGATGGAATTGTAACCTGTAAACTATAACAGAAGGGTTCTTTGTAAATGACTATTCACCTCATTAAGGACCACACCATGAGCCATATGCTAGGTGTTACTCATGGTTAGTAGAAGCCCTAATTGATATAAATGAGTTATAATCAATTAGGGAATTGAAAGGAGTTTCAATTAGACCCTTAATGGAAAGTGTTCCATTGTGCACAACTTGTGCTGTTCCTACTACTTGATGATGTGAACCCAATGGGTCACACACTGATCATGCTAAGAGAGCTTGATTGTCTATGAGAGAAAGGGTATAAGTGATTAAAGAAAAGTTCTTTAAGGGGCTAATTTGTATTTGATGCAAACTAGTGGGCTAATTGTGTAATTAAGAGTAATTACACAAATTAGATTAGGGTTTGGACTCCCCCCCTTGGCCGGCCCTAGTTGGAGGCTATTTAAAGCCTCTTATGATGTGATGACATCATCACTTGATGCACTCTTGGAGGCTCCCAAGTGCTGGCCGAAAATTTCACAGCTCTCCCTCTCTCTCTCTCCCTCTTCTCCACCTCTAGCAACCCTAAGGAAGAAGAAGGAAAGGACTTCAAGCTCTAGCTAGGTGTGGATACCGTTGGAGGCAGCACACTTGGGCTGCTCATTCACCGTTGTCCGGAGAAAAGGCTTGGAGCAAAAAGGAGAAGAAAAAGCTTGGAGCATAAAGGAGAAGACATTAATCAACTGTAAGTAATCCCAACTCTCTTGGTAGTTAGGGTTTATGTTTTTGTATTATGCATAATCGGATTCATGGGTTTGGGAATCGTAGGAAAATTTTAATTCCGCCTTTGTAGTTTTCCTCTCTAGTTTGATTCCCAACAGTGGTATCAGAGCCATGGTTATGCCTAATACAAACTGCATATGGGCTGTAATTCATGGTAAATTGATTGGTTAATAAATCTGGAATTTATGTTCATGCATTAGAATGGTTTCCCTCTCATGGCCGAACCTAGGGTTAATGAACCCTAGGTTAATTCTCCTTCTACTCCTCTTCTAAAATAGTTTTAGGGCTGCTGGTTATTCAAAAGTTGAATGGGGATTGAGTTTGGAGAAGATGATGAACAGTTTTCATGGTAGCCATGAAAAACCGTCATCTTGTTTTGCATGCCGAAATCAGAGTTCTTCTCCAAAATTTTCGAGCCATATATGGTTAGAAAGCTCTTCGAATCAGCTTTAAAACCCAACAAACGGTTCGTCGATCCGAGTTTTGTAGTGAAAGTTATGAATTTTTTACTACAGGCTGTCAGGGAAGACAGTTTTGCTCGGGAATGATGTAACAGCCACAATTGTGAGTTTTTGATGGAGATCAAAAGCATGGCAATGGTTTCCACCACTTGGGTTATGTTCTAGACATGGTAGGAAAAGGTTCCCAAGCATTCGGATGCATCATAATTGGATTATGAGTCTAGAACAGAAGGAAGAAGGAGAAGACCACCATGTTTGAATCTGGGTTTTAGAACCCTAGGGTTCTTGCTACTGTTATGATCAGATACTTCTGTAAAATTGATGAATAATCATTATAGGATGATGATATATGATGTATAGATCATATTCTTTAATAATCAAAGGAGTCTTGATGCATAAAGAATCAAAAAGTTTGATTTCTTGGAAGAACACAGCAGGCTGTTTTTCTGCAGAAAGTCATCAATGGAGTTTTGTTCATATCTTGAGCTAGGGAACTCCAAATTGCATGAAACCAATTTTATTAGTTTCCTAAGACATGTAGGATGCTAGGAAAAATAATTTGGTAACCTGAATTAATCATCTTGCTAGGTTTTAAATCAATTTGTGATCAGGGACAGTATGCTGTCAAATTCTGGACAGCCTACTGTTCTTGAATTGTTTAGAACAATTGGGGATGATTTGATCATCCAAACCACTTCAATTAGCTTAGTAATTCATGTAGGGACATGATACAAAAGCTGGTTTTGTTGGTGGAGTCGAATTGATTAAGTTTTAGAAACTTTTGTGACCTTGGAGGTCCTCCAATGGTGGTGCCAGTACTGGGTTCTTGAAACCCTAATGTTCTTTGAAGAAGACAGCCCTCTTGGCCACTCCACACGTGTCCATGGGCTTGGCCCACACCCTGGCTTGAGTCCCCCTTTGCTGGCCATGGCCTCCCATGGCCTGGCCAAGCCATGGCAGCCTTGCTTAGCCATGGCAGCCCACTATAGGTGGCGGCAGCCTTAGGGTTTCTTAGGAAACCCTAATTCCCATTAATGATGAAACCCTAATCTATTAATGGCATTAATTAAAACCCTAATTGACTATTAATTACCATAATTAAAGTGTTTAATGATTGGTCATTAATTGACCAATCATGGTTATTAATCATTAGGGTATAATTAATTGCATTTATGATGTCTAGGGTTTAGGGTTTAGGAAACCCTAATTCATATTAATTAAACCCTAATTCTATTAATGCATTAATTAATAACTAAACCTAGTAATTAATGTGTCTAACCTAGGGTTAAATGATTGGTCATTAATGACCAATCATGATCATTAATGGTTTAGTAATTAATCATTGGCATTTAATAGGTTTAAGGTTTAGGGTTTTAGAAACCCTAATTAGTGCATATTAATTAAGAGTAATTAATATCCTAGGTGGCATTAATTAAACCCTAATCCTAATCATTAATACCGTATAAACCTAGGGTTTAAATGATTGGCCATTAATTGACCAATCATAAGGCATTTAATGCATTAGGGTTACACTTAGGGTTTAGAGTTAATGCATTTAGGGTTTAGGGTTTTAGGAAACCCTAATGCACTAATTAATTAATAAAATGATTTTATTTAATTCCGAAATTGATTATTTAATTAATGGTGATTAATTTTATATTGTTTTAAATGGTTTAAAACACAATTTAGGATTAAATAAAAATCTGGAAATTTTAATTAAATAAAATTGTTTTGTTTAATTAAAAAGATCCTAATATTTGATATTAGAGTTTAATTAGGGGACTTTAAATGTTTCAATTGATTTGATTAATTGAAATTAAATGTCTTAAATGTTAAGACTTAATTAATTCAGGAACTTATGCATCTCCTAATAAGATTAGGACACATTAATGAGATTAATGAAAACCAATCAATAGAGTTACCATGAATGCCCATATGTTTATTGCTTACAGTTATTTCCTTTATTATGCAATATGATTGTATGGTTATGGATGGATGATGATTATGGACTATACCCCTTAAACCAATTGTGATTGGCCGTCTTATGAATGGGTTGTATTAATTTTCAAGAGTTGTTAATTTTGGTGATGTATTATTTATTTGGGGCTTGCATGCCACCTTCTTCTCTCTCTCTATCATTCTCTTATGTACCCCACATTCCCCTTATGTATCCCTTTCTTTAAAATTATGTAAATGTTATGTAATCGAGAGCGCACTAAGGAGCATGGTGGACATAAAGGAGCATGGTGGAGCCCAACAAGCCTATGGTGGAGACCATGAAGCTAATGGAGGAGATTGAAGGACTTGAAAGCTTGGAGAAGATTTTCAAGAGTGCATGCTATGTTTCGAATGAATGTTTTACGATCACCTACACCCACCTTAGACCTTGGATTCAATTCATTGGCTTGGATTGAATCCTCTTAAAGTCCATAATCATCATAGTGGGAGCTTTTAATAAGATTAATAGTGATAGCTCCAAATCCAAAGATCGTTATATGTCACCTTATAGGGACTAATATCGATAAGTGGATTACATATATAATGTTGTTATATATTTTTATTTATATGCATGAGATGTATGTTAAATTAGTTTAATTTGATGAGACCCTTAAAACCCCTCTCATTTAATATTAAGTTGGAAATGGAGAATACATTAGGGAATGGATTCTTCATTGCCTTCCATCATTATAGGATCATCTAACGTCCCTTAATGTGGGTACCTGGCTGCAGACATGTAGGAGCTACCCATATTAAAGACATTACTTGAAACTATCACATATGTAGATATCATGGGGTGCCTAAGCTGGTATATACCAAGAAACTAACATGTGAGGTATATATTTGGTGAAACATACCTGTGTGAATGATGGGTTTAACTTAACTAGGGAAGTATTCCAAGAAACTAACATGTGAGGAGTATGTACCCTAGAGGCAAAATGATTGGAACTTGCTTATGAAGCAATAGACAAAGAGTTGTCTTCTTACTGTGGGTTAGAAGTCAAGAAACTAACATGTGAGGCTTCTAGTTCATAGCGGGACCCCAATCCCCATTAGGAATGAGATTCCCGAATTCCATTAGAGGGTGTATGGAATTTGATAAAATAGTGGGAGGTACCATATGATTAAAGACCCGATCATTATGGATTAAAAATGAAATCTAATTCTCTATTTAATTTTTATATGTAGTTCATAGAAATGGCTCACCTCAACCCGTTATCCAAAATTTTGGACACCAACCATTTGACTGGACCTAATTATCTTGATTGGCTAAGGAATTTGAAAATCGTTTAAAATTCCGAAAAGATTACCTACACACTTGATGGCCCACTTCCTAAGGCTCCTGCTGAGACTGCAACTCAGCAGGAGAAAGACGCTTATTAGAAGCGCATGGACGATAACCTAAAGGCAAGATGCTATATGATGGCATCCATAAGCCCTGAGCTTCAGAAGCAACATGAGTCCATGAGTAGCGCTCCCGACATCTTTCTCCACTTACAAGAGTTGTATAGGGAGCAAAGTAGGACCGCTAAATATAATATTGTCAAGGATCTATTCAAGGCAAGGATGAACGAGGGTTCATCCGTGACTGATCACACCTTGAAGATGATCAACCATATCGAGCAGCTTGAGAAGCTTGATGTGATCATTGAAGCTAATATGTGTTTAGACATTATTCTGCAGTCCCTTCCTGATTTATTTGGGCCGTTCATTATGAATTTTCATATGAACAAGCTTGAGCCCACTCTCCTTGAGCTACACAATTTGCTCAAGACGACTGAGGAGACGATGAAGAAAGGGAAAAGTTCTTTGCTCGCATTTGATGGAGCTTCTATTTCCAAAGCCAAACCTAAGCCCAAGGGCAAGGGAAAAGGCAAGGGTAAGAGTACCCAAGGGAAGAAGAAGAAGAACTTAAAGCCGAAGGGAGGCATCAAGAAAGGTAATACCGACAAGGCCAAAGGAACCTATTTTCACTATGGCAAGGATGGGCACTAGAAACGTAACTGCCGGGAGTATCTGGATACTCTAAAGAACCGACCTTCGGAAGGTATGGATCATGCTCTAAACTAAATGTTAGTTGCATAGAGCATGATAGTTCTAAATTGAATGCTAATTAACCCTAAGAGAACAAGATATACATAGTGATGTATATAGAAGTTTCTCTTACTTTACAACCTTTACCAATGATTCATTCTAGGTTTGGGTGTGTATACTTAATGAAGTACAAGTCTGAAATATTTGAAAGGTTCAAAGAATTCAGATATGAAGTAGAGAAACAAACCGGTAAAAGTATTAAAGCTCTTCGATTGGATCAAGAAGGCAAATATTTAACCGGTCAATTTTCATATCAACTTGTTCTAACGGGCATTCAATCACAATGGACACCTCTTGGAACACCATAACTTAATGGTGTGTCAGAAAGGAGGAATAGAACCTTATTGGATATGGTTAGGTCCATGATAAGTTACAACGACCTAATATTATCCTTGTTAGGATATGCCCTAGAATTGCCACGTACCTGTGAAACAGAGTTCAAAACCAAGGCTGTCCCTAAACACATATGAGATATGGAAAGGGAAGCACCAAACCTTAAGCATGTTAAGGTATGGGGTTGCACTGCATATGTAGAGACGTACAGTGCAACCAAATTGGAAATCAAGATAACTTAAATGTAGGTTTGTGGATTACCCTAAATAAAGTTTAGGATATCATATCTATTATCCTGATGAACAAAAGGTGTTTTGTTTGTATGTTTGCAATCTTTCTTGAAAAAGAGTTTATTCAAGAAGGCAGCAACAACAGGAAAATAGAACTCAAAGAGTTGTCTAATGAGACACAAACCAACATTGATGCAACCCCTGTCCCTGTTGAGACAGAACCCATAATTGTACCATGATTGTACAAAGGGTTAGTGGGAGTGCGATCACATTTATGGTCCTATAAGTGAATGACGTTCTACTTATTAGGAATAATGTAGAGACGTTGTCAAAAGTGAAAAATTGGTTTTTCACAAAGTTTCTCCATAAAAGATTTGGAAGAAGCATCCTATATTCTGGGAATAGAGGTCTATAGAGATAGATATTAAAGGATGCTAAGTCTCTCCCAATCGAAGTACATAGACAAGTTTTTGAAAGAGTTCAAAATGCATGATTCCAAAAGGAGGTCTAATTCCTGTCAGACATGGAATCAAGTTGTCTATAACTAAAAGACCAGATATCAGTTTTGCTGTAAATGTTACGAGCAGATATCAGGCAAACCCAGATAAGGAACACTGGGAAGAAGTCAAAGCTATCCTTAAGTACTTGAGAAGAACTAAGGACCCATGCTTTGTCTATGGAGAAAGAAACTTAGAAATGGTTGGTATAACAGATTCAGATTTCAATCTGACGATGATGATAGGAGATCAACATCGAGGTATGTTCTCACCTTAAATGGTGGAGCTGTAAATTTGAGTGCATTGCTGCATGTTTGGATGAGTAAGTTCATTGAAGAACTAGGAGTGTTTCCTGACATTGAGAAGCCTTTACTATTGTTTTTGTGACAACAATAAGGCTAGTGCTCAAGACAAGGAACCACGGTCTCATCAAAAGTCCAAACTTTAAGCGGCGATTCCAAGTGATTAGAGAGATCATTGGAAGAGATGACATATACATATAGAAGTTTAATACAATAGAGAATAAAGAAGACCCCTTTACTAAAGCTATGACCCAAGTGTGTTGGATCACCACCGACAGGATATGAGTATGAGATACATGGTGGATTGGCTATAGTGCAAGTGGGAGATTGTTAGGATTATGCCCTAGAGCCAATCATAGAGATGATTGTTTAGGGATTAGGAACAATCAATTGATTTCATTTATGCATGTCACATTTATTATTGATTTAATAAAAGGGCTTATTCTATTATGTTTATATGCATCATTTATATTTACATAATATGTCCATGGAGTTAGAGTTGAGAATATGAAATTACAAAGGGTTGTAATTTTGAGACTATAAATATATCTCTGTACTAAACTCCTAAATCATTCCTAGTTGAAGGTTCACTATGATGGACAGTAATGAACCATAGGACTAGCACTTGTTAGGTTGACTCTATAGGAGGATAGCTAGTCTCAAGCTATTTGTGTGGAGACACTACAACCAACAAGTGGGTGCCTATTATAAGAATAGGTACACTGAATGTGACCAAAGATATGAGATAAACTGAATGGAGTTTTAACCTGCCTGTCAATCAGTTTCTCATTGTTATAGTGGTACAAGTAATCCTTAGACCTGAGACACCATGGTTGTCTTATGCATGTAGCTTTAGAAGTTTGATAACACTAAGTGCAGATCCTATTCAGGGGTCTGTAAGGGTGTTCATTGGCCCTTCTGCTATATGTGTGAAGGCATGTGAGTGATCAACAAGGAATCCATCACTCTCAGGAAAAAGGGAGTGAATGTCTCATACAGCATTCATTGAATATAACTCATTAAATCCATGGGCCCATGGTAGAATGAATATGGAAAGGAGTTTCCATAAGTTCATCATTGAGTTGATATTAATGAATGAGTATAAAGTAATTGAACTAGGGACTTGACAGACTTCCATGTCCTATTAGTTCAATTGGAGACATTGTGTTGATGGAAGGATGGAATTGTAACCTGTAAACTATAACAGAAGGGTTCTTTGTAAATGACTATTCACCTCATTAAGGACCACACCATGAGCCATATGCTAGGTGTTACTCATGGTTAGTAGAAGCCCTAATTGATATAAATGAGTTATAATCAATTAGGGAATTGAAAGGAGTTTCAATTAGACCCTTAATGGAAAGTGTTCCATTGTGCACAACTTGTGCTGTTCCTACTACTTGATGATGTGAACCCAATGGGTCACACACTGATCATGCTAAGAGAGCTTGATTGTCTATGAGAGAAAGGGTATAAGTGATTAAAGAAAAGTTCTTTAAGGGGCTAATTTGTATTTGATGCAAACTAGTGGGCTAATTGTGTAATTAAGAGTAATTACACAAATTAGATTAGGGTTTGGACTCCCCCCCTTGGCCGGCCCTAGTTGGAGGCTATTTAAAGCCTCTTATGATGTGATGACATCATCACTTGATGCACTCTTGGAGGCTCCCAAGTGCTGGCCGAAAATTTCACAGCTCTCCCTCTCTCTCTCTCCCTCTTCTCCACCTCTAGCAACCCTAAGGAAGAAGAAGGAAAGGACTTCAAGCTCTAGCTAGGTGTGGATACCGTTGGAGGCAGCACACTTGGGCTGCTCATTCACCGTTGTCCGGAGAAAAGGCTTGGAGCAAAAAGGAGAAGAAAAAGCTTGGAGCATAAAGGAGAAGACATTAATCAACTGTAAGTAATCCCAACTCTCTTGGTAGTTAGGGTTTATGTTTTTGTATTATGCATAATCGGATTCATGGGTTTGGGAATCGTAGGAAAATTTTAATTCCGCCTTTGTAGTTTTCCTCTCTAGTTTGATTCCCAACATATGGTGGTGGTCCGCCCTACTGTAGGGTCGTACGATTGCGCGATCTCGTTCGATCGACAATCGGGTGAAATCCGACCGTTGATCTTGAATGGGGATTGAAACTTTGGGTCTCTACACTTGGTTTGGGACTAGAGAGTGGAATGTACACTTTCTAGGGTGGGATTGAATGGCCCAGATGCGAGCGTGATGCTCGTAGGGCTCTACAATTAGGGTTTTTGATCATAAGCCAAACGAGGCCCAATCTTCAATCAAATGGTCTTGTATTGACCTTAATGGATTGAATTAAAGATCCAACGGTCGGTTTGACCATTGGATGAGAAAATTGTGAGGAATTGAACCACCCAAAGTTACATCAGGGGTTTGGTTTTGGGTGATTTGGGGATCGGAGGGCTCGTGCCTTCTGATTCCCAATCAAATGGTCCTAGACCGCTCTAGGGATATTGAATTAAGGATCCTATGGTTGAATTGACCATCAGATCAAATATTGTTAGGAATTGAACCACCTAGTGCTAAATTAGGAGTTCGATTTAGGGTGAATTGGGGATTGGAGGGGTTGTGCCTTCTGATTCCCAATTAAATGGTCCTAGACTGCTCTAAGGATATTGAATTGAAGATCCTATGATTGAATTGGCCGTCGGATAGAGGATTATTGGAGATTGAACCACCTAGTGCCGATTTAGGGGTTCGATTCGGGGTAAATTGGGGATCGGAGGGTTTGTGCCCTTTGATCCTGAATTAAATGATCCTAGACCGCTCTAGGGATGTTGAATTGAGGATCCTATAGTAGAATTGACCATGGGATCGAAGATTGTTGGAGATCAAACCGCCTAGTACCGATTTAGGGGTTAGATTCAGAGGAAATTGGGGATCAGAGGGTTCGTGACTTCTGATCCTCAATTAAATGATCCTAGACCGCTCTAGGGATGTTGAATTGAAGATCCTATAGTTGAATTGGCCGTCGGATCGAGGATTGCTGGAGATTGAGCCAATTAGTGCCGATTTAGGGGTTCAATTCGGGGTGAATTGGGGATTGGAGGGTTTGTGCCCTCTGATCCTCAATTAAATGATCCTAGACCGCTTTAGGGATGTTGAATTGAAGATCCTACAGTTAAATTGGCCATCGGATCGAGGATTGCTAGAGATCGAACCACCTAGTGCCGATTTAGGGGTTCGATTCGGGGTGAATTGCGGATCGGAGGGCTCGTGCCTTCTAGTCCTTAATTAATTGATCTTAGACCGCTTTAAGGATATTGAATTGAAGATCCTACGGTGGAATTGGCTGTCAGATCAAAGATTGTTGGAGATCGAACCACCTAGTGCCTGATTTAGGGGTTCGATTTGGGGTAAATTGGGGATCAGAGGGTTTGTGCCCTCTGATCCTCAATTAAATGATCCTAGACCACTCTAGGGATATTGAATTGAAGATCCTAATGTGGAATCGACCGTGGGATCAAAGATTATTGGAGATCGAACCACTAGTATCGATTTAGGGGTTCAATTCAGGGTTTTCAGGCATCGTGCCCATTCCTGGCCCTTGGGCTTCAGTTGCCGAGGGTTGAATTGGGGAGAGGCTTTGCCTTGGTGGGTAGGACAAGGCGAACAAAGTTAGGTATAGAGCATGTCCGACCTAATTGTACTGTTAACAGGTTGACGGATTTTGTCCGGAGGCGGCCGGGCAAAATTTGGGTGTCTATAATAGGCAAGTTAAAACTCTATTCAGTTTATCTCATATCTTTGGTCACATTTAGTGTACCTATTCTATTAATAGGCACCCACATGTTGGTTGTATTATCTACACACAAATAGTTTGAGACCAGTTATCCTTCTATAGAGTCAACCTAACAAATGCTAGTTTTATGGTTCATTATTGTCCATCATACTAAACCTTCAACTAGGAATGATTTGGGAGTTTAGTACAGAGATATATTTACAGTCTCATAATTACAACTCTTTGCAATTCAATATTCTCAACTCTAACTCCATGGATATATTATGTAAATATAAATAATGCATATAAACATAATAGAATAAGTTCTTTTATTAAATCAATAATAAATGTGACATACATAAATGAAATCAAATGATTGTTCCTTTATCCCTAAACAATCATCTCTATAATTGGCTCTAGGGCGTAACTCTAACAGTAGAGACCTATAAAGCTAGGCTAGTGGCAAAAGGTTACTGTCAAAGATAAGATATTGACTATGAGGAAACCTTCTTACCAATGACTATACTAAAGTCTATTCGGATCTTGTTAGCTATAGCTGCACAATATAATTATGAGATATGGCAAATGGATGTAAAAACTGCTTTTCTCAATAGCAACATTGAGGAAGATATTATATGCAACAACTCGAAGGTTTTATATCTAGTGGCGATGACCACAAAGTGTGTAAGCTACAATGGTCCATTTATGGACTTAAATAACCTTCTTGAAGTTGGAACATCCGATTTAATGAGGCAATCAAATCATTTGGTTTCCTATAGAATCTAAATGAACCTTGTGTGTACAAGAAGGTTAGTGGGAGTGAGATCATCTTTCTTATCCTTTATGTGGATGACATTCTACTTCTTGGGAATAATGTAAGAATGTTGTCAAAAGTGAAAGTTTGGTTTTCACAGAATTTCTTCATGAAAGACCTGGGAGAAGCATCCTATATTTTAGGAATAAAAGTATATAGAAATAGACCTAATAGGTTGCTTGGTCTCTCCCAATTATTGTACATAGACAAAGTGTTGAAAAGGTTCAACATGCATGACTCCAAGAGAGGTCTAATTCTTGTTAGACATGGAGTTAAATTATCTAAGAACATAAGCCCTAAAACTCCAGTAGAGATTAATTACATGAAGACAATTCCTTATGCTTCAGCATTAGGAAGTCTAATGTATGCCATGTTGTGTACACGACCTGATATTAGTTATGTTGTAAGTATTACTAGCAGATATCAGGCAAACCCAGGTAAGAAATACTAGGAAGCAGTCAAGGCTGTCCTTAAGTACTTGAGATGAACTAAGGACTTGCTCCTGATTTATAGAGGAGGGAATTTTGAAATGGTTGGTTATACAGATTCAGATTTTTAATCTGATGATGATGATAAGAGATCAACATCGGGGTATGTTTTCACCTTGAATAGTGGAGCTGTGAGTTGGAGGAGCTGTAAGCAAGACACTACAGCGAACTCCACTACTGAGGCTGAGTACATCGCTGCAGCAGAAGCTACTAAGGAAGCTGTTTGGATGAAGAAGTTCATTACAGAACTTGGAGTAGTTCTTTCAATTGAGTCGCCCATACCTTTGTTTTGTGACAACAATGTGGCTATAGCTCAAGCAAAGGAACCACAGTCTCATCAAAAGTCCAAACACATTGAGCGGCGATTCCATGTGATTAAAGACATCATTGGAAGAAGTGACATCAACATTCAGAAGATTGCGTCAGTAGAGTACGTAGCAGACCCCTTTACTAAAGCTATGACCCAAGAACAGTTGGACTTCCACCAAACCCAGATGGGTTTGAGATACATAGTGGATTGGCTATAGTGCAAATGGGAGATTATTAGTTATATGCCCTACAACCAATCATAGAGATGATGCTTTAGGGACAAAGAACAACCATAGGATTTCATTTATTGTATGTCACATTTATTATTAATTAATAAAGGGCTTTATTCTATCATGTTTATTCTATTCTTTATATTTGCATGATATGTCCATGGAGTTAAAGTTGAGAATATCAAATCACAAAGAGTTGTGATTATGAGACTGTATATATATCTCTGTAATTAACTCCTAAATCATTCCTAGTTGAAAGTTCACTATGATGGACAATAATGAACCATAGGACTAGCACATGTTAGGTTTACTCTATAGGAGGATAGCTAGTCTCAAGCTATTTGTGTAGAAGACACTAAAACCAATATGTGGGTGCTTGTTTAATATAAATAGGTACACTGAATGTGACCAAAGCTTTTTGAGATAAACTGAATGGAGTTTTACCTGCCTGTCAATCATTCCTAGTTAAAGGTTCACTATAATGGACAACAATGAACCATAGGACTAGCACATGTTAGATTTGCTCTATAGAAAGATAGCTAGTCTCAAGCTATTTGTGTAGAAGACACTAAAATCAACACGAAGGTACCTATTTGATATAAACAGGTACACTGAATGTGACCAAAAGTATTTTAAGATAAACTGAATGGAGTTTTACTTGCCTCTCAATCAGTTTCTCATAGTTATAGTGGTACAAGTAATCATTAGACCTGAGACACCATGGTTGTCTTATGCATGAAGCTTTATGAGTTTTGATAGTACTGGCTGTATATCCCAATGGGGTCTACAAGGGTGTTCATTAGCCCTATTGCTTTATGTGTGAGGGCATATGAGTGATCAATAAGGAATCTATCACTTCTAGTAAAAGAGAGAGAATGTCTCACATGGCATTTACTAATATAACTCATGAAAGTCCATGGCCATGGTAGGATGACTATGGAAAGAAGTTTTCATAGTGCATCAATGAGTTGATATTTGTAAATGATTATAAAATAATTGAACTAGGGACTTGATAGACTTCCATGTCCTATTAGTTCAATCAGAGACATTGTGTATGATGGAATGATGTAATTGTAACCTTAACTATAATTGAAGGGTTCTTTGTATGTTTTTAATTCACCTCATTTAGGAGCACACCATGAGCCATGCTAGGTATTACTCATGGTTAGTAGAAGCCTTAATTGATATAAGTGAGGTATAATCAATTAGGGAATTAGAAGGTGTTCCAATTAGACCCTTAATGGAAAGTGTTCTATTGGGACTCTTTGTGCCATTACCTACTACTAAATGTTGTGAATCCAATGAGCCATACACCAATAAGTAAAGATGGACTTTAAGTTGTGAGAGAAAGGGCATTAGTGCATTGAGAAAAGTTCGTTTGGGCCATACTTGCATTTGATGTAAAAATGAGGAGTTAAAGTGTAATTTAGAGAAATTGCAAATCACATTTAGAATGGGATTCAAATTGCAAATCCCACTTAGAGTGGGATTTCCTTAAGGCCAGCCCTAGTGGTGTGCCTATAAATAGCATACTAGCAAGTGCTATGACAAACTACAACTCATAATATTCTCCCTCTAAGCCAAGTTTGGAAAAAGCCTTTCTCTCTCTCTTCTTCTTCTTCTCCATTCTAGCAAACCCTAAGGAGAACTAGACGACAACTTGAAGACTTTTGCTTGGTGTGGATACCGTAAAGGTAGGACATTTGTGCTGCTGGATTTTTGTTCATTTGAAGATCAATCAATCGTCTTAAGGACCCACTGTAAATTCTAAACCCACTCTTTGTGATTAGGGTTTTATTGTTTTGTATTATATCACAATCAGATTCATGGTTTCAAGGAATCGAATGAAATTTTTTGTTATTTACTTTCTTCCGCATTCTTATTTTCTTTGATTTAATTCCTTACAGTGAGCACTTTGACTACCACCACTCTATAGCGATCCTCCATGCCTGCAGTTAAACTGCTTCTCTAATTGCATAGCCCTTTGGTGTGCCTCTGATACAAAATAAGGATCAAATAAATTTAAAGTATCTTGAAATTGATCACGTAAACCTCTACTATAGCGATACACCAATTGATCCTCTGTTTCAACCAAATTACTAAGTTCTTTACTGCAAGTTCTGCAATCTCTAGTACATCATCCTTATATAATTATATGGTAAAAACTGTCTATGCAGATGCTTTTTCAATTTCTCCCACAAATTAATTTTTGATTTCCATTGACGACTACGGGTTGTCTTCAATTTTTGCCACCAAAATTTAGCCCTCATATGAAATCTCGTAGCCACCAACGTAACCCGCCAGCTATCAGGAACCTCCATGAAATCTAAAATTTCCTCAACAGTAAAAATCTATTCCAAAAATTCATCAGGTTGTAAGGTACTTGAATATTCTAGAATATCAACCTTTATACCACTCTCCCAACGTTGAGTATCATCCACAACCCTAGGCTCCTCGGCCCTTTGCTTTCTTCTCCCTTTTGGGATATAGTCAGAGTAAGGATTTGCAAAATCACGATACTCATGATTTTTACCTCTAAGTCTACGCCTCCTTCGAGGAGCGGGTTTGGTGTTAGACTTTTTGTTTTCATCCCCAATACTCTCTACCTCTATAGAATGCAGAGACGGAGATCGACAACTACGCCTGTCCTCGAGACGATTCCTCTCGAATTGGGCTCATAGCTCGTCTATTTCTTGTTGAATTTGGGCCATGTCCTCGTGATGAATTATGTCCTCTAGATTGGCTTCACGGCTTCTGGCACGTCCTTCTCCTCGTCTTAGCATGACAGCAAGAACGAACTGGGCTCTAATACCAACTTATGCAGTGGAATATACGTAGTCAAGACTAGCTCACCAAATTAATCAACAAGCTTCCACCAATTTGTTGATTGTCGCAAGAACAATGCCAGATAGTAGGCAACTACAATCAATATTCTCTCAAGAACACGAAAGTAGGAAAATAAAGGAGAAACTCTCTCTCAATATTATTAATCAAAATAATCAAAGTCTTTCCTCTAGCCAAGAGGCTTACATTCCTTTATATAGAGAACTAATAAGAAAAACTAATTGTACTAGGACAAGTAAATAATAACTTTCTAGGAAACTAATTAAATAAAGCAATAAATAATAAGGAAAACAAATAAAACATAGAAATAAGAAATAAGCTAATATTTTTGGAATTCAGCACATCCCAATCAATTGGAAAAGATTCCAATCGATTGGAATCAACAGAAGCAAAAATCAAATTCCAGCAAGTTCCCAATTGATTGACATAAAACCCCAATCAATTGGGCAAGTCATTAAAACGTGAAAATAGCCCCTCTGCTTGACGTCTCAGTAATCCATCTCCTCTAAGAACTCTAAGGCTAAACATGCAATGCGGTCTGCTCAAAGAGGAGCCAAACGGCCACCCAAGGTGCCAAACAGCCACCAAGGGTGCCTAGTTAGCCTTATCTCTTCATTTTGGCTTTATCTCTTCAACTAATCCAGATTTTTCCAAACTTTTTGATAATGTTTGATAATTATCATTTAGATTTGTGATAAACGTCATCTCTTAAGATTGATTTTGGGTCATTGGATCATCCTTTCCTAGATTGAATCTTAACCATCCATTCTACCCACCCTTAGCTATAAATAGATATCCTCTCGTTTTTCATTCTATACAAAGTCTTAGTAGGGTATTCCTGAGCAACTGAAGATCTTGAGTTCAACCATGAGGAGCGAAACTTCCTTATTAGTACCCTCTCGCTCGCGACTCATTCTAAGAAGAGCTTGGGCTCAATAGTAGATGGGAAACTTCCTTATGAATACCCTCTAACTAGCAACCCATTCTAAAAAGCTTGGATGCGTCAAAGCTCTACCCAACTTCCTACTCCCAAACTTAGGCTCTCAAATAGAACCTTGCTTCCGTTCTGTCAGGTATAACTCTCAACCTATCTCTTTAAAGTTCAATCTTATGCCATGATGTAGATGCTAGTGTGATATTGCATGCTCCCCAAGTTTTGTTGTCTTAGGATTATATTAGTTTTTTTTATCCTAAATCAAACTAGTTTATCAAATTAAAGTTGTTTTCACCAAAGAAAGTTGTTTTCAAGGATGAGTTTGAATATGGATGAAATTCTAATAGAGTTCAACAAGGAGTGAAACTCTCCCCTAAATGATTTGTTCGAACTATGTGGATTTTGATCTTCGTAAGAAATACATAGGCTGCTCACTTGAGCGCAAGTCAAACTCAGCTTAGGTTTTATTTGTAATTTTTGTAATTTTTAATTATAATGCATGGTTGAAATGAATTAAGCCCAATTCATAAATGATACCGATTTATTAGACGAAATGAGTGCTAATAGGCCGTGGCTCGAAAACTTCTCATTTCATAACCTAGCTCCTGAATCCTTATTTTTGGTTTAAGACTTGCTTATTTTCCAAATATGGAGTCAAACTTGTCTTTGTAAAAGAAATCTTTTAGTGGTTTCCTCGTATCTTAAAAATGATGTGCCGACTCCTTTGCTTTTTAAAATTATCTTTTAAAAGTGGAACGGAACTTGGGTTTCTTCCCAAGCTCGAATTCCCAGCATCAACAATGGGTATTTTGATAATTTCAATAGCAATTTTTTGATATTTTAATTTGAAGTCGTCAAAACACTCATCCTATGGCTGCAATCGAACAATGTTGAGTTCCAGGCAAATCCAAACTCTATTAAAATTGGGGTCTAGATTAGACATCATACACAGGCAACAATGGCACTAGAAAGAGGAGTGTTTATTGGAGAAATCATCTTTTCTTCCTTCTTTGGTAAGGTTTTTGTTTTTGGGTTAGTTCTTGCTTTACTCCTCCTTTTTTTTTTTTTTTGGGGGGGTATATTGGGAGGGGTTTGAACCCCTAATTTATCATATTCCTTCCTTTTTCCCCACCCTCCCTCACTATTAGGCTAGTCTCAATGGTTTGGTTTTTACCAAGTTGTTCTTGCTCTATTCTCTTCCATCCAGCTTACTCTGGTATTTTCATTTTGCAGGTTATAAATAGATTTTAGAGATTTTCATGTCCTTTTTTTTCATCCAAAAAAAATAAAAAAATAAAAAAATTAACAGCCCCTATTTTTTTGTTCACTGTTCGATGCTCTCAGATCTACGGTGAACCACACAATTGATTCGGAAAAGGTGCATGTGGAGAGGCGATGAATTGTTTATTGTGTGTGATGGCGAAGAGTTGTACGAGTTTGAAGGTGTTGATGCTCTTCACGGAGCCTTTCATGCTTCACGGTGTTAACCCCACCCCCCGCACTTGAACAGTTAAAATGACGAGATTTGCTGGCGTTTCGCAACTGAGCACCCATTGGCTTTAGTTCTCCAAGTGTCACGATCATAACTACCATAGCACGGTGCTTAGTTTTTCACCTCGCACTGAGTCCGGACTCTTAAAATGGTACGGAGTATTAGTTTGGGAAAACACTCAACGGCACCTCCGTTACTGCACCCAGATTCGACACTTCTTTCTTCTCACTCTGTTTTTTTTTTTTTCTCTCTCTCCCTCTCCAGCCCTAGATCGGAGAACGAGGACGGAGAACGACGATGAAGAACTCTAGATCGGTAAGTCGTTATCTGACTCCTCCTTTAACGGAAAAAACTTAGATCGGGATTATAGGTGATTTTAATTTGGGAGAACCCTAAATCTGAAACCCTAGACGTTATCTCTGTGTTTCTGTCGCTCTCGCCGAGAGAAGAGACATAGAACTATGGTAGAGTTAGATTCGCCAATTTTATTTTATTTTTTTGGGGTGCAATGGGAGGGTTCGAAACCTAACCAATTCTACTCCTACCTTTACTGTACTCTCCCTCACAGCTTGGCTTGTCTCCGTGGTGATAAATTTTTGTATATATATATATATATATATGTACTTCTACCTACTTATTAACCAGTTCGTTATCGTCAAAGCTCGGAGTTTCTTCCAGTTGACGGTGACAACTGAATGAAACATCCCATTCTAGATGTTAACGACTCAACGGCGTCTCGTTTGTGCAACCGATAGAAGATACATCCATTTATTTTTCTCTTTTACAAGTTTCATACCCTTCCCCATCCCAATCTCTCATCCCAATCACCTTCCTTCCCTATGCAGAAACCCCTCTCCATTGATTCCAATATTTGAAATGGTTATCATGGACCTCTCGTTGCTCTTTATGCATCCAATCTTTACACAAAGAGGCATCTCATATAATTGTTCGATGTATTAAAGGCCTATCTGGTTGTCCAATTTGAAATTAAATAATTCAAGAAATTTTACATTTGGAAATTCAAAATAGTGGCATTTCATGAATTTCTTAAAATTGATTCTACAACATCAACTATAATAACTTAAACATTTTAAAATATTCTAATTCAGGGTGATGGATTTATGCCTTTAACCCTGTGTAAATTTTTTTTGAATTGTTTTATTTTGATTGAATGCCCAAACAGGCCCTAATTCTATTTCTATTTTGCTACATCATTCTCTGTGCCAGTATTTTTTGTTATGGGCAATTTTACAAAAAATAAAGAACTTTAGAGTTCCATCAAATCTCAGTCTCTCCCATGGCTTCTACAAAATTGTTCTATGAAGCCGATATGTTTTTAATTTTGAAACTCAGATCTTCATCCCAACTCCCAGCCTTCATCGAATCTCAGTCTTTAAAGCCAATATGTTTTTATTGTTGGGTTTTATGGAGATATAAGGGGATAAATATATGCTGTTTGGAATTTTAGGCGTTATTGAGAGTTGAGACTGCCTGTATGATGAGGATGGAGAACGATGATGGAAAACCCTAGATCGATAAGATGTTATCTCACTCTGTACGCACAAATTTCGTGTCTAAAAATAAATAGACCAAAAAAGTGGACAAAAGATAATTTTATTAATTTGTAGTAGCGGAATACAGTCTCTGTGTAGACTTTGTTTACAAAGTAAAATAATCCTCTGATTCTTCTCTCCTTGAAACTTTGACTTGAGGGCTTGGGCAGCTTGTTTTCGATTCAACGGGCGAAATCTCCTCCGATATAGGCAGAATGGATCTCTTGTGTGAGTCTCTAGGCTTTGAGCGTATTAGAGACTACGAGCTTATCTTTGGTGTAGAAGTTCTATAGAGCTTTCGAGGCTTTAATCCGACAGAGCTTCAATACTTGAATGTTGGTTGTGACAGAGCTTTTGAGGCTTTGGTCTGATAGAGCTTTATTGCTTGAATCTCCTCTTTTTTTTTGACCCTTTGGGGGCTACCTCTATTTATAGTGGTAGGGTCAAGAGTATTCTGATAAGAATTGACTTCTTAATAATTATCCCTTATTTATATTTTATAAAAGAATAAATATTAATTATTTGATAGCCATCTGAATCAGAACACGTGGCAACATTTGATTAGAAGAACTATTTGTCCTCTTTTTATTTGGTCTCACTTGACAAGTGGCAATATTTGATTTGGCTACCTGTGTAGTAATTTTAAAATACATGGCAACTTGTAATTCGCCAACGCTGTGTAATAAAAGACACATGACACATATTTATTTGCCATAAATATATCCCACTCAACTTATAAGAAGACACGTGGCCAAATTTAATTTGTTATGATTTAGTTGACTTTAAGACACGTGCCCACTTGTGAGTGGTTGCAAATTTTCTCATTCTACATACTCCTCTGACGAAAAAAACGTAGATGGGTTACCCTAGATCAGGATTATAGGGTTTTTAGTTTGGGAGAACCCTAGATTTGAAACCCCTAGACGTTATCTCTGTTTCTCTCGCTCTTAATGAGAGAATAGACATAGAACTATGCATGGAAGGGTTTGATTTGCCTTTTCCTTTTGGTGTTGGTAAATCTATGTCTATATATATATTGTCAATCTACCAGTTCGCTGACATGCCAGCCTTCTTTGATGTTGATTGAACTTACCAAATTGATGAAATGAACAACCTCAAAGGTTGATAGGACAATGAAGTAAGAAATTAACATGATAATAAGCAGTAAAGAAAAAAATTTAGGAGTATATAGGCAAGTAGATGGGCAGCATGTAAGGTTTTTTCTTCTATGTATATAGCCATTCCCTCCTATATTACTTTTTATTTTATTTTCTTTTCATATTTCCCCCTCAGGAGAATCTACCCACTCGAAGATTAGACATCCAATTGCAAACTGACAATTGTACAATCACACTGAGGATCCAGCATGAGTTGGGGAACACGACCAATGTTGCTGATGGGCAACTAAGTCCTACGTGCGAGGATGTCGTTGATGATGGACAGCTAAGTCCTTTGCGCGAGGATGTTGTTGACGACGGCCAGCTAAGTCCTCTGCGTGAGGACATAGTTGCACCATGGCGACGTTTCATCCGGGGAAAACAAATGTTGGAAGTCTTCTCGATGCAGATAATTAACACAAATGGAGAGTATCGAGTCTATCTCTATGGGGAAATCAAAGTTTTCAACCCATTTGATGATTTTCAACACATCTACAACCAAAATAGGGAGACTTCTGAATCGATAAGGACCGGTGATATTGCTTTGCTGACTCGATCAGCTCAATCCATGGAACTTTATGATTCCTTTACCATCGATGTGGCTCTCACATATGAGTACAGCAGTTGGATTTTGGATGATGAATTTATCAGTAAAAAATTTATGTGGCAGCTTTTAAGCGACAGTGGGGGCTTTGACAAACTCTTGTTCGAAGATGTTTGGGGTTTGTTTGGTGGGGTGATATTGAACTATATAGTGTTTAGTGATGCGGTCGAGGCCACCCTGGAGTTTATGCTCATAAATGGAGATGAGGAAAACCCTGCCAAGCTTTATGGAGGGTTAACTGCTCGCAATAGTAAATTTGTGGATGACATTGCTGAAATTGTGCTCTTCCGTAAGACATCACGTGAGGGCATAGTTGGGAGGCCTGGGCAGCTCATTCCGTTGTCAAGATCCTTAGTGGCCGTGCCATTCGACTCTTCCCTTATAGTTGAGGCAAATCTGTTGGACTCTTCTAACAAGGTGATTGCTGAGGGCATTGCAGAGTTTCCAGCTCAACTTTCCGGTACAGCCGAGAAGAATATTTCTGGCAAGTATGGGGAGATCAGAGTGAAGGTCACTTGGTTTATTTGAGATAAGTATGAATAGGTAGCTCTTGTGGAGAACAACTTTTTTTTTTTTTTTTTTTTTTTTTTTTTTTGTAAAATTTAAAATTTCTAATAATTAGTTCGTGGACTACTTAGGATTTGTATTGTTACTATTCGTTATCTGTTTTGCTTATTAAGCAGGATTATATAATTATGAATTATGAATAATGAATAAAAAGCAATGTTGTGAAAATGGGACTGGATGGAACAATTTCCCATGCACAAATAGAAATGCATGCATGCTAAGAGATCCACCAGTGTGTTTGTGCATTTAGGGAGGGAACCGCCCCTATATATATATATATATATATATATATTGCAGATATTTGCATCGCATGAAGACGTAGTTTGGTTTTGGATGGACCTACACACGTGAATTCAGTTTTCTTGCTTATGCATATCCATTAGATCTATTTACTTCAAAAAAGGTAAAGTCAACGACTGGAAATCATCCTGAAGAAAAGACTACAGTCTATGGATACACATCATCAATCAAGTCGGTCTTTTTTTGTTGGGAACATGCTAAAAGCTATCGGTCTTTTTTGTTGGTAAAATGCTAAAGCCAAGTGATAGATGTAGTCATGGCAAAGTGATTAAAAAATGATCGAGTTTGTTGAAGAGAGATGGCCGATTGCCTTCCACCATGGAGCTCTATTTTCTTTCTTCTTCCTCTGTATCGTACATATTCACGCTCCAAACCTGAGTATTCCAATCCAGAGGCACGACTTGACATTTAAATCCGGCAATGCATGTGTTAAAAAAAAAATCCTTCTATCCACAACAAAAATTCTAAAATAAAATAGATCAAAGTGCCAATAAGCTCCAAATATTCAATAATGTCACAATCACCTACAATAACTAAAATAATTGAAATCTTATTTACTTCAAATCTCATAACTATAAACTTAAATAATTAATATCTTAAATAAGTCGAATAATTCTCCCATAGAAACAGTTTCAGGTAGACAGTTTCAATAAGGCGTAGGCCTCCCAAAAGGTAATGGAGGCATGCAAAGGTTTCCTTGGACCAGATAGAGAGTGGCCCTCGAGTGCCCTGCTAGGCCTGATAGTTTAAGAACCCTGGGTTGGGGCATCTTAGCTTAATAGGAAAGGGCGATTTCAATCGAGACTCGACTTTTCGAAATTGGCACCTACGCCTGACTCGGTTTGCGAGCTCTTAGTGACTCTACGTCCGGTAAAGGAAAAGAAATTAGTGCAGAACTACTACTAATAAACGATAAATCCAGTAACTTCTACATCAATGCGCTTTATGCTTCCACCACACCTTGACCAAGTATTATAACTAACTAGTCATCTAAAAAATTTATTATAAGAGTGAGTATATCATACACAGAAAATAAGCCAAGCTAATTGCATGAATTTCTAGAAAAATCAATTTCAATAAATGATATGCTCTTTGATCATGATTAAATATTTGCCAACAAATGTTCAAAGGAAATGCCAATTTTAAGAAGTTTTAGAATTTCATATCAGTAACAAATTACGAGTTGTTTCAGAACAAGCTAATCATACAAATAACTCAGACAAATTGATCCGAAGGTCTAGATGGTGCTCTTGCTAAGTGAAGATTTTAAATAGAGCATTAGTACAAAAATTTAGTATTATCCCTTCTAACTAGGGCCAAAGCATTGGAACCCACAGGAACCACAAACCAGTACTAAGGCTAGACATTGGATAATCAGACCAGAATTGTAAATATAATCGGAATCCAGATATGAATCAATTTGGCTAAACATATTTTCAAATATTCAGTAATTCAAATCAAAGCTTTACTCAATACAAAATAACAGAAATCATTTTGCATTGCTCACAGCCTCTCACAAATGAAAATAGGCATATTTAAAATGATATGTGTGTGGGTCCAAATTTGGACCATGAACACTGCTGAGAAGATTGGAGCTGATTCCTTCGATTAACCTGCAACCACAAGCTAGAAGCAGGGTCAGAGGGAGGCCGAGGGGGGTTTGGCCAAGCCCTCTCCAAAGCTTAAGTCAGAGGCTGTAATGGAGGGAGGTGCAAGGAAGAAGACGAAGTTTGGTGTGTAGGATTAGGGTACTAGTCATACCTCATACGGCTGCGTCATGTTCTTTTTATACTCATCTATGCAGACTGACCTGAGTTAGATCTGATAACTGCTTAGGTTAGGTCAAATCTAACTAGGTTGGCCCAATAATCGCCTAACCATGGTTTGTCAGCTGTGGTTAGATGTTTAACCTCGGGTTAAATGTAACTGCCAAACCTGGGTAGTAGACCACAGTTGAGGGGTTGAACCATGGTTCAAAAGAAGATGCCATGTGTCCTGTACTGGGGAGGGCCTGGTTAGCTACCATGCTGACTGGCTCGCGAGTGGAATTGTGAATGGGACTGGGTTGGATTTCATGTCGGGCTGAGATGGGTATTTAATTCTTACTTCCCCGATTTGGAGGTATCATAGAACTTGTGGTGGCAGTATCTCACCCGTTCTAAGTGGAGTGCGAATTATGTCCTAGTTGAGTTACCTCGGGATTATTTCCACACAATATAGAAATTAATCGTGAAGATCATTTATTTGAGAAAGGAAAGAGAATGGTATATCATACTCACTTATCTTGTAAAAAAATCCAAGATATGGTGCTCCTACTAATCTAATGCTTAGCTCAAACCAAACCTAAGACCAATAAGCTATAATTAAATTATAATCTAAATAATAAATAATTCTAATTACCTGAAGCGGTAGTGTTCAGCCCGTTTGGGATAGCTGTGGCTTTTGGAGTTTTTGCCACTTTTGCTGTAGAAGAAGAGAAGCGAAAGTTAGTGCTACTAATTGGCTATTGAGTTGTATTTGGGAACTGTATTTCAAAAGTGCTGTTGGATGTTAGAAGAGCTTTTTTATCTGTTTGGCAAAAATAAGTCTTGAAGCAACTATAGCCCTGAAATGACAATAGTACCCTCACAAAAAATTCTACCAAAAGCACTCAAAAGGGCCAAGCTATTGCCACCGCATAAAATACTCTAAGCCCCCCACTTTGTTTATATTTTTTAAGGTTTTACGAAAATATAAAAGGTTTTTATGAAAACTAATCACATCACTAGAAAACATAATTCCGAACAACTTTGTAGAAGAGAATTTTTTTCAAAATTTGTCATTCAAGTAGACTTTTTGGCCATTTTTCATGGAAAATGTAATAGAGATTATAAATGACCAAAAAATCCATTTAAATGATAGATTTTGAAAAAACTTTCTTTTACAAAGTTGTTCAGAATGATGTTTTCTAGTGGAAAAAATGGCTAGTTTTCGTAAAAACATTCATATTTTTCATAAAACCCTAAACAGTGTAAACTAATGGGGGCTTAGAGTACTTTATGTGGTGACAATAGTCTCCCTTCACTCAATAATTTTGTCCATTTAATGCCCATAATTTTTTTTTGAAAAGAAGAAAAAATTGATACATACATTTTGTATCAGTCAATTCCTAAAACCATGATAATTCCTTCGAAGAGACATTTTAGGGCTCATGCCATCTCCATAATATCTCTAACCTACATTTAGATTAGAGAACTTGTTCAGCATTTCTCAGTACATTGTAAGTGCATCTAAAGAACTCACCATCTAATGCTAAAAAAGTATGAAAAAAATTCTGAAGAAGAAAAAAAAAAGTGGTGATATTGCCACATCAAAAATCTTTATTATCATAGCAACAATTAATCTAATGATTGAAGGGACGAAATTTCCTTCTTAAGTCAAAATGAATAAAACCTAAGTGGCCCCAACATCCACTTTCTTCCTCTTTTCCCTCAACACACGAACGCCCTTTTTTTTTTTTTTTTTTTTTTTTTATCTTGCCTTCCTCTACTACAACCCTCATACGTAGCACAATGGCCAAAGAGCTTTGCTATCATTACCGTCAAGCTTCAGATCCGACGTTCTTTGAGGTCGTCATTAAACGTCATTGCACAGATAGTTTGGTTTGGTTTGGGGCAGTATTTTGTCAGTGGTTACCGTGAAGAGACCCAGAGAGAAGGTCAACTCCCTCATTGGAGCTTCATATTGGGGGCCATCTTCAGTTTTTTCTTCCTTTTTTTTTTTTTTTTTTTTTTTTTTTTTTTTTTTTTTTTTTTTTGTGAAATTGATTGAATATGGAATTTTTTTTTTTGGAATGGGTGTTAGGGATGGTGTTCCAATTGTTTTGGATGTTGATACGTGCACACAAGGAATGCTAGAGTCATGCAAGTAATTTAGGAATTAACAATAAATTGTGAATCTGTTACCATAGTTGGGTAATGGATCAATAAGGTAGTTTTCATTTATAGTGAGTTATCTTGTGAGTCATTTAAGGCTATATATTAGGAATGTGATTTCCCTTGTAAGCCATATATAAGGGTAACATCAAAGAGAAGGGATCATCTGATCTTGGTACGATCAAAGTTACCGAGAAGGTTTCCCCCTTGACGTGGGAATTTGCTTAATTTTCTTCTAATCTTCTTCTTGGTCTTATCAATTGGTATTAGAGCAACGTTCTTGCCCTGTTAACAAGTGATTATAGCAGAAGGGACTAGATCACAAGAAGCTAAGCGCACAGATGAGTCGATGAAGTACCTAAGAGAAAGTTATGACAAGCAAGCTATCACTCTGAAGGAATTAACACAACTTGTTTCAACAATGAATCTCAAATACGACCAACTTGTTAGTCGACTGGATGGAGAACGTGGTGACACATCCAGCCATACTGGAACAAGGCTGTTATGACCCACATTAATTAAGTCGTGATCAATAGTAATAAAACAATGACACATGTCAAAATCTAAACCATTTAATTTTTTTTTTTTTCCTGGGCATAACCCATATGTAGATGGGACATACCACCATGAAACCTATTATAAAATTTATGCCATAAAAATTTTCTATCATCCATACAAGTGGTATCATCCTATGCATTGCATTCCACGTATACATCCGTAAATAATTAAAATTATAACCCTGATTTAATTTACATTTACATTGGCCATTGCCCCAAAAGAAAACCAATTAAATACATATTCCTTCCCATGAAAATACCTTCATAAATAACATAGACAAATTCCAATATAAACATGCTTCTGCCTATGATAACATAAACCAATCCCTGGATTATCTAAAAAACATTTAAAATAATAGGCATGAATTTGACAACTCAGTAGATATAATTTAACATAGTAAACTAAAACAATGATATAAATAAAATCCAATTATATCATTTGAATAAAAATATACTAACCGAGTATATTAAAAAGAATCTAAATCAATTTATAATCCATAACTTAAAGTAAATAACGCATACTACCCAATGCATGTAACTCATGTCCAGTTTACATTAATTCTATCAATTACCGACCACTCCCGCAAGAGTCTTCACATGGAAAGTGTTAGGATTATGCCCTAGAGCCAATCATAGAGATGATTGTTTAGGGATTAGGAACAATCAATTGATTTCATTTATATATGTCACATTTATTATTGATTTAATAAAAGGACTTATTCTATTATGTTTATATGCATAATTTATATTTACATAATATGTCCATGGAGTTAGAGTTGAGAATATGAAATTACAAAGGGTTGTAATTTTGAGACTCTAAATATATCTCTGTACTAAACTCCTAAATCATTCATAGTTGAAGGTTCACTATGATGGACAGTAATGAACCATAGGACTAGCACTTGTTAGGTTGACTCTATAGGAGGATAGCTAGTCTCAAGCTATTTGTGTGGAGACACTACAACCAACAAGTGGGTGCCTATTATAAGAATAGGTACACTGAATGTGACCAAAGATATGAGATAAACTAAATGGAGTTTTAACCTGCCTGTCAATCAGTTTCTCATTGTTATAGTGGTACAAGTAATCCTTAGACCTGAGACACCATGGTTGTCTTATGCATGTAGCTTTAAAAGTTTGATAACACTAAGTGCAGATCCTATTCAGGGGTCTATAAGGGTGTTCATTGGCCCTACTGCTATGTGTGTGAAGGCATGTGAGTGATCAATAAGGAATCCATCACTCTCAGGAAAAAGGGAGTGAATGTCTCATATAGCATTCATTGAATATAACTCATTAAACCCATGGGCCCATAGTAGAATGAATATGAAAAGGAGTCTCCATAAGTTCATCATTGAGTTGATATTAATGAATGAGTATAAAGTAATTGAACTAGGGACTTGACAGACTTCCATGTCTTATTAGTTCAATTGGAGACATTGTGTTGATGGAAGGATGGAATTGTAACCTATAAACTATAACAGAAGGGTTCTTTGTAAATGACTATTCACCTCATTAAGGACCACACTATGAGCCATATGCTAGGTGTTAGTCATCGTTAGTAGAAGCCCTAATTGATATAAATGAGTTATAATCAATTAGGGAATTGAAAGGAGTTTCAATTAGACCCTTTAATGGAAAGTGTTCCATTGTGCACAACATGTGCTATTCCTACTACTTGATGATGTGAACCCAATGGGTCACACACTGATCATGTTAAGAGAGTTTGATTGTCTATGAGAGAAAGGGTATAAGTGATTAAAGAAAAGTTCTTTACGGGGCTAATTTGTATTTGATGCAAACTAGTGGGCCAATTGTGTAATTAAGAGTAATTATACAAATTCCACTAGGGTTAGAAGTCCCCCTATGGCCGGCCCTATGTGGAGGCTATATATAGCCTCATGTCATGTGATGACAGATAATAATTCACTCCTCCAAGTGCTAGCCGAAATTCATAGGAGGCTCTCTCTCTCTCTCCCTCTTCTCCACCTCTAGCAACAACAAGGAAGAAGAAGGAAAAGACTTCAAGCTCAAGCTAGGTGTGGATACCGTTGGAGGCAGCACACTTGGGCTGCTCATTCACCACTGTCCGGAGACAAAGATTGGAGCAAAAAGGAGAAGACAAAGCTTGGAGCATAAAGGAGAAGACATTAATCAACTGTAAGTAATCCCAACTCTCTTGGTAGTTAGGGTTTATGTTTTTGTATTATGCATAATCGGATTCATGGGTTTGGGAATTGTAGGAAAATTTTAATTCCACCTTTGTAGTTTTCCTCCCTAGTTAGATTCCCAACAGTGGTATCAGAGCCATGGTTATGCCTAATACAAACTGCATATGGGCTGGAATTTATGGTAAATTGATTGGTTAATAAATCTGGAATTTATATTCATGCATTAGAATGGTTTCCCTCTCATGGCCAAACCTAGGGTTACTGAACCCTAGGTTAATTTTCCTTCTATTCCTCTTCTAAAATAAGTTTTAGAGCTGCTGGTTATTCAGGAGTTGAATAGGGATTGAGTTTGGAGAAGAAGAAGAACAGTTTTCATGGTAGCCATGAAAAACCGTTATCTTGTTTTGCATGCCGAAATCAGAATTCTTCTCCAAAATTTTTGAGCTATATATGGTTAGAAAGTTTTTTGAATCAGCTTTACAACCCAATAAACGGTTCGTCGATCCGAGTTTTGTAGTGAAAGTTATGAATTTTTTAGTATAGGCTATCAGGGAAGACAGTTTTGCTCGGGAATGATGCAACAGCCACAATTGTGAGTTTTTGATGGAGATCAAAGGTATAGCAATGGTTGCCACCACTTGGTTTATGTTCTAGACATGGTAGGAAAGGGTTCCCAAGCATTCAGATGCATCATAATTGGATTATGATTCTAGAATAGAAGGAAGAAGGAGAAGACCACCATGTTTGAATCTGGGTTTTAGAACCCTGGGGTTCTTGCTACTGTTATGATCAGATACTTCTGTAAAATTGATGAATAATCATTATAGGTGCCTATTATAAGAATAAGTACACTGAATGTGACCAAAGATATGAGATAAACTGAATGGAGTTTTAACCTACTTGTCAATCAGTTTCTCATTGTTATAGTGGTACAAGTAATCCTTAGACCTGAGACACCATGGTTGCCTTATACATGTAGCTTTAGAAGTTTGATAACACTAAGTGCAGATCCTTATAGGGGTCTGTAAAGGTGTTTATTGGCCCTACTGCTATGTGTGTGAAGGCATATGAGTGATCAATAAGGAATCCATCACTCTCAGGAAAAAGGGAGTGAATGTCTTATATAACATTCATTGAATACAACTCATTAAATCCATGGGCCCATGGTAGAATGAATATGGAAAGGAGTTTCTATAAGTTCATCATTGAGTTGATATTAATGAATGAGTATAAAGTAATTGAACTAGGGACTTAACAGACTTCCATGTCCTATTAGTTCAATTGGAGATATTGTGTTGATGGAAGGATATAATTGTAACCTGTAAACTATAATAGAAGGGTTCTTTGTAAATGACTATTCACCTCATTAAGGACCACACACCATGAGCCATATGCTAGGTGTTACTCATAGTTAGTAGAAGCTCTAATTGATATAAATGAGTTATAATCAATTAGGGAATTGAAAGGAGTTTCAACTAAACCCTTTAATGGAAAGAGTTCCATTGTGCACACCTTGTGCTGTTCCTACTACTTGATGATGTGAACCCAATGGGTCACACACTGATCATGCTAAGAGAGCTTGAAAGTCTATGAGAGAAAGGGGATAAGTGAATAAAAGAATTGTTCTTAAGGGGCTAGTTTTGTATTTGATATAAACTAGAGGTCTTATTGTGTAATTAAGGAGTAATTACATAAAATCAATTAGGGTTAGAAGTCCCCTTAGGGCTGGCCCTATGTGGAGGCTATATATAGCCTCATGTCATGTGATGACATCATCACAATCATAAACCCCAAGGACTGGCTGAAA
This sequence comes from Liquidambar formosana, assembly GCA_039720395.1. Taxonomy (NCBI): domain Eukaryota; kingdom Viridiplantae; phylum Streptophyta; class Magnoliopsida; order Saxifragales; family Altingiaceae; genus Liquidambar; species Liquidambar formosana. The sequence continues at coordinate 7,462,823 of CM077831.1, forward strand.
TTTGCTTGGAGGTTCTCTCTCTCTCTCTCTCTCTCTCTTTCTCTCTCTTTTTCTTCTCCACCTCTAGCAACAATAAGGAAGAAGAAGGAAAGGACTTTAAGCTCAAGCTTGGTGTGGATACCGTTGGAGGCAGTACACTTGGACTGTTAGAGTTATGCCCTAGAGCCAATCATAGAGATGATTGTTTAGGGATAAAGGAACAATCATTTGATTTCATTTATGTATGTCACATTTATTATTGATTTAATAAAAGGGCTTATTCTATTATGTTTGTATGCATCATTTATATTTACATAATATGTCCAAGGAGTTAGAGTTGAGAATATTGAATTACAAAGAGTTGTAATTATGAGACTGTAAATATATCTCTGTACTAAACTCCTAAATCATTCCTAGTTGAAGGTTCACTATGATGGACAGTAATGAACCATAGGACTAGCACTTGTTAGGTTGACTCTATAGGAGGATAGCTGGTCTCAAGCTATTTGTGTGGAGACACTACAACCAACAGGTGGGTGCCTGTTAATAGAATAGGTATACTGAATGTGACCAAAGATTTGAGATAAACTGAATGGAGTTTTAACCTGCCTGTCAATCAGTTTCTCAATGTTATAGTGGTACAAGTAATCCTTAGACCTGAGACACCATAGTTACCTTATGCATGTAGCTTTAGAAGTTTGATAACACTAAGTGCAGATTCTATTCATGGGTCTGTAAAGGTGTTCATTGGCCCTATTGCTATGTGTATGAAGGCATGTGAGTGATCAACAAGGAATCCATTACTCTCAGGAAAAAGAGAGAGAATGTCTCATATAGCATTCATAATATAACTCATTCAGTCCATGGCCATGGCAGTGTGAATATGGAAAGGAGTTTCCATAAGTTCATCATTGAGTTGATATTTATGAATGAGTATAAAGTAATTGAACTAGGGACTTGACAGACTTCCATGTCCTATTAGTTCAATTGGAGACATTGTGTAAATGGAAGGATGCAATTGTAACCTATAAACTATAACAGAAGGGTTCTTTGATAGATACATATTCACTTCATTAAGGACAACACCATGAACCATATGCTAGGTGTTATTCATGGTTAGTAGAAGCCCTAATTGATATAAGTGAGTTATAATCAATTAGGGGATTGGAAGGAGTTCCAATCAGACCCTAAATGGAAAGAGTTCCATTGTGCACACCTCGTGCTATTCCTACTACTTGATGATGTGAACCCAATGGGTGACACACTGATCATGCAAGATGAGCTTTAAAGTCTATGAGAGAAAGGGTATGAATGCATAAAGAATAGTTCTTTGAGGCCTATTTATATTTGATATAAATTATAGGGGTTATTGTGCAATTTAGAGAAATTGCATAACACCCTAATAGGGTTTCCCCCTAGGGCCGGCCCCCTTAGTGTGGACTATATAAGTCACACTTTATGATGTGTGACATCATCACAATCACAAGTTGAAATCCCAAGGGGCTGTCCAGATTTTCCAGCCCCCTCTCTCTCTCTCCTCTCTTCTCCTACACTAGCAACAACAAGGGAAAAGAAGGAAAGGACTTGAAGCTCTAGCTAGGTGTGGATACCGTTGGAGGCAGCACACTTGGGCTGCTCATTCACCGCTGTCCGGAATCAAAGCTTGGAGCAAAAAGGAGAAGACAAAAATTCTGTAAGTGTTCTAACCCTCTTCATAGCTAGGGTTTGATTTTGTATATGCATAGTTAGATTCATGGGCTGTGGAATCAAAGGGAAAATTTTTATATTCCGCACTTCTATTTTTCCCTCTTGTATGATTCCCAACATGGACTGCTCATTCATTGTTGCCCGGAGTTCAAGCTTGGAGCAAAAAGGAGAAGACAAATCTTGGAGCATAAAGGAGAAGACTTTGTTCAACTGTAAGTATCCTAACTCTCTTTGTAGTTAGGGTTTCTATTTTTTATTATGCATAATTAGATTCATAGGATTGGGAATCGTAGGAAAATTTTAATTCCGCCTTTGTATGTTTTCTTCCCTATTCGATTCCCTACAGGCTTGGTGCAGGCATACCAAGATCAATTTAAAAGTCTCATAGGCCAAACCAATTAGGTTTGAATCCCTCATGTCTTACGAAACTAATGGGAGTGGTTTCATCCTATTTCGTGCTTTCTAGCTCAAGTTATGGGTGAAAACCCATGGCTGGTTCGAAGTGTAGAAAAATCTGCTATGAAGGTTTTTGTAAAAATCAAACTTTTTGATTCTTTTTACCCCAAAACTCTTTTAGAAATTAAAGAATATCATATATAAAATATATATATAATATATCTATGATCAAATCACAGAATTTTCAATGAAGGAAATTGATCGAATTAATACAAATAACCCTAGGGTTTCAAGAACCCTTGGTTCAGCCTCCATGAAGGTATAGCACAAGTTGTGCACAATAGAACTCTTTCTATTAAGGGTCTAATTGGAACTCCTTCCAATTCTCTAATTGATTATAACCCTCTTATATCAATTAGGGTTTCTACTAACCATGAGTAACACCTAGCATATGGCTCATAGTGTGGTCCTTAATGAGGTAAATAGATTTCTAACAAAGAACCCTTCTGTTATAGTTTATAGGTTACAATTACATCCTTCCATCCACACAATGTTTCCAATTGAACTAATAGAACATGGAAGTCTATCAAGTTCTTAGTTCAATTTCTTTATACTCAATCATGAATATCAAATCAATAATGAATTTATGGAAACTCCTTTCCATATTCATTCTACCATGGGCCCATGGATTTAATGAGTTATATCACTGAATAATATATGAAACATTCTCTCTCTTTTTCCTGAGAGTGATGGATTCCTTATGGATCACTCACATGCCTTCACACACATAGCAGTAGGGCCAATGAACACCTTTGCAGACCCCTGATTAAGATCTGCACTTAGTGTTATCAAACTTCTAAAGCTATGTACACAAGATAACTATGGTGTCTTAGGTCTAACGATTACTTGTACCACTATAACAATGAGAAACTGATTGATAGGTGTAGACACCCAAATTTTGCCGGGCCTCCTCCGGACAAAATCAATTAACCCGTCAACAGTACAATTAGGTCAGATACACTCTGTACCTAACTTCATTCACCCTATCCTACCCACTAAGACAAAGCCTCCCCTCAATTCAACCCTCGGCATCTAAGGCCCAAGAGCTAGGAACGGGCACGACACCCAAAAACCCCGAATCGAACCCTTAAATCACCACTAAGTGGTTCGATCTCCAAAAATCTTTGATTCAACGGTCAATTCCACCGTAGGATCTTCAATTCAACATCCCTAGAGTGGTCTAGGACCATTTGATTGAGAATCAGAGGGCACGAGCCCTTCGATCCCCAATTCCCCCTAAATCGAACCCCTAAATCGGTACTGGGTGGTTTGATCTCCAACAATCCTTGATCCAACAGTCAATTCAACCATGGGATCTTCAATTCAACATCCCTAGAGCGGTCTAGGACCATTTAATTGGGAATCAGAAGCCATGAGCCCTCTGATCCCTAATTCCCCCTGAATTGAACCCCTAAATCGGTATTAGGTGGTTCGATCTCCAACAATCTTTGATCCAATGGCTAATTCAACCGTAGGATCTTCAATTCAATTCCTCTAGAGTAGTCTAGGACCATTTGATTGGGAATCAGAGGACATGACCCCTCCAATCCCCAATTTCCCCTAAATCGAACCCCTAAATCGGCACTAGGTGGTTCGATCTCCAACAATCTTTGATCTAACAGTCAATTCTACTGTAGGATCTTCAATTCAACATCCCTAGAGCGGTCTAGGACCATTTAATTGGGAATCAAAGGGCACGAGCCCTTCGATCTCCAATTCCCCCTGAATTGAACCCCTAAATTGGTACTAGGTAGTTCAATCTCCAACAACCTTTGATCCCACAGTCAATTCAACCGTAGGATCTTCAATTCAATATCCCTAGAGTGGACTAAGACTATATGATTGGGAATCAGAAGGCACGAGCCCTCCGATCCCTAATTTCCCCCAAATTGAACCCCTAATTCAGTACTAGGTGGTCTAATCTCCAAAAAGCTTTGTCCAACGGTCAATTACACCATATGATCTTCAATTAAATATCCCTAGAGCGGTCTAGGACCATTTGATTAGGAATCAGAAGGCATGAGCCCTCCGATCCCCAATTTCCCCCAAATTAAACCCCTAATTCAGTACTAGGTGGTTCAATCTCCAACAATCTTCGATCCAACGGTCAATTCCACCATAGGATCTTCAATTTAATATCCCTAGAGAAGTCTAGGACCATTTAATTGGGAATCAGAAGGCACGAGCCCTCCGATCCCCAATTTTCCCCAAATTGAACCCCTAATTCAGTACTAGGTGGTTCAATCTCCAACAATCTTTGATCCCACGGTCAACTCAACTGTAGGATCTTCAATTCAATACCTCTAGAGTAGTCTAGGACCATTTGATTAGGAATCAGAGGGCACAAGTCCTCCGATCCCCAATTCACCCCGAATCGAATCCCTAATTCAGTACTAGGCGATTCAATCTCCAACAATCTTTAATCCCACGGTCAATTCAAATGTAGGATCTTTAATTCAATATCGTTAGAGTGGTCTAGGACCATTTGATTGAGCATCAGAAGGCACGAACCCTCTGATCCCCAATTTTCCCCAAATCAAACCCCTAATTCAATACTAGGTGGTTCAATCTCTAACAATCTTTGATCCCATGGTCAATTCAACCGTAGGATCTTTAATTCAATACCCCTAGAGAAATCTAGGACCATTTGATTGGGAATCAGAAGGCACGAGACCTCCGATCCCCAAATTGCCCAAAACTGAACCCCTAATGTAACTTTTGGTGATTCAATTCCTCACAATTTCTCATCCAATGGTCAAACCGACCGTTGGATCTTCAATTCAACCCCTCAAGATCAATACAGGACCATTTGATTGAAGATCAAGCCTCATTCGGCTCACGATCAACAAAACCCTAATTATAGAGCCCTACGAGCATCATACTCACATCCGGGCCATTTAATCCCACCCTAAAGAGTGCACACTCCACTCTCTGGCCCCGAACCAAGTTTGGGGACCCAAAGTTTCAATCCCCATTCAAGATCAATGGTTAGATTTCACCCAATCATCGATCTAACGCGATCGCATGATCGTACGGCCCCATAATAGGGCAGACCACCACCATAGGCCCACCACTGCGGCCCCACACCTTCTAGAAGGGCACACTGCCGTAGAACACAAGTTCCCATGTGTGATGATGAGAAATCATCACAAATGTGGGATAACTGTGCCTACGCTGGCCAAACCAGCGTGGAGATCTTGCTTTCGGCTCTGTAGTATCCTGCAGCCCCCTACAGCTGAAATCCAACTGCCTGATGGAACATGAGTCCACGCTAGCCATGCCAGCGTTACCCCCACCTGCCATGCCAGCGTGTGTAAGGCAGCATGCCCTTTTGCCACTTTTGGACCATTTTACCCCATCAAATGAGGTAATTCCTTCATCAAACAAAGCCTAAATGCCCTCCACATCCCATGTGACCAAAATGCCCCTCCAAATGACCATTTTACCCCTAAAAGTCCATGTTTTCCTATAAATAGCCCACATTTCATCCATTAAAGGTTCCCATCCAATCTCTAAGCCAAGCTAACCCTCAAATCCTCTAATCCCTACCCAAGTTCATCTTTCCCACATACAATTAGGAAGCCCTAATCCATCCCATCTTTACACCAAGAATTCCCAACCTATACACAAACCATTCCATCCAAAGAAAACCATCCTAAACACCAACCCAATTCCATCCATCACAAAAAGAAACCTACCACACATACTCTCAAAAACCCTTCCACACAAATTTAGGGGTTGTTCTTGAAGGAAAATCCAAGGGTTGAACCATCCAAGTTACATTTGGATAGCATAAAAGAGACACAAATTCTGCTGCAGTTTTACTACAGAAAGACTGTCAATTTCATATCTTCTGGCTGGCAATTTCACTTCTGCTGACTGGTAACTCCACTGTTACCACACTTTCCTTCCCTATCTCACTCCACCACCTTCCAAGCACACTTGGAACCATCAAAGGAGCATCTCAAAAGGGGATTTTCAAACTTAGGAGAGGAGCACTCAAGCCTAACTTGTTCAAAGCTAAGGTGAAATCACCTACACTAGGTGAGTCCCCTTTTAGAATTCATTCCTAAGCTTTCTTAGTTTAATTTCCTATTAAGCTTACCATTATTTCTTGCAACCTTAATATGTGATTGTTGCCCTCCCTACCTTAGCCCGAGTATGTACATGGGTCTCCTAACACGTGTCGTGAAGGGATCAACTCTTGTATGGTGGGTTAAAGGCAGGGAGACCCTAAACCACCCAATGCTTGCAAACCATTCCAATAGGTTGCTAGCACCTACTTTCATTTTCTTTTATTGCATGTGAGCTTGCATATATGATGTGTGAAATGGAAATTTAAGCATGTCAAAAGGTTGAGATGATGTTTAAACAAAATCAAATTTGGCAAGGTTAGGTTCATGCATGCATTCATATTGTTTATACTAACCTCTTCTTGTTTCCTTGTTGGTAATCATAATCAACTTGAACATAAAACCCCCTTGGCTATGGAGCTTAAATAGACTTAATTGAATAACCCCATGCTTGGATAAATGAACAAATACAAGGACTTGGACAAACCCATTCAAAATGGTTACTAACTTCTAACTTGCTAACATACTAACCACGGCTACGGCCCCTCCACACTCATGATATGAGGCGCAGTAGGCTTCTTTTTTCTTTCTTTTATTTTGAGGTTGAATCCTCTGGGTTGTGGTCATTGCGACTCTTGCCCCTAAAAATTCTAACTATTTATTTCCCGCTTTATTTACCGCTTTATTTAGAGGCTATGGCTTTTCGCTACCCTCCGGGTTGTGGTTGTCGCGACCTTTTGCCCCAATACTTGAGCACTTTTCATTTTGTGGTCACTTGACCCTTTTTACTTCATGTACATATACTTGTGCTTTTCAAAGCAATAAACATCGCATTCATGAATTCCAAACCTTGCCAAGGTTGATTATGCTTATATATCTTTTGACATTTTCGATGTGTTTATCGTAGAATTTCATGCTATGTTGATGTTTCAATTCTATTCCCATGTGAATAAGGTTCAACTAATGTCTTGAGATAATTTACCATGCTGTGGATAGAGAGTTCACAGCATCAAGTGCTTAAAAACTCATCCATAGCATAATAGTTTATTGCCATCAAATGGACTTGATCAATAGAGCCGCCAGATTCCAATGAATCACCCCGCCCCGAGTTCAGGAACTCTTGCGTGTCCCTATGTCATGTAGTAAAATCTCAATCCTTAGGAGATTTAGTTGATTACACTTTTATTCAATTAATTCAAGTGCACACTAAGTTTGGATGAAATTCCTCTCGAAACACCATCTTTAAGCTCCAAGAGCTCCAAGTACTTTTTCAAAAAGTCTTTTAGAATTGAAAGTGATTCTTTACATCTTAAATCCTTGCTAAAAGATTCATAACTGTGTGGAACCTTTTTCCCACCAATCATTTTTTTACAACAATACCATTTTTATCAAATAAAGATTTTTGATTAAAAAAGAACCTCTTGTCAACAAGTAAGTTGTTGACACGCGTATTGTTTTCAATTGACGAGTTCATTCCAAAAATGGCTCGAATAAATCGTTTTCATTAAAAAGGGGCACGTGCCCTCTTTTCACAGACGTGATCCTAATCAAATCAAATTTTCCAAAACTATCACTCCATGTAGGACTTCCCTTCTAGCATGGATTGAGAATCATAAAATTTCACTTTTACTTTGTTTAAACAAAATTCCTTTACACTTTGAAAGTGTTCTTTCCTCAATCAAACACATTTTCTTCCTTCAAAAGGAACCCCTGTCTTTAAAAGGCAATATTTTCCCTTCGAAAGGGAATATCCTCTTCATTTCAATAGCTTTCAAAAAGCATCCTTTTTCTTTACCCATTCCTCGACTTCAAAGTTCCGAGCTTTTTCCAGATCCCAAAAGAGGTTCGCACTTGATATTAATTCTTTAAAAATGGATTCACATCATTTCCATTTCCATCCTTTCATAAAGGATTGATTTTTATCACTGCAAGATAATGGCATTTTAGAGTTAATCAATTTGGCTTAAGATACCTAAGAGAAATAAGGCGAATTTGTGGTCCTTTCAAACAAATCTCATTTACAAACACCTTAAGGCATACTTTCTAAACATCAGCCCTTTCAAAAGACTTTGTTTTAATGCCTTTAAGGATCTCTTTTCAAATAACAAATTCACCACCCTTCAAAAGGGTATTCTATGTCAAATCATTTGTATAGGAAATCAACAATACCAAATGGGATTTTAATCAGAAACATCATTGAAATCAGGGAACCATTGGATTCCAACGAGCGATGTGGGGTGCCTCACACCTTCCCCACTTGTAACCAAACCCCCTTACCCTCAATCTTTAGTCTTACAGACCACTAGGAGTTAAACAATTTCCAAATGGACCTCAAATGGACCCGTTTTATGATAAGACCTCATATGGACTTATTTTTGGGATCTCGGATGACCCCACTTTCTAATCAACCATAGGATGCCCAATCACGTCCTCAAACCCCTGATTGGTGGTGACTCCATAGCCTTGATAATTCTAGATATGCTCGCATGCCTAGGACAGTCAAGGCGCCCTTGAACTGAATCCATTTTACCCAACACCACCTAGCACCAAAACAGATCACCCGGGGTCGTCCCAAAGGCCATGAGGGAAAATGCCCTTTTCCCTTCCTCCTTTTTGGGGTAGCGACAGCATGGTGACTCCACTGGGGATCTTGTAGGTTTAGTCCCATGTGATTTTATCGATGTTTCTAAAATCCCCTTTGGAATTGTTAATTTCTTATACAACCTAGATAAGACTAATGTCTTCTGTTATTATTCATGATTGATTTACAGATTTTCTAATAGATTACTGACTACCTCCTTTTTCTCTTTTTGTGGGGTGCGTGGGTCTTTATTCTTTCCAGCATTTATTTACTTTCTTAAGTATTTAATTGCTTTCCTATATAATTGATATACTCAAATGCTGTATCATGCCATGTGAATGTATATCATCCTTTCCTTAAATATAACTGTTCACTTCATGAATACATGCATACTTTGTTTTATTTGGACCTGGGCATGCTAAAGTGTCCAACCTTGCAGGATAGCAAGGGGCGAATGTAGGTGTATGCTCCGTCAGATGGTTTGTACATCGGGCAGTTGTGTGCATTGAAAAGCCCTTGTTAGGATTATGCCCTAGTGTTGGGAATCGAACAAGAGGGAAAAATACAAAGGCGGAATATAAAAATTTTTCCTACGATTCCACAGCCCATGAATCTAACTATGCATAACACAAAATCAAACCCTAACTACGAAGAGGGTTAGAACACTTACAGAATTTTTTGTCTTCTCCTTTTTGCTCCAAGCTTTGAATCCGGACAGCGGTGAATGAGCAGCCCAAGTGTGCTGCCTCCAACGGTATCCACACCTAGCTAGAGCTTCAAGCCTTTTCTTTCTTCTTCCTTGTTGTTGCTAGAGGTGGAGAAGAGAGAGAGAGAGAAGAGAGCCTCCAAGGGGCTGGACGGCTAGGGTTTATTGTGCAAGCCTATTATTCCATGTCACACATAAGTGTGACTTATATAGGCAGCCCACTAAAGGGGGCTGGCCATGGGGAAGAAACCCTAATAGGGTTATGTGTAATTACACTTAATTGCACATTAACCCCTATTATTTGTATCAAATACAAATAGGCCTATAAAGAACTATTCTTTATTCACTAAAACCCTTTCTCTCATAGACTTTAAGCCCTTCTTGCATGATCAGTGTGTGACCCATTGGGTTCACATCATTAAGTAGTAGGAATAGCACGAGGTGTGCACAATGGAACTCTTTCCATTTAGGGTCTAATTGGAACTCCTTCCAATTCCCTAATTGATTATAACTCACTTATATCAATTAGGGCTTCTACTAACCATGAGTAACACCTAGTGTCACACCCCAAACCCAAAAGATTGGATTTGACGACATGATTGTCATAACCCACATAAGACTACGTCCTACATAGGCTAGACCACTTAACAAAATCAACCTCTAATAAACTTGTCTCCAATAATCCATCCACCCTAGCTCTTTATACGCGGAAGCCACTCACATCAAGCTATTCATCTGTGGGGAAAAAAATATAAGGGGTGAGCATAACGCTCAGCAAGAAAACATTACACAATATATACAGGAAGAGGTCAAGCATATTCGCACGATTGATTTAAAAACATGAGTAACAAAACGATAGAGTTTTACAATAAATCATTTCTTTCAATTCAGTAGACATATAAACTTTTAGAAATAATTCTCTTGCTTTCAATTCGATAAACAATGACACTGAAACACTTTCGATAACAATTCATTCGATAAATCACTTCAAAATCACTGATCGATAATACAAATCAATAAAACACTAATTCGTATAAGTACTTCCTCTGGCTAGACTCACATTCAATAGGCGCCCATCATCGTGGGACTTTACACTACATCAGTACTGATGACCAACAGTATTAGAATCCCCTGCTGGCACGGACCAATTTTCCAACAGTATTAGAATCCCCTGCTGGGACGGACCAATAATCTAACCAGAGTTCACACTTATACAAAAAAAAACATTTGGCAAATATCTTTCATAATTAAAATAGATTCAAACACATATAAAACAAGTTCAATAAAATACTATTTTTGCTTGACCCACAGTACATAAGGAATAACACATTGATAATGAAACGATTTTGAAAACAATTGTCCATAAATCATTGGCTCAATAAAGAGGAATAAAAATAAGATTTATTTTTATTTAATCAAAGAGGGCGATACATTGTGTAAGTTCCCTTACCTCAAGCCAAACTTTCAACAATTCAAGCGATCAAACTCCTAACAATCCCAACGCTACTCAGAACCTAAAATCAATAATATTATTTATCAATAAATCATACTTAAACTAAAGGGTCTCTCCAACTAGATAGTGCGTTAAGGGTTTAACGTATAATTCTCATGGCCTTATAATGCTTACTATATTTAATATAATTAATATGTACACTAACGTGGCATTAAAATAGACTCATGTTAAATTATAAGTATAACACAGAAAAGTTACCAGTCCCTCCGAGGTAAGTTGACTGTCAACAGATGTGAAGTTGACAGTCAGAATGTAGTAACACAGCAGCAGATTTCTGTATTAACTTCCTATGCTACCCAAAGCAAAAGCAAAAGTTCACCCACTGATTTTCCCTCAAAATCAGTCCCTAAATCTGTGGGAGAAGTACTTGTGGAAGGGTGTACATGGGATGTAGTGGTGGAAGTGGTGGAAACCACCATTTTTGCCATTCCTTGTTACCCAAACCCAAAAAAAGAGGTTTTTGGTGGTTGGATGATCTTGTGCAGTAGCTATGAAGGGGTTTTTTTTTTTTTTTTTTTGAGTGGTGGTGATGATGGTTTAGTGGTTTTAGAAGTGATAGAGATGGAGGATTGGATTAGAGAAGAAAATATTGATAACACAGTAAAGTTACCAGTCAACAGATGATAAGTTACCTGTAAACAGACACGAAGTTGGCAGTCGACTCGTGCAAAACAGCAACAGCTCCTTTCTTTATCCTTCTCTCTTGCTTTCTTTTCTTTTTTCTCTCTTTATATTGTTTTCAGTCAAAAGAATATAAATATTCCCTAAAGGTTTCTTATATAGGGTGCAAGTTAATCCTAACCTAATTAGGATTACCTTCAAAGTTAGTATTTGATTAGGATACGAACACTATCTCTCATTGATTAGAAAACAATCACTTTGTTTGGTTACAAAGTTGAACGTGTTTGAGGTTAATCCTAAATTAACTCATACGTTTAAATCTAATTAAAGGCAATCAATTTTATAGTTAATTAATTAAACCTAAGAAAAATTCGGGGTATTACACCTAGCATATGGCTCATGGTGTGGTCCTTAATGAAGTGAATAGTCATTTACAAAGAACCCTTCTGTTATAGTTTATAGGTTACAATTGCATCCTTCCTTCAACACAATGTCTCCAATTGAACTAATAGGACATGGAAGTCTGTCAAGTCCCTAGTTCAATTACTTTATACTCATCCATAGATATCAACTCATTGATGAACTCATGAAACTCTTTTCATATTCATCCTACCATGGCCATGGATTTAATGAGTTATATTATGAATGCTATATGAGACATTCTCTCTCTTTTTCCTGAGAGTGATGGATCCCTTGTTGATCACTCACATGCCTTCATACACATAGTAGTAGGGCCAATGAACACCTTTGCAAACCCCTGAATAGGATTTGCACTTAGTGTTATCAAACTTCTAAAGCTACATGCATAAGGCAACTATGGTGTCTCAGTCTAAGGATTACTTGTACCACTATAACAATGAGAAACTGATTGACAGGCAGGGTAAAACTCCATTCATTTTATCTCATATCTTTGGTCACATTCAGTGTACCTATTCTTATAATAGGCACCCACTTGTTGGCTGTAGTGTCTCCACACAAATAGCTTGAGACTAGCTATCCTCCTATAGAGTCAACCTAACAAGTGTTGGTCCTATGGTTCATTACTGTCCATCATAGTGAACCTTCAACTAGGAATGCTTAAGGAGTTTAGTACAGAGATATATCTATAGTCTCAAAATTACAACTCTTTGTAATTCCATATTCTCAACTCTAACTCCATGGACATATTATGTAAATATAAATGATGCATATAAACATAATAGAATAAGCCCTTTTATTAAATCAATAATAAATGTGACATACATAAATGAAATCAAATGATTGTTCCTAATCCCTAAACAATCATCTCTATGATTGGCTCTAGGGCATAATCCTAACAATCTCCCACTTGCACTGAAGCCAATCGACCATGTATCGCATACTTATCTTCTTAAGATGTTGGTCTTAGACATAACCAATTATGTTTTAAAGCTTTAGTCAGTAGGTCTACAAAAACTTATGTAGATAATATCTTCTATAATGCATCTATTACCTCTTCCAATGATTCCTCTAATCACTTGGAATTGCCGCTTTATGTGTTTGGACTTTTGATGAGACCGTGATTCCTATACTTGAGATATAGACCCATTGTTGTCACAAAACAAGGTGTGGGCAACTCAATGGAAGGAACAACTCCAAATTCTAAATGAACTTATAGATCCAAACAGTCTCCTAAACAATGCGACAATTAATTCACCCTTAATAATGGAATCCACTGTATCTTTCATACAGTTCTTCCATTAAGTATTTCACCAACTAAAGTGAATATAAAATATACCCCATATGGATTATATCCAAATCCATATACCCATCTACTATGAGTTTACAATTTCCATATACAATCCAATATTCCAAATTTGAATTGATTGATAACTATTTGTAACAATTACAACATAATAGATATCAGGTTCAATACATAGTGTAGAATAAGGCTTCTTAACACTTTAAGAACCTTACTTGTGTTATCCTAGGGCACATGCCCTTGAATAATGAATTCTTATCTGAAGTAAATCAGACCTCCCTTAGAATTTTCCATGTTGAACTCCTTCAACATTTCAACTATGTTTGATGATTTAGAGATACTTAGCAATCTATATGATCTATCTCTATAGATCTTGTTGGATGCTTCTGCCAAATCTTTCATGAATTAGTTTTTCTCCAAAAACCAAAACGATTAGGATGTCATTCATATATCATTCATAATGATTAGGATGTCATCTATACTTAGGATAAAGAAAAACGATCGCACTCCCACTAACCTTTAATACACTCATGGTCCATCTATACAATGAGAGAAATCAAACAATTTGATTACTTCAAATTTATAGATGTTCTAATTATGAGAACCTTGTAGTCTATTAATAGACTTCTATAACTTACACACTTTTATGGTTTTTCACCATTTGATATAACATCTTTATATCCTTTTTGACATATCTCATATTCAAAATGTGTGTTTATAGATAACAAGATCCAAATGGATTTCAACATAACTATTATCAAACAAGTTTCTTTATAGACAACTTTTTGCCTATGTTGAAAACATTCTTAAATAGCCAAGCCTTTTAGGTCTCTACCTGTTCATATTGGATTTAATGACTCTTAGTCATTTCTCAAGTTGATGTCAAACATCGCCTAATCATAATCAATAGGATTATCTTGGTGATCTTTATCACCAAAGAACAATTCTTTCACATTCTAGTAGAGATACAATATCTCTTTTATGTTAAGAAATATCCAATTTGATCTATGAAAAGATTGTAGTGTAGTTAAGGGTTTTTGTCTCAACAGAGACAAGGGTTGGATCTTTGTTCGTTTGTGGCTTTACAGACAATTCTATAAATTCTATCTACTTTTGCATCTTTCTTGAATGAACTCTTTCTCAAGAAAATCCAGCAAACATCCTAATGGACAACTTTTGTTCATTAGGGTAATAGAAATACTATCCCAACCACTTTTGGGATATACCACAATTTAACACTTACTTGACCTTATTTCCAGATTGTCTACATTATGTTTCTAGACATACGTAGCACAAGCCCAAGCCTTAACTTCTTTAAGTTGGGTTTCTTCCCATATCATATCTGATATAATTGGGACAAAACTGGAGTGAACCCTAAATTATCAATATGTAGCAATTTTAAGGTATATCCTAGATGGATACATTAGTAAAACTCATCATGGATCAAACCATATCTTAATAGGGTTCAATTCATTCTCTTAGATTCACCGTTGAGCTATGGTATTCTAAGATGAGTCTACTGTAATTGAATGCATGCTCTACATGATTATATACATCACAATGTATTAGTCAAATTATAAATGTAACTCTTTCACTTCACCAAGTAAAAGATGGGTTTGGTCATCTCATAACCAAGTCATAATCGTTACATTTAAATGAGAGTCTCTACATCTCTTGTATTCTTGGAATACGTTGCATTCACTCTAATTAGTCATTTGAATTCGGAAATCAAATTTCTAGAATGTCTTAAATGACTTAGTTAAGAAATAAGTTCCCAAAATTAATCTAGCAACTCTTGCTCTATTAAAATTTTTAAAGGTAACTTATTATCTACTTAACTTTCTGCTTCAATTTAGATTATACTAGAATCCAAAAACCAAGAAGCAGAACTAACCAACAATTTAGTTTAGAGCATGAACCAAAACTTCAAAAGTTTGGTTCTTCTAGAAAGACTGATACTTTATCAAGTTCCCTTTACAATACCTTATATTTACTACAAAATAATTATATTTCTTTGTCTTTGACTTTTCAAGACTTGCTTTCCTCTATGCTTCCATTTTAAATCACATCTAGCTTCTCAAGCTATTCTATGTGATTAATCATTTTTCAAAAGAATGATTATTAATAAACAACTTTTATTACATCCTAGTCCAGAAGAAGTCCTTTACAAGTACTATACTTTATAGTATTATTTCACTCATAATACAACCTTTGTATGTGATGTAGGGCATCAAAGGCACTTGCATTGACTAATTTTGCTTCTGAAGCTCATTAGTCATCAATACTATCATATAGCATGGCAACAAGATGCCAATTGCGCATAGTGTCTTTTTCTTCTTAGGATGTTTTATGGAGGGCCTTTAATAAAAGGCCTAATAGCATATAAACAATCTTTTGAAATTGAGAACAATTCTCAATTTCCTAAGTCAATCAAAGAAATCGGGTTTAGTCAAACTATCAATATCCTATATTAGGAAATAGGGGTTTTGAGGTGAGTACTTAGGTAATCTACATAAACAAAGAATTAGATTTCATTTTTATCCATAATGATTGGGTCTTTAATCATATGGTACCTCCCACTATTTTATCAAATTCCATACACCCTCTAATGGAATTCGGGAATCTCATTCCTAATGGGGATTGGGGTCCCACTGTGACCTAGAAGCCTCACATGTTAGTTTCTTGACTTCTAACCCACAATAAGAAGACAACTCTTTGTCTATTGCTTCATAAGCAAGTTCCAATCATTTTGCCTCTAGGGAACATACACCTCACATGTTAGTTTCTTGGAATACTTCCCTAGTTAAGTTAAACCCATCATTCACACAGGTATGTTTCGCCAAATATATACCTCACATGTTAGTTTCTTGGTATATACCAGTTTAGGCACCCCATGATATCTCATATGTGATAGTTTCAAGTAATGTCTTTAACATGGGTAGCTCCTACATGTCTGCAGCCAGGTACCCACATTAAGGGACGTTAGATGATCCTATAATGATGGAAGGCAATGAAGAATTCATTCCCCAATGACTTCTCCATTTTCAACTTAATATTAAATAAGAGGGGTTTTAAAGGGTCTCATCAAATTAACATGCATCCTATGTATCAAAATTTAAATATATAAATTATGCTATTTATAATCGTACATCTCATGCTATTATAAATCATACATTGCATGCTATTATATATCAACATATATAAAGTACCATATTTTGATATTAGTCCCTAAGTGAATAGGTAACATATACCAAACTATGGTATTGGAGCTAAAACAATTATCTCATAAATTAAAGCTCCCACTATGATGATTATGGACTTTAAGAAGATTCAATCCAAGCCAATAGATTGAATCCTAGGTCTATGGTGGGTGTAGGTGATTGTGAAATAAACCATTCATAACATGCATGCTTTCTTGAAAAACTTCTCTAAGCTTTCAAGTCCTTTAATCTGCTCCCTTGACTTGATGGTCTCCACCATTGGCTTGTTGGGCTCTATCATGCTCCTTTGGGTCCACCATGCTCCTTAGTGCGCTCTCGATTACATAACATTTACATAATTTAAAGAAAGGGATACATAAGGGGAATGTGGGGTACATAAGAGAATGATAGAGAGAGAGGGAGAGGGAAGGTGGCATGCAAGCCCCAAATAAATTACATCACCTTAATAAAATTTCAACTCTTGTAAATAATAACATCCCATTCATAAGACGGCCAATCACAATTGGTTTAAAGGGTATAGTCCATAATCATCATCCAAACACATACATACAATCTCATTGCATAATGTAAAGAAAAACTGTAAGCATTAAAACATATGGGCATTATGGTAATTCTCTTGAATGATTTACATTAATCTCATTAATGCATCCTAATCTTATTAGGTTTTAACAAAAATATCCATAATTAAATAAAGTCTTAACATTTAGGACATTACAGTTTCAATTAATCAAATTAATTTAAAACATGTAAAGTTTCCTAAAATAACTCTAATATCCAATATTAGGGTTTCCTTAATTAAACAAAACAATTTCATTTAATTAAGAATTTCCAGATTTTAATTTAATCCCTAATTGTGTTTTAAACCATTTAAAACATTATAAAATTAATCAATATTAATTAAATAATTAATATAGGAATTAAATAAAATCATTAAAATGATGAATTAGTGTATTAGGGTTTCCTAAAACCCTAAACCCTAAATGCATAACCCTAAACATTAAATGCCTTATGATTGGTCATTTAATGTCCAATCATTAAAACCCTAGGTTCAAACGGTATTTAATAAAAGGGATTAGGGTTTAATTAATGCCAAATAGGGTATTTATTACCCTTAATTAATTACACTAATTAGGGTTATCAAAACCCTAACCCTAGACATCATTAATGGTATTAATTATGCCCTAACAATTAATAACCATGATTGGTCATTTAATGACCAATCATTAACTCTTAATTAAGGTAATTAATATTCCAATTAGGGTTTTAATTAATGCCATAATGAAATTAGGGTTTCATCATTAACTCAAAATTAGGGTTTCATCCTTAACTCTATGCAGCCGTCACTACCAGGGGGCTGCCTGAGCTTGGCTAGGCTGCCATGGCCACCAACAGCTGTGGGAGGCCATGGCCAGTCATGGGAGAACATCCTAGGGGTGTGGGACAAGCCTCTGGATACGTGAGAAGTGGTGGAAGTGGCTGCCATCATCAAGAACAATCAGGGTTTCCAAAACCATTGCTGGAGCCATTGTTGCAGACCTTGAAGGTCACAATAGCTTCTAAATCCTTATCACTTTGACTCCTCCATTGAAACCAGCTTTTGTATCATGTCCCTACATGAAATACTAAGCTCATAGAAGAGGTTTGGATGATCAAATCATCACCAATTGTTCTAAACAATTAAAACAACAGTAGGCTGCCCAGAATTTGACAGCATACTGTCCATGGTCAGAAATTGATTTAAAACCCAGCAAGATGAATGAATTAGGCTACCAAATGAATTTTCCCAGTATCCTACATGTCTTAGGAAACTAATTCAATTGGTTTCATGCAATTTGGAGTTCCCTAACTCAAGTTCTAATCAAAACTCCATTGATGACTTTTCTGCAGAGAAAATCTGCTATGCTGTTCACGAAAAATTTTCAAACTTTTTGAATCTTTTTCCATCAAAACCTTTTTGAAACTTAAATAAAATCATATACACATGATATATAATGATCCTACAATGATCTTCCATCATAAATACAGCAGCTTTAATTAGAATTAATTGCAAGAACCTTAGGGTTCTAAAACCCAGATTCAGCCTCCATGGTGTTCTTCTCCTTTTTCCTTCTATTCTAGCATCTTAATCCAATTATGATGCATCTAAATGCTTGGGAACCTTTCCCTACCATGTCTAGAACATAACCCAAGTGATGGCAACCATTGCCATGCCTTTGATCTCCATCAACAACTCAAAGTTGTGGCTATTGCATCATTCCCGAGCAAAACTGTCTTTCCAGACAGCCTGTAGTAAAAAATTCATAACTTTCACTACAGAACTCGGATTGACGTACCGTTTGTTGGGTTGGAAAGCTTATTCGAAGAGCTTTCTAACCATATATGGCTCGAAAATTTTGGAGAAGAACTCTGAATTCGGCATGCAAAACAAGATGACGGTTTTTCATGGCAACCATGAAAACTGTTCATAACAGTTTTATAAAACCTTAGTTTCCTTATTCTTCTTCTCCAAACTCAAACCCTATGCAACCCATTGCATCCATGCCTACACTTAACCATCAATTAGAAGAGGAGTAGAAGAGAATTGACCTAGGGTTCCAAACCCTAGGTTCAGCCATGGAGGAAAACCAATTATGCAGAAACATTTTCCAGATTTTTGAATCATTCAACTACACCATAATTACCAGCCCATATGTATTTTGTATTATGCATAATGATGGCTTTGATACCACTGTTGGGAATCGAACAAGAGGGAAAAATACAAAGGCGGAATATAAAAATTTTTCCTACGATTCCACATCCCATGAATCTAACTATGCATAACACAAAATCAAACCCTAACTACGAAGAGGGTTAGAACACTTATAGAATTTTTTGTCTTCTCCTTTTTGCTCCAAGCTTTGAATCCAGACAGCGGTGAATGAGTAGCCCAAGTGTGCTGCCTCCAACGGTATCCACACCTAGCTAGAGCTTCAAGCCTTTTCTTTCTTCTTCCTTGTTGTTGCTAGAGGTGGAGAAGAGAGAGAGAGAGAGAAGAGAGCCTCCAAGGGGCTGGACGGCTAGGGTTTATTGTGCAAGCCTATTATTCCATGTCACACATAAGTGTGACTTATATAGGCAGCCCACTAAAGGGGGCTGGCCATGGGGAAGAAACCCTAATAGGGTTATGTGTAATTACACTTAATTGCACATTAACCCCTATTATTTGTATCAAATACAAATAGGCCTATAAAGAACTATTCTTTATTCACTAAAACCCTTTCTCTCATAGACTTTAAAGCCCTTCTTGCATGATCAGTGTGTGACCCATTGGGTTCACATCATTAAGTAGTAGGAATAGCACGAGGTGTGCACAATGGAACTCTTTCCATTTAGGGTCTAATTGGAACTCCTTCCAATTCCCTAATTGATTATAACTCACTTATATCAATTAGGGCTTCTACTAACCATGAGTAACACCTAGCATATGGCTCATGGTGTGGTCCTTAATGAGGTGAATAGTCATTTACAAAGAACCCTTCTGTTATAGTTTATAGGTTACAATTGCATCCTTCCTTCAACACAATGTCTCCAATTGAACTAATAGGACATGGAAGTCTGTCAAGTCCCTAGTTCAATTACTTTATACTCATCCATAGATATCAACTCATTGATGAACTCATGAAACTCTTTTCATATTCATCCTACCATGGCCATGGATTTAATGAGTTATATTATGAATGCTATATGAGACATTCTCTCTCTTTTTCCTGAGAGTGATGGATCCCTTGTTGATCACTCACATGCCTTCATACACATAGCAGTAGGGCCAATGAACACCTTTGCAAACCCCTGAATAGGATTTGCACTTAGTGTTATCAAACTTCTAAAGCTACATGCATAAGGCAACTATGGTGTCTCAGTCTAAGGATTACTTGTACCACTATAACAATGAGAAACTGATTGACAGGCAGGGTAAAACTCCATTCATTTTATCTCATATCTTTGGTCACATTCAGTGTACCTATTCTTATAATAGGCACCCACTTGTTGGCGGTAGTGTCTCCACACAAATAGCTTGAGACTAGCTATCCTCCTATAGAGTCAACCTAACAAGTGCTGGTCCTATGGTTCATTACTGTCCATCATAGTGAACCTTCAACTAGGAATGCTTAAGGAGTTTAGTACAGAGATATATCTATAGTCTCAAAATTACAACTCTTTGTAATTCCATATTCTCAACTCTAACTCCATGGACATATTATGTAAATATAAATGATGCATATAAACATAATAGAATAAGCCCTTTTATTAAATCAATAATAAATGTGACATACATAAATGAAATCAAATGATTGTTCCTAATCCCTAAACAATCATCTCTATGATTGGCTCTAGGGCATAATCCTAACACCTAGAGCCAATCATGGAGATGATTGTTTAGGGATTAGGAACAATCATTTGATTGCATTTAAGATTGTCACATTTATTATTAATTTAATAAAAGGGCTTATTCTATTATGTTTATATGTATCATTTATATTTACATAATATATCCATGGAGTTAGAGTTGAGAATATGAAATTACAAAGTATTGTAATTTTGAGACTATAAATATATCTCTGTACTAAACTCTTAAAGCATTCTTAATTGAAGGTTTACTATGATCGACAATAATGAACCATAGGACTAGCACTTGTTAGGTTGACTCTATAGGAGGATAGCTAGTCTTAAGCTATTTGTGTGGAGACACTACAACCAACAAGTGGGTGCCTATTACTAGAATAGGTACACTGAATGTGACCAAAGATATGAGATAAACTGAATGGAGTTTTATCTTGCCTGTCAATTAGTTTCTCATTGTTATAGTGGTACAAGTAATCCTTAGACTTGAGACACCATAGTTGTCGTATGCATGTAGCTTTAGAAGTTTGATAACACTAAGTGCAGATCCTATTCAGGGGTCTACAAAGGTGTTCATTGGCCCTACTGCTATGTGTATGAAGGCATGTGAGTGATCAACAAGGGATCCATCACTCTCAGGAAAAAGAGAGAGAATGTCTTATATAGCATTCATAATATAACTCATTAAATCCATGGCCATGGTAGGATGAATGTGGAAAAGAGTTTCCATGAGTTCATCAATGAGTTGATATTCATGATTGAGTATAAAGTAATTAAACCAGAGACTTGACAGACTTCCATATCTTATTAGTTTAATTAGAGACATTGTGTTGAAGGAAGGATGCAATTGTAACCTATAAACTATAACAGAAGGGTTCTTTGTTAGATACTTATTCACCTTATTAAGGACAACACCATGAACCATATGCTAGGTGTTATTCATGGATAGTAGAAGCCCTAATTGATATAAGTGAGTTATAATCAATTAGGGAATTAGAAGGAGTTCCAATTAGACCCTAAATGGAAAGAGTTCCATTGTGCACATCTCGTGCTATTCCTACTACTTGATTATGTGAACCCAATGGGTCACACACTAATCATGCAAGAAGAGCTTTAAAGTCTATGAGAGAAAAGGCATAAGCGAATAAAAGAATAGTTCTTAAGGGGCAAGGTTGTATAAGATACAAACTAGAGGGGTTATTGTGTAATTAGGAGTAATTACACCAAACCTATTAGGGTTTGAAGTCCCCTCCTTGGCCGGCCCTAGTGAAGGTTTTATAAAGCCTCCTATGATGTGATGACATCATCACTTGATCACTTTTTGGAGGCTCCCCAAGGCTGGCTAAAAATCTGTTGGAAATCGAACTAGAGAGGAAAAACTACAAAGGCGGAATTAAAATTTTTCCTATGATTCCCAATCCCATGAATCCAATTATGCATAATACAAAACAAAAACCTTAACTAGAAGAGGGTAGAATTACTTACAGTTTGATATGGTCTTCTCCTTTATGCTCCAAGATTTGTCTCCTGACAGCGGTGAATGAGCAGCCTAAGTGTGCTGCCTCCAACGGTATCCACACCTAACTTAAGCTTGAAGTATTTTCCTTCTTCTTCCTTGTTGTTGCTAGAGGTGGAGAAGAGGGAGAGAGAGAGATAGTCTCTTTAGGGCTGGACGGCTAGGGCTTGGAGTGTATCAAGTGATGATATGTCATACATCATCACATGATATATATAGCCCCCACTAAAGGGGCCGGCCATGGGAGAATCCCTTTTAGGGTTTTAATGCAATTTCTCTAAATTGCATTATAACCCCTCTAATTTATAGCAAATACAAATTGGGCCCTTAAAGAACTTTTCTTTAATCACTTATACCCTTTCTCTCATAGACTATCAAGCTCTCTTACCATGATCAGTGTGTGACCCATTGGGTTCACATCATCTAGTAGTAGGCATAGCATGAGGTGTGCACAATTGAACTCTTTTCATTAAGGGTCTAATTGAAACTCCTTCCAATTCCCTAATTGATTATAACTCATTTATATCAATTAAGGCTTCTACTAACCATGAGTAACACCTAGCATATGGCTCATGGTGTGGTCCTTAATGAGGTAAATAGTCATTTACAAAGAACCCTTCTGTTATAGTTTATCGGTTACAATTACATCCTTCCATCAACACAATGTCTCCAATTGAACTAATAGGACATAAAAGTCTGTCAAGTCCCTATTTCAATTACTTTATACTCATTCATTAATATCAACTCAATGATGAACTTATGGAAACTCCTTTCCATATTCATACTACTATGGGCCCATGGATTTAATGAGTTATATTCAATGAATGCTATATGAGACATTCACTCCCTTTTTCCTGAGAGTGATGGATTCCTTGTTGATCACTCACATGCCTTCACACACATAGCAGTAGGGCCAATGAGCACCCTTACAGACCCCTATAAAGATATGCACTTAGTGTTATCAAACTTCTAAAGCTACATGTGTAAGGCAACCATGGTGTCTCAGGTCTAATGATTACTTGTACCACTATAACAATGAGAAACTGATTGACAAGCAGGTTAAAACTGTTAGGATTATGCCCTAGAGCCAATCATGGAGATGATTGTTTAGGGATTAGGAACAATCAATTGATTTCATTTATATATGTCACATTTATTATTGATTTAATAAAAGGGCTTATTTATTATGTTTATATGCATCATTTATATTTACATAATATGTCCATGGAGTTAGAGTTGAGAATATGAAATTACAAAGGGTTGTAATTTTGAGACTGTAAATATATCTCTGTACTAAACTCCTAAATCATTCCTAGTTGAAGGTTCACTATGATGGACAGTAATGAACCATAGGACTAGCACTTGTTAGGTTGACTCTATAGGAGGATAGCTAGTCTCAAGCTATTTGTGTGGAGACACTACAACCAACAAGTGGGTGCCTATTATACGAATAGGTACACTGAATGTGACCAATGATATGAGATAAACTGAATGGAGTTTTAACCTGCCTGTCAATCAATTTCTCATTGTTATAGTGGTACAAGTAATCTTTAGACCTGAGACACTATGGTTGTCTTATACATGTAGCTTTAGAAGTTTGATAACACCAAGTACAGATCCTATTCAGGGGTCTGTAAGGGTGTTCATTGGCCCTACTGCTATGTGTGTGAAGGCATGTGAGTGATCAACAAGGAATCCATCACTCTCAGGAAAAAGAGAGTGAATGTCTCATACAGCATTCATTGAATATAACTCATTAAATCCATGGGCCCATGGTAGAATGAATATGGAAAGGAGTTTCCATGTTCATCATTGAGTTGATATTAATGAATGAGTATAAAGTAATTGAACTAGGGACTTGACAGACTTCCATGTCCTATTAGTTCAATTGGAGACATTGTGTTGATGGAAGGATGGAATTGTAACCTGTAAACTATAACAGAAGGGTTCTTTGTAAATGACTATTCACCTCATTAAGGACCACACCATGAGCCATATGCTAGGTGTTACTCATGATTAGTAGAAGCCCTAATTGATATAAATGAGTTATAATCAATTAGGGAATTGAAAGGAGTTTCAATTAGACCCTTAATGGAAAGTGTTCCATTGTGCACAACTTGTGCTGTTCCTACTACTTGATGATGTGAACCCAATGGGTCACACACTGATCATGCTAAGAGAGCTTGATTGTCTATGAGAGAAAGGGTATGAGTGAATAAAGAATTGTTCTTAAGGGGCAAATTTATATGGGATATAAATTAGAGGGGTTATTGTGTAATTAGGAGTAATTACACAAAACCCATTAGGGTTAGAAGACCCCCCTTGGCCGGCCCTAGTTGGAGGCTATTTAAAGCCTTTTATGATGTGATGACATCATCACTTGAAGCACTTTGGAGGCTCCCAAGTGCTGGCCGAAAATTTCACCTCTCTCTATCTCTTTCTCCTCTCTTCTCCTACTCTAGCATCAACAAGGGAAAGAAGGAAAGGACATCAAGCTCTAGCTAGGTGTGGATACTGTTGGAGGCAGTGCACTTGGACTGCTCAATCAGAAGACAAAGCTTGGAGCATAAAGGAGAAGACTTGTTCAACTGTAAGTGTGAACCCACGAAAAAGCGCGGCGCCCACAAGGGTTTGGCAAAAAGATAAGGGGTTTAAAGACAACAAACGAAAAGGAGTCGCCACCCTCATTTTTTTAAGGAAAAGAGGAAAACCATAAAAATGTTTTATTTTCAAAAACCACATGACTCCATCTTAAAAGGAAAGGCTAAGTCTTTGAAACCAGAAAATGGATTCGGGGGCTAAGTTACGATGTGGGAAGGTTCTGGGCAAAGCCCATAGGCACCCACATCGCCCGAGTTGGTCTCTTAATTTGATTGGGCTAATTTAATAACTTAATCACATGCAAAACAGTATCAATCAATAAAATACAGCATGCATAACATATATCCCATCCATCCATTTCATCCATGCATAATCAAACAAATAAAATAAAATAAAACAGAAAAAAGAAAAGAGAAGAAAAACCTAGGATACTTGGATCCTAGAATGGACTTGAGCCTCAAAACGAGCGCCTACGTACCATGCAGCGAAATACACGGATCAAAGTCCACGTAGTTCGAAAAGAATAGGGTTAAATCCTAATAGAGAGTTATGGTAAACCTTAGGTTTCCTTCCATAGTGATTTTCAAAGATAAAATGATTCTTAATAAAAAAAATCCAACAGAAGATATAAACTTTTAAAAAAGGGTGGAAAGAAGCCCTAGAGTTGACCATATCCCTTTATTAGAGAATAACCTTAGGAGGGAGAAGAGAAAAGAAAGGTTAAGAAAAGTGAATTAGGGCACTTCATACCCTACTTACCTTGTGCAATTTACTCCAAGCAATATCAAGCTTAAGCCATAGCGACCTTATTTGCAATAAGGCAACTATTGTACCTGTTTGCACCCTTACACGTGCTCAAAGCATATCAAAAAGGATAACATAACAATCTGGACAGAATAGTATTAAGGCTCAAAGTCATCCACTAATCATGTTATCAACAAAAACAGTGAATAAATAGAGACCTTAATGCAACCCTAATCTCATGTCATGCATAAAAACCTAAAAATCCACTACATGCATGCAAAAACTATCATAGTTATTCTATATATATCATATATATAACAACCATGAAGAAAAATAGAAAAGAAAACCTATTCTATCATGCTATAGGAAACTTGTGTGAATTTAGGGTTATCGAAACCCTAATTTCATAACTATGCATTAAAACATATGAAACGACTCTAACACATGCTCAAATCATCATGAATATCATTCATATCATATGTATTAAATAACAGGAGCATCAACTCATGACAACAATCACAGCGAATAGACTATATGAACTATGCATGATTTAAGAAGACAAAAAGAGTAACGCTTGCAAATCCTTAGTAAACTAAAGATTATCAAGCACATAGAACCATGAATCATCTTAAAATCATTCATATCATATCACAAAAGCATGGAATTAACCTAACATGTGGAGTTACAACATGCACTAGAACTATCATAGAAGAAGAAGGAGAAGGAGAAGGAGAAGACCTATATTCAGCATTTAAAAAGAGTGCTTACCTCTTGTAGAACTGTTGTCCCAATTATATAACCCTAGAGGGGGGGGTGAATAGGGTTATTGGCCAATTAAAAAGTTAATAGCAAACTCAAAAATCAGATTATTGCAAGTAAAGATAAATACAAGAACAAGCAATAATAAGGAGATAAAGAGTAAGAGAATGCAAACGATGTTAACGAGGTTCGGCCTTCCCGCCTACGTCCTCGCCTCAAGAGCTCGCTTGAGGATTCACCAATCCACTATCACTCTCCTTCAAGGTGGAGCAGCAAACCTTTACAACACCAAGTGTTCTTCACCAACACTTGCTCAAGACACACTCTTCAAGTGCTTACAAATGGGGTTTCTCTCAACCCTTGAATACAAGAAGATTTGAGTATGTTTTTGTGCTCAAGAAACTCTCTCAAAAGAGTGAATACACAGAAATTAAAAGCTCACTCAGCTATTGATTGTATCTCAATAAATGCTCACAAGTGAAATTAGGGCTTGTAAATGAATGATCTTGTTTGAAGCTCAATGAATGCTCATAAATGAGTTTAACTCATGTATATATAGCCCAAGGGGTCCAAATGACCGTTCTGTAGCAATAAATGCCGGGAAAGATGGTTTGGTGGGGCATTTAATGCTCAAAAGACCGTTTGAAAAACTAGCCGTTATTGTTCAGTCTCGAGGAATTCAGACGTCTGAAATCTATTTAAGACGTCTGATTCTGTTTAAGACGTCTTAATCAGGCGTCTTAAAAAACCAGAGGACTGATTTCTATAGAGGTTTTTCAAGGTCACTGTTCACGAGGGTTCAGACGTCTTAAACATGTTTCAGACGTCTTAAACCTCTTTAAGACGTCTTATTATCACGTCTTAAAAAACCAGAGAGGGTGCAAATTGAGGTCTATACATTTCAGACGTCTTAAACGTTTTCAGACGTCTTAAAGTCCATTTCAGACGTCTGATTTAGACGTCTTAAAAAATCAGAGAAGGTGTATATCAGGACTTCATACCTCAGACGTCTTAAGCCTATTTCAGACGTCTTAAACAAGATTCAGACGTCTTAAACAAAATTTCAGACGTCTTAATCAGTTTTCAGACGTCTTAAATATATTTAAGACGTCTTAAAACTCTGCATCAGAAAGTTGATACAAAGAGTTTAAGACCTGATTTTTAAGGGGTCATTCCAACGAGTCAAGAGACTCTAAACATGATCAAATAGGTTCTTTTTAGTTATTACCAAGTTAATGCATGAACCTAAAGCCCTTTAATCACAAATAAACATTTCTTGGGATCAATCTTACATTGAATCCTATTTGTCTATACTTGATCTTCATTTGGCTTTGACATGGATTCTTTTTGGTGTCCATTCTTGCGTTATGTCTTTGATTGATTCATTTGATTTGCTGTTGCTGGATTTTACCTGTCTTAAGCTTAATCTTAAAACCATTAGTACTTAAGACCCTCTTATGCATTGTTATCATCAAAATCAATGGTTGTGAAACCATTTGGGCCAACAATCTCCCCCTTTTTGATGATGACAATCCATAGATGTCTTTGGGAGGAAATAAATCAATTTGAATACAGTATTCATAGCATAAATCTCCCCTATCGATGTGCATAAGATAGAATTATTCATATAGCTACTCATACACGGAATTTCAGTATGAAATAAGCCAACATGTAAACCAACAGGCAATAAACCAACAGCTTAATATATCATATCATAACTCAAAGATGTGATATCATAAATCAAAGATGTGTACAATTATGTTTAAAGTTCATTATGCTGATAGTTCCCAAAAACCCATGTACACCCAATTCCCAAAACATCTATCAAAACAAACATTTATCTCCCCCTTTGGCAACATAAAAAAAAATCAGGAGGGTGGAGACAAGTGCTGCAGCTGCTGAGTCACGCGGCTTGGGAAGTCTTGACATCCTTGATATCCCCTGCCAGCTCATCAATACGATCATGCAGCCCCTCCAATTTCCGATGGACATACCCCTTTAAGTCGGTCATTTGATGGGAAATGGAAAGAAATAAATCCCGGATGGAAGGAGGATCAGATGAAGAGGGAATATGAGGAGGAGAGTGATGAGTGGGAGAGAGAGATAGAGGAGAGGCAGGCTCATCAGTGGAATGAAAAAGAAGAGGATCAAGGTCCTCAAGGGAGGGATCAGTGGTGGGAGGTGGAGCAGCTGAGGAGGAGGGTCGAGAGGAGGAAGAAGGGGTTAGACCCGTGGATTTTGGAACCCAAACATCATCCCTACACTCATAGCCCATAAGGCCGAGCATATAGGTTTCCAATCTCGTCCTTGTGGGACGGGATTTTGGTGATGATAGCATAGGTGAGAGGGACTTTGAAATGTTGAAAAATAAGAGATAGGGCAACACCATACGGAAGGGGGCTTTTGGCATGTTTGTGGGATGCGTGCATGTGATATATCATGAGGTGGCCGAGGTCGATGGGAGTGCTAGTGAGAATGCACCATAGTAGGCAGACATCAGTGTATGAGACATGATCCCGACTGCCACTACGAGGTAAGATGTTGTTGGAAATGATTTTATGGATGAGATTGCTTTCGAGGGTGAGTTTGTTGATAGGCAATTTGGACTCAGTGGTGATGGATGGATCATCACTGATGAGTTTGAGGGCGTCAAGGGGGTTAAAACCTTTGACACGAGGCCATTGGTTTTTGTCCTGAATCGCCACTCCACCCAAAGGCACAGAAAAAATTTGATTAAGAATTGTGGAGTTAAGGGAGATAGAAGTGCCGTGAACAAGGGATGTTCCGGTGCCTATCTTAGCCATATCAAAATTTGCATAAAAGAGTTGGACAAGGTTTGAATATTCGGGAAGAGATAGAGAGATGAAATCATAAAGCCCAATAGCTTGAAATAGAGAAATAATGTGGGGGAAGAACTTTGAGAGAAAATTGGGTTTGATTACCTTGGGGTATACTATTTTTCGATCCATGAATTTGTTAGGAAGAGATTGCGAACAGCCCCTGATCGATAAAGCATGGCATCGGTGAGCACAAATGGAGGTTGAGATGAAGGGACTTGTGTCTCGGGGGACCTTGAGGTGCGATATCGTCTGGCTCATTTCCGGAGTCGTAGTCCGGATGACCAGGAGGAACTCGAGCAGGTGGAGATGGAGGAATTGCTGGTGGTGGTTGCGGTGGTGCCGAGGAGCTCTGTTTCTTGATCCCGCGAGATGTACGGGGGGCCTTCCCTTTTCCCTTAGCAGTACCGGCGGCGGAGTGCTTCTTTCTGGAGGAGCCTTCGCCGGCGACGATAGATGGAGGTACCAACGGTGGTTGTGGAGGGATGGGATCCCCGTCTCTGTCGCGTTTGGTTCCCGTCGGTGGAACAACCTTCTTCATTTGCACCATGGCGGAAATGGAGATAGAGGTTGGGAGTATATAAGAGAAATGGAGAGAGAATGAGAGTTAGGGTTAGGTTTTGTGAGGAACGGAGAGGAGGAAGATGAGCAGTGAAGAAGATGTAAAGCCCGCGAGAAAGTTGAAGAGTTTTCAAAAAAAATTAGGGCAAAAAAAATTTATATACTGTACCAGATTCAGACGTCTGAACCTGATTCAGACGTCTGAAATTCACAGGATTGAAATGTCATCCCGATGATTTCAGACGTGACAACCTGTTTCAGACGTCTGAAACAGGCGTCTGAAAAATCCAGAGAGCCATAAATTTGATCAAATGCTGTTAGGATTTTAAGACGTCTGAGGGAGTTTTAAGACGTCTGATAAATCTTTAAGACGTCTGAAAGTGAAATAAGACGTCTTAAACATCTGAAACGAAATTTTTTTGAAAAATTTTCAAATATCAACACACATCATTACTCAAGCACATACCCAATTCACGTTTTATGAAATTAAACCTATCTTCCTGAAGAGGTTTTGTGAAGATATCCGCTAGTTGGTGCTCCGTACCAACAAACTCAATCTCAACATCTCCTCTTTGAACATGATCTCTTATAAAATGATGTCTAATTTCAATGTGTTTGGTTCGTGAATGCTGTATGGGGTTCTTAGTTAGATTAATTGCACTTGTATTATCACATTTATGGGAATATGATCATAATGAAGTCCAAAGTCCTCAAGTTGTTGTTTCATGTACAACACTTGTGCACAACAACTTCCGGCTGCCAATATTCGGCCTCAGCTGTAGAAAGAGCAACCGAAGTTTGTTTCTTGCTAAACCAAGAAACTAGGGAATGTCCAAGAAAGTGACAAGTCCCACTTGTGCTTTTGCGACCATCTTTGCATCCGGCAAAGTCCGCATCGGAATAACTAAGCATATCAAATGATGTGTATTTAGGATACCATATGCCAAGATTGATAGTTCCACTAAGATATTTAAATATGCGTTTAACGGCAAGCATGTGAGATT
Organism: Liquidambar formosana; assembly: GCA_039720395.1. Lineage (NCBI taxonomy): Eukaryota > Viridiplantae > Streptophyta > Magnoliopsida > Saxifragales > Altingiaceae > Liquidambar > Liquidambar formosana. The sequence continues at coordinate 7,493,802 of CM077831.1, forward strand.
CTTTAGGACATGATTGATATCTAGCACACAAACATACACTATACATAATATCCGGTCTACTAGCGGTGAGATAAAGTAAACTACCAATCATACCTCGGTATTTCTTTTGATCCACGCATTTACCTTTCTCATCTTTCTCAAGTTTGATGGAGGTGCTCATTGGTGTGGCGAAATTCCTTCCATCTTCCAATCCATACTTCTTGATTAAATCTTTGACATATTTGGATTGATTTAAGAAGGTTCCTTCCTTTGTTTGCTTGATTTGTAATCCGAGGAAGAAATTGAGTTCGCCCATCATGCTCATTTCAAATTCTTCTTGCATGACTTTAGCAAAATCCTCACACAAACTTACATTAGTAGAACCAAAGATAATATCATCAACATATATTTGAATAATAAGCATGTCCTTATCAATGGTTTTAATAAAAAGTGTGGTGTCAAGTTTTCCTCGTTTAAAACCATTTTTGATTAGAAAACCACTAAGTCTTTCATACCAAGCTCTAGGAGCTTGTTTCAAACCATATAAAGCTTTTGATAATTTGAATACGTGGTTTGGAAATTCATGACTTTCAAAACCGGGAGGTTGTTCAACATAAACTTCCTCCTCAATAAAACCATTTAGAAAAGCACTCTTGACATCCATTTGAAATAATTTGAAATCTTTATGGCATGCAAATGCAAGTAACATCCTAATGGCTTCAAGTCTAGCAACCGGTGCATATGTTTCATCATAATCAATGCCTTCTTGTTGATTGAAACCTTGGGCAACTAGTCGAGCCTTGTTTCTTACAATGGTACCCGATTCATCTTTCTTATTTCTATATACCCACTTGGTGCCTATAACACCATGGTCATGTGGTCTAGGAACCAAGGTCCAAACCTTGTTCCTTTCAAATTGGTTAAGTTCCTCTTGCATAGCTAGTATCCAAGATTCATCACTTTCGGCCTCATTTATATTCTTAGGTTCAATTTGAGATAAAAATGCAAGATGATCACATATATTTCTCATAGAAGAACGAGTTCTTACCCCACGTGAGGGTTCACCTAGGATTTGATCCTTAGGATGATTCCTCACAAATTTCCAAGTCTTGGTGACATCCGGATGAAGCGGAGTGTCTTCAATTTCTACTTCTTCTTCCGGTTTCTTGATTTCAATGACTTCATCTTCTTCCTTCTCTTTGCCTTTGTCTTGTGGATCTTGCTTGTTATTAAGATTCAAGTTCTCAACTTGTTCTTGCAAGCTTGTACCTATATCATCATCATCATCCACATTTCTCTTGGGAGCAAGAGGGTTAGTTTCATCAAATACAACATGCATTGATTCTTGAACGGTTAAAGTTCTCTTATTAAACACCCTATATGCTTTGCTCTTCATAGAATAACCAAGAAACACACCTTCATCGGATTTAGAGTCAAATTGGAAAGTTTATCTCTATCATTTAATATAAAGTATTTACAACCAAAAACTTTAAAGTAACCTATGTTAGGTTTCTTATCATTCCATAGTTCATAAGGAGTCTTACCAAGTTTAGATCTTAATAGCACTCTATTCATTACATAACATGAGGTGTTAACTGCCTCGGCCCAAAAGTATTGAGGTAATGAATGTTCATTAAGCATGGTTCTAGACATTTCTTCAAGTGTTCTATTCTTTCTTTCAACCACACCATTTTGTTGTGGAGTTCTAGGAGCGGAGAAATTGTGATCAAAACCATTTTCGTCACAATATTGTTCAATATCCTTATTGACAAATTCACTCCCCCTATCACTCCTCACATGAGTAATGGTATAGCATTTCTCATTTTGGACTCTTCTACAATATGCAATAAATGTAGCATGAGTCTCATCTTTGTGTGCAAGGAAGAACACCCATGTATATCTAGAGTAGTCATCAACAATTACAAATGCATAATGCTTCCCTCCAAGACTTGCAATAGCAATAGGTCCAAATAAGTCCATATGAATAAGTTGCAAAGGTCTAGTAGTTGAAATATGAGATTTTGTTTTGAAAGAAGACTTGGTTTGTTTTCCAAATTGGCATGCACTACAAACACCATCTTTTGAAAACTTTGCTTTCGGTAATCCTCTAACTAGTTCATGCCTAGAAAGTTTTGAAATCAAATCCATGCTAGCATGTCCAAGCCTTCTATGCCATAACCAATGATTTTCATTTAAAGCGGAGAAGCAATGTACATTTTGTAATGCGATTTCTTCAAACTCTATAGCATAGATGTTACCAATCCTATATGCAACGAATAGGGTCTTATCATCATCCTCAATTATGCATTTATTTGATTTAAAAGTAACTCTATAGCCTTTATCACATAATTGACTAATGCTAAGGAGATTATGCTTTAAGCCATCAACTAACAAAACATTTTCAACACAAAGTGAGGAATTCTTACCAACCTTTCCAATGCCAATTATCTTACCTTTGGCATTGTCTCCAAATGTCACGTAGCCACCATCCTTGGGCTTCAAAGAGACGAACTTTGATCTATCACCCGTCATATGCCTTGAGCAACCGCTATCAAGAAACCATTTCTCATTGCTTGATGACTTCAAGCATACCTACACAAGTTCAAGTAACTCTCTTTGGTACCCATACTTTCTTGGGTCCATAGGGGTTAGCCATAGGAGGTGAGGTTCCCTTAACTACCCACACCCTTTTGGTGAAACCATTCGATCTTCTTCTCATGTTACAAGTATAGACGTTGTGTCCTTCCTTATTACAATAAGTACATGAGATTTTAGGTGTGCTAGGAACCTTAGGCTTAGGAAAGAAGTTAATGTAAGATTTTTGTTTAACATGTTCTTGATAACCAATTCCGGCCTTGTCAAAGCACCATCTTTGACTAGTTAATATCTTATCCAAGTTATCCCTTCCATTGGTAAACCTGGCCAAGGTATTAGTCAAGTCTTCAATCTTTTCTTTCAATGAAGTATTTTCACTTTCAAGACTAGATTGAGAGATGGTAGGGGGTGAGTCTATCTTGCTTTTCAATTCTAAATTTTCATTTTTCAAAGCATTTAGTTCTTCTTGAAGAGATGAGATATTCTTTTTCAAATCATTGTTTTTGTGAGAAAATCTTTTTAATTCGAGAAAAGTATCTTCAAGAGCATCTTGTAGTTCTTCATAAGTAGGAGGTTCTTCTATAGGATAATCAATAGAGTTAGGTTCGATTACCTCATCTTCTTTTGCCATGAGACAAAAGTTAGCAACCTCTTGATCGCATGAAGCCTCCTCATCTTCTTCATCACTATTTGCTTCATCATCCCAAGTGACGGTGAAAGCTTTCTTCTTGAATTTTCTATTGTCCTTGAAGTTGTTGTTGTTGTGACTTGTCTTGTTGTAGTTGTTGTTGAGTTGAGGACAATTTATTTTGATGTGCCCGGGCTTCTTGCATTCAAAACATACTTGTGGTTCTCTATTTGAGGTCTCTCCTCTATTTGGAATCCTTTTGGAAGAGTCACCCTTGTTGAATTTCCTTCCTTGATTTCTTCTAGAGAAGAACTTTTTGAGCTTGTGAGATATAAATGCAATGTCCTCATCTTCCTCATTTTCACACTCTTCACTTTGTGGTTCTTCTTCATCTTGTGATGCCTTGAGAGCCATGCTCTTGGGAGTCTTTCCTTCATCAATTTCACGAGCTTTGAATGCGAGTTCTTGTGTGACTAAGTTTCCATCAAGATCACTCAAGGTCATTGATGATAGCTCCTTTGATTGAAGTAGAGTGGTGGTGAGGACATCCCATTGCTTAGGCAAGCTCCTAAGAATTTTTCTCACCAATTCAGAGTTAGTGTAAATCTTTCCAAGAGAACTCAAAGGATTAATAATTGCATTAAATCTAGCAAACATATCTCTAATAGATTCATCCTTTTTCATTTTGAACATTTCATATTCACACACAAGCATGTTAATTTTTGCTTCTTTTACTTGGGATGTTCCTTCATAGGTTACCTCCAATGTGTCCCATATCTCTTTGGCACTAGTGCACCTAGAGATTTTGCTAAACTCATCATTAGTTAGAGCACAATATAACAGCCCAATGGCTTTAGAATTAAGTTCAAGGGATTTGTGATCAGCTGTGGTGTATTCTTGTGGTACTTAGGAAGTGTAACTCCATCTACCACTTTAGTAGGGATCAAGGGACCCTTAGAAGTGATATTCCACAGCTCATAGCTAGTGGATTGAATGAAGATTTGCATTCTAATTTTCCAGAAATTGTATAGAGATGCATCTCCATTGAAAAGTGGTGGTCTATTGGACGATTGTCCTTCGGTGAATCCGTTACCACTATAGTTGGCCATATCGTTCCTCGCAAGACAAATATGTCAAATGCTAGAGGTTGGGCTCTGATACCAATTGTTGTCCCAATTATATAACCCTAGAGGGGGGGGTGAATAGGGTTATTGGCCAATTAAAAAGTTAATAGCAAACTCAAAAATCAGATTATTGCAAGTAAAGATAAATACAAGAACAAGCAATAATAAGGAGATAAAGAGTAAGAGAATGCAAACGATGTTAACGAGGTTCGGCCTTCCCGCCTACGTCCTCGCCTCAAGAGCTCGCTTGAGGATTCACCAATCCACTATCACTCTCCTTCAAGGTGGAGCAGCAAACCTTTACAACACCAAGTGTTCTTCACCAACACTTGCTCAAGACACACTCTTCAAGTGCTTACAAATGGGGTTTCTCTCAACCCTTGAATACAAGAAGATTTGAGTATGTTTTTGTGCTCAAGAAACTCTCTCAAAAGAGTGAATACACAGAAATTAAAAGCTCACTCAGCTATTGATTGTATCTCAATAAATGCTCACAAGTGAAATTAGGGCTTGTAAATGAATGATCTTGTTTGAAGCTCAATGAATGCTCATAAATGAGTTTAACTCATGTATATATAGCCCAAGGGGTCCAAATGACCGTTCTGTAGCAATAAATGCCGGGAAAGATGGTTTGGTGGGCATTTAATGCTCAAAAGACCGTTTGAAAAACTAGCCGTTATTGTTCAGTCTCGAGGAATTCAGACGTCTGAAATCTATTTAAGACGTCTGATTCTGTTTAAGACGTCTTAATCAGGCGTCTTAAAAAACCAGAGGACTGATTTCTATAGAGGTTTTTCAAGGTCACTGTTCACGAGGGTTCAGACGTCTTAAACATGTTTCAGACGTCTTAAACCTCTTTAAGACGTCTTATTATCACGTCTTAAAAAACCAGAGAGGGTGCAAATTGAGGTCTATACATTTCAGACGTCTTAAACGTTTTCAGACGTCTTAAAGTCCATTTCAGACGTCTGATTTAGACGTCTTAAAAAATCAGAGAAGGTGTATATCAGGACTTCATACCTCAGACGTCTTAAGCCTATTTCAGACGTCTTAAACAAGATTCAGACGTCTTAAACAAAATTTCAGACGTCTTAATCAGTTTTCAGACGTCTTAAATATATTTAAGACGTCTTAAAACTCTGCATCAGAAAGTTGATACAAAGAGTTTAAGACCTGATTTTTAAGGGGTCATTCCAACGAGTCAAGAGACTCTAAACATGATCAAATAGGTTCTTTTTAGTTATTACCAAGTTAATGCATGAACCTAAAGCCCTTTAATCACAAATAAACATTTCTTGGGATCAATCTTACATTGAATCCTATTTGTCTATACTTGATCTTCATTTGGCTTTGACATGGATTCTTTTTGGTGTCCATTCTTGCGTTATGTCTTTGATTGATTCATTTGATTTGCTGTTGCTGGATTTTACCTGTCTTAAGCTTAATCTTAAAACCATTAGTACTTAAGACCCTCTTATGCATTGTTATCATCAAAATCAATGGTTGTGAAACCATTTGGGCCAACAAGAACCTCCCTTGCCTTCAAAGTCCTTGTTCTCTTGCTTGCTTAGGGTTGAAAAGCCTTCTCTTGATGTCCTTCTAGCTCTCCAAACTCGTAGCTCCCTCTCTCTTTAAGTGTAAAGTGCACTTGTGGCCTCTTTATGTGCTGAACATCATGTCCTTTATATAGAGAACTGACCCCCTAAACCAATGGCTAAGATTAATTCATTAAATAATGATCCTAGGGCTCTTAGAGACTCTCTTGGTGCTCAAACAACTCAAACTTACACACTCCTAAGAGAAAACAAGTTGTAATGGCGGAGGAAACCGTCAAAAGAGGGAGAGAAGAGTCAGAATCCCACTTAAACACAAATTCCCTCGGGTGACCATCTGGGCTTGGACGGCTGACCATCTGGGCTTGGACGGCTGACCATTTGGCTTGGACGGCTGACCATCTGGCCCCGGACGGTCACCCGAGGGCTCCCATCAGCATACCTCGGTTAGACTCCTTCGCCTTCCGGAAGTCTTTCGGGGGTCAAATTAAGTCCGATTTTGACGAAATAGAAGCCAAAACGACCGTGTTTTAAAGGGGAACACATTTTTAGGCATTTTAGGACAAAAATACTTAACCATGGGTGCATGGTTAGGTTTTACAAAGGTGGTTAACCATGGTGCCTCACCGTCGCTAAGCTGGGTTTACACACAAGGTCAAACCAAATGCTTTCCAAATCGAAATGCAACCTTTTTAAACATGTCTAGGATGTAAATAAAGCCCGATTGAAGTTAAATGAGAGAAAATTGGTTGGGTCTTATGAGTCGATTTGAGCAAACCAAGAAAGGGTCTTTTAGCCAACCTGAACCACTATGAGCCGAATTGATCTTAAACCATTAATTCATGAAATTGAACCTATATAGACTCTATGTACTCATATGAACTCTAATTGACAACTTGGAGATCATTTCAAAGTCAAATGGGAAAGATACGACTTAAAAGACAATAATGCCCTTAAAGTCACAAAATCTCTAATTGACCATTGAAACCTCCTCCAAATCAAACCAAAATTCATATGCATGATCTTCAACGCCATAAAATCCTAATGCAAAAGCCTAGACTCAAACATAAAATAAAAACCTATATGAAATGATGACCTTAAACTAGGGTGACAAAAATGGGGTGTGACAGAAGCCCCTCATTGGTGAACAAGTTTCACTTGTGAACCAATGATAGAAGAACAACCCATTTTTGTTTGGTGAAATCAATTCCATTAATACCCACTGGGGAAACATACGAAAAGAAGGTGATCATGTCACTGAATTCTATAGGTCGGAAGCCACCTACCCATAGAACTCGTCACACACAAACTAGCTTCCACACACAATCATACTCCTCATGAGTTGCACAGAACTCCTCACAGACAAAGGTACTCCTCAGAACTCCTCACACACAAAGGTACTCCTCATGAGTTCCACAGAACTTTTCACACATATTTCTCATATTGTTCGCTAGTTGTACCAATGAACAATATGAGGCATCCATAGCTTACACCGAACTACGTTTGATGAAGGTCTTCCCATATTACACCAGTTGCACCGGTGAATAATATGAGGTATCCATAACTTACACCGAACCGCGTTTGATGAAAGGTCTTCCCATATTACACCAGTTGCACCGGTAAATAATATGAGGTATCCATAACTTACACCGAACTGCGTCCGATGAAGTTCTTCCCATATTACACCAGTTGCACCGGTGAATAATATGAGGTATCCATAACTTACACCGAACTGCGTCCGATGAAAGGTCTTCCCATATTACACCAGTTGCACCAGTGAATAATATGAGGTATCCATAACTTACACCGAACTGCGTCCGATGAAGTTCTTCCCATATTACACCAGTTGCACCGGTGAATAATATGAGGTATCCATAACTTACACCGAACTGCGTCCGATGAAGTTCTTCCCATATTACACCAGTTGCACCGGTGAATAATATGAGGTATCCATAACTTACACCGAACTGCGTTCGATGAAAGTCTTCCCATATTACACCAGTTGCACCGGTGAATAATATGAGGTATCTATAGCTTACACCGAACTGCGTTCGATGAAGGTCTTCACGTACTACACCAATTACACCAGTGGATAATATGTGGGGAAAACTATTCAAACAAATCACAAATGTCATAAATCAAACGCTATCAAACAACTCAATACCAATATCATAAAAAATCCGAAGGTCGAATGTTATCAACCTATGCACAAATCACAAAGTTTAACCCTTTCACATTTTCATTTTATCAAAGCTTTTCTAGCATGCAACAAAATCAACAATCATACCCCTTCTAGGTGAAAACTTCTCTTTTAATCTCGTTCCTTTTCAAGGAAAACAATTTCAATTTCTCACATCACTTTGGTGACTTCACACTTTGAAAAATTATCTTTTCATTGTCCTTGTAATGATTGGGGGAAAGTTCCTATTGATTATTTTGTAAATGGCTTAGCCAAAAGACATGCAACTCACATAAGAAAACACATTGAAACAATCATCATTTTCATCAAATTTTTCTCATAAAGCTTTTCAGGTAACTTATCCGGACTTAGCACAGTCATGCAATTTTTCTTTCAGAAATTGTGGTCAAGCCTTTTTAGGAAACAATGCATTTCAAGAGGATTTAATTAAACCCATAGATCCTTCTTCAAGGTATAGAGTAGAGTGGAAATTCATCTTCCCTTATTCTTTCTTCACTTCTCTTTTCCTTTCAAAAACCCTAACTTTTGCCTAGGTCGCCTTTACAGGTTTTCAACCTAGCGGGTTGCCCTAATTTTTGCCTAGGCTGCCCTTTCAGGTTTTCAACCTAGCGGGCTCTTCTTCTCCTCTTTTCTTTTCTTTTCTTTTCTTTTTCTTTTTCTTTTCTCCTTAGTGCAAAGGAATTCAACTCATGAAGCCTCAGCCCCTTCTCTTCATTAATTTATTCAGGTTCTCTTATTAAACAAATCAGCCCCAGCACACATTTCATTTCTTCTTCTATGAGTAGAATCAGCCCCCAAGTTCGTAGAGTATCATGTTTGATCAAGCTCTTTGGCTAAGCAAGACAAATTAGCCCCAGGTTCAAAGAAAGCAATACCCATTCTCCCAAGCTCATAAAGTCTCATGCCTACAACTAAGGCAAATTGTTCCTTAGTAGTTACTGCTACCCCTTTTCCATCATTAAATCCATGACAAGAGTCTAAGTCTAAATTAAGATATGATAGGACAAAATCTAATGGACTTTACAAATGGATTGTAGTGAATGAGTGCTTTTAAAGGACAAGGTCGATGACCGTTGGAGACACACAAGACTTAAAGGATAAAAATGGAAGGACACACGAAGTAATTAAGAAAGACAAACAAGAACTAATTGAAAAAGAAGAATAATCAAATTAACTTTCTTAGTGGCATGTAGTATTTTAAGCTCACTAATTCAATCAATGAAACTGCTTCTTCTTAACCTAGTCACAAAGAATTGCCTTCAATGGTTGGTTATGTGCAAAGCCCCTTTCTTTCTCTCTCTTTTTTTCTTTTTTTTTTTTTCAATGAATTGGACCGTACCCAAAGTAACTTTATGGGTTGCCTACGTATCTCCACTTTGATCTTCCCAAGACATTAATCAAACTAACATTTCTTTTGTGGAGAATCAGGTCCTCGTAGTTCAAGAAAATTCACTTTTCTTTTTTCATCATTCATTTTTTTTCTTTTTCAAAAGCCCTAACTTTTGCCTAGGTCGCCTTTTTAAGTTTTCAACCTAGCTGGCCTGGCTCTACATATAACCACATAGGGACCACCCTCGCTTGGCTTAAACTTCTCCCGCGAGTCACGAACATAGATTGTAGTCTTCCTTGATCACAAGACTTTCTTTTGATTGTTGTTGATCTTCTTTTTTTATGCTTTTGGATGTTAATCCCTTCCCTTTCTTTTGTGTTTTTTTTTTTTTTTTTTGTTGTCACAAATTTTCTTTTGACTTTTTTTTTCTTTTCCTTTTGAGGGAGAGGGAAATAAACATCTCCAAAAGCTCACAGCATGGTGGTTGATTTCTTCTTTTGATCTTTGAATTGCTTCTTACAAGGTTTTCAAGATCTCCTCAAGTTGCTTGGCTTACGTCTTCATAGTGCAGTGGGCGGGTGGTCCCTATGTTTACCATTTTGGACTTTTCTTTGTTTCCAAGTTAATTAGTCGCATTCATTAATCATTTGCTTCTTTAGTGGAATGAGCTCTTGAGCCTCTTAGGAAATATTTTCATGCCACTTTGACTGTCAATTGATTAATAAGAAGAGAAATAGAGAGACAATGGAATTCTTGAAATCAAATATCTTATTAAAGGAATGAAGAAAAACACATTGAAAATCTTGACTCGACAATAACAAGGATTCAAAAGACTCAAAGGACATTTGACTTAGAGGATGAAAACAATCAAATAACTAGAAAACAAACAAAAACCTAAACTCTTTATCATGGATAGTCATGATAGAATTAGTGTAGCAGTAAGCACCAAGAAAAAAACTCATTATCTTTCCCCAAAACCTCAAGGCATCAACTTCTTCTTTTCTTCTTGACTTGTGCGGCCGACATTATCCAAATCCCCATGAGCGTTAAAGGTTCCTTGAGCCTCGTAAAGTCCCTCAAAATCAAGAACCCCCATGCTAGCAAGAGTTTGAGTGTCCTCTGAATGATATGGGCCATGAATTGGAAATTCTTGCTTAATTGCAATAAGAGATCTCGGTGGATTGGCATTTGGCTGGGCTGGAGAGATTGGGTTTACAGTGGCCAAAAATGGGTTCATGGAAGAGCTTTGAAGAGTATTTGGATTATTGGTTGGCTTCGGAAAATTGATTACTCCACGGTCAATGAGGTCTTGGATCTCATGCCTAAGGCGGAAGCAGCAGTTGGTTTGGTGGCCCTTGGTTTGGTGGAACTTGCAGTATTCATTTTCATTGTAGTTCTTGGGCAAAGGGCTAAGTGGTGGCCTTGGGTCAAGAGGTTTCAATAGGCCTTGTTTCTTTAGCTTTTCAAGCACTTTCTCAAGTGGCATGTATAACTCAGTGAATTGGCGAGGCTTCTTCTTGATAGTTTAGACTTTCAAATCTGCTATGTTGATTCTTTGGGACTTGGTAGCCCCTGAATTAGGCTCATGATGATTCACAGGCTCGGATCGGGCTTGAGGAATAACTTGAACAATCGCCAAGATATCATTCGACTTTTGCATGATCTCACAAAGCATTCCCCTGATTTCTTCCAATGTTGCATTGCCAACTCCAGCCATGAAGTGATAATGGGTTCCGCTCTAATCTTTAACCTCTAGAAGATACCACGGGTTTAATTCAGCCCTCCTCTAAGAACAAAATCCCTTTTTAGGCCATGACCAAAAATATTTTAACAAGATTTCCATGACTGCACTAAATTTGATAAGTGTGGTCTTATAAAGCATGCCCTTAGTTAGACATCTCATCCCCAAGGGTACCTTGAAGTGTAAGGTGACATACTAAAGGCATGAAGGTGAGTCACTTATCTTTAGGTTCTAGCCATTAACCATTTTTAAAACAATCAACAATTTCATTTCCCCAAACATGACAATGTAATATGTGCAAGCAAACTATGGGTCAGGTCCAAACATGATATCTCCTTAGTTGGACACCTCATCCTTAAAAGTGTCCCTTAAGACGAAGGGTGAGGTGACATACTAAGGACATAAAGATAAATGAGCCCCTACTCCCTAACCTTTGATCAAACTTTTCCTTCCAGACGAGCCCCTATTATTTTACTTTAAAGCCCATGATTTAAATGGTCTCAACTCATACACCTTTAATTAGTCACTCCCCTCCTTCCTCTAGGGAGCCCCTTAGGTAAAGGGTGGAGGTACTTGTTAAAGGTATGCAGGTGAGGCCACATAATATTAATTCTTAATCATTACCCATGGTTAAAGCAAACACAAGCACTCATAACATCTCGCAAAAATTTGGCAGCATATCATTGCAACAAAGTGTGTGCATATAGGTGATCCAACGGTGTCCTAGAAGGTCCATTACATGCAATTATTTCTTTTAAGAGGGTAGGCTAGGGTCCTCAACTTTGCTTGTACCAATCTTTATACCTAAACACATGTGACATCAGGAATGTCGCGTGGGTCCAGCAGTACGTGATTGATCCATTTGATATACCCAAGGGCAAGCCCAAGGGTACTTGGCAAGAGAGGTTTGATAGCTTCGCCCAACACATGGAATCAGGAAAACCAAGGTCGAACTAGGCTATCAGTTGGCAAGGATACATCGAGGGACAATCGAGTGATCATGCAACAATCGCGCACACAATGCAATAAATGAAAGCACACAATCAAGCGGATGCAATGTGATTGATTTTAATTAACAGTAAGAAATTAATTTAGCCCAATCAAATTAACTGAGTCTAGCCCTCGATATCCCCAGTGGAGTCACCAAACTGTGAACCCACGAAAAAGCGCGGCGCCCACAAGGGTTAGGCAAAAAGATAAGGGGTTTAAAGACAACAAACAAAAAGGAGTCGCCACCTCATTTTTTTAAGGAAAAGAGGAAAACCATAAAAATGTTTTATTTTCAAAAACCACATGACTCCATCTTAAAAGGAAAGGCTAAGTCTTTGAAACCAGAAAATGGATTCGGGGGCTAAGTTACGATGTGGGAAGGTTCTGGGCAAAGCCCATAGGCACCCACATCGCCCGAGTTGGTCTCTTAATTTGATTGGGCTAATTTAATAACTTAATCACATGCAAAACAGTATCAATCAATAAAATACAGCATGCATAACATATATCCCATCCATCCATTTCATCCATGCATAATCAAACAAAGAAAATAAAATAAAACAGAAAAAAGAAAAGAGAAGAAAAACCTAGGATACTTGGATCCTAGAATGGACTTGAGCCTCAAAACGAGCGCCTACGTACCATGCAGCGAAATACACGGATCAAAGTCCACGTAGTTCGAAAAGAATAGGGTTAAATCCTAGTAGAGAGTTATGGTAAACCTTAGGTTTCCTTCCATAGTGATTTTCAAAGATAAAATGATTCTTAATAAAAAAAATCCAACAGAAGATATAAACTTCTAAAAAGGGGTGGAAAGAAGCCCTAGAGTTGACCATATCCCTCTATTAGAGAATAACCTTAGGAGGGAGAAGAGAAAAGAAAGGTTAAGAAAAGTGAATTAGGGCACTTCATACCCTACTTACCTTGTGCAATTTACTCCAAGCAATATCAAGCTTAAGCCATAGCGACCTTATTTGCAATAAGGCAACTATTGTACCTGTTTGCACCCTTACACGTGCTCAAAGCATATCAAAAAGGATAACATAACAATCTGGACAGAATAGTATTAAGGCTCAAAGTCATCCACTAATCATGTTATCAACAAAAACAGTGAATAAATAGAGACCTTAATGCAACCCTAATCTCATGTCATGCATAAAAACCTAAAAATCCACTACATGCATGCAAAAACTATCATAGTTATTCTATATATATCATATATATAACAACCATGAAGAAAAATAGAAAAGAAAACCTATTCTATCATGCTATAGGAAACTTGTGTGAATTTAGGGTTATCGAAACCCTAATTTCACAACTATGCATTAAAACATATGAAACGACTCTAACACATGCTCAAATCATCATGAATATCATTCATATCATATGTATTAAATAACAGGAGCATCAACTCATGACAACAATCACAGCGAATAGACTATATGAACTATGCATGATTTAAGAAGACAAAAAGAGTAACGCTTGCAAATCCTTAGTAAACTAAAGATTATCAAGCACATAGAACCATGAATCATCTTAAAATCATTCATATCATATCACAAAAGCATGGAATTAACCTAACATGTGGAGTTACAACATGCACTAGAACTATCATAGAAGAAGAAGGAGAAGGAGAAGGAGAAGACCTATATTCAGCATTTAAAAAGAGTGCTTACCTCTTGTAGAACCTCCCTTGCCTTCAAAGTCCTTGTTCTCTTGCTTGCTTAGGGTTGAAAAGCCTTCTCTTGATGTCCTTTTAGCTCTCCAAACTCGTAGCTCCCTCTCTCTCTAAGTGTAAAGTGCACTTGTGGCCTCCTTATGTGCTGAACATCATGTCCTTTATATAGAGAACTGACCCCCTAAACCAATGGCTAAGATTAATTCATTAAATAATGATCCTAGGGCTCTTAGAGACTCTCTTGGTGCTCAAACAACTCAAACTTACACACTCCTAAGAGATAACAAGTTGTAATGGCGGAGGAAACCGTCAAAAGAGGGAGAGAAGAGTCAGAATCCCACTTAAACACAAATTCCCTCGGGTGACCATCTGGGCTTGGACGGCTGACCATCTGGGCTTGGACGGCTGACCATTTGGCTTGGACGGCTGACCATCTGGCCCCGGACGGTGACCCGAGGGCTCCCATCAGCATACCTCGGTTAGACTCCTTCGCCTTCCGGAAGTCTTTCGGGGGTCAAATTAAGTCTGATTTTGACGAAATAGAAGCCAAAACGACCGTGTTTCAAAGGGGAACACATTTTTAGGCATTTTAGGACAAAAATCCTTAACCATGGGTGCATGGTTAGGTTTTACAAAGGTGGTTAACCATGGTGCCTCACCGTCGCTAAGCTGGGTTTACACACAAGGTCAAACCAAATGCTTTCCAAATCGAAATGCAACCTTTTTAAACATGTCTAGGATGTAAATAAAGCCCGATTGAAGTTAAATGAGAGAAAATTGGTTGGGTCTTATGAGTCGATTTGAGCAAACCAAGAAAGGGTCTTTTAGCCAACCTGAACCACTATGAGCCGAATTGATCTTAAACCATTAATTCATGAAATTGAACCTATATATAGACTCTATGTACTCATATGAACTCTAATTGACAACTTGGAGATCATTTCAAAGTCAAATGGGAAAGATACGACTTAAAATACAATAATGCCCTTAAAGTCACAAAATCTCTAATTGACCATTGAAACCTCCTCCAAATCAAACCAAAATTCATATGCATGATCTTCAACGCCATAAAATCCTAATGCAAATGCCTAGACTCAAACATAAAATAAAAACCTATATGAAATGATGACCTTAAACTAGGGTGACAAAAATGGGGTGTGACAGAAGCCCCTCATTGGTGAACAAGTTTCACTTGTGAACCAATGATAGAAGAACAACCCATTTTTGTTTGGTGAAATCAATTCCATTAATACCCACTGGGGAAACATATGAAAAGAAGGTGATCATGTTACTGAATTCTATAGGTCGGAAGCCACCTACCCATAGAACTCGTCACACACAAACTAGCTTCCACACACAATCATACTCCTCATGAGTTGCACAGAACTCCTCACAGACAAAGGTACTCCTCAGAACTCCTCACACACAAAGGTACTCCTCATGAGTTCCACAGAACTTTTCACACATATTTCTCATATTGTTCGCTAGTTGTACCAATGAACAATATGAGGCATCCATAGCTTACACCGAACTACGTTTGATGAAGGTCTTCCCATATTACACCAGTTGCACCGGTGAATAATATGAGGTATCCATAACTTACACCGAACCGCGTTCGATGAAAGGTCTTCCCATATTACACCAGTTGCACCGGTAAATAATATGAGGTATCCATAACTTACACCGAACTGCGTCCGATGAAGTTCTTCCCATATTACACCAGTTGCACCGGTGAATAATATGAGGTATCCATAACTTACACCGAACTGCGTCCGATGAAAGGTCTTCCCATATTACACCAGTTGCACCGGTGAATAATATGAGGTATCCATAACTTACACCGAACTACGTTCGATGAAGGTCTTCCCATATTACACCAGTTGCACGGGTGAATAATATGAGGTATCCATAACTTACACCGAACTGCGTCCGGTGAAGTTCTTCCCATATTACACCAGTTGCACCGGTGAATAATATGAGGTATCCATAACTTACACCGAACTGCGTCCGATGAAGTTCTTCCCATATTACACCAGTTGCACCGGTGAATAATATGAGGTATCCATAACTTACACCGAACTGCGTTCGATGAAAGTCTTCCCATATTACACCAGTTGCACCGGTGAATAATATGAGGTATCTATAGCTTACACCGAACTGCGTTCGATGAAGGTCTTCACATACTACACCAATTACACCAGTGGATAATATGTGGGGAAAACTATTCAAACAAATCACAAATGTCATAAATCAAACGCTATCAAACAACTCAATACCAATATCATAAAAAATCCGAAGGTCGAATGTTATCAACCTATGCACAAATCACAAAGCTTAACCCTTTCACATTTTCATTTTATCAAAACTTTTCTAGCATGCAACAAAATCAACAATCATACCCCTTCTAGGTGAAAACTTCTCTTTTAATCTCGTTCCTTTTCAAGGAAAACAATTTCAATTTCTCACATCACTTTGGTGACTTCACACTTTGAAAAATTATCTTTTCATTGTCCTTGTAATGATTGGGGGAAAGTTCCTATTGATTATTTTGTAAATGGCTTAGCCAAAAGACATGCAACTCACATAAGAAAACACATTGAAACAATCATCATTTTCATCAAATTTTTCTCATAAAGCTTTTCAGGTAACTTATCCGGACTTAGCACAGTCATGCAATTTTTCTTTCAGAAATTGTGGTCAAGCCTTTTTAGGAAACAATGCATTTCAAGAGGATTTAATTAAACCCATAGATCCTTCTTCAAGGTATAGAGTAGAGTGGAAATTCATCTTCCCTTATTCTTTCTTCACTTCTCTTTTCCTTTCAAAAACCCTAACTTTTGCCTAGGTCGCCTTTACAGGTTTTCAACCTAGCGGGTTGCCCTAATTTTTGCCTAGGCCCCTTTCAGGTTTTCAACCTAGCGGGCTCTTCTTCTCCTCTTTTCTTTTCTTTTCTTTTCTTTTTCTTTTTCTTTTCTCCTTAGTGCAAAGGAATTCAACTCATGAAGCCTCAGCCCCTTCTCTTCATTAATTTATTCAGGTTCTCTTATTAAACAAATCAGCCCCAGCACACATTTCATTTCTTCTTCTATGAGTAGAATTAGCCCCCAAGTTCGTAGAGTATCATGTTTGATCAAGCTCTTTGGCTAAGCAAGACAAATTAGCCCCAGGTTCAAAGAAAGCAATACCCATTCTCCCAAGCTCATAAAGTCTCATGCCTACAACTAAGGCAAATTGTTCCTTAGTAGTTACTGCTACCCCTTTTCCATCATTAAATCCATGACAAGAGTCTAAGTCTAAATTAAGATATGATAGGACAAAATCTAATGGACTTTACAAATGGATTGTAGTGAATGAGTGCTTTTAAAGGACAAGGTCGATGACCGTTGGAGACACACAAGACTTAAAGGATAAAAATGGAAGGACACACGAAGTAATTAAGAAAGACAAACAAGAACTAATTGAAAAAGAAGAATAATCAAATTAACTTTCTTAGTGGCATGTAGTATTTTAAGCTCACTAATTCAATCAATGAAACTGCTTCTTCTTAACCTAGTCACAAAGAATTGCCTTCAATGGTTGGTTATGTGCAAAGCCCCTTTCTTTCTCTCTCTTTTTTTCTTTTTTTTTTTTTTCAATGAATTGGACCGTACCCAAAGTAACTTTATGGGTTGCCTACGTATCTCCACTTTGATCTTCCCAAGACATTAATCAAACTAACATTTCTTTTGTGGAGAATCAGGTCCTCGTAGTTCAAGAAAATTCACTTTTCTTTTTTCATCATTCATTTTTTTTCTTTTTCAAAAGCCCTAACTTTTGCCTAGGTCGCCTTTTTAAGTTTTCAACCTAGCTGGCCTGGCTCTACATATAACCACATAGGGACCACCCTCGCTTGGCTTAAACTTCTCCCGCGAGTCACGAACATAGATTGTAGTCTTCCTTGATCACAAGACTTTCTTTTGATTGTTGTTGATCTTCTTTTTTTATGCTTTTGGATGTTAATCCCTTCCCTTTCTTTTGTGTTTTTTTTTTTTTTTTTGTTGTCACAAATTTTCTTTTGACTTTTTTTTTCTTTTCCTTTTGAGGGAGAGGGAAATAAACATCTCCAAAAGCTCACAGCATGGTGGTTGATTTCTTCTTTTGATCTTTGAATTGCTTCTTACAAGGGTTTCAAGATCTCCTCAAGTTGCTTGGCTTACGTCTTCATAGTGCAGTGGGCGGGTGGTCCCTATGTTTACCATTTTGGACTTTTCTTTGTTTCCAAGTTAATTAGTCGCATTCATTAATCATTTGCTTCTTTAGTGGAATGAGCTCTTGAGCCTCTTAGGAAATATTTTCATGCCACTTTGACTGTCAATTGATTAATAAGAAGAGAAATAGAGAGACAATGGAATTCTTGAAATCAAATATCTTATTAAAGGAATGAAGAAAAACACATTGAAAATCTTGACTCGACAATAACAAGGATTCAAAAGACTCAAAGGACATTTGACTTAGAGGATGAAAACAATCAAATAACTAGAAAACAAACAAAAACCTAAACTCTTTATCATGGATAGTCATGATAGAATTAGTGTAGCAGTAAGCACCAAGAAAAAAACTCATTATCTTTCCCCAAAACCTCAAGGCATCAACTTCTTCTTTTCTTCTTGACTTGTGCGGCCGACATTATCCAAATCCCCATGAGCGTTAAAGGTTCCTTGAGCCTCGTAAAGTCCCTCAAAATCAAGAACCCCCATGCTAGCAAGAGTTTGAGTGTCCTCTGAATGATATGGGCCATGAATTGGAAATTCTTGCTTAATTGCAATAAGAGATCTCGGTGGATTGGCATTTGGCTGGGCTGGAGAGATTGGGTTTACAGTGGCCAAAAATGGGTTCATGGAAGAGCTTTGAAGAGTATTTGGATTATTGGTTGGCTTCGGAAAATTGATTACTCCACGGTCAATGAGGTCTTGGATCTCATGCCTAAGGCGGAAGCAGCAGTTGGTTTGGTGGCCCTTGGTTTGGTGGAACTTGCAGTATTCATTTTCATTGTAGTTCTTGGGCAAAGGGCTAAGTGGTGGCCTTGGGTCAAGAGGTTTCAATAGGCCTTGTTTCTTTAGCTTTTCAAGCACTTTCTCAAGTGGCATGTATAACTCAGTGAATTGGCGAGGCTTCTTCTTGATAGTTTAGACTTTCAAATCTGCTATGTTGATTCTTTGGGACTTGGTAGCCCCTGAATTAGGCTCATGATGATTCACAGGCTCGGATCGGGCTTGAGGAATAACTTGAACAATCGCCAAGATATCATTCGACTTTTGCATGATCTCACAAAGCATTCCCCTGATTTCTTCCAATGTTGCATTGCCAACTCCAGCCATGAAGTGATAATGGGTTCCGCTCTAATCTTTAACCTCTAGAAGATACCACGGGTTTAATTCAGCCCTCCTCTAAGAACAAAATCCCTTTTTAGGCCATGACCAAAAATATTTTAACAAGATTTCCATGACTGCACTAAATTTGATAAGTGTGGTCTTATAAAGCATGCCCTTAGTTAGACATCTCATCCCCAAGGGTACCTTGAAGTGTAAGGTGACATACTAAAGGCATGAAGGTGAGTCACTTATCTTTAGGTTCTAGCCATTAACCATTTTTAAAACAATCAACAATTTCATTTCCCCAAACATGACAATGTAATATGTGCAAGCAAACTATGGGTCAGGTCCAAACATGATATCTCCTTAGTTGGACACCTCATCCTTAAAAGTGTCCCTTAAGACGAAGGGTGAGGTGACATACTAAGGACATAAAGATAAATGAGCCCCTACTCCCTAACCTTTGATCAAACTTTTCCTTCCAGACGAGCCCCTATTATTTTACTTTAAAGCCCATGATTTAAATGGTCTCAACTCATACACCTTTAATTAGTCACTCCCCTCCTTCCTCTAGGGAGCCCCTTAGGTAAAGGGTGGAGGTACTTGTTAAAGGTATGCAGGTGAGGCCACATAATATTAATTCTTAATCATTACCCATGGTTAAAGCAAACACAAGCACTCATAACATCTCGCAAAAATTTGGCAGCATATCATTGCAACAAAGTGTGTGCATATAGGTGATCCAACGGTGTCCTAGAAGGTCCATTACATGCAATTATTTCTTTTAAGAGGGTAGGCTAGGGTCCTCAACTTTGCTTGTACCAATCTTTATACCTAAACACATGTGACATCAGGAATGTCGCGTGGGTCCAGCAGTACGTGATTGATCCATTTGATATACCCAAGGGCAAGCCCAAGGGTACTTGGCAAGAGAGGTTTGATAGCTTCGCCCAACACATGGAATCAGGAAAACCAAGGTCGAACTAGGCTATCAGTTGGCAAGGATACATCGAGGGACAATCGAGTGATCATGCAACAATCGCGCACACAATGCAATAAATGAAAGCACACAATCAAGCGGATGCAATGTGATTGATTTTAATTAACAGTAAGAAATTAATTTAGCCCAATCAAATTAACTGAGTCTAGCCCTCGATATCCCCAGTGGAGTCACCAAACTGTGAACCCACGAAAAAGCGCGGCGCCCACAAGGGTTAGGCAAAAAGATAAGGGGTTTAAAGACAACAAACAAAAAGGAGTCGCCACCTCATTTTTTTAAGGAAAAGAGGAAAACCATAAAAATGTTTTATTTTCAAAAACCACATGACTCCATCTTAAAAGGAAAGGCTAAGTCTTTGAAACCAGAAAATGGATTCGGGGGCTAAGTTACGATGTGGGAAGGTTCTGGGCAAAGCCCATAGGCACCCACATCGCCCGAGTTGGTCTCTTAATTTGATTGGGCTAATTTAATAACTTAATCACATGCAAAACAGTATCAATCAATAAAATACAGCATGCATAACATATATCCCATCCATCCATTTCATCCATGCATAATCAAACAAAGAAAATAAAATAAAACAGAAAAAAGAAAAGAGAAGAAAAACCTAGGATACTTGGATCCTAGAATGGACTTGAGCCTCAAAACGAGCGCCTACGTACCATGCAGCGAAATACACGGATCAAAGTCCACGTAGTTCGAAAAGAATAGGGTTAAATCCTAATAGAGAGTTATGGTAAACCTTAGGTTTCCTTCCATAGTGATTTTCAAAGATAAAATGATTCTTAATAAAAAAAATCCAACAGAAGATATAAACTTCTAAAAAGGGGTGGAAAGAAGCCCTAGAGTTGACCATATCCCTCTATTAGAGAATAACCTTAGGAGGGAGAAGAGAAAAGAAAGGTTAAGAAAAGTGAATTAGGGCACTTCATACCCTACTTACCTTGTGCAATTTACTCCAAGCAATATCAAGCTTAAGCCATAGCGACCTTATTTGCAATAAGGCAACTATTGTACCTGTTTGCACCCTTACACGTGCTCAAAGCATATCAAAAAGGATAACATAACAATCTGGACAGAATAGTATTAAGGCTCAAAGTCATCCACTAATCATGTTATCAACAAAAACAGTGAATAAATAGAGACCTTAATGCAACCCTAATCTCATGTCATGCATAAAAACCTAAAAATCCACTACATGCATGCAAAAACTATCATAGTTATTCTATATATATCATATATATAACAACCATGAAGAAAAATAGAAAAGAAAACCTATTCTATCATGCTATAGGAAACTTGTGTGAATTTAGGGTTATCGAAACCCTAATTTCACAACTATGCATTAAAACATATGAAACGACTCTAACACATGCTCAAATCATCATGAATATCATTCATATCATATGTATTAAATAACAGGAGCATCAACTCATGACAACAATCACAGCGAATAGACTATATGAACTATGCATGATTTAAGAAGACAAAAAGAGTAACGCTTGCAAATCCTTAGTAAACTAAAGATTATCAAGCACATAGAACCATGAATCATCTTAAAATCATTCATATCATATCACAAAAGCATGGAATTAACCTAACATGTGGAGTTACAACATGCACTAGAACTATCATAGAAGAAGAAGGAGAAGGAGAAGGAGAAGACCTATATTCAGCATTTAAAAAGAGTGCTTACCTCTTGTAGAACCTCCCTTGCCTTCAAAGTCCTTGTTCTCTTGCTTGCTTAGGGTTGAAAAGCCTTCTCTTGATGTCCTTCTAGCTCTCCAAACTCGTAGCTCCCTCTCTCTCTAAGTGTAAAGTGCACTTGTGGCCTCCTTATGTGCTGAACATCATGTCCTTTATATAGAGAACTGACCCCCTAAACCAATGGCTAAGATTAATTCATTAAATAATGATCCTAGGGCTCTTAGAGACTCTCTTGGTGCTCAAACAACTCAAACTTACACACTCCTAAGAGATAACAAGTTGTAATGGCGGAGGAAACCGTCAAAAGAGGGAGAGAAGAGTCAGAATCCCACTTAAACACAAATTCCCTCGGGTGACCATCTGGGCTTGGACGGCTGACCATCTGGGCTTGGACGGCTGACCATTTGGCTTGGACGGCTGACCATCTGGCCCCGGACGGTGACCCGAGGGCTCCCATCAGCATACCTCGGTTAGACTCCTTCGCCTTCCGGAAGTCTTTCGGGGGTCAAATTAAGTCTGATTTTGACGAAATAGAAGCCAAAACGACCGTGTTTCAAAGGGGAACACATTTTTAGGCATTTTAGGACAAAAATCCTTAACCATGGGTGCATGGTTAGGTTTTACAAAGGTGGTTAACCATGGTGCCTCACCGTCGCTAAGCTGGGTTTACACACAAGGTCAAACCAAATGCTTTCCAAATCGAAATGCAACCTTTTTAAACATGTCTAGGATGTAAATAAAGCCCGATTGAAGTTAAATGAGAGAAAATTGGTTGGGTCTTATGAGTCGATTTGAGCAAACCAAGAAAGGGTCTTTTAGCCAACCTGAACCACTATGAGCCGAATTGATCTTAAACCATTAATTCATGAAATTGAACCTATATATAGACTCTATGTACTCATATGAACTCTAATTGACAACTTGGAGATCATTTCAAAGTCAAATGGGAAAGATACGACTTAAAATACAATAATGCCCTTAAAGTCACAAAATCTCTAATTGACCATTGAAACCTCCTCCAAATCAAACCAAAATTCATATGCATGATCTTCAACGCCATAAAATCCTAATGCAAATGCCTAGACTCAAACATAAAATAAAAACCTATATGAAATGATGACCTTAAACTAGGGTGACAAAAATGGGGTGTGACAGAAGCCCCTCATTGGTGAACAAGTTTCACTTGTGAACCAATGATAGAAGAACAACCCATTTTTGTTTGGTGAAATCAATTCCATTAATACCCACTGGGGAAACATATGAAAAGAAGGTGATCATGTTACTGAATTCTATAGGTCGGAAGCCACCTACCCATAGAACTCGTCACACACAAACTAGCTTCCACACACAATCATACTCCTCATGAGTTGCACAGAACTCCTCACAGACAAAGGTACTCCTCAGAACTCCTCACACACAAAGGTACTCCTCATGAGTTCCACAGAACTTTTCACACATATTTCTCATATTGTTCGCTAGTTGTACCAATGAACAATATGAGGCATCCATAGCTTACACCGAACTACGTTTGATGAAGGTCTTCCCATATTACACCAGTTGCACCGGTGAATAATATGAGGTATCCATAACTTACACCGAACCGCGTTCGATGAAAGGTCTTCCCATATTACACCAGTTGCACCGGTAAATAATATGAGGTATCCATAACTTACACCGAACTGCGTCCGATGAAGTTCTTCCCATATTACACCAGTTGCACCGGTGAATAATATGAGGTATCCATAACTTACACCGAACTGCGTCCGATGAAAGGTCTTCCCATATTACACCAGTTGCACCGGTGAATAATATGAGGTATCCATAACTTACACCGAACTACGTTCGATGAAGGTCTTCCCA
Organism: Liquidambar formosana; assembly: GCA_039720395.1. NCBI lineage: Eukaryota > Viridiplantae > Streptophyta > Magnoliopsida > Saxifragales > Altingiaceae > Liquidambar > Liquidambar formosana. The sequence continues at coordinate 7,517,538 of CM077831.1, forward strand.
TATTACACCAGTTGCACGGGTGAATAATATGAGGTATCCATAACTTACACCGAACTGCGTCCGGTGAAGTTCTTCCCATATTACACCAGTTGCACCGGTGAATAATATGAGGTATCCATAACTTACACCGAACTGCGTCCGATGAAGTTCTTCCCATATTACACCAGTTGCACCTGGTGAATAATATGAGGTATCCATAACTTACACCGAACTGCGTTCGATGAAAGTCTTCCCATATTACACCAGTTGCACCGGTGAATAATATGAGGTATCTATAGCTTACACCGAACTGCGTTCGATGAAGGTCTTCACATACTACACCAATTACACCAGTGGATAATATGTGGGGAAAACTATTCAAACAAATCACAAATGTCATAAATCAAACGCTATCAAACAACTCAATACCAATATCATAAAAAATCCGAAGGTCGAATGTTATCAACCTATGCACAAATCACAAAGCTTAACCCTTTCACATTTTCATTTTATCAAAACTTTTCTAGCATGCAACAAAATCAACAATCATACCCCTTCTAGGTGAAAACTTCTCTTTTAATCTCGTTCCTTTTCAAGGAAAACAATTTCAATTTCTCACATCACTTTGGTGACTTCACACTTTGAAAAATTATCTTTTCATTGTCCTTGTAATGATTGGGGGAAAGTTCCTATTGATTATTTTGTAAATGGCTTAGCCAAAAGACATGCAACTCACATAAGAAAACACATTGAAACAATCATCATTTTCATCAAATTTTTCTCATAAAGCTTTTCAGGTAACTTATCCGGACTTAGCACAGTCATGCAATTTTTCTTTCAGAAATTGTGGTCAAGCCTTTTTAGGAAACAATGCATTTCAAGAGGATTTAATTAAACCCATAGATCCTTCTTCAAGGTATAGAGTAGAGTGGAAATTCATCTTCCCTTATTCTTTCTTCACTTCTCTTTTCCTTTCAAAAACCCTAACTTTTGCCTAGGTCGCCTTTACAGGTTTTCAACCTAGCGGGTTGCCCTAATTTTTGCCTAGGCCCCTTTCAGGTTTTCAACCTAGCGGGCTCTTCTTCTCCTCTTTTCTTTTCTTTTCTTTTCTTTTTCTTTTTCTTTTCTCCTTAGTGCAAAGGAATTCAACTCATGAAGCCTCAGCCCCTTCTCTTCATTAATTTATTCAGGTTCTCTTATTAAACAAATCAGCCCCAGCACACATTTCATTTCTTCTTCTATGAGTAGAATCAGCCCCCAAGTTCGTAGAGTATCATGTTTGATCAAGCTCTTTGGCTAAGCAAGACAAATTAGCCCCAGGTTCAAAGAAAGCAATACCCATTCTCCCAAGCTCATAAAGTCTCATGCCTACAACTAAGGCAAATTGTTCCTTAGTAGTTACTGCTACCCCTTTTCCATCATTAAATCCATGACAAGAGTCTAAGTCTAAATTAAGATATGATAGGACAAAATCTAATGGACTTTATAAATGGATTGTAGTGAATGAGTGCTTTTAAAGGACAAGGTCGATGACCGTTGGAGACACACAAGACTTAAAGGATAAAAATGGAAGGACACACGAAGTAATTAAGAAAGACAAACAAGAACTAATTGAAAAAGAAGAATAATCAAATTAACTTTCTTAGTGGCATGTAGTATTTTAAGCTCACTAATTCAATCAATGAAACTGCTTCTTCTTAACCTAGTCACAAAGAATTGCCTTCAATGGTTGGTTATGTGCAAAGCCCCTTTCTTTCTCTCTCTTTTTTTCTTTTTTTTTTTTCAATGAATTGGACCGTACCCAAAGTAACTTTATGGGTTGCCTACGTATCTCCACTTTGATCTTCCCAAGACATTAATCAAACTAACATTTCTTTTGTGGAGAATCAGGTCCTCGTAGTTCAAGAAAATTCACTTTTCTTTTTTCATCATTCATTTTTTTTCTTTTTCAAAAGCCCTAACTTTTGCCTAGGTCGCCTTTTTAAGTTTTCAACCTAGCGGGCCTGGCTCTACATATAACCACATAGGGACCACCCTCGCTTGGCTTAAACTTCTCCCGCGAGTCACGAACATAGATTGTAGTCTTCCTTGATCACAAGACTTTCTTTTGATTGTTGTTGATCTTCTTTTTTTATGTTTTTGGATGTTAATCCCTTCCCTTTCTTTTGTGTTTTTTTTTTTTTTTTTTTGTTGTCACAAATTTTCTTTTGACTTTTTTTTTCTTTTCCTTTTGAGGGAGAGGGAAATAAACATCTCCAAAAGCTACAGCATGGTGGTTGATTTCTTCTTTTGATCTTTGAATTGCTTCTTACAAGGGTTTCAAGATCTCCTCAAGTTGCTTGGCTTACGTCTTCATAGTGCAGTGGGCGGGTGGTCCCTATGTTTACCATTTTGGACTTTTCTTTGTTTCCAAGTTAATTAGTCGCATTCATTAATCATTTGCTTCTTTAGTGGAATGAGCTCTTGAGCCTCTTAGGAAATATTTTCATGCCACTTTGACTGTCAATTGATTAATAAGAAGAGAAATAGAGAGACAATGGAATTCTTGAAATCAAATATCTTATTAAAGGAATGAAGAAAAACACATTGAAAATCTTGACTCGACAATAACTAGGATTCAAAAGACTCAAAGGACATTTGACTTAGAGGATGAAAACAATCAAATAACTAGAAAACAAACAAAAACCTAAACTCTTTATCATGGATAGTCATGATAGAATTAGTGTAGCAGTAAGCACCAAGAAAAAAACTCATTATCTTTCCCTAAAACCTCAAGGCATCAACTTCTTCTTTTCTTCTTGACTTGTGCGGCCGACATTATCCAAATCCCCATGAGCGTTAAAGGTTCCTTGAGCCTCGTAAAGTCCCTCAAAATCAAGAACCCCCATGCTAGCAAGAGTTTGAGTGTCCTCTGAATGATATGGGCCATGAATTGGAAATTCTTGCTTAATTGCAATAAGAGATCTCGGTGGATTGGCATTTGGCTGGGCTGGAGAGATTGGGTTTACAGTGGCCAAAAATGGGTTCATGGAAGAGCTTTGAAGAGTATTTGGATTATTGGTTGGCTTCGGAAAATTGATTACTCCACGGTCAATGAGGTCTTGGATCTCATGCCTAAGGCGGAAGCAGCAGTTGGTTTGGTGGCCCTTGGTTTGGTAGAACTTGCAGTATTCATTTTCATTGTAGTTCTTGGGCAAAGGGCTAAGTGGTGGCCTTGGGTCAAGAGGTTTCAATAGGCCTCGTTTCTTTAGCTTTTCAAGCACTTTCTCAAGTGGCATGTATAACTCAGTGAATTGGCGAGGCTTCTTCTTGATAGTTTAGACTTTCAAATCTGCTATGTTGATTCTTTGGGACTTGGTAGCCCCTGAATTAGGCTCATGATGATTCACAGGCTCAGATCGGGCTTGAGGAATAACTTGAACAATCGCCAAGATATCATTCGACTTTTGCATGATCTCACAAAGCATTCCCCTGATTTCTTCCAATGTTGCATTGCCAACTCCAGCCATGAAGTGATAATGGGTTTCCGCTCTAATCTTTAACCTCTAGAAGATACCATGGGTTTAATTCAGCCCTCCTCTAAGAACAAAATCCCCTTTTTAGGCCATGACCAAAAATATTTTAACAAGATTTCCATGACTGCACTAAATTTGATAAGTGTGGTCTTATAAAGCATGCCCTTAGTTAGACATCTCATCCCCAAGGGTACCTTGAAGTGTAAGGTGACATACCAAAGGCATGAAGGTGAGTCACTTATCTTTAGGTTCTAGCCATTAACCATTTTTAAAACAATCAACAATTTCATTTCCCCAAACATGACAATGTAATATGTGCAAGCAAACTATGGGTCAGGTCCAAACATGATATCTCCTTAGTTGGACACCTCATCCTTAAAAGTGTCCCTTAAGACGAAGGGTGAGGTGACATACTAAGGACATAAAGATAAATGAGCCCCTACTCCCTAACCTTTGATCAAACTTTTCCTTCCAGACGAGCCCCTATTATTTTACTTTAAAGCCCATGATTTAAATGGTCTCAACTCATACACCTTTAATTAGTCACTCCCCTCCTTCCTCTAGGGAGCCCCTTAGGTAAAGGGTGGAGGTACTTGTTAAAGGTATCCAGGTGAGGCCACATAATATTAATTCTTAATCATTACCCATGGTTAAAGCAAACACAAGCACTCATCACATCTCACAAAAATTTGGCAGCATATCATTGCAACAAAGTGTGTGCATATAGGTGATCCAACGGTGTCCTAGAAGGTCCATTACATGCAATTATTTCTTTTAAGAGGGTAGGCTAGGGTCCTCAACTTTGCTTGTACCAATCTTTATACCTAAACACATGTGACATCAGGAATGTCGCGTGGGTCCAGCAGTACGTGATTGATCCATTTGATATACCCAAGGGCAAGCCCAAGGGTACTTGGCAAGAGAGGTTTGATAGCTTCGCCCAACACATGGAATCAGGAAAACCAAGGTCGAACTAGGCTATCAGTTGGCAAGGATACATCGAGGGACAATCGAGTGATCATGCAACAATCGCGCACACAATGCAATAAATGAAAGCACACAATCAAGCGGATGCAATGTGATTGATTTTAATTAACAATAAGAAATTAATTTAGCCCAATCAAATTAACTGAGTCTAGCCCTCGATATCCCCAGTGGAGTCGCCAAACTGTGAACCCACGAAAAAGCGCGGCGCCCACAAGGGTTTGGCAAAAAGATAAGGGGTTTAAAGACAACAAACAAAAAGGAGTCGCCACCTCATTTTTTTAAGGAAAAGAGGAAAACCATAAAAATGTTTTATTTTCAAAAACCACATGACTCCATCTTAAAAGGAAAGGCTAAGTCTTTGAAACCAGAAAATGGATTCGGGGGCTAAGTTACGATGTGGGAAGGTTCTGGGCAAAGCCCATAGGCACCCACATCGCCCGAGTTGGTCTCTTAATTTGATTGGGCTAATTTAATAACTTAATCACATGCAAAACAGTATCAATCAATAAAATACAGCATGCATAACATATATCCCATCCATCCATTTCATCCATGCATAATCAAACAAAGAAAATAAAATAAAACAGAAAAAAGAAAAGAGAAGAAAAACCTAGGATACTTGGATCCTAGAATGGACTTGAGCCTCAAAACGAGCGCCTACGTACCATGCAGCGAAATACACGGATCAAAGTCCACGTAGTTCGAAAAGAATAGGGTTAAATCCTAATAGAGAGTTATGGTAAACCTTAGGTTTCCTTCCATAGTGATTTTCAAAGATAAAATGATTCTTAATAAAAAAAATCCAACAGAAGATATAAACTTCTAAAAAGGGGTGGAAAGAAGCCCTAGAGTTGACCATATCCCTCTATTAGAGAATAACCTTAGGAGGGAGAAGAGAAAAGAAAGGTTAAGAAAAGTGAATTAGGGCACTTCATACCCTACTTACCTTGTGCAATTTACTCCAAGCAATATCAAGCTTAAGCCATAGCGACCTTATTTGCAATAAGGCAACTATTGTACCTATTTGCACCCTTACACGTGCTCAAAGCATATCAAAAAGGATAACATAACAATCTGGACAGAATAGTATTAAGGCTCAAAGTCATCCACTAATCATGTTATCAACAAAAACAGTGAATAAATAGAGACCTTAATGCAACCCTAATCTCATGTCATGCATAAAAACCTAAAAATCCACTACATGCATGCAAAAACTATCATAGTTATTCTATATATATCATATATATAACAACCATGAAGAAAAATAGAAAAGAAAACCTATTCTATCATGCTATAGGAAACTTGTGTGAATTTAGGGTTATCGAAACCCTAATTTCACAACTATGCATTAAAACATATGAAACGACTCTAACACATGCTCAAATCATCATGAATATCATTCATATCATATGTATTAAATAACAGGAGCATCAACTCATGACAACAATCACAGCGAATAGACTATATGAACTATGCATGATTTAAGAAGACAAAAAGAGTAACGCTTGCAAATCCTTAGTAAACTAAAGATTATCAAGCACATAGAACCATGAATCATCTTAAAATCATTCATATCATATCACAAAAGCATGGAATTAACCTAACATGTGGAGTTACAACATGCACTAGAACTATCATAGAAGAAGAAGGAGAAGGAGAAGGAGAAGACCTATATTCAGCATTTAAAAAGAGTGCTTACCTCTTGTAGAACCTCCCTTGCCTTCAAAGTCCTTGTTCTCTTGCTTGCTTAGGGTTGAAAAGCCTTCTCTTGATGTCCTTCTAGCTCTCCAAACTCGTAGCTCCCTCTCTCTCTAAGTGTAAAGTGCACTTGTGGCCTCCTTATGTGCTGAACATCATGTCCTTTATATAGAGAACTGACCCCCTAAACCAATGGCTAAGATTAATTCATTAAATAATGATCCTAGGGCTCTTAGAGACTCTCTTGGTGCTCAAACAACTCAAACTTACACACTCCTAAGAGATAACAAGTTGTAATGGCGGAAGGCTTGGACGGCTGACCATCTGGCTTGGACGGCTGACCATCTGGCCCCGGACGGTCACCCGAGGGCTCCCATCAGCATACCTCGGTTAGACTCCTTCGCCTTCCGGAAGTCTTTCGGGGGTCAAATTAAGTCCGATTTTGACGAAATAGAAGCCAAAACGACCGTGTTTCAAAGGGGAACACATTTTTAGGCATTTTAGGACAAAAATCCTTAACCATGGGTGCATGGTTAGGTTTTACAAAGGTGGTTAACCATGGTGCCTCACCGTCGCTAAGCTGGGTTTACACACAAGGTCAAACCAAATGCTTTCCAAATCGAAATGCAACCTTTTTAAACATGTCTAGGATGTAAATAAAGCCCGATTGAAGTTAAATGAGAGAAAATTGGTTGGGTCTTATGAGTCGATTTGAGCAAACCAAGAAAGGGTCTTTTAGCCAACCTGAACCACTATAAGCCGAATTGATCTTAAACCATTAATTCATGAAATTGAACCTATATATAGACTCTATGTACTCATATGAACTCTAATTGACAACTTGGAGATCATTTCAAAGTCAAATGGGAAAGATAGGACTTAAAAGACAATAATGCCCTTAAAGTCACAAAATCTCTAATTGACCATTGAAACCTCCTCCAAATCAAACCAAAATTCATATGCATGATCTTCAACGCCATAAAATCCTAATGCAAATGCCTAGACTCAAACATAAAATAAAAACCTATATGAAATGATGACCTTAAACTAGGGTGACAAAAATGGGGTGTGACAGTAAGTACCCTAACTCTCTTGGTAGTTAGGTTTATGGTTTTTTTATTAAGCATAATTAAGATTCATGGGTTTGGGAATCATAGGAAAAATTTTAAATTCCGCCTTTGTATTTTTCCTCTCTAGTTTGATTCCCAACAAAAACTCCATTCAGTTTATCTCATATCTTTGGTCACATTCAATGTACTTATTCTTATAATAGGCACCTACTTATTGGTTGTAGTGTCTCCACACAAATAGCTTGAGACTAGCTATCCTCCTATAGAGTCAACCTAACAAGTGCTAGTCCTATGGTTCATTACTGTCCATCATAGTGAACCTTAAACTAGGAATGTTTTAGGAGTTTAGTACAGAGATATATATACAGTCTCAAAATTACAACACTGTGTAATTTCATATTCTCAACTCTAACTCCATGGACATATTATGTAAATATAAATGATGCATATAAACATAATAGAATAAGCCCTTTTATTAAATCAATAATAAATGTGACATGCATAAATAAAATCAATTGATTGTTCCTAATCCCTAAACAATCATCTCTATGATTGGCTCTAGGGCATAATCCTAACAAAATCACAAGGGGCTCTCTCTCTCTCTCCTTTCTTCTCCTACTTTAGCAACCACATGGGAAAGAAGGAAAGGACTTGGAGCTCTAGCTAGGTGTGGATACCGTTAGAGGCAGTACACTTGGACTGCTCGTACGCTGCTGTCTGGATTCAAAGCTTGGAGCAAAATGGAGAAGACATAATCAACTATAAGTTCTAAACCCTCTCTTTGTAATTAGGGTTTTATTGTTTTGTATGAACCACAATCAGATTCATGGGCTGCATGGAATTGATAGGAAAAATTTTTATTATTCAAGTTATTCCGCATTCTATATTTCCTTCTAGTTCAATTCCTTACAGTGGTATCAGAGCCATGATTGTGCTTCATACAAACATCATATGGGCTAGTATTTATGGTACAATTAATTGGACAATGGTGTTCTAATTAGTTTTAAGAAGGCTAGGGTTTTATAAAACTGTTAAGAACAGTTTTCATGATAGTCATGAAAAACCGTCATCTTGTTTTGCATGCTTGAAATCTGAGTTCTTCTCCAAAATTTTCATGCCATATATGGTTAGAAAGCTCTTCGAATCAGCTTTCAAACCCAACAAACGGTTCGTCGATCTGAGTTCTGTAGAGAAAGTTATGAATTTTTTACTACAGGCTGTCTGGAAAGACAGTTTTACGCAGGAATGGAACTCTAGGTTGTTCTTCATCTTCTTCTTATATTAATTTGATTTAAATTAATCATATGATGATTATATACAATTATATATACTGTATATATAATTACTATATGTATTTGATACATTAAAAACCGAATTTAAAAGAAAAACAAAGCTTGAAGTTCTTGAAGAGGCTGAATCTGGGTTCTTGAAAAACCCAGGTTAGTTTTATGGTTTTTGTTCATTCTCTTCCATCAAAATCATTATGAATGATCATAGATTTAATATATATATTGTATATATGTTTATCTTTGATGTTGGTATGGGTTTTGAATTAAAAACAATAAAAAAGTTTGAGTTTTAAAATTTTCCAGCAAAGCAGTTTTCTAGGCAGCATGATACAACCATGGCTATTGGCTTGTATCTTCTTCATGGAAGCATGGCAGGGCATGAAACCACCTCCATTAGAATCGTGGGACACTAGGGAATGAAACCCAATAGGTTTCGAGCACTCATGGTAGCAGCAGCCTGGGTTTTAGAACCCATTCTGTTCTTTATCCTTTCTCTGCAGAATTTTTGATAATCAATGAAGATGGAATTATGCAGGCTGTTTGGGCTTGATTTGATCAATGAAATCTCACCTATGGGGGTCGAAAATCATATAGGGATATGATTTTAGGGCTGCCAAAGCTTGGGCAGCCATGGTTGGATCGTGGTAGCCATGAAAGCTTCTTTGAAGCTTCATCTTCTTCAGCAGGCAGCAGCTAGGGTTTATGGAAACCCCTCCCAATTTCGACCTAGGGCTCTTGGCCCTTAATCACCACCTCTGTGATGATTGACCTAGATGTAGGAGAGTGCCCCAAAGCCTTGCACAGGCTGGCAGTAGCCATGGTGGAGTCGTGGTAGCCATGGAAGCTCCATGGCAGCCTCCTTCTATTTTCGACAATTAGGGTTTTCTTAGGAAACCCTAATCCTATGTGTACTAGGGTTTTAGAAACCCTAATTCCCCTAATTAATGTGTCCTATTAGGGTTCTAATTATGACATCAATGACCAGCCTTGGTCATTAATGAACCCGGTTCTAATTAAATGCATTAGGGTTTAAGTTTATGAAACCCTAACCCTAATACAATTTAAAATTTGATTTCTCCCCAATTAAATTAATTCCGAAATTAATTATATAATTAATATTGATTAATTTTATGATGTTTTAAATTGTTTAAAGCAATTTTGGAATAAATTTATTTTCTGGAATTTTTATTTAAATAAAATTGTTTTATTTATTTAAGTTAATTCCTAATACTATTGTTTCAGAAACTAGTTAGTATTATTTAATTGTTTTAATTATTCTAATAATTTTGATTAATATGATTGATCAAAATTAGATATTTTAAAGATTTAAAACATATTAGGATAGATTAAAATAATTTTGGGAAATTAAATGATTAAAAGGAGTTTTAATTCAATAATTGATTTCTAAATTAGGGTTTTAGAAATTCTAATTTCAGAAATTAATAAATGCCATTTATTTTGTTTTATTTAGTTGTTTTAATTATTCTAGTAATTTTGAATAATATGATTGATCAAAATACAATGTTTTAAAGAGCTAAAATCATACTAGAATAGATTAAAATAATCTTTGAAAATTATTGATTAAAAGGAGTTTTAATTCAATAATTGATTTCTAAATTAGGGTTTAGGAAATTCTAATTTTAGAAATTAATAAAACATTACTATTTTCATTATTTTAATTCTGGAAATGATATTTTGAGGTCCCCTAATGAGATTAGGAAGCATTAATGAAATTAATGAAGTCCAATTAATAGAGTTACCATAATGCCCATATGTTTTAATTGCTGCCAGTACTTTTATTTATGCAATATGATTGTATAATTGTGTATGGATGATGATTATGGACTAAGCCCTCTTAAACCAATTGTGATTGGCCGTCTTGTGGGTTGTGAAATATTTTTCAAAGGGTTGTAATTTATTTATGGTGATGTAATTTTTTAATTGGGGCTTGCATGCCACCTTTTTCTCCCTCACTCTCTCTATCATTCTCTTATGTACCCTACATTCCCCTCATGTATCCCTTTCTTTAAATTATGTAAATGTTATGTAATCGAGAGCGCACTAAGGAGCATAGTGGACTCAAAAGAGCATGATGGAGCCCAACAAGCCAATGGTGGAGACCATCAAGCCCATGGAGGAATTGGAGGACTTGAAAGCATAGAGAAGACTTTCAAGAATGCATGCATGTTTTCCATTGAATGTTTTATGATCACCTACACCTACCATAGACCTTGGATTCAATCTATTGGCTTGGATTGAATCTTCTTAAAGTCCATAATCATCATAGTGGGAGCTTTAATTTATGAGATAATTGTATAAGCTCTAATACCATAGTTTGGTATATGTTACCTATTCACTTAGGGACTGATATCAAAATATGGTACTTTATATATGTTGATATATAATAGCATGCGATGTATGATTTATAATAGCATGAGATGTATGATTATAAATAGCATAATTTATATGTTTAAATTTTGATACATAGGATGCATGTTAATTTGATGAGACCCTTTAAAACCCCTCTTATTTAATATTAAGTTGAAAGTGGAGAAGTCATTGGGGAATGAATTCTTCATTGCCTTCCTGTTAGGATTCCCTAGAGCCAATCATATAGATGATTGTTTAGGGATTAGGAACAATCATTTGATTTCATTTATGTATGTCACATTTATTATTAATTTAATAAAAGGGATTATTCTATTATGTGTATATGCATAATTTATATTTACATAATATGTCCATGGAGTTAGAGTTGAGAATATGGAATTACAAAGAGTTGTAATTTTGAGACTATAGATGTATCTCTGTACTAAACTCTTAAAGCATTCCTAGTTGAAGGTTCACTATGATGGACAGTAATGAACCATAGGACTCGCACTTGTTAGGTTGACTCTAGGAGGATAGCTAGTCTCAGGCTATTTGTGTGGAGACACTACAACCAACAAGTGGGTGCCTATTACTAGAATAGGTACACCGAATGTGACCAAAGATATGAGATAAACTGAATGGAGTTTTATCCTACCTGTCAATCAGTTTTTCATTATTATAGTGGTACAAGTAATCCTTAGACCTGAGACACCATAGTTCTCTTATGCATGTAGCTTTAGAAGTTTGATAACACTAAGTGCAGATCCTATTCATGGGTCTGCAAAGGTGTTCATTGGCCCTACTGCTATGTGTATGAAGGCATGTGAGTGATCAACAAGGGATCCATCATTCTCAGGAAAAAGAGAGAGAATGTCTCATATAGCATTCATAATATAACTCATTAAATCCATGGCCATGGTAGGATGAATGTGGAAAAGAGTTTCCATGAGTTCATCAATGAGTTGATATTCATGATTGAGTATAAAATAATTAAACTAGGGACTTGACAGACTTCCATGTCCTATTAGTTTAATTGGAGACATTGTGTTGAAGGAAGGATGCAATTGTAACCTATAAACTATAACAGAAGGGTTCTTTGTAAATGACTATTCACCTTATTAAGGACTACACCATAAGCCATATGCTAGGTGTTACTCATGGTTAGTAGAAGCCCTAATTGATATAAGTGAGTTATAATCAATTAGGGAATTGGAAGGAGTTCCAATTAGACCCTAAATGGAAAGAGTTCCATTGTGCACACCTCGTGCTATTCCTACTACTTGATGATGTCAGCCCAATGGGTCACACACTGATCATGCAAGATGAGCTTTAAAGTCTATGAGAGAAAGGGTATGAGTGCATAAAGAATAGTTCTTTAAGGCCAAATTTATATATGATATAATTAAGAGGGGTTATTGTGTAATTAATAGTAATTACACAAAACCCTAAGTGGGTTCTCCCTCATGGCCAGCCCCCCCTTGGTGGGCTATATATATGTAGTGTGATGTAATGACATCACAATAACAAGTTCAACTCCCTAAAGGGCTGGCTGAAAATTCCAGCCTCCCTCTCTCTCTCTCTTCTCTTCTCCTACACTAGCAACAAAAAGAAAAAGGAGGAAAGGACTTGAAACTCTAGCTAGGTGTGGATACCGTTGGAGGCAGCACACTTGGGCTACTCACTCACCGCTGTCCGGAATTAAAGCTTGGAGCAAAAAGGAGAAGACAAAAATTCTGTAAGTGTTATAACCCTCTTCGTAGTTAGGGTTTGATTTTGTGTTATGCATAGTTAGATTCATGGGCTATGGAATCGTAGGAAAAATTTTTATATTCCACACTTCAATTTTTCCATCTTATTTGATTCCCAACAGTGGTATCAGAGCCATGATTATGCATAATACAAAATACATATGGGCTGGTAATTATGGTGTAGTTGAATGATTTAAAAATCTGGAAATTTTTCTGCATAATTGGTTTTCCTCCATGGCTGAACCTAGGGTTTGGAACCCTAGGTCAATTCTCTTCTACTCCTCTTCTTATTGATGGTTAAGTGTAGCCATGGATGCAATAGGTTGCATAGGGTTTGAGTTTGGAGAAGAAGAATAAGGAAACTAGGGTTTTATAAAACTGTTATGAACAGTTTTCATGGTAGCCATGAAAAACCGTCATCTTGTTTTGCATGCCGAATTCAGAGTTCTTCTCTAAAATTTTCGATCCATATATGGTTAGAAAGCTCTTTGAATAAGCTTTCCAACCCAACAAATGGTGCATCAATCCGAGTTCTGTAGTGAAAGTTATGAATTTTTTACTACAGGCTGTCTGGAAAGATAGTTTTGCTCGGGAATGATGCAATAGCCACAACTTTGAGTTATTGATGGAGATCAAAGGCATGGCAATGGTTGCCACCACTTGGGTTATGTTCTATACATGGTAGGGAAAGTTTCCCAAGCATTTAGATGCATAATAATTGGATTAAAATGCTAGAACAGAAGGAAGAAGGAGAAGAACACCATGGAGGTTGAATCTGGGTTTTAGAACCCAGAGGTTCTTGCAATTAATTTTAATTGAAGCTTCTGTATTTATGATGGCAATCCATTGTAGGATTATTATAAATCATGTGTATATGATTTTCTTTAAGTTTCAAAAAGGTTTTGATGGAAAAAGATTCAAAAAGTTTGAAAATTTTTCATAAACAGCATAGCAGAATTTTTCTGCAGAAAAGTCATCAATGGAGTTTTGATTAGAACTTGAGTTAGGGAACTCCAAATTGCATGAAACCATGCATTAGTTTCCTAAGACATGTAGGATACTGGGAAAATTTGTTTGGTAGCCTAATTCATTCATCTTGCTGGGTTTTAAATCAATTTCTAACAATGGACAGTACGCTGTAAATTTCTGGGCAGCCTACTGTTGTTTTAATTGTTTAGAACAATTGGTGATAATTTGATCATCCAAACCTCTTCTATTAGCTTAGTATTTCATGTAGGGACATGATACAAAAGCTGGTTTCAATGGAGGAGTCGAATTGATAAGGTTTTAGAAGCTATTGTGACCTTGAAGGTCTGCAACAATGGCTCCAGCAATGGGTTTTGGAAACCCTAATTGTTCTTGATGATGGCAGCCACTTCCACCTCTTCTCACGTGTCCAAGGGCTTGTCCCACACCCCTGTAGTCCTCTCCCTTGGCTGGCCATGGCCTCCCACAGCCGTTGGTGGCCATGGCAGCCTAGCCAAGCTCAGGTACCCCCTAGTAGTGACGGCTACATAGAGTTAAGGATGAAACCCTAATTTTGAGTTAATGATGCAACCCTAATTTCATTATGGCATTAATTAAAACCCTAATTGGAATATTAATTACCTTAATTAAGAGTTAATGATTAGTCATTAAATGACCAATCATGGTTATTAATTGTTAGGGCATAATTAATACCATTAATGATGTCTAGGGTTAGGGTTTTGATAACCCTAATTAGTGTAATTAATTAAGGGTAATAAATACCCTATTTGGCATTAATTAAACCCTAATCCCTTTTATTAAATACCGTATGAACCTAGGGTTTTAATGATTGGACATTAAATGACCAATCATAAGGCATTTAATGATTAGGGCTTGCATTTAGGGTTTAGGTTATAAATTTAGGGTTTAGGGTTTTAGGAAACCCTAATACACTAATTCATCATTTAATTGATTTTATTTAATTCCCATGTTAATTATTTAATTAATATTGATTAATTTTATAATGTTTTAAATGGTTTGAAAGACAATTGGGGATTAAATTAAAATCTAGAAATTCTTAATTAAATGAAATTTTTTTGTTTAAATAAGGAAACCCTAATATTGGATATTAGAGTTATTTTAGGAAACTTTATATGTTTCTATTAATTTGATTAATTGAAACTAAATGTCTTAAGTGTTAAGACTTTATTTAATTCTGGATATTTTTGTTTAAACCTAATAAGATTAGGATGCATTAATGAGATTAATGTAAATCACTCAAGAGAATTACCATAATGCCCATATGTTTTAATGCTTACAGTTTTTCTTTACATTATGCAATGAGATTGTATGTATGTGCTTGGATGATGATTATGGACTATACCCTTTAAACCAATTGTGATTGGCCGTCTTATGAATGGGTTGTAATAATTTTTCAAGGGTTGTAATTTTATTATGGTGATGTAATTTATTATTTGGGGCTTGCATGCCACCTTCCTTCTCTCTCTATCACTCTCTTATGTACCCCACATTCCCCTTATGTATCCCTTTCTATATATTATGTAAATGTTATGTAATCGAGAGCACATTAAGGAGCATGGTAGACCCAAAGGAATATGATGGAGCCCAACAAGCCAATGGTGGAGACCATCAAGCCAAAGGAGTAGATTGAAGGACTTAAAAGCTTAGAGAAGTGTTTCAAGAAAGCATGCATGTTTCGAATATGTTATTTTACGATCACCTACACCCACTTTAGACCTTGGATTCAATCTATTGGCTTGGATTGAATCTTCTTAAAGTCCATAATCATCATAGTGGGAGCTTTAATTTTTGAGATAATTGTATTAGCTCCAATACCATAGTTTGGTATATGTTACCTACTCACTTAGGGACTAATATCAAAATATGGTACTTTATATATGTTGATATATAATAGCATGCAATGTATGATTTATAATAGCATGAGATGTATGATTATAAATAGCATAATTTATATGTTTAAATTTTGATACATAGGATGCATGTTAATTTGATGAGACCCTTAAAACCCCTCTATTTTAATATTAAGTTGAAAATGAAGAAATCATAGGGAATGAATTCTTCATTGCCTTCCATCATTATAGGATCATCTAACGTCCCTTAATGTGGGTACCTGGCTGCAGACATGTAGGAGCTACCCATGTTAAAGACATTACTTGAAACATTCGCATATGAGATATCATGGGGTGCCTAAACTCGTATATACCAAGAAACTATAATGTGAGGTATATATTTGGCGAAACATACCTGTGTGAATGATGGGCTTAACTTAACTAGGGAAGTATTCCAAGAAACTATAATGTGAGGAGTATGTGACCTAGAGGCAAAATGGTTGGAACTTGCTTATGAAGCAATAGACAAAGAGTTGTCTTCTCATTGTGGGTTAGAAGTCAAGAAACTATAATGTGAGGCTTCTAAGTCACAGTGGGACCCCAATCCCCATTAGGAATGAGATTCCCGAATTCCATTAGAGGGTAGAGGGTGTATGGAATTTGATAAAATAGTGGGAGGTACCATATGATTAAAGACCCAATCATTATGGATAAAAATGAAATCTAATTCTCTGTTTATGTAGATTACCTAATTACTCACCTCAAAACCCCTGTTTCCTAATATAGGATATTGATAGTTTGACTAAACCCGATTTCTTTAATTGACTTAGGAAATTGAGAATTGTTCTCAATTTCAAATGATTGTTTATATGCTATTAGGCCTTTTATTAAAGGCCCTCCATAAAACATCCTAAGACGAAAAAGACACTATACGCAATTGGCATCTTGTTGCCATGCTATATGATAGTATTGATGACTAATGAGCTTCAGAAGCAAAATTAGTCAATGCAAGTGCCTTTGATGTCCTACATCACATACAAAGGTTGTATTGTGAGTAAAATAATACTATAAAGTATAGTACTTGTGAAGGACTTCTTCTGGATTAGGATGTAATAAAAGTTGTTTATTAATAATCATTCTTTTGAAAAATGATTAATCACATAGAATAGCTTGAGAAGTTAGATGTGATTTAAAATGGAAGCATAGAGGAAAGCAAGTCTTGAAAAGTCAAAGACAAAGAAATATAATAATTTTGTATTAAACATAAGGTATTGTAAAGGGAACTTGATAAAGTATCAGTCTTCCTAGAAGAACCAAACTTTTGAAGTTTTGGTTCATGCTCTATACCAAATTGTTGGTTAGTTCTGCTTCTTGGTTTTTGGATTCTAGTATAATCTAAATCGAAGCAGAAAGTTAAGTAGATAATAAGTTACCTTTAAAAATTTTAATAGAGTAAGAGTTGCTAGATTAATTTTGGGAACTTATTTCTTAACTAGGTCATTTAAGACATTCTAGAAATTTGATTTTTGAATTTAAATGACTAATTAGAGCGAATGCAACGTATTCCGAGAATACAAGAGATGTAGAGACTCTCATTTAAATGTAACGATTATGACTTAGTTATGAGATGACCAAACCCATCTTTTACTTGGTGAAGTGAAAGAGTTACATTTATAATTTGACTAATACATTGTGATGTGTATAGTCATGTAGAGCATGCATTCAATTACAGTAGACTCATCTTAGAATACCATAGCTCAATGGTGAATCTAAGAGAACGAATTGAACCCTATTAAGATATGGTTTGATCCATAATGAGTTTTACTAATGTATCCATCTAGGATATACCTTAAAATTGCTACATATTGATAATTTAGGGTTCACTCCAGTTTTGTCCCAATTATATCAAATATGATATGGGAAGAAGCCCAACTTAAAGAAGTTAAGGCTTGGGCTTGTACTACGTTTGTCTGGAAACATAATGTAGACAATCTGGAAATAAGGTCAAGTAAGTGTTGAATTGTAGTATATCCCAAAAGTGGTTGGGATAGTATTTCTATTACTCTAATGAACAAAAGTTGTCCATTAGGATGTTTGCTGGATTTTCTTGAGAAAGAGTTCATTCAAGAAAGATGCAAAAGTAGATAGAATTTATAGAATTGTCTGTAAAGCCACAAACGAACAAAGATCCAACCCTTGTCTCTGTTGAGACAAAACCCTTAACTACACTACAATCTTTTCATAGATCAAATTAGATATTTCTTAATATAGGAGCGATATTGTATCTCTATTAGAATGTGAAAGAATTGTTCTTTGGTGATAAAGATCACCAAGATAATCCTATTGATTATGACTAGACGATGTTTCACATCAACTCGAGAAATGACTAAGAATCATTAAATCCAATATGGACAGTTAGAGACCTAAAAGGCTTAGCTATTTAAGAATGTTTTCAACATAGGCAAAAAGTTGTCTATAAAGAAACTTGTTTGATAATAGTTATGCTGAAATCCATTTGGATCTTGTCATCTATAAACACACATTTTGAATATGAGATGTGTCAAAAAGGATATAAAGATGTTATATCAAATGGTGAAAAACCATAAAAATGTGTAAGTTATAGAAGTCTATTAATAGACTACAAGGTTCTCATAATTAGAACATCTATAAAGTTAAAGTAATCAAATTGTTTGATTTCTCTCATTATATAGATGGACCATGAGTGTATAAAAGGTTAGTGGGAGTGCGATCGTTTTTCTTTATCCTAAGTATAGATGACATCCTAATCATTATAAATGATATATGAATGTTATCTAATGTAAAGTTTTGGTTTTTGGAGAAAAACTAATTCATGAAAGATTTGGCAGAAGCATCCAACAAGATCTATAGAGATAGATCATATAGATTGCTAAGTATCTCCAAATCATTAAACATAGCTGAAATGTTGAAGGAGTTCAACATGGAGAATTCTAAAGGAGGTCTGATTTACTTCAGATAAGAATTCATTATTCAAGGGCATGTGCCCTAGGATAACACAAGTAAGGTTCTTAAAGTGTTAAGAAGCCTTATTCTACACTATGTATTGAACCTGATATCTATTATGTTGTAATTGTTACAAATAGTTCTCAATCAATTCAAATTTGGAATATTAGATTGTATATGGAAATTGTAAACTCATAGTAGATGGATATATGGATTTGGATATGATCCATATGGGGTATATTTTATATTTACTTTAGTTGATGAAATACTTAATGGAAGAACTGTATGAAAGATACAGTGGATTCCATTATTGAGGATGAATTAATTGTCGCATTGTCTAGGAGACTGTTTGGATCACTTGGAGTTGTTCCTTCCATTGAGTTGCCCATACTTTGTTTTGTGACAACAATAGGTCTATAGCTCAAGCATAGGAATCACGGTCTTATCAAAAGTCCAAACACATAGAGCGACAATTCCAAGTGATTAGAGGAATCATTGGAAGAGGTAATAGATACATTACAGAAGATATTATCTACATAAGTTTTTGTAGACCTACTGACTAAAGCTTTAAAACATAATTGGTTATGTCTAAGACCAACATCTTGAGAAGATAGGTATGCGATACATGGTCGATTGGCTTTAGTGCAAGTGGGAGATTGTTAGGATTATGCCCTAGAGCCAATCATAGCGATGATTGTTTAGGGATTAGGAACAATCATTTGATTTCATTTATGTATGTCACATTTATTATTGATTTAATAAAAGGGCTTATTCTATTATGTTTATATGCATCATTTATATTTACATAATATGTCCATGGAGTTAGAGTTGAGAATATGGAATTACAAAGAGTTGTAATTTTGAGACTATAGATATATCTCTGTACTAAACTCCTAAAGCATTCCTAGTTGAAGGTTCACTATGATGGACAGTAATGAACCATAGGACTAGCACTTGTAAGGTTGACTCTATAGGAGGATAGCTAGTCTCAAGCTATTTGTGTGGAGACACTACAACCAACAAGTGGGTGCCTATTACTAGAATAGGTACACCAAATGTGACCAAAGATATAAGATAAACTGAATGGAGTTTTATCCTGCCTGTCAATCAGTTTCTCATTGTTATAGTGGTACAAGTAATCCTTAGACCTGAGACACCATAGTTGTCTTATGCATGTAGCTTTAGAAGTTTGATAACACTAAGTGCAGATCCTATTCAGGGGTCTGCAAAGGTGTTCATTGGCCCTACTGCTATGTGTATGAAGGCATGTGAGTGATCAACAAGGGATCTATCACTCTCAGGAAAAGGAAAGAGAATGTCTGATATAGCATTCATAATATAACTCATTAAATCCATGGCCATGGTAGGATGAATGTGGAAAAGAGTTTCCATGAGTTCATCAATGAGTTGATATTCATGATTGAGTATAAAGTAATTAAACTAGGGACTTGACAGACTTCCATGTCCTATTAGTTTAATTGGAGACATTGTGTTGAAGGAAGGATGCAATTGTAACCTATAAACTATAACAAAAGGGTTCTTTGTAAATGACTATTCACCTCATTAAGGACCACACCATGAGCCATATGCTAGGTGTTACTCATGGTTAGTAGAAGCCCTAATTGATATAAGTGAGTTATAATCAATTAGGGAATTGGAAGGAGTTCCAATTAGACCCTAAATGGAAAGAGTTCTATTGTGCACACCTCGTGCTATTCCTATTACTTGATGATGTGAACCCAATGGGTCACACACTGATCATGCAAGATGAGCTTTAAAGTCTATGAGAGAAAGGGTATGAGCGCATAAAGAATAGTTCTTTAAGGCCAAATTTATATATGATATAATTAAGAGGGGTTATTGTGTAATTAATAGTAATTACACAAAACCCTAAGTGGGTTTTCCCTCATGGCTAGCCACCCTTGGTGGGCTATATATATGTAGTGTGATGTAATGACATCACAACAACAAGTTCAACTCCCTAAAGGGCTGGCTAAAAATTCCAGCCTTCTTCTCTCTCTCTCCTCTCTTCTCCTACACTAGCAACAACAAGGAAAAGGAGGAAAGGACTTGAAGCTCTAGCTAGGTGTGGATACCGTTGGAGGCAGCACACTTGGGCTGCTCACTCACCGCTGTCCGGAATCAAAGCTTGGAGCAAAAAGGAGAAGACAAAAATTCTGTAAGTGTTCTAACCCTCTTCGTAGTTAGGGTTTGATTTTGTGTTATGCATAGTTAGATTCATGGGTTGTGGAATCGTAGGAAAAATTGTTATATTCCGCACTTCAATTTTTCCATCTTGTTTGATTCCCAACACTTCCATCATTATAGGATCATCTAACGTCCCTTAATGTGGGTACCTGGCTGCAGACATGTAGGAGCTACTCATGTTAAAGACATTACTTGAAACTATCACATTGAGATATCATGGGGTGCCTAAACTAGTATATACCAAGAAACTAACATGTGAGGTATATATTTGGCGAAACATACCTGTGTAAATGATGGGTTTAACTTAACTAGGGAAGTATTCCAAGAAACTAACATGTGAGGTGTATGTTCCCTAGAGGCAAAATGATTGAAACTTGCTTATGAAGCAATAGACAAAGAGTTGTCTTCCTATTGTGGGTTAGAAGTCAAGAAACTAACATGTGAGGCTTCTAGGTCACAGTGGGACCCAATCCCCATTAAGGAATGAGATTCCCAAATTCCATTAGAGGGTGTATGGGATTTGATAAAATAGTGGGAGGTACCATATGATTAAAGACCCAATCATAATGGATAAAAATGAAATCTAATTCTCTATTTATGTAGATTACCTAATTACTCACCTCAAAACCCCTATTTCCTAATATATAGGATATTGATAGTTTGACTAAACCCGATTTCTTTAATTGACTTAGGAAATTGAGAATTGTTCTCAATTTTAAAAGATTTTTTATATGCTATAAGGCCTTTTCTTAAAGGCCCTCCATAAAACATCCTAAGAAGAAAAAGGCACTATGCACCATTGGCATTTTGTTGCCAATCTATATGATAGTATTGATGACTAATGAGCTTCAAAAGCAAAATTAGTCAATGCAAGTGCCTTTAATGTCCTACATCACATACAAAGGTTGTATGGTGAGTAAAATAATACTATAAAGTATAGTGCTTATAAAGGACTTCTTCTGGACTAGGATGTAATAAAGGTTGTTTGTTTGAAAATGATTAATCACATAGAATAGCTTGAGAAGCTAGATGTGATTTAAAATGGAAGCATAGAGGGAAGCAAGTCTTGAAAAGTCAAAGACAAAGAAATATAATTATTTTGTAGTAAACATTAGGTATTGTAAAGGGAACTTGATAAAGTATCAGTTTTCTAAAAGAACTAAACTTTTGAAGTTTTGGTTCATGCTCTAAACTAAATTGTTGGTTAGTTCTACTTCTTGGTTTTTGGATTCTAGAGTAATCTAAATGGAAGTAAAAAATTAAGTTGATAATAAGTTACCTTTAAAATTTAATAAAGCAAGAGTTGCTAGATTAATTTTGGAACTTATTTCTTAACTAGGTCATTTAAGACATTCTAGAAATTTGATTTATGAATTTAAATGATTAATTAGAGCAAATGCAACGTATTCTAAGAATACAAGAGATGTAGAGACTTTCATTTAAATGTAACAATTATGACTTGGTTATGAGATGACCAAACCCATCTTTTACTTAGTGAAGTGAAAAAGTTACATTTATAATTTGACTAATACATTGTCATGTATATAGTCATATATTAAGCATGCATTCAATTGCAGTAGACTCCTCTTAGAATATCATAGCTCAATGGTGAATCTAAGAGAACGAATTGAACCCTATTAAGATATGGTTTGATCCATGATGAGTTTTACTAATGTATCCATCTAGGACATACCTTAAAATACTACATATTGATAATTTAGGGTTCACTCCAGTTTTGTTCCAAACATATTATATCAGATATGATATGGGCTGCCCAACTTATAGAAGTTAAGGATTGGGATTGTATTGCGTATATCTAAAGACATAATGTAGACAATCTGGTGTGAACCATGGGTTTCGATCCGGAGGAGGAAGGAAGAACCCTTCTTTTAAAAAGACTTGTAGATATTTAAATTAATAAAAATCTGGTTTTTAAAAGGTTCACAAAAACAAACAAACAAGGAGTCGCCACCTCATTTTTTAAGGAAAAAAGGAAAACCTTTGAAATAGTTTTAAAGAAAATCTTTGAAAACCAAACACATGACTCCGATCAAGGAAAAGCAGGTCTATCAAAACAAGAGAGGATTCGGAGACTAAGTTACGATATGGGAAGGTTCTAGGAAACATCCTATAGGCACCCACATCGCCCCAAAATGGGTCTCTGAATTTATATGGGCTATTTCAATCACTTCCTAATTAGTCACCATGCATATGCAAAGAATTATCCATAAATCATCCACATTCATCCATAGACATCAATAAAGCAATAAACATCCATAAAGCATGTAAACATCCATGAACAAGTATGAGAGATATGGAAAGCAGGCAAGAGAAGGAGAGAATGAGCAAACAAATCCATCCTATCCACTAGCAAATATATGTGGATAAATGAATAAGCAAACAAATCCATCCTATCCACTAACAAATATGTGATGGATAAATGTACAAGCATGGGTCCATCCTACTCCTCTAGCATATATGTGATGGACAAATGGGTAGAAAGAAAGAAAAAAGAAAGAAAAAGAAAACCTAGGATACTTAGTATCCTAGGGCGGACTTGAACATCAAATGGGCGCTTACGTACCTTACATACAAAGACATAAGGATCAAAGTCCACGTAGTTCGATCGAGAAGGGGTTACTCCCTTTACAATGAACTACAAACCCTAAGTTTCCAACTTAAGAAAGGTTTTAAAACTTAGGAGTTTCCAAAAATGATTTGAGAAAAAGTAGGTATTTGAGAAAGAATAGAATTCTAACTCAAATAGACTTCTAAAGAGATTTGAATTCGAAAGCGAATAGAACTCCAAGTAAAACAGAATTTTAAGAGAGTTGGAAACTTAAGACTTCTAATCCAAAGTAAAGGCAATAACCCAAGGGGGGAGAAGAGAACAACTCACACAAGACTTACCATGAACCACATACCATATGCAAATTATCCTGAAACATCGAGAAAACACCAATTAATCACCCTATGTATTCTATAGGGCAATTATTAAGCTCAAACCAACCATATTCATGCTCAAATAATCATTAGGAGACCTAAATCAAATCTAGATAGAATACTAAACATGCATATAATGACCTAAAACTCATGCAAATAACAAAAATCAAAAGAGAAACAAAATCCTAATATGCTCATATATGCTCCTATATGCTCTAAACACCCTAACATGCACAAAACTATCAAAAACATGCTAAATAGACATTACCATGATGAAAATATCATATGACAATCCTAAACATGAAAAGAAAATCTAACATAATGCCTTAGGTAAGTACTTTATATAAGAATGTGAAACAATCATCCTTACGGCGAGCTTTCTTGAGTAAAACTATCCGGAGATAATTTTACGTAGAAACCATTCCGCATGAATGATTTCTTCACATATCCTACATAAAATATATACCTAAGAATGCAAAGAAACTCACAGCGCACTTAAACACACTCCAGAAAGCATCCATGCACAACCTCACCCTCTAAGGATGATAATTATCCTTGAAAAGAATAATCATCCATACACCTATGAAGATGAGGCTTACACACCAAGTGTCCTATACAAAAGATGCTTAAAATCATGCATATAATTGAACCGTGTAGAGAAAACAGCCTAAACACATCAATTGATTTTTCATGCAAAATGTATCTCTATCCTTAAGAGAAAAACTATCCTACCAGCAAACAATTCGCAACCCTAATCCACTAACATGCATTCTCATCATATTTGAATCATATACACTCTAAAATATAGAGTATATATGATTCCTAATTCAATACTAAGCCATAACTATGCAGAGAATGGAGTAGAAGAAGAAGGAATCGTAAAAGGACGCAGGGGAAACTTACAACAAAGCAAGGGTCTTCGCTGCGTTCTTCCTTCTCTTTGGCTTGGTTCCCTTCTAGTTCTCCTTTGAAATTTCAGTAGAAAGCCTCCTCCAAGTGATATGGGCGTGTGCAAACTCGTGGTCTCTCTCTCTCTTATGAATATGAAGTGTCAAATAAGCCAAAAAGTCCCTTATGCTGATGAATGAGCCTCTATTTATAACCAACCAACCATATGAACCAATAGTTGGGATTAATTCTGTTGGGAATCGAACAAGAGGGAAAAATTCAAAGGCGGAATATAAAAATTTTTCCTACAATTCCCAATCCCATGAATCTAACTATGCATAACACAAAATCAAACCCTAACTACGAAGAGGGTTAGAACACTTACAGTTTTAATGGTCTTCTCCTTTTTGCTCCAAGCTTTGATTCCGGACAGCAGTGAATGAGCAGCCCAAGTGTGCTACCTCCAACGGTATCCACACCTAGCTAGAGCTTCAAGCCTTTTCTTTCTTCTTCCTTGTTGTTGCTAGAGGTGGAGAAGAGAGAGAGAGAGAAGAGAGCCTCCAAAGGGCTGGACGGCTAGGGTTTATTGTGCAAGCCTCTTATTATACCATGTCACATATAAGTGTGACTTATATAGGCAGCCCACTAAAGGGGGCTGGCCATGGGGAAGAAACCCTAATAGGGTTATGTGTAATTACACTTAATTGCACATTAACCCCTATTATTTGTATCAAATACAAATAGGCCTATAAAGAACTATTCTTTATTCACTAAAACCCTTTCTCTCATAGACTTTAAAGCCCTTCTTGCATGATCAGTGTGTGACCCATTGGGTTCACATCATTAAGTAGTAGGAATAGCACGAGGTGTGCACAATGGAACTCTTTCCATTTATGGTCTAATTGGAACTCCTTCCAATTCCCTAATTGATTATAACTCACTTATATCAATTAGGGCTTCTACTAACCATGAGTAACACCTAGCATATGGCTCATGGTGTGGTCCTTAATGAGGTGAATAGTCATTTACAATGAACCCTTCTGTTATAGTTTATAGGTTACAATTGCATCCTTCCTTCAACACAATGTCTCCAATTGAACTAATAGGACATGGAAGTCTGTCAAGTCCCTAGTTCAATTACTTTATACTCATTCATAGATATCAACTCATTGATGAACTCATGAAACTCTTTTCATATTCATCCTACCATGGCCATGGATTTAATGAGTTATATTATGAATGCTATATGAGACATTCTCTCTCTTTTTCCTGAGAGTGATGGATCCCTTGTTGATCACTCACATGCCTTCATACACATAGCAGTAGGGCCAATGAACACCTTTGCAGACCCCTGAATAGGATCTGCACTTAGTGTTATCAAACTTCTAAAGCTACATGCATAAGGCAACTATGGTGTCTCAGGTCTAAGGATTACTTGTACCACTATAACAATGAGAGACTGATTGACAGGCAGGAAAAAACTCCATTCAGTTTATCTCATATCTTTGGTCACATTCAGTGTACCTATTCTCGCAATAGGCACCCACTTGTTGGTTGTAGTGTCTCCACACAAATAGCTTGAGACTAGCTATCCTCCTTATAGAGTCAACCTAACAAGTGCTAGTCCTATGGTTCATTACTGTCCATCATAGTGAACCTTCAACTAGGAATGCTTTAGGAGTTTAGTACAGAGATATATCTACAGTCTCAAAATTACAACTCTTTGTAATTCCATATTCTCAACTCTAACTCCATGGACATATTATGTAAATATAAATGATGCATATAAACATAATAGAATAAGCCCTTTTATTAAATCAATAATAAATGTGACATACACAAATGAAATCAAATGATTATTCCTAATCCCTAAACAATCATCTCTATGATTGGCTCTAGGGCATAATCCTAACAAATTCACTATAAAACCAATCTAGGGCTGTAATTAAATCCCATGAATGTTAAACAACTCAAAACCAACTCCCAATAGACTTAGAAGTCCTTTAGAAGGCTGAAAATCAGAGTGGTAGAGTCCCATTCCATTAAAACTTCAAAAAGAGATAAATCAGGATGGGGCTCTCAGGTGACCTGTTGAGTGAACCGGTTGGGTGAACTGGTCACCCGAGAGTGAACTCAGGTTTCCTCGGTTTTGAGGATTCCTGACTTGGTTTGGACTCCTAACTTCAAACGGACTTAAATTCTTTATTTTAACTCCGATTTGGGTGATTCAAAAGCCAAAATTTCAAGGATTCAATGTAGAATAATCCTAGAATATTCTTGAACCAAAAATCCATGACCATGGTCAGGTGGATGGGTTTTTATGAGGCGATTACCTCGAAAAAAAGGTCAATTAACCATATGGTAATGTGGTGAACCAATCCCAAACCTATCAATAAATTAAATTGGCTCTTCAGTTAGGCTCATTTCATCATTCTAAGGTCAATGGAACACTTCGGAACAAATTTGGAAGTCAATTGGAAAATATACGAAGTAAAAGACGAAATTGCCCTTCAAGTCACAAAAGTTCTAATTAACTATCCAAACCTATCTAGAATTGAACCAAATTTGACACACATATCCAAAATGACCCTAGAAACTAAATGCAAGTGATGGGACTCAATAAAAAGACAAAAATATGCATGCAATGATGACCTATTCTCCTAAGGCTTAAAAGGGCAAAAGTATCCTTTAAACCTTAGGGACTCCTAAATGCTTCTAAACCTAACCAAATGCTATTATGATCTCATGGGGATGAAAATGGGGTGTCTACAGATGCCCCTCATTGGTGGAGTTTGCTTTGCAAGCGACACCAATGTTAGAAAAGACAGCCCATTTTCACAAGAAAAGGGCAAGGAACCAAAGCTTGAACTTCAACAGTGACTACTGAGATTGTTCATGACTGCTCTAATGTACACTTGTACAAAATAGGGGGGGTTGTGTGTGACTCAAAAGTCATTTAAAGACACGGTACTTTCATATGCCTATTCTTTCTAATAGGGGAACATATGCTTTTATAATGTACGCTCATTCTTTATAATGAGGACACGCACAAGATAGGGGGGTTTGTGTGACTATGAAAGTCATTTAAACACACAGTACTCTCATATGCCTATTCTTTCTAGTAGGGAAACATATGCTTCTATAATGTACGCTCATTCTTTCTAATGAGGACACGCACAAGATAAGGGGTTGTGTGTGACTAGAAGAGTTATTTAAACACACCATGCTTACTAAACAAAACCATGAAACTTTAATTTTAACAACTTTGTTAAAATTAAGTGAAGGCAACCAATTCATTGTGCTATAATTTCCTCAAGAAATAAATAGCAATGCAAAGCAATCCATGAATGTGACTCAAAGAGTCATTTAAACATACTATCACAAACACTTCTATCCAAGCAATCATAGGCTTTATCTTAACAATCTTTGTTAAGATTAAGCAAAGCAAATATTCCAATTGTGCTATAATTCCCTCAAGAAATTAATAGCAATGCAAAACATCCATGTATGTAACTCAAAGAGTCATTTAAACATACTTCTAAAACCAATTCCAATCAAGCATTCATAAACTTTATTTTAACAATCTTTGTTAAAATTAAGCAAGGCATACACTCCAATTATGCTATAATCTCCTCAAGAAATTAATAGCAATGTCAATTCATCACAAAGAATCAAGAAATAACAATTTCATGATCCTTACAAAGCATCCCAAGCATTCAACAACTCATCATCCAATCAATAAAGCTTTATTTTAACCCGAGGATTAAAAATAAGCAAGAACACTCAATCAATCCCAACGTGCTATAATTTCCTCAAGAAATAAATAGCAATAGCAATTCAATCACAAGAAATCGTGGAATATAAAATTCCATGGTTCCAAACAAATATCATAAGCATCATCCTTCCATCATCCAAAGATAAAGCCCTTTAACAAAGCAATTGTCAAAGTGGGCTTGCAAATATCACCATGAGTGCACTAATAATTCAATTAGTGACTAATCACTCATCATTTCATGCATTTCAAGTCATTCACATCAGGTTCTAGGTCTTTCAAGAGAGATTTCATCAAAAAATCAAGCGAAAAGGGGCCCGGTTAAGCGAAAATGTGCGAAAATTGCACAAAATGAAAAACCGAATTGGGGGACCGGTTGGTGAACCGGTTGGACCGGTTAGGGCCAACGGGTCACCCGAGAGTGTGTTTTCCTGCACTTTTTTGTGGTGGTTTTGGCTATAAAGCCTTGCACCATCCTTCATTTTTTTATCCTCCTTTTGCTTGTTTTTTGAGAGCTTCTCTCTCTAGAAACCCAACATCCAACATTTCCAAACTCCAAAACACCAAAACTTTGGCATTAAACTTGAATCATTGTGGTGATTTAACACCAACAACATCACTTTCAAGGAATCAAAACAACCTTTGATTCATCAAATCAATCTTCCCAGCTTACTTTTTTCAAATCAAACCCATTTTCTCAAGAACACCCAACATGAGTTCTTCATCAAATAAATACTCCGATGCCAAGTATCCACATCACTTCCTCAAGAAAACATACAAAGCACCTCATTATGAAGATCAACCGGATAGCTTGCTCTTGGAACCCAACAATCATCTCTCTTACATCCATTCCATGAATGAGGTAAGATAATTCCTGACTCCTTCAAGTTCATCCTTATTCTTTCATTTCATTGTTTCTTCTCAAATATTTGCTATTCTTATGAATGGAATGCATTGAGTTCTTGCTATTTTGACATCTTTTAGGAGTTTTCCATGTACAAAGACCTTATTTTCCAGCATAGGCATAACTATGCCCACCATGTGTTTGATAAAATTCCCAAGAGAATAAAATCTTTCCTTTTGCTTTCAAATAGTCAAGATAATCAAAAGTGAACTCAAGAGCATCCTCTAGAATGCTAACCCATGAATTTTGAAGTTCTTTTCTTTACAAAAAACCTTGTAGGCATAACTATGCCCACCAAGTGTTTGATAAAATTCCCAAGAGAATAAAATCATTCTTTTTTGCTTTTAAATGCCAAAAGTTCTTGAACAAACTATCAAAGATATCCTCCAAGAAGTTTACCCATGAGTTTAAAAACACCTTCCTTTACAAAAATCATGTGGGCATAACTATGCCTACCAAGTGTTTGATAAAATTCTCAAGAGAATAAAATCATTTCTTTTCTTTTCAAATGCTCAAAGTTCTTAAACAAAACATCAAAGGTATTCTCTAGGAGGTTTACCCATGAGTTTAAAACATTTTTCTGTACAAAAATCATGTGGGCATAGCTATGCCCATCAAGTGTTTGATAAAATTCTCAAGAGAATAAAATCATTCTTTTTCTTTTCAAATGCTCAAAGTTCTTAAACAAAACATCAAAGGTATTCTCTAGGAGGTTTACCCATGAGTTTAAAAACACCTTTCTTTACAAAAATCATGTGGGCATAGCTATACCCATCAAATGTTTGATAAAATTCTCAAGAGAATAAAATCATTCTTTTCTTTTCAAATGCTCAAAGTTCTTAAACAAAACATCAAAGGTATTCTCTAAGAGGTTTACCCATGAGTTTAAAACATTTTTCTTTACAAAAATCATGTGGGCATAGCTATGCCCATCAAGTGTTTGATAAAATTCTCAAGAGAATAAAATCATTCTTTTTCTTTCAAATACCTTAGAAAATCAAAGGGAAACTCAAAGGCTTTCTTTTAGGATGTTAACCCATGATTCTTGGATCACTTTTCTTTATAAATACTTTGTACCATAACCATGCCTACCAAATAAAACCATTTTTTTCCTTTCAAATACTTTTAAAAATCAAAGAAAAACTTAAAGGCATTCCTTGGAATGTTAACCTATGATTTTTGAAATACTTTCATTTGTAAAAACTTTGTAGTCATGACAATGCCTACCAAGTGTTTGATAAAATTCTCGAGAGAATAAAATCATCCTTTTTTCTTTCAAATTTTTTAACTAACCAAAGGAAAACTCATGGGTATTTTCTTGAATGTTAACCTTTGATTTTTGAAATACTTTCCTTTTTACAAAGAACGTTCTTTTCACATGTGTAAACTTTTGAAAAACTTGAAAAACCATGAATTTAAGCATTCTTGAGTTATTCATTAAGCATAGCAAATACTCAAAATAAAAATTTCCATGATTTCCTTTATTCTTTGTAGCCAAACTTTGAGGACAGAACAAGACATGCCCTTGGGGGAGTTATTGAGTGGTGGCGCAAAATGGCCACACGACAACCCGAAACCCAGAAGATTATAGTTAATGTGGGTTTTGGGGACTTTCTTAATGCTTTGTGGGTGGAGCAAAGAGATAGACAAGCTTTGCTGGCCCTTACTGAGTTGTGGTGGGACACCACTAACACCTTTCATTTTAGTTTTGGGACAATGATTCTTACCCTGACAGACTTTACTATCAACACAGGACTTCGCCTAGGTGGGCGGAGGTTATCTTACTATGAGAATGCCCATGGGGATCCTCATTATCTCTTAGGACAACTCGGGACCATAGTACCTGTTCAAAGGGGTGGAGTGCGCAAAACTTGGCTAAAGAATCATTTTGGTGATCAAAGAGAAGAGGATGATTGTCACACCCCATTTTTGCCACCTTAGCTAGGGTTTGTCATTGTATGTGTCTTTTTGTTTCTTTTTCGAGTCTAGTCTTTTGCATTGAGTTTCTAGGGTCCTAAGGATGGTGTGTACGAATTTTGGTTCGATTTGGAGTTGATCTCGAGGGTTAATAAGAACTTTTGTGACTTAAGGGGCATAATCATCTTTTAGGCCACAAACTTTCTATTTCACCTTGGAATGATCTCCAAGTTGTCAATTGGAGTTCATATGGTTGTATTTGAGGTATTTATGGGTTCAATTCGATGAATTGAAGGTTCGGGATTAGAATGGCTCAACAAGGCTCAGGTTGGCTAAGAGACCTACTTCGGGTTAGCCCGAATTGGTTCATGATTTTCACTCTATGACTACTCATTTGACCTTGATTGGTCTTAATTTCATCCCCAAATGTGTTTAGGGAGGTTGAATTTCGAATTGGAAAACATTCGGTGTGACCCTATGTGCATACCTAAGCTAAGCGATGGTGAGGCATAGCGGTTAACCACCTTTGTAGGACCCAACCATGCAGCCATGGCTAGGGTTTCTTGCCCTCAAGTGACTCAAATTACATTCCCCTTCGAAACACGGTCGTTTTGGCTTTCGTTTCGTCAAAATCGGAGTTGATTTGAGCTCTGAAACACATTTGGAAGTCAAAGGGGTCAAAAATGGGCATAAGCTGACAGAGCCTTGGGTGACCACCCAGCCCCAGGTGGTCACCCGAGCCTCTTTCCTTTTTTGAGCCTTGACGCGGCTCTCTCCCTATTTCCTCGGATTTGCTCGCCTCCAGCCGCCATTTAACCCTAATTTCAGCCCTATTTGACCTACTTGAGCCCCAAGGGAACCTCTAAGAGCCCTTGGATCAATCCCTAGGGTTTTAATCCCAACCATTGAGGGTTTTCCCTCAATCCCTATAAATACCCCCTTATACTTTAGCAAAATGGAAAATTTCTGAAGTGAGAGGCATATTGGAGGCTATGGCAGCCATCCTTAGGGTAGTTTAACCTAAACTTTGAGTGAGAGAGTGTGAGAGAAAGCTTGAAGGAGGGCTGGAGCATTGCTTGAAGGCTTGAAGGAGGTTGTTTCCAGCAGCACATAAGAGGAGGAGGACTATCTACAGCAGCCACCATAGGTATACCCCTCCCCCTTTCTCTCTTTCATTCAAACTAGGGTTCTTTGCATAGCTTTGCATTATTTCATGTTTAAAGCTTATTGTTTTATCATGTGTTGATGCTTCTAATGCTTAGAATGCATGATTAGGATATTGTTTATGGCTGGTTTTGCATGATATAATGTCATTCTATGTGGTTTTATGAGTGTTTGTGTTTTTAGGGTTTTTCAGAGTCTTTTCTAGGGTTTTACATGGAATAGTCGTTATTTCATGTTCAAGTTTGTGTCTTTATCATGTCTTGTTGCTTCTATTAGCTAGTGTGCATGTTTAGGATAATATTCATGGGCTGTTTAGTATGCTAGAATGCTATTCCATGTGATTTACTGCATGTTTGGGACTTTAGGGTTTCCTTAGTGCTGAAATTGGTTTTCTGCATGAAATAACTCTATTGCATATTAAAGCTTATGTTTTTATCGTATTTTCTTGTTTCCATTAGCTAGTATGCATATTTAGGATGATATTTGTGGGCTGTTTAGTATGCTAGGATGCTATTCCATGTGATTTACTGTGTGTTTGGGATTCTAGGGTTTCCTTAGTGCTGAAATTGAGTTTATGCTTAGAATAGCTTTATTTCATGTGAAAGTCTATGTCTTTATCATGTGTGGATCATTCTATTGATTAATATGCATGGTTAGAATGCTGTTCATAATCTGTTTTGCATGATTTAGGGTTATTTCATGGGATTTTATGCACTAGTGTGATTCTAGGGTTTTTATCATCCTTGTGTTGGTTTAGTTGCATATAGTATGATAGCTTAGGGATTTTCTCTGATTTTTCTTCATAGTTGCTGCATATGTGTTCCATATTAGGTAACTATGATATTTCTAGCATTCATATTATTGATTTTAGGGTTTTTTGCATGTCATTGCATGTAGGGTTGAGTTAGGGTTTTAGTTAGCTTATGATTCATGTTGATTACATGATTTATGGTTGATTTTAAGCTCTATTTCAATTCTGTCCAGACCTGTTTAATGGCTTTAATGATGAGTTTTGAGCATGTGTTTGCTTATGTTTAAGCATGATAATGGCTTGATTTGGAACCTAGCTTGGGTGGTTGGTATTTTGGTATGTTTTGCATGGAAATTGCAGGTGCTTTGACAGGTACAACAAGTGCAACTACCCCACCAATGTGGGGTGGTTATTTTGGCTATTGTGAGATGAAATCTTATAAATAAGGTAATTACCCTATGCAATAGGGTGGTTACTTTGACAGGTTGCTTTTGCTTAAGGTAAGTAGGGTATGAGGGTGCCCCAATTCACCCTTCTTTCCTTTCCTTGAAACTTTCCCTTTCTCCCCCCTAGGGTTATTTCCTAATAGGGGAACATGGCAATCCTTATAGTTTCCTTTCATTAAAAAATACCTTTTAAATCAAAGTTTCTATCTTTATCAAATTTCATATTTACTAAAGATCTTTTGAGAATCATTCATTTTTGGAAACTTACCATGTTTTACTTGAAAGGAAACTTAGGGTTTACCATAGGCCTTGATTAGGTTATAACCCTATTCCCTTTCGAACTACGTGGACTTTGATCCATGTATTTCCATACATGGTACATAGGCGCTCTTCGTGAGGTTCAAGTCCGCCCTAGGATACTAAGTATCCTAGGTTTTCTCTCCCCTCTTTCTTTTTCTGTTTTTTTTCTTTGATTTACTTGATTATATGGATGAATGAATGAATGATATGCATGCTGTCTTGTGATGATAATTGTTGATTAAGACTTTGATTTAGCCCAATTAAATTAAGAGACCGTTTAGGGCGATATGGGTGCCTATAGGCTTTGCCTAGAACCTTCCCATATCGTAACTTAGCCTCCGAATCCCTGATTTCTCTGGTTTCCAAAAGATCATTTGCCTTACCATTTTTAAATATGGAGTCAATCTTTTGTTTTCCTAAAACAAAACTACTTTTTAGGGTTTTCCTTGTTTCCTTAAAAAAATAAGGTGGCGACTCCTTTCCTTTTTCTTTTTCAAACCCCTTTTCCTTTTAAATCCCTTGTGGGTCGCGCTTTTTCGCGGGTTCACAATGATGCAGATCCATCTTGTCTTGCCCAAGCTTTTATGCTATACATGTTGTCTAGCATATTCTTTGCTAGATCTAGCGATGTCGCTTCTTTAGGGCATCTTACTTGCATGGAGGATGTTTGGGAGATGGGCAACTACAACTAGGGTAGTGCTGCCCTTACTGTATTGTATAGGTCCATGAGTGACAGATCACGTGGAGTGAGCACAAACCACTGCGGGATGTCCTTTATCTGGGAGGTAAATCAACTTACAAGTCTCCTTTTAAAAATATTTGCAATGAGTACACATCATCATTTTCTTTTGAAATTCATTTTCTTTTTTGAAAACAGATTTGGTACTACGAGTACTTGGGGTTTGAACATCCCGCCCTTATTGACAATGATCCCTCCTGGCCCATTATGTCCAATTATCACATCGACAACAGGTGTGATTCAGTGGACAATAAACATAACTATGCCCATGCTAGGGCATTCGTGGCTTGCATTACTACTGACAAGGTAATCCCTAAAACTTTTATCTTTTGAATTCCATCTTTTTTTCAATTCTTTCACTTACCACCAATTCATGGATTAGGTAGACTGGGACCCATGGGCACAGTGGAAATATGCCCTTGAAGAGCAATGCCATAGGTGTATTGATATGACAAAGAAACGGATCCTCCTAGAAGTTCATATGGGTTGCTACTAGTACCTTGGGGAGAGAGTTGGGTGCCAAGTAAAAGGGAACATTAGTGCAGCTGTAGTTCCTATGGCACCACCTGAGCGCATGAGACATGCCAACTCCTTGCAAGGGCGCAAACTGATCAAAGCTATAAGAGGCAAGGATGCGAGTGACTTCATAGTTCCGAATGGGAACTACAAGAGTTTTTGTAGGAGGTATCTGATGCCTCCTAGGGTCGTAGGAGTTCCACCTGTAGGGGTAAGTACATACTCGACCCTATACATGCTTTACAAGTGTTTCTTAGCTGACTATGTGAGATTCTTCTCAGGAACGGTGAGCTCGTGGTCACCATTCCACAGTGGGTTCAACCTCGGGTGTGTTAGGGGTGCATATGGATAGTGATGATGAAGGCGTGGATAGGGACACACTGCCCCCTTTAGCACATCCCGTGATGGACGAGGTCCCTCAGATAGATCCTCGATATGAGACTGTAAGTTTCAAGGTTGACTTGATTCTCTTAATCCCAAACTATTCATTATACATTTCTTACCCAATTTCTCTTTACAGACACCCGCTGGGTATACACAAGAATAGATCAATCTCAATGCCAGCTTGAGAAGGGACATGATGAGGATGAGCCTAAGCCTATCAAGGCAAGAGGTGTATAGAGCGGGCGAACACGCACACCCAGTAAGAATAGCTCAAATCACAAATTTTGAAAATCTTTGGTTTTCTTTCAAACCGTAGTACTCAAATCATTTATTTTCTCGGAAACTTGCAGATTGATTCCTTCCCTCAGTACAACCCAACCGCGGCTCCACCACCTCCTCCACCAATAGAAGAAGCAGGGCCAAGCAAGAGAAGGAAACCACCAAGGAAGCGTTGAAGACACTTATTTTAAGTTTAAGAAACTCAATTTGAGAATCTAGAAACTCTTAACTTGTGAAATCCTTGTATTAAGCCTATGTGGGCATTTATGTTATCTTTAAAGGTCTTTCTTTCAAGACCAAGTTCAGGCATTCCCCACCTTTGAATTATGATATCTATCTCTTGTTGTTTGAATTTCATGACTCTTGACACAAATTGTTGGGAATCTAACTAGGGAGGAAAACTACAAAGGCAGAATTAAAATTTTCCTACGATTCCCAAACCCATGAATCCAATTATGTATAATACAAAAACATAAACCCTAACTACCAAGAGAGTTGGGATTACTTACAGTTGATTAATGTCTTCTCCTTTATGCTCCAAGCTTTGTCTTCTCCTTTTTGCTCCAAGCTTTGTCTCCGGACAGCGGTGAATGCGCAGCCCAAGTGTGCTGCCTCCAATGGTATCCACACCTAGCTTAAGCTTGAAGTCCTTTCCTTCTTCTTCCTAGTTGTTGCTAGAGGTGGAGAAGAGGGAGAGAGAGAAAGAGCCTCCTTTGAAATTTCGACCAACACTTACTGGAGTTAATGTGATGATGTCATCACATCATAAGAGGCATTATATAGCCTCTATATAGGGCCGGCCCTAGGGGGGATTCCAAACCCTAGAGGGTTTTGTGTAATTACTCTTAATTGCACAATAACCCCTCTAATTTTTATCTTATACAACCTTGCCCCTTAAGAACAATTCTTTTATTCACTTATGCCTTTTCTCTCATAGACATTCAAGCTCTCTTAGCATGATCAGTGTGTAACCCATTGGGTTCACATCATCAAGTAGTAGGAGTAGCACATGTTGTGCACAATGGAACACTTTCCATTAAAGGGTTTAATTGAAACTCCTTTCAATTTCCTAATTGATTATAACTCATTTATATCAATTAGAGCTTCTACTAACCATGAGTAACACCTAGCATATGGCTCATGTTGTGGTCCTTAATGAGGTGAATAGTCATTTACAAAGAACCCTTCTGTTATAGTTTATAGGTTACAATTCCATCCTTCCATCAACACAATGTCTCCAATTGAACTAATAGGACATGGAAATCTGTTAAGTCCCTAGTTCAATTACTTTATACTCATTCATTAATATCAACTCAATGATGAACTTATGGAAACTCCTTTCCATATTCATTCTACCATAGACCCATGGGCTTAATGAGTTATATTCAATGAATGCTATATGAGACATTCACTCCCTTTTTCCTGAGAGTGATGGATTCCTTGTTGATCACTCACATGCCTTCACACACATAGTAGTAAGGCCAATGAATACCCTTACAGACCCCTGAATAGGATCTGCACTTAGTGTTATCAAACTTCTAAAGCTACATCCATAAGACAACTATGGTGTCTCAGGTCTAAGGATTACTTGTACCACTATAACAATGAGAAATTGATTGACAGGTAGGTTAAAACTCCATTCAGTTTATCTCATATCTTTGGTCACATTTAGTGTACCTATTCTTATAATAGGCACCCACTTGTTGGTTGTAGTGTCTCCACACAAATAGCTTGAGACTAGCTATCCTCCTATAGAGTTAACCTAACAAATGCTAGTCCTATGGTTCATTACTGTCCATCATAGTGAACCTTCAACTAGGAATGATTTAGGAGTTTAGTACAAAGATATATTTAGAGTCTCAAAATTACAACCCTTTGTAATTTCATATTCTCAACTCTAACTCCATAGACATATTATGTAAATATAAATGATGCATATAAACATAATAGAATAAGCCCTTTTATCAAATCAATAATAAATGTGACATATATAAATGAAATCAATTGATTGTTCCTAATCCTTAAACAATCATCTCTATGATTAGCTCTAGGGCATAATCCTAACAATCTCCCACTTGCATTACAGCCAATCCACCATGTATCTCATACCCATATCCTGTCGGTGGTGATCCAACACACTTGGGTCACAGCTTTAGTAAAGGGGTCTTCTTTATTCTCTGTTGTATTAAACTTCTATATGTATATGTCATCACTTCAAATGATCTCTCTAATCACTTGGAATCGCCGCTTAAAGTTTGGACTTTTGATGAGACCGTGGATCCTTGTCTTGAGCAATTGCCTTATTGTTGTCACAAAAACAATAGTAAAGGCTTCTCAATGTCAGGAACCACTCCTAGTTCTGCAATGAACTTACTCATCCAAACATGCAGCAATGCGCTCAAATTTACAACTCCACCATTTAAGGTAAGAACATACCTTGATGTTGATCTCCTATCATCATCGTCAGATTGAAAATCTGAATCTGTTACACCAACCATTTCCAAGTTTCTTTCTCCATAGACAAGGCATAGGTCCTTTATTCTCCTCAAGTACTTAAGGATAGCCTTGACTACTTCCCAGTATACCTTATCTGGGTTTACCCGATATCTGTTCGTAACATTTACAGCAAAACTGATATCTGGTAATGTACACAGCATGGCATATGCTTTTAGACAACTTGATTTCATGTCTGACAGGAATTAGACCTCTTTTGAAATCATGCATTTTGAACCCTTTCAAAATCTTGTCTACATACATCGATTGGGAGAGACTTAGCATCCTTTAAGATCTATCTCTATAGACCTCCATTCCCAGAATATAGGATGCTTCTTCCAAATCTTTTATGGAGAAACTTTGTGAAAAACTAATTTTTCACTGTTGACAACGTCTCTACATTATTCCCTAATAAGTAGAACGTCATTCACTTATAGGACCAAAATATGATCGCACTCCCACTAACCCTTTGTACAATCATGGTACAATAATGGGTTCTGTCTCAACAGAGATAGGGGTTGCATCAATGTCGGTTTGTGTCTCATTAGACAACTCTTTGAGTTTTATTTTCCTGTTGTTGCTGCCTTCTTGAATAAACTCTTTTTCAAGAAAGATTGCAAACATACAAACAAAACACCTTTTGTTCATCAGGATAATAGACTTAGTATCCTAAACTCTATTTAGGATAATCCACAAACCTACGTTCAAGCTATCTTGATTTCCAATTTTGGTTGCATCATGTGTCTCTACATATGCAGTGCAACCCCATACCTTAACATGCTTAAGGTTTGGTGCTTCCCTTTCCATATCTCATATAGGTCTTAAGGGATAACCTTGGTTTGAACTCTATTTCACAAGTACGTGGCAATTTCTAGGGCATATCCTAACAAGGATAATATTAGGTCGTTGTAACTTATCATGGATCGGACCATATCCAATAAGGTCCTCTTCCTCCTTTCTGACACACCATTTAGTTATGGTGTTCTAAGAGGTGTCCATTAGAATAGAATGCCTGTTTGAACAAGTTGATCTGAAAGATCACTAGTTAAATATCCGTCTCCTCGATCCAATCGAAGAGCTTGATACTTTTACTAGTTTGTTTCTCTACTTCATATCTGAATTCTTTGAACTTTTTAAATGATTCAGATTTGTACTTCTTTAAGTATACACACCCAAACCTAGAATGAATCATCGGTAAAGGTTGTAAAGTAAGAGAAACCTCTTCATACATCACTATGTATATTTTGTTCTATTAAGATTATTAGCATTCAATTTAGAACTATCATGCTCCATGCAATTAACATTTAGTTTAGAACATGATCCATACCTTCCGAAGGTCAGTTCTTTAGAGTATCCAGATACTCCCGGTAGTTATGTTTCCAATGCCCATCCTTGCCATAGTGAAAACAAGTTCCTTTGGCCTTGTCGATATTACCTTTCTTGATGCCTCCCTTCGGCTTTAAGTTCTTCTTCTTCTTCCCTTGGGTACTCTTACCCTTGCCTTTTCCTTTGCCCTTGGGCTTAGGTTTGGCTTTGGAAGTAGAATCTCTATCAAATGCGAGCAAAGAACTTTTCCCTTTCTTCATCGTCTCCTCAGTCATCTTGAGCAAATTGTGTAGCCCTAGGAGAGTAGACTCAAGCTTGTTCATATGAAAATTCATAATGAACGGCCCAAATGAATCAGGAAGGGACTGCAGAATAATGTCTAAACACATATCAGCTTCAATGATCACATCAAGCTTCTCAAACTGCTCGATATGGTTAATCATCTTCAAGGTGTGATCAGTCACGGATGAACCCTCGTTCATCCTTGCCTTGAATAGATCCTTGACAATATTATATTTAGCGGTCCTACTTTGCTCCCCATACAACTCTTGTAAGTGAAGAAAGATGTTGGGAGCGCTACTCATGGACTCATGTTGCTTCTAAAGCTCAGGGCTTATGGATGCCATCATATAGCATCTTGCCTTTAGGTCGTTGTCCATGCGCTTCTAATAAGCATCTTTTTCCTGTTGAGTTGCAGCCTCAGTAGGAGCGCTATGAAGTGGGCCATCAAGTGTGTAGGTAATCTTTTCAGAATTTAAAACTATTTTCAAATTCCTTAGCCAATCAAGATAGTTTGGTCCAGTTAAATGGTTGGTGTCCAATAATTTGGATAACGGGTTGAGGTGAGCCATTCTAACGAACTACATATAAAAAATTAAAATAGAGAATTAGATTTCATTTTTAATCCATAATGATCGGGTCTTTAATCATATGGTACCTCCCACTATTTTATCAAATTCCATACACCATCTAATGGAATTCGGGAATCTTATTCCTAATGGGGATTGGGGTCCCACTATGACCTAGAAGCCTCACATGTTAGTTTCTTGACTTCTGACCCACAATAAGAAGACAACTCTTTGTCTATTGCTTCATAAGCAAGTTCCAATCATTTTGCCTCTAGGGTACACACTCCTCACATGTTAGTTTCTTGGAATACTTCCCTAGTTAAGTTAAGCCCATAATTCACACAGGTATGTTTCACCAAATATATACCTTACATGTTAGTTTCTTGGTATATACCAGCTTAGGCACCCCATGATATCCACATATGTGATAGTTTCAAGTAATGTCTTTAATATGGGTAGCTCCTACATGTCTGCAGCCAGGTACCCACATTAAGGGACGTTAGATGATCCTATAATGATGGAAGGCAATGAAGAATCCATTCCCTAATGTATTCTCCATTTCCAACTTAATATTAAAAGAGAGAGGTTTTAAGGGTCTCATCAAATTAACTAATCTAACATACATCTCATGCATTTAAATAAGAAATATATAACAACATTATATATATGTAATCCACTTATCGATATTAGTCCCTATAAGGTGACATATAACGATCTTTGGATTTTGAGCTATCTCTATTAATCTCATTAAAAGCTCCCACATGATGATTATGGACTTTAAGACAATTCAATCCAAGCCAATGAATTGAATCCAAGGTCTAAGGTGGGTGTAGGTGATCGTAAAACATTCATTCAAAACATAGCATGCACTCTTAAAAATCTTCTCCAAGCTTTCAAGTCCTTCAATCTCCTCCATTAGCTTCATGGTCTCCACCATAGGCTTATTGGGCTCCACCATGCTCCTTTATATCCACCATGCTCCTTAGTGCGCTCTCGATTACATAACATTTACATAATTTAAAGAAAGGGATACATAAGGGGAATGTGGGGTACATAAGAGAATGATAGAGAGAGAGAAGAAGAAGGTGGCATGCTAGCCCCAAATAAATAATACATCACCAAAATTAACAACTCTTCAAAATTAATACAACCCATTCATAAGATGGCCAATCACAATTGGTTTAAAGGTATAGTCCATAATCATCATCCATCGATAACCATACAATCACATTGCATAATAAAGGAAATAACTGTAAGCAATAAACATATGGGTATTTATGGTAACTCTATTGATTGGTTTTCATTAATCTCATTAATGTGTCCTAATCTTATTAGGATATGTATAATTTCTAGAATTAATTAAGTCTTAACATTTAAGACATTTAATTTCAATTAATCAAATTAATTGAAACATATAAAGTCCCCTAATTAAACTCTAATATCAAATATTAGGGTCTCTTTAATTAAACAAAACAATTTCATTTAATTAAAAAATTCCAGATTTTAATTTAATCCTAAATT
This sequence comes from Liquidambar formosana, assembly GCA_039720395.1. Classification (NCBI taxonomy): domain Eukaryota; kingdom Viridiplantae; phylum Streptophyta; class Magnoliopsida; order Saxifragales; family Altingiaceae; genus Liquidambar; species Liquidambar formosana. The sequence goes on from CM077831.1 coordinate 7,559,412, forward strand.
GTGTTTTAAACCATTTAAAACATTATAAAATTAATCACCATTAATTAAATAATCAATTTCGGAATTAAACAAAATCATTTTATTAATTAATTAGTGCATTAGGGTTTCCTAAAACCCTAAACCCTAAATGCATTAACTCTAAACCCTAAATGTAACCCTAATGCATTAAATGCCTTATGATTGGTCAATTAATGACCAATCATTTAGACCCTAGGTTTATGAGGTATTAATGATTAGGATTAGGGTTTAATTAATGCCACCTAGGATATTAATTACATCTAATTAATATGCACTAATTAGGGTTTCTAAAACCCTAAACCTTAAACCTATTAAATGCCAATGATTAATTACTAAACCATTAATGATCATGATTGGTCATTAATGACCAATCATTTAACCCTAGGTTAGACACATTAACTACTAGGTTTAGTTATTAATTAATGCATTAATAGAATTAGGGTTTAATTAATATGAATTAGGGTTTCCTAAACCCTAAACCCTAGACATCATAAATGCAATTAATAATACCCTAATGATTAATAACCATGATTGGTCATTTAATGACCAATCATTAAACACTTTAATTATGGTAATTAATAGCCTAATTAGGGTTTCAATTAATGCAATTAATGAATTAGGGTTAAATCATTAATGGGAATTAGGGTTTCCTCAGAAACCCTAAGGCTGCCGCCACCTATAATGGGCTGCCATGGCTTAGCAAGGCTGCCATGGCTTGGCCAGGCCATGGGAGGCCATGGCCAGCAAAGAGGGACTCAAGCCAGGGTGTGGGCCAAGCCCATGGACATGTGTGGGCTGGCCAAGAGGGCTGTCTTCTTCAAAGAACATTAGGGTTTCAAGAACCCTTGCTGGCACCACCATGGGAGGACCTCCAAGGTCACAAAAGTTTCTAAAACTTAATCAATTCAACTCCACCAACAAAACCAGCTTTTGTATCATGTCACTACATGAATTACTAAGCTAATTGAAGTGGTTTGAATGATCAAATCATCCCCAATTGTTCTAAACAATTCAAGAACAGTAGGCTGTCCCGAATTTGACAGCATACTGTCCATGATCACAAATTGATTTAAAACCCAGCAAGATGATTAATTCAGGCTACCAAATTATTTTTCCTAGTATCCTAAATGTCTTAGGAAACTAATAAAATTGGTTTCATGCAATTTGGAGTTCCCTAACTCAAGTTATGAATGAAACTCCATTGATGACTTTCTGCAGAAAAACAGCTTGCTGCGTTCTTCCAAGAAATCAAACTTTTTGATTCTTTATGCATCAAGACTCCTTTGAAACTTAAAGAATATGATCTAGAGATCATATATCATCATCCTATAACGATTATTCATCAATTTTACAGAAGTTTCATAACAATGCAGTAGCAAAAACCTTAGGGTTCTAAAACCCAGATTCAAACATGGTGGTCTTCTCCTTCTTCCTTCTGTTCTAGACTCATAATCCAATTATGATGCATCCGAATGCTTGGTGACCCTTTCCTACCATGTCTAGAACATAACCCAAGTGGTGGAAACCATTGCCATGCCTTTGATCTCCATCAAAAACTCACAATTGTGGCTATTACATCATTCCCGAGCAAAACTGTCTTCCCTGACAGACTGTAGTAAAAAATTCATAACTTTCACTACAAAACTCGGATCGACGAACCGTTTTTTGGGTTGTAAAGCTGATTTGAAGAGCTTTCTAACCATATATGGTTGGAAAATTTTGAAGAAGAATTCTGATTTCGGCATGCAAAACAAGATGACGGTTGTTCATGGCTACCATGAAAACTGTTCTTCTTCTTCTCCAAACTCAATCCCTATTCAACTCTTGAATAGCCAGCAGCTCTAAAACGTATTTTATAAGAGGAATAGAAGGAGAATTAACCTATGGTTCATTAACCCTAGGTTCGGCCATGAGAGGGAAACCATTCTTATGCATGAACATAAATTCCAGATTTATTAACCAATCAATTTACCATAAATTCCAGCCCACATGCAGTTTGTATTAGGCGTAATCATGGCTCTGATACCACTGTTGGGAATCTAACTAGGGAGGAAAACTACAAAGGCGGAATTAAAATTTTCCTACGATTCCCAAACCCATGAATTCGATTATGCATAATACAAAAACATAAACCCTAACTACCAAGAGAGTTGGAATTACTTACAGTTGATTAATGTCTTCTCCTTTGTGCTCCAAGCTTTGTCTTCTCCTTTTTGCTCCAAGCTTTGTGTCCAGACAGCGGTGAATGAGCAGCCCAAGTGTGCTGCCTCCAATGGTATCCATGTTAGGATTATGCCCTAGAGCCAATCATAGAGATGATTGTTTAGGGATTAGGAACAATCAATTGATTTCATTTATATAAGTCACATTTATTATTCATTTAATAAAAGGGCTTATTCTATTATGTTTATATGCATCATTTATATTTACATAATATGTCCATGGAGCTAGAGTTGAGAATATGAAATTACAAAGGGTTGTAATTTTGAGACTCTAAATATATCTCTGTATTAAACTCCTAAATCATTCGTAGTTGAAGGTTCACTATGATGGATAGTAATGAACCATAGGACTAGCACTTGTTAGGTTGACTCTATAGGAGGATAGCTAGTCTCAAGCTATTTATGTCGAGACACTACAACCAATAAGTGGGTGCCTATTATAAGAATAGGTACACTGAATGTGACCAAAGATATGAGGTAAACTGAATAGAGTTTTAACCTGCTTGTCAATCAGTTTCTCATTGTTATAGTGGTATAAGTAATCCTTAGACCTGAGACACCACGGTTGTTTTATACATGTAGCTTTAGAAGTTTGATAACACTAAGTGCAGATCCTATTCAGGGGTCTGTAAGGGTGTTCATTGGCCCTACTGCTATGTGTGTGAAGGCATGTGAGTGATCAACAAGGAATCCATCACTCTCAGGAAAAAGTGAGTGAATGTCTCATATAGCATTCATTGAATATAATTCATTGAATATAATTCATTAAATCCATGGGCCCATGGTAGAATGAATATGGAAAGGAGTTTCCATAAGTTCATCATGAGTTGATATTAATGAATGAGTATAAAGTAATTGAACTAGGGACTTGACAGACTTCCATGTCCTATTAGTTCAATTGGAGACATTGTGTTGATGGAAGGATGTAATTGTAACCTATAAACTATAACAGAAGGGTTCTTTGTAAATGACTATTCACCTCATTAAAGACCACACCATGAGCCATATGCTAGTTGACTCATGGTTAGTAGAAGCCCTGATTGATATAAATGAGTTATAATCAATTAGGGAATTGGAAGGAGTTCCAATTAGACCCTTAATGGAAAGTGTTCCATTGTGCACAACATGTGCAATTTCTACTACTTGATGATATGAACCCAATGGGTCACACACTGATTATGCTAAGAGAGCTTGATTGTCTATGAGAGAAAGGGTATAACTGATTAAAGAAAAGTTCTTTAAGGGGCTAATTTGTATTTAATGCAAATTAGTGGCTAATTGTGTAATTAAGAGTAATTACACAAAACCCACTAGGGTTAAGAATCCACCCATGGCCGGCCCTATTAGTGGGCTATATAATGCCCACTATAAGGTGATAAAATGATCACATTAACACTCCAACAAGTGCTGGCCAAAATTCATAGGAGGCTCTCTCTCTCTCTCCCTCTTCTCCACCTCTAGCAACAACAAGGAAGAAGAAGGAAAGGACTTCAAGCTCAAACTAGGTGTGGATACTGTTGGAAGCAGCACACTTGGGCTGCTTATTCACCGCTGTCCGGAGACAAAGCTTGGAGCAAAAAGGAGAAGACAAAGCTTGGAGCATAAAGGAGAAGACATTAATCAACTGTAAGTAATCCCAACTCTCTTGGTAGTTAGGGTTTATGTTTTTGTATTATGCATAATCGGATTCATGGGTTTGGGAATCGTAGGAAAACTTTAATTCCACCTTTGTAGTTTTCCTCCCTAGCTAGATTCCCAACAATCCACACCTAGCTTGATCTTGAAGTCCTTTCCTTCTTTTTCCTAGTTGTTGTAAGAGGTGGAGAAAAGGGAGATTTTGAAATTTCGGCCAGCACTTGTGGAGTTAATGTGATGATGTCATCACATCATAAGAGGCATTATATAGCCTCCACATAGGGCCGGCCCTAGGGAGGATTCCAAACCCTAGTTGGTGTTGTGTAATTACTCTTAATTACACAATAACCCCTCTAATTTGTATCTTATACAACCTTGCCCCTTAAGAACAATTCTTTTATTCACTTATGCCCTTTCTCTCATAGACATTCAAGCTCTCTTAGCATGATCAGTGTGTGACCCATTGGGTTCACATCATCAAGTAGTAGGTATCGCACATGTTGTGCATAATGGAACACTTTCCATTAAAGGGTTTAATTGAAACTCCTTTCAATTCCCTAATTGATTATAACTCATTTATATCAATTAGAGCTTCTATTAACCATGAGTAACACCTAGCATATGGCTCATGGTGTGGTCCTTAATGAGGTGAATAGTCATTTTCAAAGAACCCTTCTATTGTAGTTTATAGGTTACAATTCCATCCTTCTATCAACACAATGTCTCCAATTGAACTAATAGGACATGGAAATCTGTTAAGTCCCTAGTTCAATTACTTTATACTCATTCATTAATATCAACTCAATGATGTAACTTATGGAAACTCCTTTCCATATTCATTCTACTATGGGCTCATGGGTTTAATGAGTTATATTCAATGAATGCTATATGAGACATTCGCTCCCTTTTTCCTGAGAGTGATGGATTCCTTGTTGATCACTCACATGACTTCATACACATAGCAGTAGGGCCAATGAACACCCTTACAGACCCCTGAATAGGATCTGCACTTAGTGTTATCAAACTTCTAAAGCTACATGCATAAGACAACTATGGTGTCTTAGGTCTAAGGATTACTTGTACTACTATAACAATGAGAAACTGATTGACAGGCAGGTTAAAACTCCATTCAGTTTATCTCATATCTTTAGTCACATTCAGTGTACCTATTCTTATAATAGGCACCCACTTGTTGGTTGTAGTGTCTCCACACAAATAGCTTGAGACTAGCTATCCTCCTATAGAGTCAACCTAACAAGTGCTAATCCTATGGTTCATTACTATCCATCATAGTGAACCTTCGACTAGGAATGATTTAGGAGTTTAGTACAAAGATATATTTAGAGTCTCAAAATTACAACCCTTTGTAATTTCATATTCTCAACTCTAACTCCATGGACATATTATGTAAATATAAATGATGCATATAAACATAATAGAATAAGCCCTTTTATTAAATCAATAATAAATGTGGCATATATAAATGAAATCAATTGATTGTTCCTAATCCCTAAACAATCATCTCTATGATTGGCTCGAGGGCATAATCCTAACACAAATTTGAGTCAATTTGGGCTCAAAATGGTCAAAATTGGCCTTCCGAAGCATACGGGGGCTAATAGTGCTCAAAACCGAGAACCGAGACGAACGGCCTCGGGTAACCGGTTGGGCCTAACCGGTTGGACTGGTTGGCGAACCAGTTGGACCTGTTGGCCTCAACCAGTCTCCCGAGCGGTTTCGCTGTTTACGTGTTTTTGCGACTTTTTGACGCTTTTTTGACTTCTAAACCTTCTAGGACTCAAATTTGAGCCTAAAGGCCTATTAAAACACCCCCTACATGTTCATAAACCATTATTATTCATTCAACATCAAATCATGGCAACTTTTGATAGCTTTTTGACACTTTGCTTCAGCAACATCAGTAAGGAAGACAAAAGGGTTTTCAAGAGTTATGGCTTAGACGCGCTTTATTCCCTCACCAAAGTCAAGGTAAATTGGACTATGCTCTATGCTTCTACATACTTTTGGGATCCTGAACTTCATGTTTTCCGTTTCCATCGCAATGAAATTTGCCCCACTCATAAGGAATTTTGCGTGCTGTTTGGAGTGCAACCATCAGAACCTTTCATCCTTCCATACCTTCACCAAGGTTATGTATCTTCTTTTGCTTCTCTTCTGGAAATCTCTACCCACGATACTATGGCCTTCACAAAAGATAACATGGTAGATTTAAATGAACTAGCAACATCTTTTCTGCCCCTTGGGAGGTCATGTGAGCTGCCTTTGTCTCGACCGCGTCAACACTCCTTGGCTTTCTGTTTGATTGGGAGGTTTCTCATTACCAATGGTACGTTGTTTGTCCTAATTAAAATTTGTGAACTTGTTCTCCCTTTTTCCAAGTCCCGAAACATAATTCCAATGGTTCTAGCGGAAACTCTCAATGGGCTAGATAAGGTACAGGATCGGTTTGAAGCAAACTTTGAGGGCAGCCCCCTCCTTCTTCATATGTGGTTGCTAGAGAAGTTAAACCTCTTACCACCTCCTTGTGTTGAAAATTATAGGCCTCAGCACTTCCGTCTACGTGTACCTAAATTCCCTCCAGATGCTTCTCTTGATGAATGGCTTAACATGTTGTATCATACCTTATGGCGATTTATTCGTTGGCACGTGCCTCATTGGAAGTGTGACGAAAAGGTGCTCCTGTGAACTATGGGCTATACACTTGTCAAGTTGATGGGCTTGAAAACGACTTCTTTTTACTGGACATCTCGAATCCTTCGGCAATTTGGTGCAGTTCAATCAATTCCAAACAATCAAGCAAGTACCACCCAGACAAATTCAAGGCAAGTTCACCCCGTTCAACCCGTTTCTCAGTCTCTGGTTAAATAGATGGAGGATAGATGGAACGGTTGGAACTCTACTACCCTAGTTCCAAACACTAATGGACCTTATGAGATTAGCAAGGAGTACAAGAAGTGGTTATCTGAAGACATTGGCCACAAGGAAATGACCATGAGAGCTCAAGTAGCTGAGTTGATTGGAATTTCTCCACTGAGGAGTGAGAAGAGGCTAAGGGAGGACGACACCAAAGCGAACAAGACTACTAGGATAAAGAAGACTTCTCAGAGAGCAAGGAATTAGCGACCTTATTGAATCTTAAGCATGTTAAGCACAAGAATAGTCCTTTGAGACCTACAATTATTACAAATAAAGCTATTATCAATTTCTCTAGTTTCGAATGAATTGCCATCAAACAATTAACTTTGATTTATGAATTGCTTTATACATTGCCATGCTCCTTGTTTCTTTTCTTTTTTTCTTCTTTTTGTTTTTTTTTTTTTCAATTGAACTGCACCCAAGGTAACTTTATGGGCTGCCTACGTATCTCCATCATGTTATAAACATTTTCTTCTTTTCTTTTCTTCTTTTTTTTTTTCTTTTTCTTTTTTGAATGATGGAGAATCAGACCCTCATAGTTCATACTTTTCTTTTGCCTAGGCCGCCCTTACGGGTTTTCAACCTAATAAGCTTTACACATGGTATCTCTTGAGTTGAGCTAGATTGGTTGGTTGAGAGAACTCTATTCCATCCAAATCCATTAATCGAACTTCTCCTCCTAGCAATATCTCCTTTATGATGTAGGGACCACCCCAATTAGGCTTGAACTTGCCCCTTGGATCAAAGATAGGCGCACGGATTTCTTTCAGCACTATGTCTCCATCTTTTAGGCCACAATCCTTGACACACTTGTTGAAAGCTCTAGCTATTCTGCGCTGATAACCTTGAACATGGTATAAAGCATTCAAACGCCTTTCATCAAGCAGAACTAGCTCATCATATCTGTTTCGTACCCAATCCACTTTCGATAACTAATCTTCCATTATTACCCTGGGAGAAGGAATTTCTAACTCGATTGGGAGAACTGCTTCCATGCCATAAACCAACGAGTACGGTGTAGCACCAGTAGAGGATCTAATTGAAGTACGGTAACCCTATAAGACAAGTAGCAACCTTTCTGACCAATCATTGTACTTCTTAGCCGACTTTTGTAGCATGTTCTTTACATTCTTGTTAGCTGCTTCAACTGCTCCATTCGTCTACGGCCTATGAGGGGAAGACTTGTGAACCCGAATGCTGTATCTCTACAAGATTTCTTCTACCTCACCTTGGAAGTGTTGTCCGTTATCTGATATGATCTCATGTGGAACCCCATATCGGCAAATGATGTGGGTCTTAATGAAATGGGCCACTTGCTTTGACCCTAAGGTTTTGTAGGACTTCGCTTCTACCCACTTAGTGAAGTAATCTATTGCCACCAAGATAAACTCATGACCTTCCTTTGATTTAGGATGGATCTTTCCAATGATATCTATTCCCCAAGTTGAAAAGGGCCAAGGAGATGACATAGTATTCAAAGGCATTGATGGAAGGTGCTGAACATTGGCAAAGATTTGATAGTTATGGCACTTCTTGACATGCATATGACAATCTCTTTCCATGGTGGTCCGATAGTAACCGAGACGAGCAATCTTCTTAGCTAGCATATAACTATTCATGTGAAGTGCCCCTGTTCTTTCATGTACCTCTTCAATTATTCTCTGAACTTCCTCTTTTGTCACACAAAGCAAGTGGATGCCGTCATAGGATCGTCTGTATAACTTTCCTCCGTACATGATGTAATGAGTAGCCAACCTCCTCAACGTATGCCTATCAACCTTCAAAGCTCCTTCAGGATATTCCCTTTTCTCCATGAACCTCTGGATGTCATAGAACCACGGACGCCCATCTGTTACTTGACTATTCTGAATGCTGCAACAGTACACTGGTTCTTTTCTTCTTTCAATCACAAGCGGACGAACATTTCCGCCTTCTGGAATTTCCACTATGGATGCAAGTGTAGCAAGAGCGTCAGCAAAGCGGTTCTTTACCCTTGACAAGTAGTGCTTCTAGATAAGCATGATAGGGTAACAACTTCTCGTCTCGAGTCTTCCATTCTCCTCTGATTTGGCAGATAATCAAGGCCGAGTCTCTGTACACTTCTAATTCTTCAACTCCCAACTCTAAGGCTGCTTCCAACCCTAGAATGCAAGCTTCATATTCGGTGATGTTGTTTGTGGCCTCGAACCCTAACTTCATTTCCAGAGGGGTGTGGGCGTCATCAGGAGAGATCAATAAGACTCCAATGCCGAAGCCCCTTTTATTTGCAGTGCCATCGAAGTAGACTTTCCATGGCTTCTTTTCTATCTCCAATATGTCCTCGTCAAGGAACCCTTATTCAATGCTATCTCCTTCTGAAACTGGATTCTCAGTAAAGTGTTCTGAAATGACTCTCCCTTTTATCGAGCTTTGTACCACATATTTGATATCAAATTCGGATAACAACATTAACCATCGCACAATACGATAGGTCAACACTGGCTTTTCAAGCAAGTATTTGAGTGGATCCATGCTGTCACACCCCATTTTTGCACCACCTTACTACGGCTCATCATTTCATGCATGTTTTTGTTTTGTTTTTTAGTCTAGTCACTTGTATTAGTTTTCTAGAGTCACAAGGACAATGGATATGAATTTTGGTTCAAATTGGAGTTGATCTTGAGGGATAATAAGAGCTTTTGTGACTTGAGGGGCATAATCGTCTTTTAAGTCCCAAACTTTTCATTTGACCTTGGAATGATCTCCAAATTGTCAATTGGAGTTCATATGGATGCATAAGAGGTATTTCTAGTGTCAATTTGATAAATCAATGGCTCGGGATTAAAATGGCTCAATACAGTTCAAGTTGGTTAATTGACCCTTCCTTGGGTTAGCTCTAATTGACTCACAATTACCAACCAAATCTTTTTAAATTGACTTTCATTAGTCATCATTTTACCTCCAAAAGTGTTTTATGAAGTTCAATTTTGATGAGGAAAGCATTTGGTTTGATCCTATGTGCATGCCTATGCTTAGCAAAGGCAGAGTATAGTGGTTAACCGCCTTGTTCAAACCTAACCATGCCCCCATGGTTAGTGGTTTTTAGCCTAAAATGTTCAAAAACATATTCCTCATCGAAACACGGTCGTTTTGGATTTTGTTTCATCAAAATCGGAGTTAATTTGCCCCTTGAAACACTTCTAGAAGGGAAGGGAGACAAAATAGGAGAAAAATCAGAAGTGGGCTCGGGTGACCACCCAAGCCTGGGCGGCTAGCCGCCTGGGCCCAGGTGGCTAGCCGCCCAGGCCCTGGTGGTCACCCGAGGCCACTTTCCTATTTGCTTTGTGTTTCCTTGCTGAAGTGGATTCCTCCCTATTTTGACGTACTTGGGCTCTTTTGGACGAGTTTCCTTCTAATTTTTGGTAACTTCTGAGTTACTTAAGCCCCAAGGGGGTCTCTAATAGCCCTTGGATTAATTTTTAGGGTTTTAATCCCAGCCATTGGTTAATCCTAATGAAAGTCTATAAATACCCCCCTAGTAATGCACTCAGGAGCCACTTTATGCCTAAAAACCTTAGTGTTAGAGAGAGAATAAGAGAGAGGGACTTGAAGGAGAGCTGGAGTTCTTGCTGTAGCCTTGGAGAACATTGATTCAAGTCATCCATAAGAGCAAGAGGGAGTTACATACAGCAGCAAGGAAGGCCCTTCCTAAGGTATTCTCCTTCTCTATTCAAGTCTAAACTAGGTTTTCATATGGGTTAGGCTTATTGCATGTTAAAGGTAACTTTTTTATCATATATTAACACTCTAGCTAGTGAATATACATGGAATATCTACTGTTTATCTACTGTTTAGCATGCTTTAGGGCTGTCCTTTAGGTTTTTTAAGCATAGTTATGATTCTTGTGCTCCTGTTTGTCCTTGTGCTAGGATTAGTGTCATTGCATGTTAGAGTTAGGATTTTCATCATGTTATGTTGCTTTAGTTAGTTAATATGCATGATTTAATTTATGTTTAGTTTGGTTTTTGCATGATTAAAGTATGTTTTGTAGGTCTTTAAGCATATTTGTGAGTTTAGGGCTTTAGAGTCATTGTTTTGTGTTTGTTTTCGTATCGCATGATAAAGTAGACTTTTTTATTGGTTTTTCTTCGTGTTTGCTGTATATGACTTACATATAGAGTAAACATGATGCTTTTGCATGCATGTTAGTATGTTCTAGGGTTTTTATGCATAATATGGTTTTAGGAATATGTTAGGGCTTATTATTGTTTGCTGTTTTTGCTGTTAGCATGCTTAGTAGATGATTTTAGGCCATAATACTATTCTGTCCAGATTTGCATATCATTGTTTTTGCATGGTTTTGAGCATTTGTAAGGGTGCAAATAGGTGTGGTATTTGCCCTATGGTCAATAGGGCTGCTTATGTCTGAAATGGCTAATGCTTGGAGCAATTGCGCTCAGGTAAGTGGGTGTGAAGGTGCCCCAATTCACCTCTCTTCCTTATCCTTTCTCTTCTCCCTATCTAGGGTTAATTTTTTAATATGATCCTATGGTTTAATTAGAGGTTTCCTTCACAAATAAAATTCTGGTTTTTATTAAAGTTTCCATTTTGTGGAGTTCTTTCTAAAATCAAACTTTCTATCAATTCTCTTTTGATCAAATAAGGAAACCTAGGGTTTTAACCATAGGTTTGTATTAGGTCTTAACCTTAGTTCCATTCGAACTATGTGGACTTTGATCCATGTATTTCGTTGCATGGTACGTAGGCGCTCTTTGTGAGGCTCAAGTCCGTTCTAGGATCCAAGCATCCTAGGCTTCTTTTTGTTTTGTTTGTTTTTTCTTTATTTTCTGTTTTTATTTGCTTATTATGCATTGATGGATGAATGAAATATATGATATGCATGCAATCCTTGTGATGATATACTTGCTGATTTTTGTATGGAAAGACTTTAATTTAGCCCAAATGAACTGAGAGACCAAAAGGGTGACATGGGTGCCTATAGGCTTTGCCTAGAACCTTCCCATGTCATAACTTAGCCTCCGAATCCCCGATTTCTTTGGTTTCCAAAAGATTGGTTTTTGCCTTTCCTTTTTAAACATAGAGTCATTCAAATTGTTTTCCTAAAGCAAATTGATTTTTAGGGTTTTCCTTGTTTCCTTTAAAAAAATAAGGTGGCGACTCCTTTTTCTCTTTCAAACCCCCAACTAATCTCACACCTTTTCGTCAATCCCTCGTGGGCCCAATTTCCGGGGTTCACAGTTTGGCGACTCCACTGGGGACTTGTGGGCTAGACTCTATAAAGTTTAATTGGGCTAGGTTAATTTCTTATGTTTAATTAAAATCAATCACATTGCATCCGCTTGATTGTGTGCTTTCATTTATTGCATTGTGTGCGCAAATTCTTGCATGCTAGGATCGATGTCCCTCGATGTATCCTTGCCAATGATCGGCCTAGTCTCAACCTTGGTTTTCCTGATTCCATGTGTTGGGGCGAAAGCTATCAACCTCTCTTGCCTAGTACCCTTGGGCTTGCCCTTGGGTATATTAAATGAGTTAATCATGTACTGCTGGACCCACGCGGCGTTCCTGATGCCACATGTGGTTAGGTATAAGGATTGCTCAAGCAAGTGAAGGACCCCAGCCTACCCTTATCATTAGTCCATATAGACAGACTTGTAGGACACTGTGGTCTCACCTTTATGCACCCACAATTGCTTGTAATGATGATATGCCGTGTTTGTGGTGTGAGGCTTTATATCTTATGCCCTTAACATAGACCTTTAAACCCTAGCCTTCGTTAAGGCCATGGGTTGGAAGGAATAAATTAAGGAAGTAGGATATAAAGCTATGTTTGTGATGTGCTAGTCGTAGGGGATTAATTAAACCTAATTGAAGGACTCTATATCCTGTTCTTTTAAAACATACCCTTAATCCATGACCTTTGTAAAGGTGATTGGATAAAAGGAATGAATTAATTGAACATCGTGTAGAGACCGAGTTCATTAAGGAAAATATGGAGGTTTAGGACAAGTCCTTAGGCTAAAGGTTAAAACTTTTTCTATCCATAGACGTGCTGGCTTGGATTCGCAATCCGCAAGGGCGTCTAGTGAGTGTTGAGTCTACCCATCATACGGACATGGCCGACGAAAGAACTAGTGAGGGGCACTTTGACCTTGAGGCTTGCCTGAAAGCCATCATGACCAAGCTTGATCATACCGCCGAGACATCCGATACCGCATTGAAAATGGCTCAAGAAAACCAACAGAAGATGACGGATCTTGAACAAAATGGCTCTAAGGCCCATTCCTCGGGTATACCTCATGGGGCTGGCACCGAAGAGGGACCTCAATTCAATGAGAACACCAAGACAAGGGGGGAAAGTAGCTCGAAACCTGTGGTCACCAACCTAGAAGGGGAAACTAAAGGGAAAGGTACTAGCAGTGATTCCATGTTAGCTAGCAAGGTAGAAGCATTGGAGAGAACTATAAAAGGGATTCGTAGGGCTGATGACATGGTCGATGTGCGGACTCTATCTCTGTTTCCAACAGCTCGTATTCCACTACAATTCAAGATGCCGGAGTTAGAAAAGTTCGATGGGACTGGTTGCCCTAAAACTCACTTGAAGATGTATGTGCGGGCTATGCACCCTCGAGGGGCTACTGACGAGATTTTAGCTCAAATGTTCCATGAAACCTTGGCAACTTCTGCTTTGAAATGGTTCTTGTCCTCGGACGAGAATAGAACTCGTACTTGGGAAGACATATGCAATGAGTTCTCAGAGCACTACAAGTACAACACAGAGGTGGATGTCACTCGAAGGGACCTGGAAACTACCAAGCAAGGGGCTCATGAAACCTTCTCCGCTTACATTACAAGGTGGAGACAAAAGGCGTCAAGAATGACGGATAGGCCAAATGAGGAGGACCAAATTCAGCTGGTGGTTAAGAACTTGCTGCCCGTGTATCACAAGCACTTATTTGCCCATTATTTCCCAAATTTCAAAGCTCTCATTGGGGCTGGCACGCAGGTTGAAGATGCTATCAATGATGGGACAATCAAAACTGAGGAAGTGAGGAGTCGCAAGACAAACTTTAAGAACAATGCCGAGGTTAACGCCATAACTCAACCCATCCAACCCTTCTCTCTCAATAATGTCAACCCACCTCGCCAATTCACTGACCTATTCATGCCACTCGAAAGAGTCCTCGAAAAGCTCATAAGCCGTGACCTATTGAAGCCACTCGACCCAAGACCCCCACCAAATCCCTTACCCAGGAATTACAACGAAAATGAGTACTGCAAGTACCACCAATCCAAAGGCCATGCCACCAATCGTTGTGTTCGCCTTCGCCATCAAGTCCAAGACCTCATTGACAAACAAGTCATCTCACCACCAACCCGTCCAAATGTCACCCGTAATCCTCTCCCATCTCATAACAACACACCCCCACCCAACACCATAAATGCCATTGGGGTTGAATCCTCTCGCCCTCAGCCGTCCCATAAGACAATACACCCCACTCCCCATGACCTTAACCCGTCTCTTCACCATTTGCCGCAATAACAGCCTTATCATGCCACTTCCACCAAAGCCAAGGCCATCAACCCCTCACCAATATTGCCAATACCATCGTGCACCAGGCCATGACACCGAGGCTTGTTCTATACTAAAGAAGATCATTCAAGACCTCATTGACCAAAAAGTTTTGTTGTTGCCAAAGAAATCTATCCAACAAAAGCTGAAAGAAAGATATGAAGCAGGGGATCCTCAGGTTGGCCTATTAGGTGAATCGTCAGGGAAATTTGATTACTATGTGCTGTATTCAAGCCCAAGTCCAATATCAGATGAGCCGATAGTCCCTACAGGTTGGGATGACTTGCCGACAGAAATGGAGAGCATTGACATGATAGAGTGGGATGACTTAATGAATGACTCTGAGGAAGTCCATGACATATGGGCTAGCGATGATGAGTTGGACCATATAACCAGAGGGGGTCGCCATTTCAAGCCTCCCCACCTAGAATCTGAGAATCCGTTGGAAGATTTGGAAGGGCAGAGGCGTCCTAGCTTGCAAGAAGAAGAGGATGAAGTGTTGAGACAGCTGAAGAAGACCAATGCCAACATCACTATTTGGGGCTTACTCATGGCCTCACATAAGCACAGACAGACCGTGTTGAAACTGCTGAATCAGATACAAGTGCCTGTTGACACATCCCCCGAGGGATTGGTACATTTGGTGAATCCAACTCCCAAGAACTCAACCATCGTGTTCACCGATGTGGACCTACCCAAAAGCGGGCCAAGCCATTCTCAAGCTCTCTATGTGACCATTGACACTATGGGGAAGAGGGTACCTACCGTCCTTATCGACAATGGGTCCGCACTGAATGTATGTCCTCTCCGAACTGCCACTGTTTTGGGTTTGGGACCCACTGATTTCACGCCATCTAGGCAGACCGTAAGAGCTTATGATAGCACCCGTCATGAAGTAATAGGGGTGGTTACTTTGCCTCTTATCATGGGACCCACTGAATTTAGGGTGGAATTCCAAGTGTTGGATGTGCCATCATGTTTCAACTTGCTGTTGGGCCGACCTTGGATCCATCCTACTGGGGCTGTGCCATCTTCACTCCATCAAAAGGTAAAGTTTCCTTATGAAGGAGCTATAGTAACGCTTCAAGGGGACTATGAATTGAAACTCGCAGGCGTGCCTATATGTGAGATACAACCAGAATCAGCAGCAGTACCACTATCTGGGTTTGATTATGTCCAATGCATTGAGAAAGAGCTCGAAAAGGGTGAATTAATACCCTTGGACTTTTGCCCCCACGGCAATTTGCACATCGGTGAGATCATGAGAAGAATGAGCTTCTTTCCAGGCATGGGGCTAGGGCGTCGCCAACAAGGGATCCCTACGTCTATTCAAAGCCGTGTGACCTCATACACCTTCGGGTTAGGATATGAGCCCTCCAGAAATGATCATGCAGAAATGTTGAAGAGAAATAAAGAAAAAGTAAGAGCCAAAGCCGAGGGAAGGGTGCCAGACCTGAAGATCTCGCCATATCGACCTACTTTGAATGGTTACTTCGTCAAAGAAGGGGATGATTTTCTATATTGCGGGTTTCCAGAACCCACCTTTGACCAAGCTACCAAGATCCGAGTTCCGGGTTTTGAAATTTTCTTCACCGAATGGTATCCAATCACAATTGAAAGGGTGGATGATGAAGCCATCAATGATGAGTTCTGGGAAAGGAAAGAAGAAGACTGGGCAGAGAACCTTGATGCAGGGGCTATGGCTGAAATGTTCCAAGATATGATCCTCGCCGTGGAAGACTCGACCATTGAAGAACTCCAGGGTTCGTCCATTAGCCATGCTACTATGCCACTCCTGAATTGGTACCTTGAATGTGGTGTCATTGCGGAGCTCCGTGAAGAAGAAGATCTTGGCCTACCTGATAGCAGCTTGTAGGTGTCTTAGTTTAGCAATATTTCCCTAATTCAATAAGATGTATCTACTCAACTCTCTTTGTGGAGTCATGGTATTGATACAGATTTGTTCATTTTTCTTCTTTTGTGTGTCATTCCTACTATTCCTAGTCAATAAAGTGTTTTTTCTTTCTCTATATATGCAGTGTCTCTTTTCTCTCCTCTATGGATATTTATGGCATGGATATAGATCCTAGGAACGATGTCCCCCCGGAGCTCGTTGAGCAAAGGAAAAGGGGCGTCACCGAACCTAATATGGATGAATTGGAATCAATCAACTTAGGGACGAATGAATTGCCAAGAATAGTTAAAATTGGGAAAACCCTCTCCCCCGTTGAAAAAGAAAAGATGATCTCTCTCTTGAAAGCCAACATTATGGCTTTTGCATGGTCTTATGAAGACATGCCTGGCATTGACCCCGATATTGTGCAACACTATATCCCCACTAATTCCCTAAAGAAGCCGGTAAAGCAGAAACTCAGAAGATTAAAACCAGAATGGGCTCTAAAAGTAAAAGAAGAGGTAACTAAACAACTAGACGCGGGTTTCCTCCAAGTTGTGGAATACCCCGAGTGGTTGTCAAATATAGTGCCTGTGCCTAAAAAAGATGGGAAAGTGAGGATGTGTGTTGACTTCCGAGATCTCAACGCCGCGAGCCCTAAGGATGACTTTCCTTTACCCCATATCGACGTGTTGGTGGACAGCACAGTGGGACATGCGCTCCTCTCCTTCATGGACGGATTCTCCGGGTATAACCAGATAAAGATGGCACCTCAAGACATGGAGAAAACAGCCTTTATCACGCAATGGGGAACGTACTGTTACAAGGTAATGCCTTTTGGCTTGAGAAACTGCTGGGGCTACTTACCAAAGAGCAGCTACGACCTTATTGCACGATATGATCCATAAGGAAGTCGAGGTTTATGTCGATGATATGATCGTGAAGTCCGTGGATAGAGAAGGGCATTTCAAGGCGCTAGAGAAGTTCCTAGAGCGAGCAAAGAAGTACAATCTCTGTTTAAACCCACAGAAGTGTGCTTTTGGTGTCACTGCAAGCAAGCTATTGGGGTTCATGATCACTCAGAGGGGAATCGAAGTGGACCCAGGGAAAATAAAAGCTATTGTGGAGATGGAGCCGCCTAGCACTGAGAAGCAGATCCGGGGTTTTCTGGGAAGGATTCAGTACATAAGCCGATTCATCGCCAACTTGACTATGGTTTGCGAACCAATCTTCAAATTGCTTAAGAAAGGTGTGCCAAAAGTATGGAATGAAGAATGCCAAGAGGCCTTTGAGACCATTAAGAGATACTTGAGCAATCCTCCAATCTTAGTTCCCCCACGGCAAGGTGCACCGCTCTTGTTATACTTAACGGTCACCGAAACCACGACGGGAGCTATGTTAGCTCAATATCTTGAAGGGTCTACAAAGGAGAATGCCATCTATTACCTAAGTAAGAAAATGACGGACTATGAAGTGAAATACAATGCCATTGAAAAGGCTTGTGTGGCACTAGTATGGGCGACGCAAAAGCTCCGGCACTACATGATGTCCTTCGAAGTGTTCTTGATAAGTCGCATGGACCCGTTGAAGTACCTGGTAGAAAGGCCAGTATTGTCATTCAGAACTGCTCGATGGTCAATTCTCCTCAATGAATTCGACATCAAGTACGTGAATTAGAAGTCTATCAAGGGAAGCGTCATTGCAGACTACCTAGCCAGCTGTCCGGTGTCATCATCCGCTCCGTTCAACGATCAATTCCCAGATGAGGACGTGCTAGAGATTGGTAGAAAGACTTGGAGAGTTTATTTCGATGGGGCAGCCAATAAGAAAGGTTATGGGATAGGAGTCCTGCTAGTTTCACCTGAAGAGGCATTTACACCATTGGCGGTCAAGTTGGGGTTTGAAGCTACCAACAACATTGCTGAGTATGAGGCCTGTATTCTAGCATTGGAAGCCGCACTTGAATTGGGGATCAAAGAATTGGAAGTGTTCGGGGACTCAGCGTTAATCATTTGTCAGATAAAAGGGGAATGGAAAACTCGAGATGAGAAGTTGCTGCCCTACCATGCCTATCTGGAAGCTCTAACCAAGGAGTTCTTAGAGATAGAGTTCAACTACCTTTCAAGAAACAAGAACCAGTTCGCCGATGCCTTGGCGACCCTAGCATCCATGGTGGAGATACCTGAAGGGGGAAATGTGAAGCCGCTGGTGATAGAATGTCGAGACAAGCCTGTGTACTGTTGTGCAATCCGAGGAGGAGAAGTAAATGATGGCCACCCGTGGTTCCATGACATAATGAAGTTCATTGAAGAAAGGGAGTACCCAGAAGGAGCATCTCGTATTGACAGAAAAACCCTGAGGCGGTTGGCGAGTCACTATGTGCTTTGTGGAGGAAAGCTATATCGGAGATCATACGACGGGATCCACCTGCTGTGTGTCACCGAGGAGGAGGCCGAGCATCTGATTAAAGAAATCCATGAAGGGACAGGGGCTCCGCATATGAATGGCTATATGTTGGCTAAGAAAATCATGAGGCTAGGCTATTATTGGTCTACTATGGAAAGAGATTGCCATGCACATGTCAAGAAGTGCCATAAATGCCAACTGTTTGCCAGTGGACAACATTTGCCTTCTATGCCTTTAACAAGTATGTCGTCACCATGGCCGTTCGCAGTATGGGGGATAGATATCATCGGACAGATCAAGCCAAAGGCGTCAAATGGGCATGAATACATCCTGGTTGCCATTGATTATTTCACCAAGTGGGTAGAAGCAGCATCCTTCAAAACCTTGAATTCCAAGAAGGTAGCACAGTTCATACAGCACAGCATCATCTATCGATATGGGGTACCGCATGAAGTTATCTCAGACAATGGCCAGCACTTTCAGAAAGAAACCCATGAGCTCTTGCAAAAGTATGGCATAGTTCATCACCTGTCGTCACCATACCGTCCTCAGACTAATGGAGCAGTGGAAGCAGCTAATAAGAACATCAAGAAGATACTGCAGAAGACTGCGGATTCGCACACAGATTGGCATGAGAAGTTACCATTGGCTCTATGGGGTTACAGAACATCAATAAGGTCGTCAACAGGGGCTACCCCTTATTCTCTAGTTTACGGAATGGAGGCCGTGTTGCCAGTTGAATTGGAGGTTCCTTCACTAAGGGTTGCCGTGGAGAGCCAGATAACAGAAGTAGACTGGGTTAAGAGTCGCTATGATGAGTTAGCTTTGCTGGATGAAAGGCGTTTAAGGGCGCTGTATCATGTTCAGGGGTATCAACGGAGAGTTGCCAGGGCATTCAACAAACATGTCAAAGATCGAGGTCTAAAAAAAGGGGATGTAGTGCTGAAAGAAATCAGAGCTTCAGTATTCGACCCGCGAGGGAAATTCAAGCCAAGTTGGGGTGGACCATACATTATCAAAGAAATATTGCCAGCAGGGGCTGTACGCCTCATGGATTTAGATGGAATTGAGTTCGCTCGTCCAACTAATTTGGATCAATTAAAGAAATATCATGTTTGAGGCCTGCTAGGTTGAAAACCCGTGAGGGCGGCCTAGGCAAAAGATAAGGCATAAGAACTACGTAAGACCTGATTCTCCATTCAAAAAAAAAGAAAAAAAAAACAAGAAAAAAGCAAAAAAAAAAAGAAAAATAATGGAGATACGTAGGCAACCCATAAAGTTACCTTGGGTGCGGTCTAAATCAAACAACAAAATCCCAAATTTGATTTATTATTGGCAATTTATTCAAAACTAAAATTGATTGACATAGCAATTCATTGGTATTAAGTAAAAGAACTATAAAAGTGCCATAAATATCCTATTCTATTGAGTCTTCAATTCTTCTTGGGCTTCTTTGCAGCCCACTTTTCAGCTTTCTGCTTCTCTCTTTCGTGCATTCTTTTCTTCCTCAAGTCATGTTCATAAGCTGCTGTCACTGCTTCCATAATATCTTCTCTACAAGGTCCAAGGTCGTTATTCTTGATAAGTCCAAAGATTCTTTCTCTTCGAGTAGTCTCTCTCACACCCAAATTGTCTTTCAACCATTCCTTATACTCGGGGCTCATCATATATGGACCATCAGTATTCGTAACTTGAGTCAGTGTCAGCTTTCTAGGCCATCGATCCTTTGCCCAAGTCACTACAGAAAGACCCGCAGGCACCACAGGATAGTCGCCTTTCAAGGAAGTGGGTATAATTTGCATGGCGCCCATCTGACGAAGAACCCTTGAAGGCCAATAAAAGGAAGTAGACCTCAGTCCTATGAGTCTCACCATGGCACATCCAGAAGTTCGCAGAAGCACCTGTTCGCTGCAGCCCCATATGAAGACGAACCACTTGATATTCCTCCAAGAAAGGGTTTGGAAGTAACCTAGCCAATCCCTCAATGAAAACTCTCTAGGCAGTTCAATGCGGCGAAGGCAGTAATGCTGGGGCTTGTATGATGTAATGGCAATGGGTGATAAGAAATTCAGTCTTTCAAGCAACCACATTTGCAGCAAAATGGGGCTACCTCCTAAAGGAACCTTTGGGTCCTCATGGACTTTATCCAAGCTATTTAGGGTTTCAGCTAATACCATGGTGTCACACCCCATTTTTGCACCACCTTACTAGGGCTCATCATTTCATGCATGTTTTTGTTTGGTTTTTGAGTCTAGTCACTTGCATTAGTTTTCTAGAGTCACAAGGACAATGGATATGAATTTTGGTTCAAATTGGAGTTGATCTTGAGGGATAATAAGAGCTTTTGTGACTTGAGGGGCATAATTGTCTTTTAAGTCCCAAACTTTTCATTTGACCTTGGAATGATCTCCAAATTGTCAATTGGAGTTCATATGGATGAATATGAGGTCTTAAGTCCCGTGGCCCTGATGATGAGTTTAGTGTGGTTATTTACGGATTATCCTTGAAGAATTAGTGCGAATCACAGCATGAGATTTTTGGTTAAAATGAAAAGAAAATTATTTTATTAAATTAGCCATTTTTATCATGACACTAACACGTGTACGTATGTGATGAGTGTGTGTACGCACATACGATACATGTGCATGCGTGTTAGCGGTCAGTCTCCCAATTTTTATAAAAGACAATTTCCTTTTCCTATTCAGATTAGAAGTCTTTTATCATTATAAAATACCTTTTGATTATTCTCCAAGGAAACCTAGTCCAGGAAGGAAAGGGAAACTCCAGATTTCAGCTATAAATACTCTCTTAATGTCTTTAAACAAGGGGGATGAGAAGAGGGTTTGGAGGGAGTGAAATTCGTCATAATTCAGCAGCAGATTTTCTGAAAACCAGCAGTCGTATTTTAATCATAACTTTTTCATCCGAAGTCAGAATTTGATGAAATTGGTCTTGTGAGAAAGATAATTCAATTCTCTACAACTTTGTATTTCACAAGCGTTGTCCAAATCCAACGTTTTCATACCCAAAAACGCGATTGAAGTTGCTGCTGCTGCAAAGTGACGAAAATCACTTTTCTTTTCTCTTGTTCTCTTTTTGTTTTCTATTTCTTTTCAAAGTTGAGTGAGTTTTGATCTCTTTGCTGTGATACCACTTTGACAAAGAGGAGGATTCGTGTTGGTTTGATTCACTCTAAAGACCTGAGGAGCCACGAACAATTACAAACACAAAGGAAGGCCCTTCCTAAGGTATTCTCCTTCTCTATTCAAGCTTAAACTAGGTTTTCATATGGGTTAGGCTTATTGCATGTTAAAGGTAACTTTTTTATCATGTATTAACACTCTAGCTAGTTAATATACATGGAATATCTATTGTTTATCTACTGTTTAGCATGCTTTAGGGCTGTCCTTTAGGTTTTTAATGCATAGTTATGATTCTTGTGCTCCTGTTTGTCCTTGTGCTAGGATTAGTGTCATTGCATGTTAGAGTTAGGATTTTCATCATGTTATATTGCTTTAGTTAGTTAATATGCATGATTTAATTTCTGTTTAGTTCGGTTTTAGCATGATTAAAGTATGTCTTGTGAGTTTTTAAGCATATTTGTGAGTTTAGGGTTTTAGAGTCATTGTTTTGTGTTTGTTTTCATATAGCATGATAAAGTAGACTTTTTTTTATTGGTTTTTCTTCGTGTTTGCTGTATATGTTTTTCATATGGAGTAAACATGATAGTTTTGCATGCATGTTAGTATGTTTTAGGGTTTTTATGCATGATATGGTTCTAGGAATATGTTAGGACTTATTATTGTTCGCTGTTTTTGCTATTGGCATGCTTAGTGGATGATTTTAGGTCATAATACTATTCTGTCCAGATTTGCATGTTAGTGTTTTCGCATGGTTTTGAGCACTTGTAAGGGTGCAAATAGGTGTGGTATTTGTCCTATGGAAAATAGGGCTGCTTATGTCTGAAATAGCTAATGTTTGGAGTAATTGCGCTCAGGTAAGTGGGTGTGAAGGTGCCCCAATTCACCTTTCTTCCTTATCCCTTCTCTTCTCCCTATTTAGGGTTAATTTTTAATATGATCCTATGGTTTAATTAGAGGTTTCCTTAACCAACAAAATTCTGGTTTTTATTAAAGTTTCCATTTTATGGAGTTCTTTCTAAAATCAAACTTTCTATCAATTCTCTTTTGATCAAATAAGGAAACCTAGGGTTTTTACCATAGGTTTGTATTAGGATTTAACCTTAGTTCTAATCGAACTACGTGGACTTTGATCGATGTATTTCGTTGCATGGTACGTAGGCGCTCTTCGTGAGGCTCAAGTCCGTTCTAGGATCCAAGCATCCTAGGTTTATTTTTGTTTTCTTTTCTTCTTTTTCTTTTTATGTTTTTATGTGCTTATTATGCATGGATGGATGAATGAAATATATGATATACATGCAATTCTTGTGATGATATACTTGCTGATTTTTGTATGGAAAGACTTTAATTTAGCCCAAATGAACTGAGAGACCGAAAGGGTGACATGGGTGCCTATAGGCTTTGCCTAGAACCTTCCCATGTCATAACTTAGCCTCCGAATCCCTGATTTCTTTGGTTTTCAAAAGATTGGTTTTTGCCTTTCCTTTTTTATGGAGTCATTCAAATTGTTTTCCTAAAACAAACTATTTTTAGGGTTTTCCTTGTTTCCTTTAGGAAATAAGGTGGCGACTCCTTTCCTTTTTCTTTTTCAAACCCATTTTCTTTCAATCCCTTGTGGGCCCAATTTCCGGGGTTCACACATGGGAATCAAGTTATGGCCTTTGGCAAGGAGAGGAATCAAGTCACAAATTTGTATGGGAACATGTGGAGTACCAGTTGAAATAAGGAAACGACCAATGAGGCAAAAGGCAAGTGCATGCTTAATGGGAAAGGTAAAGTTCAGAATACCTTTATTATCACAAGCCAAAAAAGAAGTTGCCAATTTCATCAAGTCTACCATATGGTTCTTGACAAACGTAGAGGCATATTGTGGGTGAATCCCAAGGAGGTTGGAAAACGAAGTAAGGAAGCTTGGGCGAGGAGTAGGGAGAATAAAAGGACCTACCGGAGAAACCCCATACAACGCGCAGAATTCCTCCATGTTTGGGCACAGTTCTTCATAGTTGAAGCGGAACACATGAATTTGGGGATCCCAAAAATATGTAGCAGCAGTCAAGAGGTTCGTTTCAAGCTTCACATGCCTCAAGGAAAGCAATGGATCCAAGCCAAAGCACTTGAACTCAGATTTTGCTTCAGCACTCATAACTCTCAAAAACCCTCCTAAAAATTTGTCTAGAGCCTCCATAATTTCTAATGAATGAATATAAGTAGGTTTAGGAACCTCTTGGATGTGTTTTTATAGGGAAAAGGTCACAAATCCAAGTTCAAATAGGAAAAAACCCGTCAAAATAGGAAGTTTCCTATTCAAAGGGGGATTTCCGCTTCGGGCTCGGGTGACCACCCAGGCCTGGGCGGCTAGCCTCCTGGGCTTGGGCGGCTAGCCGCCCAGCCCCGGGTGGTCACCCGAGGCCGTTTTCCTATTTTGCCCAGTCTTGCCTATTTTTGACCCCCTTTGACCCCTATATGGTTATGTGACCTTGGGAAGCTTATTTTGAGCTTGTTTTTGCGCAAAAGCATGAGTAAATCATCACAATGGAATTCCAAAAGCCTGGGCGACTAGCCTCCTGAGGCCTGGTGGTCACCCAAGCCACCTTGTTTTGGCTTTCTCTCTCGCTTTGTCTCGCCTTAACGCGTGATCAAACCTCCTTCCAAATGAGATATTCAACACTTTTTGAGCTCAAAATCAATCAAATTTCACCTTGAGATCAATTCTTTGAATTGATTTTATGCTCAAAAGGGTTGAATATATTTCCCCTGTGCCATGCCAACTCAAGTGACAATGTGCCAAGTCACTTTCCTCTTGCACCATGCTTGATAAATTGATCATATATCCTCACTTCAAACCTTGATTTTTCATCCCACTTGGTTGAATATATTCATCACTTGGATATATTCTTCCATTTCAAAAGTGTATTCACCCTTTGAATATGCTTCTCAATTTCAAATCCTCATCATACTTGGTTGAACATGTTCATCACTTGAATATGTTTTTCCATTTCAAAGTGTATTCACCCTCTGAATATGCTTCTCAGTTTCCAATCCTCATTATTCCTATCTTACTTGGTTAAATATATCCATCACTTGGATATATTTCTCCATTTCAATGGTGTGTTCATCACTTGAACACACTTGTCACTTACTTGGTTAAGTATATCCATCGCTTGGATATATTTCTCCATTTCAATGGTATGTTCATCACTTGAACATACTTGTCACTTACTTGGTTAAATATATTCGTGACTTGAATATATTTCTCCATTTCAATGGTGTACTCATCACTTGAGTACACTTCTCAGATTATTCTCTATCTTACTTGGTTGAATATATTCATCACTTGGATATATCTCTCCATTTCAATGGTGTGTTCATCACTTGAACACACTTGTCACTTACTTGGTTAAATATATCCATTGCTTGGATATATTTCTCCATTTCAATGGTATGTTTATCACTTAAACATACTTGTCACTTACTTGGTTAAATATATTCGTGACTAGAATGTATTTCTCCATTTCAATGGTGTACTCATCACTTGAGTACACTTCTCAGATCATTCCTATCTTACTTGGTTAAATATATCCATCACTTGGATATATCTCTCCATTTCAATGGTGTGTTCATCACTTGAACACACTTGTCACTTACTTGGTTAAATATATCCATCGCTTGGATATATTTCTCCATTTCAATGGTATGTTTATCACTTAAACATACTTGTCACTTACTTGGTTAAATATATTCGTGACTAGAATGTATTTCTCCATTTCAATGGTGTACTCATCACTTGAGTACACTTCTCAGATCATTCCTATCTTACTTGGTTAAATATATCCATCACTAGGATATATCTCTCCATTTCAATGGTGTGTTCATCACTTGAACACACTTGTCACTTACTTGGTTAAATATATCCATCGCTTGGATATATTTCTCCATTTCAATGGTATGCTTATCACTTAAACATACTTGTCACTTACTTGGTTAAATATATTCGTGACTAGAATGTATTTCTCCATTTCAATGGTGTACTCATCACTTGAGTACACTTCTCAGATCATTCCTATCTTACTTGGTTAAATATATCCATCACTTGGATATATTTCTCCATTTCAATGGTGTGTTCATCACTTGAACACACTTGTCACTTACTTGGTTAAGTATATCCATCACTTGGATATATTTCTCCATTTCAATGGTATGTTTATCACTTAAACATACTTGTCACTTACTTGGTTAAATATATTCGTGACTAGAATATATTTCTCCATTTCAATGGTGTACTCATCATTTGAGTACACTTCTCAGATTATTCTTATCCTACTTGGTTAAATATATCCATCGCCTGAATATATTTCTCCATTTCAATGGTATACTCATCACTTGAGTATACTTCTCAGATTATTTCAGTCACTTACTTGGTTAAATATATTCGTGACTAGAATATATTTCTCCATTTCAATGGTGTACTCATCACTTGAGTACACTTCTCAGGTTACTCCTATCTTACTTGGTTAAATATATCCATCACTTGGATATATTTCTCCATTTCAATGGTGTGTTCATCACTTGAACACACTTGTCACTTACTTGGTTAAGTATATCCATCACTTGGATATATTTCTCCATTTCAATGGTATGTTTATCGCTTAAACATACTTGTCACTTACTTGGTTAAATATATTCGTGACTAGAATGTATTTCTCCATTTCAATGGAGTACTCATCACTTGAGTACACTTCTCAGATCATTCCTATCTTACTTGGTTAAATATATCCATCACTTGGATATATTTCTCCATTTCATTGGTGTGTTCATCATTTGAACACACTTGTCACTTACTTGGTTAAGTATATCCATCACTTGGATATATTTCTCCATTTCAATGGTGTGTTCATCACTTGAACACACTTGTCACTTACTTGGTTAAGTATATCCATCGCTTGGATATATTTCTCCATTTCAATGGTATGTTTATCACTTAAATATACTTGTCACTTACTTGGTTAAGTATATCCATCGCTTGGATATATTTCTCCATTTCAATGGTATGCTCATCACTTGAGTATACTTCTCAGATTTCATTCTCAGATTACTTGGTTAAATATATTCGTGACCTGAATATATTTCTCCATTTCAATGGTATACTCATCACTTGAGTATACTTCTCAGATATTTTATCCTACTTGGTTAAATATATCCATCGCTTGGATATATTTCTCCATTTCAATGGTATGCTCATCACTTGAGTATACTTCTCAGATTTCATTCTCAGATTACTTGGTTAAATGTATCCATCGCTTGGGTATATTTCTCCATTTCAATGGTATGCTCATCACTTGAGTATACTTCTCAGATCTCATTCTCATCACTTGGTTAAATATATTCGTGACTAGAATATATTTCTCTATTCCAAAAGTATGTTCATTCGTAGTGGCTTGAATATGCTCCTTTTTGTCAATCATCAACCCCCAATGGTTTAAGTATACTCATGACTTGAGTACACTTCCTTATTTCAGTCTCAGGTTTTCAACCTCCCATCCTTGTTTGGTATCAGTGTGTGATTTCTCCAGGCTTTTTGTCAAAAATGGGTTGTTCTTTATCATTGGTTCACAAGTGTAACTTGTTCGCCAATGAGGGGCTTCTGTCACACCCCATTTTTGCACCACCTTACTAGGGCTCATCATTTCATGCATGTTTTTGTTTTGTTTTTGAGTCTAGTCACTTGCATTAGTTTTCTAGAGTCACAAGGACAATGGATATGAATTTTGGTTCAAATTGGAGTTGATCTTGAGGGATAATAAGAGCTTTTGTGACTTGAGGGGCATAATCGTCTTTTAAGTCCCAAACTTTTCATTTGACCTTGGAATGATCTCCAAATTGTCAATTGGAGTTCATATGGATGCATAAGAGGTATTTCTAGTGTCAATTTGATAAATCAATGGCTCGGGATTAAAATGGCTCAATACAGTTCAAGTTGGTTAATTGACCCTTCCTTGGGTTAGCTCTAATTGACTCACAATTACCAACCAAATCTTTTCAAATTGACTTTCATTAGTCATCATTTTACCTCCAAAAGTGTTTTATGAAGTTCAATTTTGATGAGGAAAGCATTTGGTTTGATCCTATGTGCATGCCTATGCTTAGCAAAGGTAGAGTATAGTGGTTAACCGCCTTGTTCAAACCTAACCATGCCCCCATGGTTAGTGGTTTTTAGCCTAAAATGTTCAAAAACATATTCCTCATCAAAACACGGTTCGTTTTGGCTTTTGTTTCATCAAAATCGGAGTTAATTTGCCCCTTGAAACACTTCTAGAAGGGAAGGGAGACAAAATAGGAGAAAAATCAGAAGTGGGCTCGGGTGACCACCTAAGCCTGGGCGGCTAGCCGCCTAGGCCCAGGTGGCTAGCCGCCCAGGCCCTGGTGGTCACCCAAGGCCACTTTCCTATTTGCTTTGTGTTTCTTTGTTGAAGCGGATTCCTCCCTATTTTGACGTACTTGGGCTCTTTTGGACGAGTTTCCTTCTAATTTTTGGTAACTTCTGAGTTACTTAAGCCCCAAGGGGGTCTCTAATAGCCCTTGGATTAATTTTTAGGGTTTTAATCCCAGCCATTGGTTAATCCTAATGAAAGTCTATAAATACCCCCTAGTAATGCACTCAGGAGCCACTTTATGCCTAAAAACCTTAGTGTTAGAGAGAGAATAAGAGAGAGGGACTTGAAGGAGAGCTGGAGTTCTTGCTGTAGCCTTGGAGAACATTGATTCAAGTCATCCATAAGAGCAAGAGGGAGTTCATACAGCAACAAGGAAGGCCCTTCCTAAGGTATTCTCCTTCTCTATTCAAGCTTAAACTAGGTTTTCATATGGGTTAGGCTTATTGCATGTTAAAGGTAACTTTTTTATCATATATTAACACTCTAGCTAGTTAATATACATGGAATATCTACTGTTTATCTACTGTTTAGCATGCTTTAGGGCTGTCCTTTAGGTTTTTTAAGCATAGTTATGATTCTTGTGCTCCTGTTTGTCCTTGTGCTAGGATTAGTGTCATTGCATGTTAGAGTTAGGATTTTCATCATGTTATGTTGCTTTAGTTAGTTAATATGCATGATTTAATTTCTGTTTAGTTTGGTTTTTGCATGATTAAAGTATGTTTTGTAGGTCTTTAAGCATATTTGTGAGTTTAGGGCTTTAGAGTCATTGTTTTGTGTTTGTTTTCGTATAGCATGATAAAGTAGACTTTTTTATTGGTTTTTCTTCGTGTTTGCTGTATATGACTTACATATAGAGTAAACATGATGCTTTTGCATGCATGTTAGTATGTTCTAGGGTTTTTATGCATAATATGGTTTTAGGAATATGTTAGGGCTTATTATTGTTTGCTGTTTTTGCTGTTAGCATGCTTAGTAGATGATTTTAGGCCATAATACTATTCTGTCCAGATTTGCATATCATTGTTTTTGCATGGTTTTGAGCATTTGTAAGGGTGCAAATAGGTGTGGTATTTGCCCTATGGTCAATAGGGCTGCTTATGTCTGAAATGGCTAATGCTTGGAGCAATTGCGCTCAGGTAAGTGGGTGTGAAGGTGCCCCAATTCACCTCTCTTCCTTATCCTTTCTCTTCTCCCTATCTAGGGTTAATTTTTTAATATGATCCTATGGTTTAATTAGAGGTTTCCTTCACAAATAAAATTCTGGTTTTTATTAAAGTTTCCATTTTGTGGAGTTCTTTCTAAAATCAAACTTTCTATCAATTCTCTTTTGATCAAATAAGGAAACCTAGGGTTTTAACCATAGGTTTGTATTAGGTCTTAACCTTAGTTCCATTCGAACTACGTGGACTTTGATCCATGTATTTCGTTGCATGGTACGTAGGCGCTCTTTGTGAGGCTCAAGTCCGTTCTAGGATCCAAGCATCCTAGGCTTCTTTTTGTTTTGTTTGTTTTTTCTTTATTTTCTGTTTTTATTTGCTTATTATGCATTAATGGATGAATGAAATATATGATATGCATGCAATCCTTGTGATGATATACTTGCTGATTTTTGTATGGAAAGACTTTAATTTAGCCCAAATGAACTGAGAGACCGAAAGGGTGACATGGGTGCCTATAGGCTTTGCCTAGAACCTTCCCATGTCATAACTTAGCCTCCGAATCCCCGATTTCTTTGGTTTCCAAAAGATTGGTTTTTGCCTTTCCTTTTTAAACATGGAGTCATTCAAATTGTTTTCCTAAAGCAAATTGATTTTTAGGGTTTTCCTTGTTTCCTTTAAAAAAATAAGGTGGCGACTCCTTTTTCTCTTTCAAACCCCCAACTAATCTCACACCTTTTCGTCAATCCCTCGTGGGCCCAATTTCCGGGGTTCACACATGCGATTAACAAGGAATACTTGGAAAGATAGCATGTAATGGTGGAGTTTTTGGAAGGCCCACACCAATGCTACGCAAGTCTTTTCCACAGCGTTGTAGTTTACCTCATAGTCTGTCATTTTCTTACTTAGATAGTAGATGGCATTCTCTTTCCTCGACTCTTCCAAGTATTATGCAAGCATTGCCCCCATAGCAGTTTCTGTGACGGTTAAGTACGGCAACAGCAGCTCTCCTTCTCTAGGTGGAACCAGTATCGGTGGATTGCTTAAGTAGTGTTTAATGGCTTCAAAAGCATTCTAGCATTCCTTGTTCCATTCTTTTGGTTCTCCTTTCTTTAGCAGTTTGAAAACGGGCTCACAAATGGTAGTGAGTTGACCTATGAACCGGCTTATGTACTGCAATCTTCCTAGGAAACCTCAAATTTCCTTCTCATTCTTGGGCAGTGGCATCTCCAGAATGGCTTTGATCTTGCTTGGATCCACTTCAATTCCTCTCTGTGTTATCATGAAACCTAGCAGCTTTCCCACAGTAACTCCGAAAGTACATTTTTGAGGGTTGAGGCGAAGCTTGTAATTTATAATTCGATCGAAGAACTTTCTGAGCACAGCTACATGTCCTTCCCTATCCCTTGACTTGACAATCATGTCGTCGACGTAAACCTTGACTTCTTTGTGTATCATGTCATGCAACAAGGTGGTAGCAACTCTCTAATAAGTTGCCCCTGCATTCTTTAACCCAAATGGCATTACTTTGTAACAATAGGTCCCCCACTGAGTGATGAAAGACGTTTTCTCCATATCTTCTGGTACCATTTTAATCTGATTGTAACCCAAGAAACCGTCCATGAAAGAAAGAAGAGCGTGCCCTACGGTACTATCGACTAACACGTCAATGTGTGGTAGTAGAAAGTCATCTTTAGGGCATGCCTTATTCAAATCATGAAAGTCTACACACATACGTACTCTGCCATCCTTCTTTGGAACTGGTACTATATTTGCAAACCATTTAGGGTACTCCACAACCTTAAGGAACTTAGCTTCTATCTACTTAATCACCTCTTCCTTTATCTTCAACGCCCACTCGGGCTTCATTCTCCTCAACTTCTGCTTAATAGGCTTCATGTCAGGATTGGTTGGAATGTGATGCTGCACTATGTCTATGTCTACTCCGGGCATATCTTCATAAGACCAGGCGAATGCTTCAAGGTTTTCTCTCAACAACTCAACCAATTGTTCTTTTTCAGAAGGGGAAAGTGTTGTACTAATTTTAATTATTTTTGGCAATTCATTCGTCCCTAGATTAATTGATTCTAGTTCTTCTGTAATTGGTTGTGCTATCCCTTTATTCCTTTGCTCGACGAGCTTGGGAGGGATATCAGCGTCTCTAGGGTCTATTTCCATGCTACACACATTAAGAAACAAAAAAGCATGAAGACAATGGATATAATCTCTGTGAGAAAATAAAGAAAGTACCAATCACTATTTGAAGACTCTAAAACAACAAAGCTTATGACAACTTTAAAGGACTCAACAAATGAAATAATTCAAACAAAGACAGATTGTGTGCTGACTCAAGACTCAAAAGAAAACCTACATATCCTCTACTGGCTTAGACTCTTCTTTCCTTGGAATAAGAACGGGGGATCCTTCGGTATACCAATTCTGAAGTGGCTCGTTGATTGTCTGGAATGCTGGAACTGGAACTTCTTCACAATCCTCGATGGCTAGCACACATTCTAAAAACAATCGACCCATAACCTCTAAATCCATGCTGTCTGCCCAATCCTCTTCTTCTTTGTCGCTATCTATTGCAGATCCCTCAACCATGGTTGCTGTGATCGAATACCACTTGGTCTCAAAGAAAATCTCAAACCCTGGGACTCTAGCTCCGATGGATTCCACATAAGTAGGCTCTGGAAAACCACAATACGGGAAATCTTCTCCTTCTTTCATAAAGCACCCATTCAAGGTTGGCTTGTTAGGCTTGAGTGGGTGGATAACAGTGTGCCCGCGAGCTTTAGCAATCTCTTTCTCTTTTCTCAGCCGCGCTCGTTCCTTGTAATCTACTTGTGTTGGCTTATATCCCAAACCAAAGGTATGCAAGGCCGATTGGTGCTTAATTAGCTCTAAAATTCCTCAATGCATTGGTCCCATTCCCATACCAAGAAAGAAACCCATGATCTTCATGATCTCAGCGACACGCCAGTTCCCATGTGGTAAAAAGTCTAGCGGGATAAGTTCTCTACCTGCGGGTGCTGAGTTGATAACCTGAACATATTCAAACCCTGACAATGGCATATCTGAAGGATCGTGCTTGATCTCACACATGGGGATTCTTGACATTTAACTGGCAGTGAGTTCATAGTCTCCTTGTAGGGTCACAATAGATCCTTTGTAAGGGAACTTAACTTTTTGGTGCAAAGATGATGGGATGGCCCCATTTGGATGGATTCATGGTCGGCTAGCAAGGGATTGAAACAGGTAGGAACATCAAGAACTTAGAATTCAACTTCAAACTCTATTGGTCCTATGATTAACGGTAAGGTCACCATATCGATCACCTCCCTTCTTGTGTTGTCATATGCTCTTACTGATTGCCCAGATGGCACATAAGTTGTAGGTCCCAACCCAAGAGATATAGCAGTATGAAGTGGACACACATTCAAAGCGGAGCCATTGTCAATAAGGACGGTGGGAACCCGTTTCCCTAAGGTATCAACAGTTATGTTCAAAGTTTGCACATGATCTCTTCTCCCTTTTGGTAAATCAGCTTCCGTAAAGATTATTTTAGCTGCTTTCTCGACAGGGGTTATAAGGCTCACCAATCCCTCCTATGAAGTATCGATGGGTACTTAGACATGGTTCAAGAGCTTAAGCATGGTCTGACGGTGCTTGAGAGAAGCCATAAGCAATCCCCATATGGTAATGTTGGCTTGAGTCTTTTTCAGTTGCTTTAGGACTTCATCCTCTTCGTCGTAGATTTCAGGTCTTTGCCCCTTCTCTAGTGCTTCCACCAGATTTTCATTCTCAAGGTAGGATGGTTTGAAGTGACGACCGCCCCTAGTCAAGTGGTCAACTTCTTCAGAGTCTGCCCATAGATCATTCACTTCATCGCTACAAGATTCCCCCATGATGTCTCCCCATTCAAGCATATCTACCTCTTGCATTAGAGATTTTTCTGTCGACCGTTCCTTTTTCAATGATTTTCCCCATTCGGTTACATGGACTAGGGATTTCTCTGTTGGTTGCTCATCTTCCCATGGATTTCCCCATCCAGTTGCACGAATAGGAATTGTTATTGGAGGCAGTGCAGTGTAGAGAACATAGAAGTCAAACTTCGCAGATAGTTCCCCCAATAAACCCACTCCAGCATCTCCGACATCATACCTTTCCTTTAACTGTTGCTGAAATGACTTTCGAGGCTTACTCAGTTTCTTTGGCATTTCCTTTTCAACAACCTTTTCTTTCCCCATAGGCTTCTCCTCGGGATTTCCCCATTCTAACATATCGATCTCTTGCATGTTTTTTTCATGTAGGGTGGGCAACAATGTAGGCACTTCGCATGGACTTGGCTATGGAACTATCAGAACTCCCTCATTAATCAAGTCCTGGACCACTTTCTTTAGCAAGGTGCAATCCTCGGTATCATGGCTAGATTTTCTATGGTATAAGCAAAAGGATGGGTCAGGAATAAGTGAAAGCTTGGGTGGAAGGGGAGTGATAAGGCCTCTTTTCTTTCACTAGTGAAATACTTTGGTGAGACTCATAGGCAAAGTGGTGTAATGGTGGATGGGCCGAGGGGAACGAGGTGAATCTTCTATTGCATTGACATTAGAAGTAGGGGATGGGTTATGGGATGGCAAAGGATTTTGAGTGACATTGGGACGGTTAGGAGGGGTAGGTGGGCCTGTGATCTTTTTGTCAATGAGGTCTTGTATTTCATGTCTGAGACGGATACAACGGTCTATTCTATGGCCTTTGGATTAATGGAAATGGCAGTATTCACTTTCGTTGTACCACCTAGGTAATGGATTTGGCGGAGGTGTTGGGTCTAGAGGTTTGAGGATGCCCCTTGCTTTCAATCTTTCATAAACCTTGTCCAATGGTGCATACAAATCAGAGAATTGACAAGGAGTAGAATTGTTGCCAATGTTCCATGGCTGTTGTGGAGCGATTGCATTCACTTCAGCAGGTGCCTTTCCATTGTTCCCTATCCGACGAAACCTCAAGGAATCTTCAATCTTAATGGTGCCATCAGTTATTGCATCTTCAACTTGTGTCCTAGAACTAATCAGAGTTTTGAAAGTGGGGAAGTGATGAGTGAACAAGTGCTTATGATACATGGGCAATAGGTTCTTGACCACCATTCGTATCTGTTCTTCTTCATTAGGCCTATCGAACATTTTAGGAACCTTCTTCCTCCACCTAGTGATGTAGGAAGAGAAAGATTTATTTGTCGCCTGTTTGGTAGTCTCCAAGTCTCTCCTTGCCACATCAACCTCTGTATTGTACTTGTAGTGATCGGTGAATTCCCTGCACACGTCTTCCCATGTTCTAGTTTTTGACTCATCCAAACTTAGAAACCAATGCAACGAAGAGGTGCTAAGTGATTCATGGAATAATTGAACCATCAACTCCTTGGAAGCACCACGAGGTTGCATTGCTCGGACATGCATTTTCAAGTGAGTCTTAGGGCAACCCGTTCCATCAAACTTCTGTAACTCTGGCATCTTGAATGAAGTCGGCAGTCTCGCTTGAGGGAAAAGAGAAAGAGTATGGATATCCACAAAATCATCAGCACGGCGAATACCCTTCAAAGTTTTCTCTAAAGCCAACATCCTTGCAGCCATCATCTTTTGGTCATCACTCACAGGAGGGTTTTTAGTGGTGGGGACAAAAGTGGATGATTGGGTGTAAATGGGGATAGTTTGTAATGGAGGCTGAGTATGTGGAGGTGGTAGATTTTGAGGCGATGATTGAGTATGTAGAGGTGGTGGATTTTGGGCTTGGCCTCCAGCTTGGGCAGATGGGTTGGATTGATTTTGGACAATGGGGACTTGAGTGTCGGGTATGGCCTAATCTGTAGGAACATTATGGATAAGGACAAGGGTTCAGTTGTTGATCTCTTGTGCCATTCTTATTGCGGTTTCAGACTTCACTGACACCTCTTCCAACTTCCCAAGTATATCATTCAATAGCCTCTCAATCCTCTGTGGATCTACGGGAATCCCAGAAATAGGTGTCCCCTCAAGTGTAGCCGGGTTATTCAATGCAAAAGTATCATCCATGGCAAGGACTTGTTCGGTACTTTCTCTGATCAAACAGCCTGAAGAGTCACGAGTCTAAGCCAGCACTCTATTACAACCAAATGGCCCATACTTAGTTACAAAGTGACATAAAGCACCCTTAGTCTCCACAATTGATTTAAACGGGCAGGTAATGGTCCAATAACATTCCCTTAGTTGGGCCTTTCATCCTTATGAGCCCAATGGGCTTTAGGTAAGAAGGTCATACTAAAGGGATGTAGGTCGATTGATTTTAAAGTCATGTTACCCCTTAAAATTAACCACCCACACAGCATTCATTCATATCTCCAACCGCATTCAAGAACAAGAAACCGGATCACTGTATCGAGGGCTTTGTATCATCTTCTTAAAGAACCATGAAATGAATTGCATTGCCATTCATTCCATTCACATTCATTCCCACAACACACATTCATGCCACGCATACATTCATTCCATACACACATACATTCAAACACACATCCACTCTGTACCTGTATTCATTCCACAAGCATGGTGACTTTAAACTAGGCGAGTCCTTGTGTCCTAGACAGTCCACTATATGCACTAAAAAGGGTAGGATAGTATCCCCTACTTGCTTGAATCAACTATATACCTATCATGTGTGGCATAAGGGATGCCGCGTGAGTCAAGTGGTACGTGTTGATCCATTTAATATACCCAAGGGTAAAACCCAAGGATACGTGGTAAGAGGAGTTGATAGCTTCATAAACATGACACCCGAGAACGAAGGGAACCGGAGTCAAGGCTAGGCCAATCCGAAAAGGCAAGGATACATCGACCTATCATTCAAATGCAATTGCGCACATAATGCAATAAAGTAAACACACATTCAAGCATATGCAAGTGATTGATTTTAATTTAAGTAATTAAATTAGCCCATATAAATTCTTTGAGTCTAGTCCACTAATCCCCAGTGGAGTCACCAAACTGTGAACCACGGGTTTCGATCCGGAGGAGGAATGAAGAACCCTTCTTTTAAAAAGACTTATAGAGATTTAAATTAATAAAAATCTGGTTTTTAAAAGGTTCACAAAAACAAACAAACAAGGAGTCGCCACCTCATTTTTTAAGGAAAAAAGGAAAACCTTTGAAAATAGTTTTAAAGAAAACCTTTGAAAACCAAACACATGACTCCGATTAAGGAAAAGCAGGTCTATCAAAACAAGAGAGGATTCGGAGACTAAGTTACGATATGGGAAGGTTCTAGGAAATATCCTATAGGCACCCACATCGCCCCAAAATGGGTCTCTGAATTTATATGGGCTATTTCAATCACTTCCTAATTAGTCACCATGCATATGCAAAGAATTATCCATAAATCATCCACATTCATTCATAGACATCCATAAAGCAATAAACATCCATAAAGCATGTAAACATCCATGAACAAATATGAGAGATATGGAAAGCAAGCAAGAGAAGGAGAGAATGAGCAAACAAATCCATCCTATCCACTAGCAAATATGTGATGGATAAATGAATGAGCAAACAAATCCATCCTATCCACTAACAAATATGTGATGGATAAATGTATAAGCATGGGTCCATCCTACTCCTCTAGCATATATGTGATGGACAAATGGGTAGAAAGAAAGAAAAAATAAAGAAAAAGAAAACCTAAGATACTTAGTATCCTAAGGCGGACTTGAACATCAAATGAGCGCCTACGTACCTTACACGCAAAGACATAAGGATCAAAGTCCACGTAGTTCGATCGAGAAGGGGTTACTCCCTTTACAATGAACTATAAACCCTAAGTTTCCAACTTAAGAAAGGTTTTAAAACTTAGGAGTTTCCAAAAATGATTTGAGAAAAAGTAGGTATTTGAGAAAGAATAGAATTCTAACTCAAATAGACTTCTAAAGAGATTTGAATTCGAAAGCGAATAGAACTCCAAGGGGGAAAAGAGAACAATTCACAAAAGACTTACCATGAACCACTTACCATATGCAAATTATCTCGAAACATCGAGAAAACACCAATTAATTACCCCACGTATTCTATAGGACAATTATTAAGCTCAAACTAACCATATTCATGCTCAAATCATCATTAGAAGACCTAATTCAAATCTGGACAGAACACTAAACATGCATATAATGACCTAAAACTCATGTAAATAACAAAAATCAAACGATAAACACAAACCTAATATGCTCCTATATGCTCTAAACACCCTAACATGCATAAAACTATCAAAAACATGCTAAATAGGCATTACCATGATGAAAATATCATATGACAATCCTAAACATGAAAAGAAAATCTAACATGATACCTAAGGTAAGTACTTTATATAAGAATGTGAAATAATCATCCTTACAGCGAGCTTTCTTAAGTAAAACTATCCGAAGATAATTTTACGTAGAAACCAGTCCGCATGAATGATTTCTTCATATATCCTACATAAAATATATACGTAAGAATGCAAAGAAACTCACAGCGCACTTAAACACACTCCAGAAAGCATCCATGCACAACCTCACCCTCTAAGGACGATAATTATCCTTGAAAAGAATAATCATCCATACACCTATGAAGATGAGGCTTACACAGCAAATGTCCTATACAAAAGATGCTTTAAAATCATGCATATAATTGAACCATGAATAGAAAATGGCCTAAACACATCAATTGATTTTTCATGCAAAATGTACTTCTATCCTTAAGAGAGAAACTATCCTACCAGCAAACAATTCGCAACCCTAATCCACTAACATGCATTCTCATCATATTTGAATCATATACACTCCAAAATATAGAGTATATATGATTCCTAATTCAATACTAAGCCATAACTATGCAGAGAATGGAGTAGAAGAAGAAGGAATCGTAAAAGGACGCAAAAGAGACTTACAACAAAGCAAAGGTCTTCGCTGCGTTCTTCCTTCTCTTTGGCTTGGTTCCCTTCTAGTTCTCCTTTGAAATTTCAGTAGAAAGCCTCCTCCAAGTGATATGGGTGTGTGCAAACTCGTGGTCTCTCTCTCTCTTATAGATATGAAGTGTCAAATAAGGCAAAAAGTCCCTTATGCTGATGAATGAGCCTCTATTTATAACCAACCAACCATATGAACCAATGGTTGGGATTAATTCACCATAAAACCAATCTAGGTCTGTAATTAAATCCCATGAATGTTAAACAACTCAAAACCAACTCCCAATAGGCTTAGAAGTCCTTTAGAAGGCTGAAAATCGGAGTGGTAGAGTCCCATTCCGTCAAAACTTCAAAAAGAGATAAATCAGGACGGGGCTCTCGGGTGACCGGTTGGGTGAACTGGTTGGACCGGTTGGACCGGTTGGGTGAACCGGTCACCCAAGAGTGAACTCAGGTTTCCTCGGTTTTGAGGATTCCTGACTCGGTTTGGACTCCTAACTTCAAACGAACTTAAATTCTTCATTTTAACTCCGATTTGGGTGATTCAAAAGCCAAAATTTTAAGGATTCAATGTAGAATAAGCCTAGAATATTCTTGAATCAAAAATCCCTAACCACAGTCAGGTGGCTGGGTTTTCATGAGGCGATTACTCGAAAAAAGGTTAATTAACCATAGGGTAATGTGGTGAACCAATCCCAAACCTATCAATAAATTAAATTGGTTCTTCAATTAGGCTCATTTCATCATTCTAAGGTCAATGGAACACTCCGAAACAAATTTGGAAGTCAATTGGAAAATATACGATGTAAAAGACGAAATTGCCCTTCAAGTCGCAAAAGTTCTAATTAATTATCCAAACCTATCTAGAATTGAACCAAATTTGACACACATATCCAAAATGACCCTAGAAACTAAATGCAAGTGATGGGACTCAATAAAGAGACAAAAATATGCATGCAATGATGACCTATTCTCCTAAGGCTTAAAAGGGCAAAAGTGTCCTTTAAGGCTTAGGGACTCCTAAATGCTTCTAAACCTAACCAAATGCTATCATGATCTCATGGGGATGAAAATGGAGTGTCTACAATAGGATATTGATAGTTTGACTAAACCCGATTTCTTTGATTGACTTAGGAAATTGAGAATTGTTCTCAATTTCAAAGGATTGTTTATATGCTATTAGGCCTTTTATTAAAGGCCCTCCATAAAACATCCTAAGAAGAAAAAGACACTATGCACAATTGGCATCTTGTTGCCATGCTATATGATAGTATTGATGACTAATGAGATTCAGAAGCAAAATTAGTCAATGCAAATGCCTTTGATGTCCTACATCACATACAAAGGTTGTATTGTGAGTAAAATAATACTATAAAGTATAGTACTTGTAAAGGACTTCTTCTGGACTAGGATGTAATAAAAGTTGTTTATTAATAATCATTCTTTTGAAAAATGATTAATCACATAGAATAGCTTGAGAAGCTAGATGTGATTTAAAATGGAAGCATAGAGGAAAGCAAGTCTTAAAAAGTCAAAGACAAAGAAATATAATTATTTTGTAGTAAACATAAGGTATTGTAAAGGGAACTTGATAAAGTATCAGTCTTCCTAGAAGAACCAAACTTTTGAAGTTTTGGTTCATGCTCTAAACTAAATTGTTGGTTAGTTCTGCTTCTTGGTTTTTGGATTCTAGTGTAATCTAAATCGAAGCAGAAAGTTAAGTAGATAATAAGTTACCTTTAAAAAAAAATTTAATAGAGTAAGAGTTGCTAGATTAATTTTGGGAACTTATTTCTTAACTAGGTCATCTAAGACATTCTAGAAATTTGATTTATGAATTTAAATGACTAATTAGAGTGAATGCAACGTATTCCGAGAATACAAGAGATGTAGAGACTCTTATTTAAATGTAACGATTATGACTTAGTTATGAGATGACTAAACCCATCTTTTACTTGGTGAAGTGAAAGAGTTACATTTATAATTTGACTAATACATTGTGATGTATATAGTCATGAAGAGCATGCATTCAATTACAGTAGACTCATCTTAGAATACCATAGCTCAATGGTGAATCTAAGAGAACGAATTGAACCCTATTAAGATATGGTTTGATCCATGATGAGTTTTACTAATGTATCCATCTAGGATATACCTTAAAATTGCTACATATTGATAATTTAGGGTTCACTCCAGTTTTGTCCCAATTATATCAGATATGATATGGGAAGAAACCCAACTTAAAGAAGTTAAGGCTTGGGCTTGTTCTACGTTTGTCTGGAAACATAATGTAGACAATCTGGAAATCAGGTCAACTAAGTGTTGAATTGTGGTATATCCCAAAAGTGGTTGGGATAGTATTTCTATTACTCTAATGAACAAAAGTTGTCCATTAGGATGTTTGCTAGATTTTCCTGAGAAATAGTTCACTCAAGAAAGATGCAAAAGTAGATAGAATTTATAGAATTGTTTGTAAAGCCACAAACGAACAAAGATCCAACCCTTGTCTCTGTTGAGACAAAACCCTTAACTACACTACAATCTTTTCATAGATCAAATTGGATATTTCTTAACATAAGAGAGATATTGTATCTCTATAAGAATGTGAAATAATTGTTCTTTGGTGATAAAGATCACCAAGATAATCCTATTGATTATGACTAGACGATGTTTCACATCAACTCGAGAAATGACTAAGAGTCATTAAATCTAATATGGATAGGTAGAGACCTAAAAGGCTTGGCTATTTAAGAATGTTTTCAACATAGGCAAAAATTTGTCTATAAAGAAACTTGTTTGATAATAGTAATGCTGAAATCCATTTGGATCTTGTTATCTATAAACACACATTTTGAATATGAGATATGTCAAAAAGGATATAAAGATGTTATATCAAATGGTGAAAAACCATAAAAGTGTGTAAGTTATAGAAGTCTATTAATAGACTACAAGGTTCTCATAATTAGAACATCTACAAAGTTGAAGTAATCAAATTGTTTGATTTCTCTCATCGTATAGATGGACCATGAGTGTATAAAAGGTTAGTGGGAGTGCGATCGTTTTTCTTTATCCTATCAATAAGATGACATCCTAATCATTATGAATGATATATAAATGTTATCTAATATGAAGTTTTATTTTTTGAGAAAAACTTCTTCATGAAAGATTTGGTAGAAGCATCCAACAAGATCTATAGAGATAGATCATATAGATTGCTAAGTATCACCAAGTCATTAAACATAGTTGAAATGTTGAAGGAGTTCAACATGGAGAATTCTAAGGGAGGTCTGATTTACTTCAGATAAGAATTCATTATTCAAAGGCATGTGCCCTAAGATAACACAAGTAAGGTTCTTAAAGTGTTAAGAAGTCTTATTCTACACTATGTATTGAACCTGATATCTATTATGTTGTAATTGTTACAAATAGTTATCAGTCAATTCAAATTTGGAATATTGGATTGTATATGGAAATTGTAAACTCATAGTAGATGGGTATATGGATTTGGATATAATCCATATGGGGTATATTTTATATTCACTTTAGTTGGTGAAATACTTAATGGAAGAACTGTATGAAAGATACAGTGGATTCCAATATTGAGGGTGAATTAATTGTCGCATTGTCTAGGAGACTGTTTGGATCTATAAGTTCATTTAGAACTTGGAGTTGTTCCTTCCATTGAGTTGCCCACACCTTGTTTTGTGACAACAATGGGTCTATAGCTCAAGTATAGGAATCACGGTCTCATCAAAAGTCCAAACACATAGAGCGGCAATTCTAAGTGATTAGAGGAATCATTGGAAAAGGTAATAGATACATTACAGAAGATATTATCTACATAAGTTTTTGTAAACCTACTGACTAAAGCTTTAAAACATGATTGGTTATGTCTAAGACCAATATCTTGAGAAGATAGGTATGCGATACATGGTCGATTGGCTTTAGTGCAAGTGGGAGATTGTTAGGATTTATGCCCTAGAACCAATCATAGAGATAATTGTTTAGGGATTAGGAACAATCATTTGATTTCATTTATGTATGTCACATTTATTATTGATTTAATAAAAGGGCTTATTCTATTATGTTTATATGCATCATTTATATTTACATAATATGTCCATGGAGTTAGAGTTGAGAATATGGAATTACAAAGAGTTGTAATTTTGAGACTATAGGAATATCTCTGTACTAAACTCCTAAAGCATTCCTAGTTGAAGGTTCACTATGATGGACAGTAATGAACCATAGGACTAGCATTTGTTAGGTTGACTCTATATATAGGAGGATAGCCAGTCTCAAGCTATTTGTGTGGAGACACTACAACCAACAAGTGGGTGCCTATTACGAGAATAGGTACACTGAATGTGACCAAAGATATGAGATAAACTGAATGGAGTTTTATCCTGCCTATCAATCAGTTTCTCATTGTTATAGTGGTACAAGTAATCCTTAGACCTGAGACACCATAGTTGTCTTTTGCATGTAGCTTTAGAAGTTTGATAACACTAAATGCAAATCCTATTCAGGGGTTTGCAAAGGTATTCATTGGCCCTATTGCTATGTGTATGAAGGCATGTGAGTGATCAACAAGGGATTCGTCACTCTCAGGAAAAAGAGAAAGAATGTCTCATATAGCATTCATAATATAACTCATTAAATCCATGGCCATGGTAGGATGAATATGAAAAGAGTTTCATGAGTTCATTAATGAGTTGATATCTATCAATGAGTATAAAGTAATTGAACTAGGGACTTGACAGACTTCCATGTCCTATTAGTTCAATTGGAGACATTGTGCTGAAGGAAGGATGCAATTGTAACCTATAAACTATAACAGAAGGGTTCTTTGTAAATGACTATTCAACTTATTAAGGACCAAACCATGAGCCATATGCTAGGTGTTACTCATATGGTTAGTAGAAGCCCTAATTGATATAAGTGAGTTATAATCAATTAGGGAATTGGAAGGAGTTCCAATTAGACCCTAAATGGAAAGAGTTCCATTGTGCACACTTCGTGCTATTCCTACTACTTGATGGCGTGAACCTAATGGGTTACACACTAATCATGCAAGATGAGCTTTAAAGTCTATAAGAGAAAGGGTATGAGTGCATAAAGAATAGTTCTTTAAGGCCAAATTTATATATGATATAATCAAGAGGGGTTATTGTGTAATTAATAGTAATTACACAAAACCCTAAGTGGGTTCTCCCTCATGGCCGGCCCCCCCTTGGTGGGCTATATATATGTAGTGTGATGTGATGGCATCACAACAAGTTCAACTCCCCAAAGGGCTGGATGAAAATTCCATCCTCCCTCTCTCTCTCTCTCTCCTCTCTTCTCCTACACTAGCAACAACAAGGAAAAGGAGGAAAGGACTTGAAGCTCTAGCTAGGTGTGGATACCGTTGGAGGCAGCACACTTGGGATGCTCATTCACCGCTATCCGGAATCAAAGCTTGGAGCAAAAAGGAGAAGACAAAAATTCTGTAAGTGTTCTAACCCTCTTTGTAGTTAGGGTTTGATTTTGTGTTACGCATAGTTAGATTCATGGGCTATGGAATCAAAGGAAAAATTTTTATATTCTGCACTTCTATTTTTCCCTCTTGTATGATTCCCAACAGAAAGGTGCTCCTTGGGACAGTGCACTATCCTCATCACCCTGTTCACTATCCGCTTTGGGGCCCAGCGCTTCACCACTGACTTGCCCTCCTCGTTGCCTTGCACACCCTCACGCCATGCTCGTTTGGGAGCTATGTGTTTACTTTGAGTTTCGGGGAATGAGGAAGAGTAGGGGTTTGGTAAGAAAGAGAGATGGAATATAGGGTTTTATGGGAGTGAGGAAAGAGAAAGAGAAGATCATGGGTGAGAGATTTTTGGAGAGAATGGAGGAGGTGGTGTCAGTTTCGTGGAGAAAAAGAACAGTCCAGTTCTTCACAGGCAAAACGGCATCGTTCCGTTTTTTATTTTCTGACCTCAAGTAAATGCGCGTACGCACATTCCCTTTGTACGTACTCACATTTATATTGTACGTACGCACTTTAAAGTAGCAGACTTCCTGTTTGTGACTCAAGGGGTATGGCACTCTAGGCATTTGAACCACACCACTTGCAAATCATTTGACCATACCCCAAGTGTTTAGTGTTACATTTCAAAATTCGGCTCAACAAATCATCTAATTATTGA
This sequence comes from Liquidambar formosana, assembly GCA_039720395.1. Lineage (NCBI taxonomy): Eukaryota > Viridiplantae > Streptophyta > Magnoliopsida > Saxifragales > Altingiaceae > Liquidambar > Liquidambar formosana. Next base: position 7,603,974 of record CM077831.1, read on the forward strand.
TCCGTTTTCCGAAATTCAACCTGCGAATTTCTAGATTCCACTTGTGAATTGTCTGTTATCCGAAATTCAACCCGCGAATTTCTCGACTCCACCTGTGAATCGTCCATTATCCGAAATTCAACTCGTGAATTTCTCGATTCCATCTATGAATCATCTGTAAGGAATTGAACTAGAAGGAAATAGAATACGGAATAACTTGAATAACAAAAATTTCCTATCAATTCCATGCAACCCATGAATTTGATTGTGGTTCATACAAAACAATAAAACCCTAATTACAAAGAGAGGGTTTAGAACTTACAGTTGATTATGTCTTCTCCTTTTTGCTCCAAGTTTTGATTCCGGACAGCAATGAATGAGCAGCCCAAGTGTGCTGCCTCCGACGGTATCCACACCTAGCTAGAGCTTCAAGTCTTTTCCTTCTTCTTCCTTGTTGTTGCTAGAGGTGGAGAAGAAAGAAAGAGAGAAGAAAGCCTCCAACACTTTGGACGGCTAGGGTTGGGAGTGTGCAAGCAAAACCTATGCCATGTCACACATAAGTATGACTTATATATGCCACACTAAAGGGGCCGGCCCTAGGGGAGAACCCTTTTAGGGCTTTGTGCAATTTCCCTAAATTGCACAATAACCCCTATTGTTTACATCAAATACAAACAAGGCCTCAAAGAACTATTCTTTATGCACTCATACCCTTTCTCTCATAGACTTAAAAGCTCATCTTGCATGATCAGTGTGTGACCCATTGGGTTCACATCATCAAGTAGTGGGAATAGCACAAGGTGTGCACAATGGAACTCTTTCCATTCAGGGTCTAATTGGAACTCTTTCCAATTCCCTAATTGATTATAACTCACTTATATCAATTAGGGCTTCTACTAACCATGAATAACACCTAGCATATGGTTCATGGTGTTGTCCTTAACGAGGTGAATAAGTATCTAACAAAGAACCCTTCTGTTATAGTTTATAGGTTACAATTGCATCCTTCCTTCAACACAATGTCTCCAATTAAACTAATAGGACATGGAAGTCTGTCAAGTCCCTAGTTTAATTACTTTATACTCAATCATGAATATCAACTCATTGATGAACTCATGAAACTCTTTTCATATTCATCCTACCATGGCCATGGATTTAATGAGTTATATTATGAATGCTATATGAGATATTCTCTCTCTTTTTCTTGAGAGTGATGGATCCCTTGTTGATCACTCACATGCCTTCATACACATAGTAGTAGGGCCAATGAATACCTTTGCAGACCCCTGAATAGGATCTGCACTTAGTGTTATCAAACTTCTAAAGCTACATGCATAAGGCAACTATGGTGTCTCAGGTCTAAGGATTACTTGTACCACTATAACAATGAGAAACTAATTGACAGGCAGGATAAAACTCCATTCAGTTTATCTCATATCTTTGGTCACATTCAGTGTACCTATTCTCGCAATAGGCACCCACTTGTTGGTTGTAGTGTCTCCACACAAATAGCTTGAGACTAGCTATCCTCCTATAGAGTCAACCTAACAAGTGCTAGTCCTATGGTTCATTACTGTCCATCATAGTGAACCTTCAACTAGGAATGCTTTAGGAGTTTAGTACAGAGATATATCTATAGTCTCAAAATTACAACTCTTTGTAATTCCATATTCTCAACTCTAACTCCATGGACATATTATGTAAATATAAATGATGCATATAAACATAATAGAATAAGCCCTTTTATTAAATCAATAATAAATGTGACATACCTAAATGAAATCAAATGATTGTTCCTAATCCCTAAACAATCATCTCTATGATTGGCTCTAGGGCATAATCCTAACATCATCCGTTATCCGAAATTCAACTCATGAATTTCTCGATTCCTCCCGCGAATCACTCATCTCTTGTGTTTCGAAATTCAACCCATGAATTTCTCTATTCCACCTGTGAATCGTCTGTTATTCAAAATTCGACCTGTGAATTTCTCGATTCTACCCGTGAATCATTTAATGATCGATGTGTTTCAAAGTTCGACCCGCAAATTTCTTGATTCCACCTGCAAATTGTTTAATGACCAATGCGCTCTGAGATTCGATCTGTGAATCTCTCAATTCCACCTATGAATCGTTCAATCCACAACGTCAATTGGACTTATTACCGATTCTCAAAGACTTTCTCGTGTCCCGAAAGGTCGATACTACACATAAGAACTGCATTAGGTCTGATCTCTGAAAAGAATATGTAGGAAAGCAGGTTTTTACCTGATTCGACCTCATCTCACTTTATGCATACATCAGCATTTTTGCCGAGGACTTCAAATATTAGGTGGCCAAAATGGTTTGTTTCTGGTCTTTCAGTTCCATTCACCATGCGAATAGAGCTGAAAGAAGGGGCAACTGTTAACACCCCGTTTTATGCCACCCAAATATTTCAAGCCCGCCTCGTTAAGCCCAATGATGAAGGGCGACCCAGAGTGAAATAACTTACAATCAATCCTTGGAAAGATAATGTAATCGTAGCCGCAGCCTGGCCCAAATGTTAGGATTATGCCCTAGAGCCAATTATAGAGATGATTGTTTAGGGATTAGGAACAATCAATTGATTTCATTTATGCATGTCACATTTATTATTGATTTAATTAAAGGGCTTATTCTATTATGTTCATATGCATTATTTATATTTACATAATATGTCCATGGAGTTAGAGTTGACAATATGAAATTACAAAGAGTTGTAATTTTGAGACTGTACATATATCTCTGTACTAAACTCCTAAAACATTCCTAGTTGAAGGTTCACTATGATGGACAGTAATGAACCATAGGACTAGCACTTGTTAGGTTGACTCTATAGGAGGATAGCTAGTCTCAAGCTATTTGTGTGGAGACACTACAACCAATAAGTGGGTGCCTATTATAAGAATAGGTACACTAAATGTGACCAAAGATATGAGATAAACTGAATGGAGTTTTAACCTGCCTGTCAATCAGTTTCTCATTGTTATAGTGGTACAAGTAATCCTTAGACCTGAGACATCATGGTTGTCTTTTGCATGTAGCTTCAGAAGTTTGATAACACTAAATGCAAATCCTATTCAGGGGTTTGCAAAGGTATTCATTGGCCCTATTGCTATGTGTATGAAGGCATGTGAGTGATCAACAAGGGATCCGTCACTCTCAGGAAAAAGAGAAAGAATGTCTCATATAGCATTCATAATATAACTCATTAAATCCATGGCCATGGTAGGATGAATATGAAAAGAGTTTCATGAGTTCATTAATGAGTTGATATCTATCAATGAGTATAAAGTAATTGAACTAGGGACTTGACAGACTTCCATGTCCTATTAGTTCAATTGGAGACATTGTGCTGAAGGAAGGATGCAATTGTAACCTATAAACTATAACAGAAGGGTTCTTTGTAAATGACTATTCAACTTATTAAGGACCAAACCATGAGCCATATGCTAGGTGTTACTCATATGGTTAGTAGAAGCCCTAATTGATATAAGTGAGTTATAATCAATTAGGGAATTGGAAGGAGTTCCAATTAGACCCTAAATGGAAAGAGTTCCATTGTGCACACTTCGTGCTATACCTACTACTTGATGACGGGAACCTAATGGGTTACACACTAATCATGCAAGATGAGCTTTAAAGTCTATAAGAGAAAGGGTATGAGTGCATAAAGAATAGTTCTTTAAGGCCAAATTTATATATGATATAATCAAGAGGAGTTATTGTGTAATTAATAGTAATTACACAAAACCCTAAGTGGGTTCTCCCTCATGGCCGGCCCCCCCTTGGTGGGCTATATATATGTAGTGTGATGTGATGGCATCACAACAAGTTCAACTCCCCAAAGGGCTGGATGAAAATTCCATCCTCCCTCTCTCTCTCTCTCCTCTCTTCTCCTACACTAGCAACAACAAGGAAAAGGAGGAAAGGACTTGAAGCTCTAGCTAGGTGTGGATACCGTTGGAGGCAGCACACTTGGGATGCTCATTCACCGCTATCCGAAATCAAAGCTTGGAGCAAAAAGGAGAAGACAAAAATTCTGTAAGTGTTCTAACCCTCTTTGTAGTTAGGGTTTGATTTTGTGTTACGTATAGTTAGATTCATGGGCTATGGAATCAAAGGAAAAATTTTTATATTCTGCACTTCTATTTTTCCCTCTTGTATGATTCCCAACAGAAAGGTGCTCCTTGGGACAGTGCACTATCCTCATCACCTTGTTCACTATCCGCTTTGGGGCCCAGCACTTCACCGCTGACTTGCCCTCCTCGTTGCCTTGCACACCCTCACGCCATGCTCGTTTGGGAGCTATGTGTTTACTTTGAGTTTCGGGGAATGAGGAAGAGTAGGGGTTTGGTAAGAAAGAGAGATGGAATATAGGGTTTTATGGGAGTGAGGAAAGAGAAAGAGAAGATCATGGGTGAGAGATTTTTGGAGAGAATGGAGGAGGTGGTGTCAATTTCGTGGAGAAAAAGAATAGTCCAGTTCTTCACAGGCAAAACGGCATCGTTCCGTTTTTTATTTTCTGACCTCAAGTAAATGCGCGTACGCACATTCCCTTTGTACGTACTCGTATTTATATTGTACGTACGCACTTTAAAGTGGCAGACTTCCTGTTTGTGACTCAAGGGGTATGGCACTCTAGGCATTTGAACCACACCACTTGCAAATCATTTGACCATACCCCAAGTGTTTAGTGTTACATTTCAAAATTCGGCTCAACAAATCATCTAATTATTGATCCGTTTTCCGAAATTCAACCCGCGAATTTCTAGATTCCACTTGTGAATTGTCCGTTATCTGAAATTCAACCCGCGAATTTCTCGATTTCACCTGTAAATTGTCCCTTATCCGAAATTCAACCCGCGAATTTCTCGACTCCACCTGTGAATCGTCCATTATCCGAAATTCAACTCGTGAATTTCTCGATTCCATCTATGAATCATCTGTAAGGAATTGAACTAGAAGGAAATAGAATACGGAATAACTTGAATAACAAAAATTTCCTATCAATTCCACGCAACCCATGAATTTGATTGTGGTTCATACAAAACAATAAAACCCTAATTACAAAGAGAGGGTTTAGAACTTACAGTTGATTATGTCTTCTCCTTTTTGCTCCAAGTTTTGATTCCGGACAGCAATGAATGAGCAGCCCAAGTGTGCTGCCTCCAACGGTATCCACACCTAGCTAGAGCTTCAAGTGTTTTCCTTCTTCTTCCTTGTTGTTGCTAGAGGTGGAGAAGAAAGAAAGAGAGAAGAAAGCCTCCAACACTTTGGACGGCTAAGGTTGGGAGTGTGCAAGCAAAACCTATGCCATGTCACACATAAGTATGACTTATATATGCCACACTAAAGGGGCCGGCCCTAGGGGAGAACCCTTTTAGGGCTTTGTGCAATTTCCCTAAATTGCACAATAACCCCTATTGTTTACATCAAATACAAACAAGGCCTCAAAGAACTATTCTTTATGCACTCATACCCTTTCTCTCATAGACTTAAAAGCTCATCTTGCATGATCAGTGTGTGACCCATTGGGTTCACATCATCAAGTAGTAGGAATAGCACAAGGTGTGCACAATGGAACTCTTTCCATTCAGGGTCTAATTGGAACTCTTTCCAATTCCCTAATTGATTATAACTCACTTATATCAATTAGGGCTTCTACTAACCATGAATAACACCTAGCATATGGTTCATGGTGTTGTCCTTAACGAGGTGAATAAGTATCTAACAAAGAACCCTTCTGTTATAGTTTATAGGTTACAATTGCATCCTTCCTTCAACACAATGTCTCCAATTAAACTAATAGGACATGGAAGTCTGTCAAGTCCCTAGTTTAATTACTTTATACTCAATCATGAATATCAACTCATTGATGAACTCATGAAACTCTTTTCATATTCATCCTACCATGGCCATGGATTTAATGAGTTATATTATGAATGCTATATGAGACATTCTCTCTCTTTTTCTTGAGAGTGATGGATCCCTTGTTGATCACTCACATGCCTTCATACACATAGTAGTAGGGCCAATGAACACCTTTGCAGACCCCTGAATAGGATCTGCACTTAGTGTTATCAAACTTCTAAAGCTACATGCATAAGGCAACTATGGTGTCTCAGGTCTAAGGATTACTTGTACCACTATAACAATGAGAAACTAATTGACAGGCAGGATAAAACTCCATTCAGTTTATCTCATATCTTTGGTCACATTCAGTGTACCTATTCTCGCAATAGGCACCCACTTGTAGGTTGCAAGTGTCTCCACACAAATAGCTTGAGACTAGCTATCCTCCTATAGAGTCAACCTAACAAGTGCTAGTCCTATGGTTCATTACTGTCCATCATAGTGAACCTTCTGTTAGGATTATGCCCTAGAGCCAATCATAGAGATGATTGTTTAGGGATTAGGAACAATCAATTGATTTCATTTATATATGTCACATTTATTATTGATTTAATAAAAGGGCTTATTCTATTATGTTTATATGCATCATTTATATTTACATAATATGTCCATGGAGTTAGAGTTGAGAATATGAAATTACAAAGGGTTGTAATTTTGAGACTGTAAATATATCTCTGTACTAAACTCCTAAATCATTCCTAGTTGAAGGTTCACTATGATGGATAGTAATGAACCATAGGACTAGCACTTGTTAGGTTGACTCTATAGGAGGATAGCTAGTCTCAAGCTATTTGTGTGGGGACACTACAACCAACAAGTGGGTGCCTATTATCAGAATAGGTACACTGAATGTGACCAAAGATATGAGATAAACTGAATGGAGTTTTAACCTGCTTGTCAATCAGTTTCTCATTGTTATAGTGGTACAAGTAATCCTTAGACCTGAGACACCATGGTTGTCTTATGCATGTAGCTTTAGAAGTTTGATAACACTAAGTGCAGATCCTATTCAGGGGTCTGTAAGGGTGTTCATTGGCCCTTCTGCTATATGTGTGAAGGCATGTGAGTGATCAACAAGGAATCCATCACTCTCAGGAAAAAGGGAGTGAATGTCTCATACAGCATTCATTGAATATAACTCATTAAATCCATAGGGCCCATGGTAGAATGAATATGGAAAGGAGTTTCCATAAGTTCATCATTGAGTTGATATTAATGAATGAGTATAAAGTAATTGAACTAGGGACTTGACAGACTTCCATGTCCTATTAGTTCAATTGGAGACATTGTGTTGATGGAAGGATGGAATTGTAACCTGTAAACTATAACAGAAGGGTTCTTTGTAAATGACTATTCACCTCATTAAGGACCACACCATGAGCCATATGCTAGGTGTTACTCATGGTTAGTAGAAGCCCTAATTGATATAAATGAGTTATAATCAATTAGGGAATTGAAAGGAGTTTCAATTAGACCCTTAATGGAAAGTGTTCCATTGTGCACAACTTGTGCTGTTCCTACTACTTGATGATGTGAACCCAATGGGTCACACACTGATCATGCTAAGAGAGCTTGATTGTCTATGAGAGAAAGGGTATAAGTGATTAAAGAAAAGTTCTTTAAGGGGCTAATTTGTATTTGATGCAAACTAGTGGGCTAATTGTGTAATTAAGAGTAATTACACAAATTAGATTAGGGTTTGGAATCCCCCCTTGGCCGGCCCTAGTTGGAGGCTATTTAAAGCCTTTTATGATGTGATAACATCATCACTTGAAGCACTCTTAGAGGCTCCCAAGTGCTGGCCGAAATTTTCACAGCTCTCCCTCTCTCTCTCTCCCTCTTCTCCACCTCTAGCAACCCTAAGGAAGAAGAAGGAAAGGACAACTTGCTCAAGCTAGGTGTGGATACTGTTGGAGGCAGTGCACTTGGACTGCTCAATCAGAAGACAAAGCTTGGAGCATAAAGGAGAAGACTTGTTCAACTGTAAGTACCCTAACTCTCTTGGTAGTTAGGTTTATGGTTTTTGTATTAAGCATAATTAAGATTCATGGGTTTGGGAATCATAGGAAAAATTTTAAATTCCGCCTTTGTATTTTTCCTCTCTAGTTTGATTCCCAACAGTGGTATCAGAGCCGTGGTTATGCCTAATACAAACTGCATGTGGGCTGTAATTCATGGTAAATTGATTGGTTTAATGAATTGAGATTCATGTTCATGCATTCAATTGATTTCCCTCTCATGGCCGAACCTAGGGTTATTGAACCCTAGGTGTTTATCTCTCCTTCTCCTCTTCTAAAATAGTTTTAGGACTGCTGGAAAATTCAAAGAGTTGAATAGGTTTCAGTTTTGGAGAAGAAGAATGAGGAAACTAGGGTTTCCTCTTCATGGCCGAACCTGGGGTTTTGAACCCTAGGCTGTTTTTCCCTCTTCTCCTCTTCTAATATTCTTCTAACATTAATTCTGGAATTTCTGAGAAGCATGTGATGTATACAGAAGAAGAAGAAACCAATGTTTCTTCTATGGAGGCCGAACCTAGGGTTTGGAACCCTAGGTTGCTCTCTTTTGTATTTTGTTTTTGTTTTGGTTTAATTAAGACATGAGATGGCTGTAATTAATTCACATAAAGATGTTATGGTGATTTCTCAAGCATAGGGATGCATGAGAATTAAAACAAGACAAAAGGAATAGGAAGAACACATGGAGTTTGAATCTGGGTTTTAGAAACCCTGTGGTTCTTGCTACTGTTTTGTACAGAATCCTCTGTAAAATTGATGTATATTCTTTATAGGATCATTATACATAATGTATGTATGATTTTCTTTAAGTTTTATAAGAGTCTTGATGCATAAAGAATCAAAAAGTTTGATTTCTTTGAAGAACATAGCAGGCTGTTTTTCTGCAGAAAGTCATCAATGGAGTTTTGTTCATATCTTGAGCTAGGGAACTCCAAATTGCATGAAACCAATTTTATTAGTTTCCTAAGACATGTAGGATGCTAGGAAAAATAATTTGGTAACCTGAATTAATCATCTTGCTGGGTTTTGAATCAATTTGTGATCAGGGACAGTATGCTGTCAAATTCTGGACAGCCTACTGTTCTTGAATTGTTTAGAACAATTGGGGATGATTTGATCATCCAAACCACTTCAATTAGCTTAGTAATTCATGTAGGGACATGATACAAAAGCTGGTTTTGTTTGTGGAGTCGAATTGATTAAGTTTTAGAAACTTTTGTGACCTTGGAGGTCCTCCCATGGTGGTGCCAGCAAGGGTTCTTGAAACCCTAATGTTCTTTGAAGAAGACAGCCCTCTTGGCCACCCCACACGTGTCCATGGGCTTGGCCCACACCCTGGCTTGAGTCCCCCTTTGCTGGCCATGGCCTCCCATGGCCTGGCCAAGCCATGGCAGCCTTGCCTAGCCATGGCAGCCCACTATAGGTGGCGGCAGCCTTAGGGTTTATGATGAAACCCTAATTCCCATTAATGATGAAACCCTAATTCATTAATTGCATTAATTAAAACCCTAATTGACTATTAATTACCTTAATTAAAATGTTTAATGATTGGTCATTAATTGACCAATCATGGTTATTAATCATTAGGGTATAATTAAGTGCATTTATGATGTCTAGGGTTTAGGGTTTAGGAAACCCTAATTCGTATTAATTAAACCCTAATTCTATTAATGCATTAATTAATAACTAAACCTAGTAATTAATGTGTCTAACCTAGGGTTAAATGATTGGTCATTAATGACCAATCATGATCATTAATGGTTTAGTAATTAATCATTGGCATTTAATAGGTTTAAGGTTTAGGGTTTTAGAAACCCTAATTAGTGCATATTAATTAGGAGTAATTAATATCCTAGGTGGCATTAATTAAACCCTAATCCTAATCATTAATACCGAATAAACCTAGGGTTTAAATGATTGGTCATTAATTGACCAATCATAAGGCATTTAATGCATTAGGGTTACACTTAGGGTTTAGAGTTAATGCATTTAGGGTTTAGGGTTTTAGGAAACCCTAATGCACTAATTAATTAATAAAATGATTTTATTTAATTCCGAAATTGATTATTTAATTAATGGTGATTAATTTTATATTGTTTTAAATGGTTTAAAACACAATTTAGGATTAAATAAAAATCTGGAAATTTTAATTAAATAAAATTGTTTTGTTTAATTAAAAAGATCCTAATATTTGATATTAGAGTTTAATTAGGGGACTTTAAATATTTCAATTGATTTGATTAATTGAAATTAAATGTCTTAAATGTTAAGACTTAATTAATTCAGGAACTTATGCATCTCCTAATAAGATTAGGACACATTAATGAGATTAATGAAAACCAATCAATAGAGTTACCATGAATGCCCATATGTTTATTGCTTACAGTTATTTCCTTTATTATGCAATGTGATTGTATGGTTATGGATGGATGATGATTATGGACTATACCCCTTAAACCAATTGTGATTGGCCGTCTTATGAATGGGTTGTATAATTTTTCAAGAGTTGTCAATTTTTGGTGATGTATTATTTATTTGGGGCTTGCATGCCACCTTCTTCTCTCTCTCTATCATTCTCTTATGTACCCCACATTCCCCTTATGTATCCCTTTCTTTAAATTATGTAAATGTTATGTAATCGAGAGCGCACTAAGGAGCATGGTGGACCTAAAGGAGCATGGTGGAGCCCAACAAGCCTATGGTGGAGACCATCAAGCTAATGGAGGAGATTGAAGGACTTGAAAGCTTGGAGAAGACTTTCAAGAGAGCATGCTATGTTTTGAATGAATGTTTTACGATCACCTACACCCACCTTAGACCTAGGATTCAATTCATTGGCTTGGATTGAATCCTCTTAAAGTCCATAATCATCATAGTGGGAGCTTTTAATAAGATTAATAGTGATAGCTCCAAATCCAAAGATCGTTATATGTCACCTTATAGGGACTAATATCGATAAGTGGATTACATATATAATGTTGTTATATATTTTTATTTATATGCATGAGATGTATGTTAAATTAGTTTAATTTGATGAGACCCTTAAAACCCCTCTCATTTAATATTAAGTTGGAAATGGAGAATACATTAGGGAATGGATTCTTCATTGCCTTCCATCATTATAGGATCATCTAACGTCCCTTAATGTGGGTACCTGGCTGCAGACATGTAGGAGCTACCCATATTAAAGACATTACTTGAAACTATCACATATGTAGATATCATGGGGTGCCTAAGTTGGTATATACCAAGAAACTAACATGTGAGGTATATATTTGGTGAAACATACCTGTGTGAATGATGGGTTTAACTTAACTAGGGAAGTATTCCAAGAAACTAACATGTGAGGAGTATGTACCCTAGAGGCAAAATGATTGGAACTTGCTTATGAAGCAATAGACAAAGAGTTGTCTTCTTACTGTGGGTTAGAAGTCAAGAAACTAACATGTGAGGCTTCTAGGTCATAGTGGGACCCCAATCCCCATTAGGAATAAGATTCCCGAATTCCATTAGAGGGTGTATGGAAGTTGACAAAATAGTGGGAGGTACCATATGATTAAAGACCCGATCATTATGGATTAAAAATGAAATCTAATTCTCTATTTAATTTTTATATGTAGTTCATAGAAATGGCTCACCTGAACCCGTTATCCAAATTATTGGACACCAACCGTTTGACTGGACCAAATTGTCTTGATTGGCTTAGGAATCTAAAAATTGTTTTGGATTCCAAGAATCTAACCTATGCACTTCATAATCCACTTCCCATTGCTCCTGCTGAGGCTACAACTCAGCAAGAGAAAGACGCTTACCAGAAGCGCATGGACGACGATCTCATGGCAAGGTGCTATATGATGGTATTTATGATTCTCGAGCTTAAGAAGCAACACGAGTCCATGGGAAGTGCTTACGAGATTTTTATCAACATACAAGAGTTGTATGGGAAAGAATTCTTGCTTGAATTTAATGAAGCTGCTACTTCCAAGTCTAAGCTCAAGCCTAAGGGCAAGGGTATAGGCAAGGGTAAGAGTACCCAGAGGAAGAAAAAAGGTAACAACAAAGCCAAAGGAACCTGTTTTCACTGCGGCAAAGATGGGCACTGGAAACGTAACTGTCGGGAGTATCTGGATACTCTAAAGAACCAACCTTTGGAAGGTATGGATCATGCTCTAAACTAAATGTTAGTTTTGCTTCCACTTGGGTACTTAATTCTGATGTGAATTTTGAATTCCATGCAGAATCTAGTGGGAAGCAGAAGGTAGAGTAAAGGCGGATCAACCCTACAAGTGGGGAATGGAGCAAACGTTGCTGCATTAGCTGTGGGGCTTGTTGCTTGACTCTACCTAATGGAGTAGTTTAGAAATAATAGTTGGCTATCTTTATATTCCAGAAGTTATTAGAAACATTAATTTTATTTCAGTTTTATCTAAACGAGGTTTTAGTTTGATTTAATAAATGTTTTCTATCAAATGAAGAGTTCATTACTTCTGGAGTTTATGTGGATGGCCTTTATTTTCTAAACTTTATTGCAAATATGAATTGCTATGGAGCATGATAGTTCTAAAGTGAATGCTAATAAACCCAAGAGAACAAGAGAAATAGTTTCTCATACTTTATGAACCTTTACTTAAAAATGTTAAGGTATAGGTGCATATACTTAAAGAAGTACAAATCTGAAACATTTGAAAAGGTTCAAAGAATTCAGATATGAAGTAAAGAAAACAAACTAGTAAAAGTATTAAGCTCTTCGATTGGATCGAGGAGGCGAATATTTAACTGGTGATCTTTTAGATCAACTTGTTCAAATGGGCATTCTATTCTAATGGACACCTCTTAGAACATCATAACTAAATGGTATGTCAAAAGGAGGAAGAGGACCTTATTTGATATGGTCCGGTCCATGATAAGTTACAACGACCTAATATTATCCTTGTTAGGATATGCCCTAGAAATTGCCACGTACCTGTGAAACAGAGTTCAAACCAAGGCTGTCCCTTAGGACCTATATGAGATATGGAAAGGGAAGCACCAAACCTTAAACATGTTAAGGTATGGGGATGCACTACATATGTAGAGACATATAATGCAACCAAATTGGAAATCAAGATAACTTAAATGTAGGTTTGTGGATTACCCTAAAGAAAGTTTAGGATATAATATCTATTATCCTGATGAACAAAAGGTGTTTTGTTTGTAAGTTTGCAATCTTTCTTGAAAAAGAGTTTATTCAAGAAGGAGATAACAACAGGAAAATAGAACTCAAAGAGTTGTCTAATGAGACACAAACCAACATTGATGCAACCCCTGTCCCTGTTGAGATAGAACCCGTTATTGTACCATGATTGTACAAAGGGTTAGTGGGAGTGCGATCACATTTATGGTCCTATAAGTGAATGACGTTCTACTTATTAAGGAAATAATGTAGAGACGTTGTCAAAAGTGAAAAATTGGTTTTTCACAAAGTTTCTTCATAAAAGATTTGGAAGAAGCATCCTATATTCTAGGAATAGAGGTCTATAGAGATAGATCTAAAGGATGCTAAGTCTCTCCCAATCAAAGTACATAGACAAGATTTTGAAAGAGTTCAAAATGCATGATTCCAAAAGGAGGTCTTATTCCTGTCAGACATGGAATCAAGTTGTCTATAACTAAAAGACCAGATATCAGTTTTGCTGTAAATGTTATGAGCAGATATCAGGCAGACCCAGATGAGGAACACTGGGAAGCAGTCAAGGCTATCCTTAAGTTCTTGAGAAGAACTAAAGGACCTATCCCTTGCCTATGGAGAAAGAAACTTGAAATGGTTGGTAGAACGGATACAGATTTTCAATCTGACGATGATGATAGGAGATCAACATCGAGGTATGTTATCACCTTAAATGGTGGAGCTGTAAATTTGAGTGCATTGCTGCATGTTTGGATGAGTAAATTCATTGCAGAACTAGGAGTGGTTCCTGACATTGAGAAGCCATTACTATTGTTTTTGTGACAACAATAAGGCTAGTGCTCAAGACAAGGATCCACGGTCTCATCAAAAGTCCAAACTTTAAGCGGCGATTCCAAGTGATTAGAGAGATCATTGGAAGAGATGACATATACATATAGAAGTTTAATACAACAGAGAATAAAGAATACCCCTTCACTAAGGCTATAACCCAAGTGTGTTGGATCACCACCGACAGGATATGGGTATGAGATACATGGTGGATTGGCTATAGTGTAAGTGGGAGATTGTTAGGATTATGCCCTAGAGCCAATCATAGAGATGATTGTTTAGGGATTAGGAATAATCAATTGATTTCATTTATATATGTCACATTTATTATTGATTTAATAAAAGGGCTTATTCTATTATGTTTATATGCATCATTTATATTTACATAATATGTCCATGGAGTTAGAGTTGAGAATATGAAATTACAAAGGGTTGTAATTTTGAGACTGTAAATATATCTCTGTACTAAACTCCTAAATCATTCCTAGTTGAAGGTTCACTATGATGGACAGTAATGAACCATAGGACTAGCACTTGTTAGGTTGACTCTATAGGAGGATAGCTAGTCTCAAGCTATTTGTGTGGGGACACTACAACCAACAAGTGGGTGCCTATTATCAGAATAGGTACACTGAATGTGACCAAAGATATGAGATAAACTGAATGGAGTTTTAACCTGCCTGTCAATCAGTTTCTTATTGTTATAGTGGTACAAGTAATCCTTAGACCTGAGACACCATGGTTGTCTTATGCATGTAGCTTTAGAAGTTTGATAACACTAAGTACAGATCCTATTCAGGGGTCTGTAAGGGTGTTCATTGGCCCTTCTGCTATATGTGTGAAGGCATGTGAGTGATCAACAAGGAATCCATCACTCTCAGGAAAAAGGGAGTGAATGTCTCATACAGCGTTCATTGAATATAACTCATTAAATCCATGGGCCCATGGTAGAATGAATATGGAAAGGAGTTTCCATAAGTTCATCATTGAGTTGATATTAATGAATGAGTATAAAGTAATTGAACTAGGGACTTGACAGACTTCCATGTCCTATTAGTTCAATTGGAGACATTGTGTTGATGGAAGGATGGAATTGTAACCTGTAAACTATAACAGAAGGGTTCTTTGTAAATGACTATTCACCTCATTAAGGACCACACCATGAGCCATATGCTAGGTGTTACTCATGGTTAGTAGAAGCCCTAATTGATATAAATGAGTTATAATCAATTAGGGAATTGAAAGGAGTTTCAATTAGACCCTTAATGGAAAGTGTTCCATTGTGCACAACTTGTGCTGTTCCTACTACTTGATGATGTGAACCCAATGGGTCACACACTGATCATGCTAAGAGAGCTTGATTGTCTATGAGAGAAAGGGTATAAGTGATTAAAGAAAAGTTCTTTAAGGGGCTAATTTGTATTTGATGCAAACTAGTGGGCTAATTGTGTAATTAAGAGTAATTACACAAATTAGATTAGGGTTTGGAATCCCCCCTTGGCCGGCCCTAGTTGGAGGCTATTTAAAGCCTTTTATGATGTGATGACATCATCACTTGAAGCGCTCTTAGAGGCTCCCAAGTGCTGGCCGAAATTTTCACAGCTCTCCCTCTCTCTCTCTCCCTCTTCTCCACCTCTAGCAACCCTAAGGAAGAAGAAGGAAAGGACAACTTGCTCAAGCTAGGTGTGGATACTGTTGGAGGCAGTGCACTTGGACTGCTCAATCAGAAGACAAAGCTTGGAGCATAAAGGAGAAGACTTGTTCAACTGTAAGTACCCTAACTCTCTTGGTAGTTAGGTTTATGGTTTTTGTATTAAGCATAATTAAGATTCATGGGTTTGGGAATCATAGGAAAAATTTTAAATTCCGCCTTTGTATTTTTCCTCTCTAGTTTGATTCCCAACACCTTCAACTAGGAATGCTTTAGGAGTTTAGTACAGAGATATATCTATAGTCTCAAAATTACAACTCTTTGTAATTCCATATTCTCAACTCTAACTCCATGGACATATTATGTAAATATAAATGATGCATATAAACATAATAGAATAAGCCCTTTTATTAAATCAATAATAAATGTGACATACATAAATGAAATCAAATGATTGTTCCTAATCCCTAAACAATCATCTCTATGATTGGCTCTAGGGCATAATCCTCACATCATCCGTTATCCGAAATTCAACTCATGAATTTCTTGATTCCTCCCGCGAATCACTCATCTCTTGTGTTTCGAAATTCAACCCATGAATTTCTCGATTCCACCTGTGAATCAGTCTGTTATTCAAAATTCGACCTGTGAATTTCTCGATTCTACCCGTGAATCATTTAATGATCGATGTGTTTCAAAGTTTGACCCGCAAATTTCTTGATTCCACCCGCAAATCGTTTAATGACCAATGCGCTCTGAGATTCGATATGTGAATCTCTCAATTCCACCTATGAATCGTTCAATCCACAACGTCAATTGGACTTATTACCGATTCTCAAAGACTTTCTCGTGTCCCGAAAGGTCGATACTACACATAAGAACTGCATTAGGTCTGATCTCTGAAAAGAATATGTAGGAAAGCAGGTTTTTACCTGATTCGACCTCATCTCACTTTATGCATACATCAGCATTTTTGCCGAGGACTTCAAATATTAGGTGGCCAAAATGGTTTGTTTCTGGTCTTTCAGTTCCATTCACCATGCGAATAGAGCTGAAAGAAGGGGCAACTGTTAACACCCCGTTTTATGCCACCCAAATATTTCAAGCCTGCCTCGTTAAGCCCAATGATGAAGGGCGACCCAGAGTGAAATAACTTACAATCAATCCTTGGAAAGATAATGTAATCGTAGCCGCAGCCTGGCCCAAATGTTAGGATTATGCCCTAGAGCCAATTATAGAGATGATTGTTTAGGGATTAGGAACAATCAATTGATTTCATTTATGCATGTCACATTTATTATTGATTTAATTAAAGGGCTTATTCTATTATGTTCATATGCATTATTTATATTTACATAATATGTCCATGGAGTTAGAGTTGACAATATGAAATTACAAAGAGTTGTAATTTTGAGACTGTACATATATCTCTGTACTAAACTCCTAAAACATTCCTAGTTGAAGGTTCACTATGATGGACAGTAATGAACCATAGGACTAGCACTTGTTAGGTTGACTCTATAGGAGGATAGCTAGTCTCAAGCTATTTGTGTGGAGACACTACAACCAATAAGTGGGTGCCTATTATAAGAATAGGTACACTAAATGTGACCAAAGATATGAGATAAACTGAATGGAGTTTTAACCTGCCTGTCAATCAGTTTCTCATTGTTATAGTGGTACAAGTAATCCTTAGACCTGAGACATCATGGTTGTCTTTTGCATGTAGCTTTAGAAGTTTGATAACACTAAATGCAAATCCTATTCAGGGGTTTGCAAAGGTATTCATTGGCCCTATTGCTATGTGTATGAAGGCATGTGAGTGATCAACAAGGGATCCGTCACTCTCAGGAAAAAGAGAAAGAATGTCTCATATAGCATTCATAATATAACTCATTAAATCCATGGCCATGGTAGGATGAATATGAAAAGAGTTTCATGAGTTCATTAATGAGTTAATATCTATCAATGAGTATAAAGTAATTGAACTAGGGACTTGACAGACTTCCATGTCCTATTAGTTCAATTGGAGACATTGTGCTGAAGGAAGGATGCAATTGTAACCTATAAACTATAACAGAAGGGTTCTTTGTAAATGACTATTCAACTTATTAAGGACCAAACCATGAGCCATATGCTAGGTGTTACTCATATGGTTAGTAGAAGCCCTAATTGATATAAGTGAGTTATAATCAATTAGGGAATTGGAAGGAGTTCCAATTAGACCCTAAATGGAAAGAGTTCCATTGTGCACACTTCGTGCTATTCCTACTACTTAATGATGTGAACCTAATGGGTTACACACTAATCATGCAAGATGAGCTTTAAAGTCTATAAGAGAAAGGGTATGAGTGCATAAAGAATAGTTCTTTAAGGCCAAATTTATATATGATATAATCAAGAGGGGTTATTGTGTAATTAATAGTAATTACACAAAACCCTAAGTGGGTTCTCCCTCATGGTTGGCCCCCCCTTGGTGGGCTATATATATGTAGTGTGATGTGATGGCATCACAACAAGTTCAACTCCCCAAAGGGCTGGATGAAAATTCCATCCTCCCTCTCTCTCTCTCTCCTCTCTTCTCCTACACTAGCAACAACAAAGAAAAGGAGGAAAGGACTTGAAGCTCTAGCTAGGTGTGGATACCGTTGGAGGCAGCACACTTGGGATGCTCATTCACCGCTATCCGGAATCAAAGCTTGGAGCAAAAAGGAGAAGACAAAAATTCTGTAAGTGTTCTAACCCTCTTTGTAGTTAGGGTTTGATTTTGTGTTACGCATAGTTAGATTCATGGGCTATGGAATCAAAGGAAAAATTTTTATATTCTGCACTTCTATTTTTCCCTCTTGCATGATTCCCAACAGAAAGGTGCTCCTTGGGACAGTGCACTATCCTCATCACCTTGTTCACTATCCGCTTTGGGGCCCAGCGCTTCACCGCTGACTTGCCCTCCTCGTTGCCTTGCACACCCTCACGCCATGCTCGTTTGGGAGCTATGTGTTTACTTTGAGTTTCGGGGAATCAGGAAGAGTAGGGGTTTGGTAAGAAAGAGAGATGGAATATAGGGTTTTATGGGAGTGAGGAAAGAGAAAGAGAAGATCATGGGTGAGAGATTTTTGGAGAGAATGGAGGAGGTGGTGTCAGTTTCGTGGAGAAAAAGAATAGTCCAGTTCTTCACAGGCAAAACGGCATCGTTCCGTTTTTTATTTTCTGACCTCAAGTAAATGCGCGTACGCACATTCCCTTTGTACGTACTCGTATTTATATTGTACGTACGCACTTTAAAGTGGCAGACTTCCTGTTTGTGACTCAAGGGGTATGGCACTCTAGGCATTTGAACCACACCACTTGCAAATCATTTGACCATACCCCATGTGTCTAGTGTTACATTTCAAAATTCGGCTCAACAAATCATCTAATTATTGATCCATTTTCCTGAAATTCAACCCGCGAATTTCTAGATTCCACTTGTGAATTGTCCGTTATCTGAAATTCAACCCGCGAATTTCTCGATTTCACCTGTAAATTGTCCCTTATCCGAAATTCAACCCGCGAATTTCTCGACTCCACCTGTGAATCGTCCATTATCCGAAATTCAACTCGTGAATTTCTCGATTCCATCTATGAATCATCTGTAAGGAATTGAACTAGAAGGAAATAGAATACGGAATAACTTGAATAACAAAAATTTCCTATCAATTCCATGCAACCCATGAATTTGATTGTGGTTCATACAAAACAATAAAACCCTAATTACAAAGAGAGGGTTTAGAACTTACAGTTGATTATGTCTTCTCCTTTTTGCTCCAAGTTTTGATTCCGGACAGCAATGAATGAGCAGCCCAAGTGTGCTGCCTCCAACAGTATCCACACCTAGCTAGAGCTTCAAGTCTTTTCCTTCTTCTTCCTTGTTGTTGCTAGAGGTGGAGAAGAAAGAAAGAGAGAAGAAAGCCTCCAACACTTTGGACGGCTAGGGTTGGGAGTGTGCAAGCAAAACCTATGCCATGTCACACATAAGTATGACTTATATATGCCACACTAAAGGGGCCGGCCCTAGGGGAGAACCCTTTTAGGGCTTTGTGCAATTTCCCTAAATTGCACAATAACCCCTATTGTTTACATCAAATACAAACTAGGCCTCAAAGAACTATTCTTTATGCACTCATACCCTTTCTCTCATAGACTTAAAAGCTCATCTTGCATGATTAGTGTGTGACCCATTGGGTTCACATCATCAAGTAGTAGGAATAGCACAAGGTGTGCACAATGGAACTCTTTCCATTCAGGGTCTAATTGGAACTCTTTCCAATTCCCTAATTGATTATAACTCACTTATATCAATTAGGGCTTCTACTAACCATGAATAACACCTAGCATATGGTTCATGGTGTTGTCCTTAACGAGGTGAATAAGTATCTAACAAAGAACCCTTCTGTTATAGTTTATAGGTTACAATTACATCCTTCCTTCAACACAATGTCTCCAATTAAACTAATAGGACATGGAAGTCTGTCAAGTCCCTAGTTTAATTACTTTATACTCAATCATGAATATCAACTCATTGATGAACTCATGAAACTCTTTTCATATTCATCCTACCATGGCCATGGATTTAATGCGTTATATTATGAATGCTATATGAGACATTCTCTCTCTTTTTCTTGAGAGTGATGGATCCCTTGTTGATCACTCACATGCCTTCATACACATAGTAGTAGGGCCAATGAACACCTTTGCAGACCCCTGAATAGGATCTGCACTTAGTGTTATCAAACTTCTAAAGCTACATGCATAAGGCAACTATGGTGTCTCAGGTCTAAGGATTACTTGTACCACTATAACAATGAGAAACTAATTGACAGGCAGGATAAAACTCCATTCAGTTTATCTCATATCTTTGGTCACATTCAGTGTACCTATTCTCGCAATAGGCACCCACTTGTTGGTTGCAGTGTCTCCACACAAATAGCTTGAGACTAGCTATCCTCCTATAGAGTCAACCTAACAAGTGCTAGTCCTATGGTTCATTACTGTCCATCATAGTGAACCTTCAACTAGGAATGCTTTAGGAGTTTAGTACAGAGATATATCTATAGTCTCAAAATTACAACTCTTTGTAATTCCATATTCTCAACTCTAACTCCATGGACATATTATGTAAATATAAATGATGCATATAAACATAATAGAATAAGCCCTTTTATTAAATCAATAATAAATGTGACATACATAAATGAAATCAAATGATTGTTCCTAATCCCTAAACAATCATCTCTATGATTGGCTCTAGGGCATAATCCTAACATCATCCGTTATCCGAAATTCAACTCATGAATTTCTTGATTCCTCCCGCGAATCACTCATCTCTTGTGTTTCGAAATTCAACCCATGAATTTCTCGATTCCACCTGTGAATCGTCTGTTATTCAAAATTCGATCTGTGAATTTCTCGATTCTACCCGTGAATCATTTAATGATCGATGTGTTTCAAAGTTCGACCCACAAATTTCTTGATTCCACCCGCAAGTCGTTTAATGACCAATGCGCTCTGAGATTCGATCTGTGAATCTCTCAATTCCACCTATGAATCGTTCAATCCACAACGTCAATTGGACTTATTACCGATTCTCAAAGACTTTCTCGTGTCCCGAAAGGTCGATACTACACATAAGAACTGCATTAGGTCTGATCTCTGAAAAGAATATGTAGGAAAGCAGGTTTTTACCTGATTCGACCTCATCTCACTTTATGCATACATCAGCATTTTTGCCGAGGACTTCAAATATTAGGTGGCCAAAATGGTTTGTTTCTGGTCTTTCAGTTCCATTCACCATGCGAATAGAGCTGAAAGAAGGGGCAACTGTTAACACCCCGTTTTATGCCACCCTAAATATTTCAAGCCCGCCTCGTTAAACCCAATGATGAAGGGCGACCCAGAGTGAAATAACTTACAATCAATCCTTGGAAAGATAATGTAATCGTAGCCGCAGCCTGACCCAAATGTTAGGATTATGCCTTAGAGCCAATTATAGAGATGATTGTTTAGGGATTAGGAACAATCAATTGATTTCATTTATGCATGTCACATTTATTATTGATTTAATTAAAGGGCTTATTCTATTATGTTCATATGCATTATTTATATTTACATAATATGTCCATGGAGTTAGAGTTGACAATATGAAATTACAAAGAGTTGTAATTTTGAGACTGTAGATATATCTCTATACTAAACTCCTAAAACATTCCTAGTTGAAGGTTCACTATGATGGACAGTAATGAACCATAGGACTAGCACTTGTTAGGTTGACTCTATAGGAGGATAGCTAGTCTCAAGCTATTTGTGTGGAGACACTACAACCAATAAGTGGGTGCCTATTATAAGAATAGGTACACTAAATGTGACCAAAGATATGAGATAAACTGAATGGAGTTTTAACCTGCCTGTCAATCAGTTTCTCATTGTTATAGTGGTACAAGTAATCCTTAGACCTGAGACATCATGGTTGTCTTATACATGTAGCTTTAGAAGTTTGATAACACTAACTGTAGATCCTATTCAGGGGTCTGTAAGGGTGTTCATTAGCCCTACTGCTATGTGTGTGAAAGCATGTGAGTGATCAACAAGGAATCCATCACTCTCAGGAAAAAGAGAGTGAATGTCTCATATAGCATTCATTGAATATAACTCATTAAATCCATGGGCCAATGGTAGAATGAATATGGAAAAGAGTTTCCATAAGTTCATCATTGAGTTGATATTAATGAATGAGTATAAAGTAATTGAACTAGGGACTTGACAGACTTCCATGTCCTATTAGTTCAATTGGAGACATTGTGTTGATGGAAGGATGTAATTGTAACCTATAAACTATAACAGAAGGATTCTTTGTAAATGACTATTCACCTCATTAAGGACCATACCATGAGCCATATGTTAGGTGTTACTCATGGTTAGTAGAAGCCCTAATTGATATAAATGAGTTATAATTAATTAGGGAATTGAAAGGAGTTTCAATTAGACCCTTAATGGAAAGTGTTCCATTGTGCACAACCTATGCCGTTCCTACTACTTAATGATGTGAACCCAATGGATCACACACTGATCATGCTAAGAGAGCTTGATTGTCTATGAGAGAAAGGGTATAAGTGATTAAAGAAAAGTTCTTTACGGGGCTAATTTGTATTTAATGCAAACTAGTGGGCTAATTGTGTAATTAAGAGTAATTACACAAAACCCACTAGGGTTTTAAGTTCCCCCTTGGCTGGCCCTATTGTGTGGCTATATAAGCCACATTATGATGTGATGACATCATCACAATTGGATCCCTAAGGGGCTGGCCGAAAATTTCACAAGGCTCTCTCTCTCTCTCCCTCTTCTCCACCTCTAGCAACAACAAAGAAGAAGAATGAAAGGACTTCAAGCTCCAGCTAGGTGTGGATACCGTTGGAGGTAGTACACTTGGGCTGCTCATTCACCGCTGTCCGGAGACAAAGCTTGGAGCAAAAAGGAGAAGACAAAGCTTGGAGCATAAAGGAGAAGACATTCATCAACTGTAAGTAACCCTAACTCTCTTGGTAGTTAGGTTATTGTTTGTGTATTATGCATAATTGGATTCATGGGTTTGGGAATCGTAGGAAAATTTTAATTCTGCCTTTGTAGTTTTCCTCCCTAGTTCGATTCCCAACAGTGGTATCAAAGCCATGATTATGCTTAATACAAACTGCATATGGGCTGGTTGTTATGGTAAATTAATTGGTTTAATGATGAACAGTTTTTATGATAGTCATGAAAAATCGTCATCTTGTTTGGCATGCCAAAATTAGTGTTCTTCTCCAAAATTTTCGAGCCATATATGGTTAGAAAGCCCTTCGAATCAGCTTTCCAACCCAACAAACGGTGCATCGATCTGAGTTCTGTAGAGAAAGTTATGAATTTTTTACTACAGGCTGTCTGGGAGACAGTTTTACGCGGGAATGATGCACCAGCAGAAACTACGAACTTTTGATGTTGATCAAAAGCATGGAAATGGTTGCCACCACTTGGGTTAGGTTCTAGACATGGTAGGGAAGGGTTCCCAAGCATTCGGATGCATCATAATTGGATTAAGATGCTAGAACTAGTTTTTTGAAAACTAGGGTTTTCTTCATGTTGGCTGAACCTAGGGTTTGGAACCCTAGGTTGTTCTTCATCTTCTTCTTATTTTGATTTGATATATATAATTCATATGATGAATATATACTGTATATATAAATTTTAAATGTATTTGATGCATTAAAATCGAATTAAGATAATTAGAAGTTTGGTGTTCTCTATGGAGGCCGAACCCAGGGTTTGGAACCCTAGGTTGCTCTCTTGTATGTTTTGTTTTAAATTGATTCATTGGTTGTCATGAGATGAGTGCCAATTAATTCATATAAGTGTATTATGTGAATTACCTGTGGTTATGGATGCATAGGAATCAAATCAAATCAAAAAGTTTGGGAAGAACACAATGGAGTTCGAATCTGGGTTTTAGAACCCTTAGGTTCTTGCTACTGTTTTGAACAGAAACCTCTATAAAATTGATGTATATTCTTTATAGGATCATTATACATAATGTATGTATGATTTTCTTTAAGTTTCAAAAGAGTCTTGATGCATAAAGAATCAAAAAGTTTGATTTCCTGGAAGAACACAGCAGGCTGTTTTTCTGCAGAAAGTCATCAATGGAGTTTCGTTCATAACTTGAGCTAGGGAACTCCAAATTGCATGAAACCACTTGCATTAGTTTCCTAAGACATGTAGGATACTAAGAAAAATAATTTGGTAACCTGAATTAACCATTTTTCTGGGTTTTAAATCCGTTTGCGACAAGGGACAGTATGCTGTCAAATTCTGGGCAGCCCACTGTTCTTGAATTGTTTAGAACAATTGGGGATGATTTGATCATCCAAACCACTTCAATTTGCTTAGTAATTCATGTAGGGACATGATACAAAATCTGGTTTTGTTGGTGGAGTCTAATTGATTGGGTTTTGGAAACTTTTGTGACCTTGCAGGTCCTCCCATGGTGGTGCCAATTTAGGGTTCTTGAAACCCTAATGTTCTTTGAAGAAGACAGCCCTATTGGCCACTCCACACGTGTCCATGGGCTTGGCCCACACCCTAGCTCGAGTCCCCTTTGCTGGCCATGGCCTCCCACGGCCTGGCCAAGCCATGGTAGCCTTGCCTAGCCATGGCAGCCCACTAAGGTGGCGGCAGCCTTAGGGTTTATGATGAAACCCTAATTCCCATTATTGACGTTACCCTAATTCATTTATGGCATTAATTAAAACCCTAATGAACTAATTAATTACCTTAATTGAAGTGTTTAATGATTGGTCATTAAATGACCAATCATGGTTATTAATTATTAGGGTATAATTAAGTGCATTTATGATGTCTAGGGTTTAAGGTTTAGGAAACCCCAATTCGTATTAATTAGACCCTAATTCTATTAATTCATTAATTAA
The DNA here is from genome assembly GCA_039720395.1 of Liquidambar formosana. Lineage (NCBI taxonomy): Eukaryota > Viridiplantae > Streptophyta > Magnoliopsida > Saxifragales > Altingiaceae > Liquidambar > Liquidambar formosana. The sequence continues at coordinate 7,629,044 of CM077831.1, forward strand.
TAACTAAACCTAGTAATTAATGTGTCTAACCTAGGGTTAAATGATTGGTCATTAATGACCAATCATGATCATTAATGGTTTAGTAATTAATCATTGGCATTTAATAGGTTTAAGGTTTAGGGTTTAAGAAACCCTAATTAGTTCATATTAATTAGGTGTAATTAATATCCTAGGTGGCATTAATTAAACCCTAATCCTAAACATTAATACCATATAAACCTAGGGTTTAAATGATTGGTCATTAATTGACTAATCATAAGGCATTTAATGCATTAGGGTTACGTTTAGGGTTTAGAGTTAATGCACTTAGGGTTTAGGGTTTTAGGAAACCCTAATGTACTAATTAATTAATATATTGATTTTATTTAATTCTGAAATTGATTATTTAATTAATGGGGATTAATTTTATAATGTTTTAAATCGTTTAAAACACAATTTAGGATTAAATTAGAATCTGGAAATTTTTTAATTAAATGAAATTGTTTTGTTTAATTAAAGAAACCCTAATATTTAATATTAGAATTTAATTATGGGACTTTAACTATTTCAATTAATTTGATTAATTGAAATTAAATATCTTAAATGTTAAGACTTAATCAATTTTGGAAATTATTCATATCCTAATAAGATTAGGACACATTAATGAGATTAATGAATACCAATCAATAGAGTTACCATAAATGCCCATATGTTTATTGCTTACAGTTATTTCCTTTATTATGCAATGTGATTGTATGGTTATGGATGGATGATGATTATGGACTATACCCTTAAACCAATTGTGATTGGCTGTCTTATGAATGGGTTGTATTAATTTTTCAAGAGTTGTTAATTTTTGGTGATGTATTATTTATTTAGGGCTTGCGTGCCACCTTCTTTTCTCTCTCTATCATTCTCTTATGTACCCTACATTCCCCTTATGTATTCCTTTCTTTAAATTATGTAAATGTTATATAATCGAGAGCAAACTAAGGAGCATGGTGGACCCAAAGGAGCATGGTAGGCCCAACAAGCCTATGGTGGAGACCATCAAGCTAATGGAGGAGATTGAAGGACTTGAAAGCTTGGAGAAGACTTTCAAGAGAGTATGCTATGTTTTGAATGAATGTTTTACGATCACCTACACACACCTTAGACCTTGGATTCAATTCATTGGCTTGGATTGAATCCTCTTAAAGTCCATAATCATCATAGTGGGAGCTTTTAATGAGATTAATAGAGATAGCTCCAAATCCAAAGATCGTTATATGTCACCTTATAGGGACTAATATCGATAAGTGGATTACATATATAATGTTGTTATATATTTTTATTTAAATGCATGAGATGTATGTTAGATTAGTTAATTTGATGAGACCCTTAAAACCCCTCTCTTTTAATATTAAGTTGAAATGAAGAAATCATAGGGAATGAATTCTTCATTGCCTTCCATCATTATAGGATCATCTAATGTCCCTTAATGTGGGTACCTGGCTGCAGACATGTAGGAGCTACCCATGTTAAAGACATTACTTGAAACTATCACATATAAGATATCATGGGGTGCTTAAACTGGTATATACCAAGAAACTATAATGTGAGGTATATATTTAGCGAAACATACCTATGTGAATGATAGGTTTAACTTAACTAGGGAAATATTCCAAGAAACTATAATGTGAGGAGTATGTACCCTAAAGGCAAAATGATTGGAACTTGCTTATGAAGCAATAGACAAGGAGTTATCTTCTTATTGTGGGTTAGAAGTCAAGAAACTATAATGTGAGGCTTCTAGGTCACTGTGGGACCCCAATCCCCATTAGGAATGAGATTCCCGAATTCCATTAGAGGGTGTATGGAATTTGATAAAATAGTGGGAGGTACCATATGATTAAAGACCCGATCATTATAGATTAAAAATGAAATCTAATTCTCTATTTTTATATGTAGTTTATAGAAATGGCTCACCTCAGCCCGCTATCCAAAATATTGGACATCAACCATTTGACTGGACCAAACTATTTTGATTGGCTGAGGAACTTAAAAATTGTTTTAAATTTTGAAAAGATTACCTACACACTTGATGGCCCACTTCCTAAGGCTCCTGCTGAGGCTACAACTTAGCAGGAGAAAGACGCTTATCAGAAGCGCATGGACGACAACCTAAAGGCAAGATGCTATATGATGGCATCCATAAACCCTGAGCTTCAGAAGCAACATGAGTCCATGAGTAGCACTCTCGACATCTTTCTCCACTTACAAGAGTTATATGGGGAGCAAAGTAGGACCGCTAAATATAATATTGTCAAGGATCTATTCAAGGCAAGGATGAACGAGGGTTCATCCGTGACTGATTACACCTTGAAGATGATCAACCATATCGAGCAGCTTGAGAAGCTTGATGTGATCATTGAAGCTGATATGTGTTTAGACATTATTCTACAGTCCCTTTCTGATTCATTTAGGCCGTTCATTATGAATTTTCATATGAACAAGCTTGAGCCCACTCTCCCTGGGCTACATAATTTGCTCAAGATGACTGAGGAGATGATAAAGAAAGGGAAAAGTTCTTTGCTCGCATTTGATGGAGCTTCTACTTCCAAAGCCAAACCTAAGCTCAAGGGCAAGGGAAAAGGCAAGGGTAAGAGTACCCAAGGGAAGAAGAAGAAGAACTTAAAGTCGAAGGGAGGCATCAAGAAAGGTAATACCGATAAGGCCAAAGGAACCTTTTTTCACTATGGCAAGGATGGGCACTGGAAATGTAACTGCCAGGAGTATCTAGATACTCTAAAGAACCGACCTTCAGAGGGTATGGATCATGCTCTAAACTAAATGTTAGTTGCATAGAGCATGATAGTTCTAAATAGAATGCTATTAAAGCCAAGAGAACAAGAGATGGGGACTAATACATAGTGATGTATGTAGAGGTTTCTCTTACTTTACAACCTTTACTGATGATTCATTCTAGGTTTGGGTGTGTATACTTAATGAAGTACAAGTCTGAAATATTTGAAAGGTTCAAGGAATTCAGATATGAAGTAGAGAAACAAACTAGTAAAAGTATCAAGCTCTTCGATTGGATCGAAGAGGCGAATATTTAACTGGTGATCTTTCAGATCAACTTGTTCAAACAGGCATTCTATTCTAATGGACACCTCTTAGAACATCATAACTAAATGGTGTGTCAGAAAGGAGGAAGAGGACCTTATTGGATATGGTCCGATCCATGATAAATTACAACGACCTAATATTATCCTTGTTAGGATATGCCCTAGAAATTTCTACGTACCTGTGAAACAAAGTTCAAACCAAGGCTGTCCCTTAAGACCTATATGAGATGTGGAAAGGGAAGTACCAAATCTTAAGCATGTTAAGGTATGGGGTTGCACTGCGTATGTAGAGACACATGATGTAACCAAATTAGAAATCAAGATAACTTAAATGTAGATTTGTGGTTTATCCTAAAAGGAGTTTAGGATATCATATCTATCATCCTGATGAACAAAAGTGTTTGATGGTAAGTTCGCAATCTTTCTTGAAAAAGAGTTTATTCAAGAAGGAGGCAATAACAGGAAAATAGAACTCGAAGAGTTGTCTAATAAGACACAAACCAACATTGATGCAACCCCTGTCCCTGTTGAGACAAAACCCATTATTGTACCAGTGATTGTACAAAGGGTTAGTGGGAATGTGATCATATTTATGGTCCTATAAGTGAATGACGTTCTACTTATTAGGGAAAAATGTAGAGACGTTGTCAAAAGTGAAAAATTGGTTTTTCACAGAGTTTCTCCATAAAAGATTTGGAAGAAGCATCCTATATTCTAGGAATAGAGGTCTATAGAGATAGATCTTAAAGGATGCTAAGTCTTTCCCAATCGATGTACGTAGACAAGATTTTGAATGGGTTCAAAATACATGATTTCAAGAGAAGTCTAATTCCTATCAGACATGAAATCAAGTTGTCTAAAAGCATATGTTATGCTAAGTACATGACCAGATATCAGTAATGCTGTAAACGTTACAAGTAGATATCAGGCAAACCCAGGCAAGAAACCTTGGGAAGCAGTCAAGGCTATCCTTAAGTACTTAAGAAGAATTAAAGGACCTATAACTTGTCTATGGAGAAAGAAACTTGAAAATGGTTGGAAATACGGACAATGTTTTCACTTTAAAAAGTGGAAATGTCAAAGGGAGAAGCTGTAAGTGGGGTACCGCAGCAGACTCCATTACAGAGGTTGAGCGAATTGCTGCATGTTTGGATGAGTAAGTTCATTGCAGAACTAGGAGTGGTTCTTGACATTGAGAAGCCTTTACTATTGTTTTTGTGACAACAATAAGGCTATTGCTCAAGACAAAGATCCACGGTCTCATCAAAAGTCCAAACTTTAAGCAGCGATTCTAAGTGATTAGAGAGATCATTGGAAGAGATGACATATACATATAGAAGTTTAATACAACAGAGAATAAAGAAAACCCCTTTACTAAAGCTATGACCCAAGTGTGTTGGATCACCACCGACAGGATATGGGTACGAGATGTTAGGATTATGCCCTAGAGCCAATCATGGAGCTGATTGTTTAGGGATTAGGAACAATCAATTGATTTCATTTATATATGTCACATTTATTATTGATTTAATAAAAGGGCTTATTCTATTATGTTTATATGCATCATTTATATTTACATAATATGTCCATGGAGTTAGAGTTGAGAATATGAAATTACAAAGGGTTGTAATTTTGAGACTGTAAATATATCTCTGTACTAAACTCCTAAATCATTCCTAATTGAAGGTTCACTATGATGGACAGTAATGAACCATAGGACTAGCACTTGTTAGGTTGACTCTATAGGAGGATAGCTAGTCTCAAGCTATTTGTGTGGAGACACTACATCCAACAAGTGGGTGCCTATTATAAGAATAGGTACACTGAATGTGACCAAAGATATGAGATAAACTGAATGGAGTTTTAACCTGCCTGTCAATCAGTTTCTTATTGTTATAGTGGTACAAGTAATCCTTAGACCTGAGACACCATGGTTGTCTTATGCATGTAGCTTTAGAAGTTTGATAACACTAAGTGCAGATCCTATTCAGGGGTCTGTAAGGGTGTTCATTGGCCCTACTGCTATGTGTGTGAAGGCATGTGAGTGATCAACAAGGAATCCATCACTCTCAGGAAAAAGAGAGTGAATGTCTCATACAGCATTCATTGAATATAACTCATTAAATCCATGGGCCCATGGTAGAATGAATATGGAAAGGAGTTTCCATAAGTTCATCATTGAGTTGATATTAATGAATGAGTATAAAGTAATTGAACTAGGGACTCGACAGACTTCCATGTCCTATTAGTTCAATTGGAGACATTGTGTTGATGGAAGGATGGAATTGTAACCTGTAAACTATAACAGAAGGGTTCTTTGTAAATGACTATTCACCTCATTAAGGACCACACCATGAGCCATATGCTAGGTGTTACTCATGGTTAGTAGAAGCCCTAATTGATATAAATGAGTTATAATCAATTAGGGAATTGAAAGGAGTTTCAATTAGACCCTTAATGGAAAGTGTTCCATTGTGCACACTTCGTGCTACCCCTACTACTTAATGATGTGAACCCAATGGGTCACACACTGATCATGCTAAGAGAGCTTGATTGTCTATGAGAGAAAGGGCATAAGTGATTAAAGAAAAGTTCTTTAAGGGGCTAATTTGTATTTGATGCAAACTAGTGGGCTAATTGTGTAATTAAGAGTAATTACACAAATTAGATTAGGGTTTGGAGACCCCCCTTGGCCGGCCCTATTTGGAGGCTATTTAAAGCCTTTTATGATGTGATGACATCATCACTTGAAGCACTCTTGGAGGCTCCCAAGTGCTGGCCGAAAATTTCACCTCTCTCTCTCTCTTTCTCCTCTCTTCTCCTACTCTAGCATCAACAAGGGAAAGAAGGAAAGGACATCAAGCTCTAGCTAGGTGTGGATACTGTTGGAGGCAGCACACTGGGGCTGCTCATTCACCGCTGTCCAGAGACAAAGCTTGGAGCAAAAAGGAGAAGAAAAAGCTTGGAGCATAAAGGAGAAGACTTGTTCAACTGTAAGTACCCTAACTCTCTTGGTAGTTAGGTTTATGGGTTTTTGTATTAAGCATAATTAAGATTCATGGGTCTGGGAATCATAGGAAAAATTTTAAATTCCGCCTTTGTATTTTTCCTCTCTAGTTTGATTCCCAACACGAGATACATGGTGGATTGGCTATAGTGCAAGTGGGAGATTGTTAGGATTATTCCCTAGAGCCAATTATAGAGATGATTGTTTAGGGATTAGGAACAATCAATTGATATCATTTATGCATGTCACATTTATTATCGATTTAATAAAAGGGCTTATTCTATTATGTTCATATGCATCATTTATATTTACATAATATGTCCATGGAGTTAGAGTTGACAATATGAAATTACAAAGAGTTGTAATTTTGAGACTGTAGATATATCTCTGTACTAAACTCCTAAAACATTCCTAGTTGAAGGTTCACTATGATGGACAGTAATAAACCATAGGACTAGCACTTGTTAGGTTGACTCTATAGGAGGATAGCTAGTCTCAAGCTATTTGTATGGAGACACTACAACCAATAAGTGGGTGCCTATTATAAGAATAGGTACACTGAATGTGACCAAAGATATGAGCTAAACTAAATGGAGTTTTAACCAGCCTGTCAATCAGTTTCTCATTGTTATAGTGGTACAAGTAATCCTTAGACCTGAGAAACCATAGTTGTCTTATACATGTAGCTTTAGAAGTTTGATAACACTAAGTGCAGATCCTATTCAGAGGTCTGTAAGGGTGTTCATTGGCCCTACTGCTATGTGTGTGAAGGCATGTGAGTGATCAACAAGGAATCCATCACTCTCAGGAAAAAGAGAGTGAATGTCTCATATAGCATTCATTGAATATAACTCATTAAATCCATGGGCTCATAGTAGAATGAATATGGAAAGGAGTCTCCATAAGTTCATCATTGAGTTGATATTAATAAATGAGTATAAAGTAATTAAACTAGGGACTTGACAGACTTCCATGTCCCATTAGTTCAATTGGAGACATTGTGTTGATGGAAGGATGTAATTGTAACCTATAAACTATAACAGAAGGGTTCTTTGAAAATGACTATTCACCTCATTAAGGACCACACCATGAGCTATATGCTAGGTGTTACTCATGGTTAGTAGAAGCCCTAATTGATATAAATGAGTTATAGTCAATTAGGGTATTGAAAGGAGTTTCAATTAGACCCTTAATGGAAAGTGTTCCATTGTGCACAACTTGTGCTATTCCTACTACTTAATGATGTGAACCCAATGGGTCACACACTGATCATGCTAAAAGAGCTTGATTGTCTATGAGAGAAAGGGTATAAGTGATTAAAGAAAAGTTCTTTAAGGGGCTAATTTGTATTTGATGCAAACTAGTGGGCTAATTGTGTAATTAAGAGTAATTACACAAAACCAACTAGGGTTTTAAGTTCCCCCTTGGCCGGCCCTATTGTATGGCTATATAAGCCACATTATGATGTGATGACATCATCACAATTGGATCCCCAAGGGGCTGGCCAAAAATTTCACAAGGCTCTCTCTCTCTCTCCCTCTTCTCCACCTCTGGCAACAACAAAGAAGAAGAAGGAAAGGACTTCAAGCTCAAGCTAGGAGTGGATACCGTTGGAGGCAGCACACTTGGGTTGCTCATTCACCGCTGTCCGGAGACAAAGCTTGGAGCAAAAAGGAGAAGACAAAGCTTGGAGCATAAAAGAGAAGAAATTTATCAACTGTAAATAACCCTAACTCTTTTGGTAGTTAGGTTATTGTTTTTGTATTATACATAATCGGATTCATGGGTTTGGGAATAGTAGGAAAATTTTAATTCCGCCTTTGTAGTTTTCCTCCCTAGTTCGATTCCCGACAGCAAAGAGTTGAGAAGCCCAATCCATACCTTTATGCATACGCAATATCTTAATATGCGTACGCACATTCCATTTGTACGTATGCAAGTTACTTTCCAGAATTCGAATTTTCCCTCCATTTCCCCCTCTTACCTTAAATGGATGGAGCCTATTTACATCCATCCTGTGACAGCTAGAGGGCCAGAAAAACCCTAGCCCCTATCCCAAAACCCTAATCCTTTGCCTATAAAAAGGATCACTTCCGCATTGAATGGGGATCCTTGGCCACCACTATGTGGAAACTTATACAAACCCTAGAACCATGAACCCAAATCTAGAGGCAGCGGCTGCGATTGCAGAGGCTTGAAGAAGAGAATTTGTTGGCGCATTCATTGGGATTCACCCAAACCTGAGTGTAACATCTTTTATTGCATCTGTTTCTTCAATTTTAGAATAATCATCAATCATTTCCTCGAGCATATACATAGTTTCATTGAATATCATGATTTTAGGCTTACTTAAGTGTTTTCAATTGGATGTTCAATAACTGGATTCATGTATCGTACTATGTATTAAATATATTCAGTATCATTTAATGTCTTTGCATATTAACCGGTATGGTGATTTAAGTAAATCAAATGCATGTGTAGGTTAGAATGGAATAGCATAATAAAGCATTTCTGTGTAGATTAGAATTCTGCACGCCACGTTTCTTTTAACAACATTGCATAAGTAGCATAGGAGGTTTAAGTATGTGTCACACCCCATTTTTGTCACCTTAGCTAGGACATATCATTTCATGTAGGATTTTGAGTCCTTTTTGAGTCTAGTCTTTTACATTGAGTTTCTATGGCGTTGAATATCATGTGTATGAATTTTGAAGTGATTTGGAGTTCATCTCGATAGTCAATAAGAACTTTTGCGACTTTAAGAGCATAATCGTCTTTTAAGCCGTATATTTTCCATTTGACCTTGAAATGAATCCCGAGTCATTCCTTTAAGTTCATATGGTTATATGGAGTCCATATATAGGTTCAATTTCATGAATTAATGGTTCAAGATCAATTCGGCTCATAATGGTTCATGTTGGCTAAAAGACCCTTTCTTGGTTTGCTCAAATTGACTCATAAGACCCATTCAATTTTCTCTCATTTAACTTCAATTGGGCTTTATTTATGTCCTAAACATGTTTAGAAAGATCGATTTTCGATTGGGAAAGCATTCGGTTCGACCTTGTGTACAAACCCAGCTTAGCGACAGTGAAGCACCATGGTTAACCACCTTTGTAAAACCTAACTATGCACCCATGGTTAAGGATTTTTGTCCTAAAATGCCTAAAAATGTGTTCCCCTTTGAAACACGGTCGTTTTGGCTTTTATTTCGTCAAAATCGGACTTAATTTGAAGATTTTAGGACTTCTACAGCAAGTGGGAGTCAAAAGCGGAGCAAAAATAGGGGACCCTCGGGTAACCGTCTGGGGCTGGACGGTCAGCCGTCCAAGCCCAGACGGCTAACCGTCCGGGGCAAGTTGGTCAGCCGAGGAATCCTTCTTCAAGTCAACTTCTGACTCCTCTCTCCCTCTTTTGACGGTTTCCTCCGCCATTACAACTTGTTTGAGCTTAGGAATGTGTAAGTTTGAGTTGTTTGAGCACCAAGAGAGTTTCTAATAGCCCTAGGATCATTGTTTAATGAATTAATCTTAGCCATTGTTTAGGGGGTCAGTTCTCTATATAAAGGACATGATATTCAGCACATAGGGGGAGGTTAATTGCACTTTACACTTAGAGAGAGAGAGGGAGCTACGAGTTTGGAGAGATAGAAGGACATCAAGAGGAGGCTCTTCAACCCCAAGCAAGCAAGGAAACAAGAAGTTTGAAGACAAGGAAGAGTCTACAAGAGGTAAGCCTGTCCCTTTAATGCTGAACATGAATTTTCTGTTTCTCCTTCTTCTTCTTCTTCTTCTTCTTCTAGGGTAGTTATAGTGCATGAAATAGCTCTTCTTATGGATTGAATTCAATGCTTGTGTGATGTTATATGACTGATTTTGAAATGATTTATGGCTTCATATGCTGGATAATCCCTGGTTTACTATGGATTTGAAAGTATTATCTTTTCTATCCTCTTGAATCATGCACAGTTCATATGTTTAGGTTGCTGCGATAGTTATCATGAATTGATGCTCCTGTTAGTTAATATATATTATATGAATGATATTAATGATAATTTGAGCATGTCTTAGAGTCGTTTCATAGGTTTTAATGCATGATTGTGAAATTAGGGTTTCGATAACCCTAAATTCACACAAGTTTCATACAGCATGCTTAGCTTAACTTTTTGAGTTGTTTCTCATCATAGTCATTCTATATATGCTGCATATAATTGAATCATGCTAGGTTTGCATTCATATAGTATATTTTATAGGGTTTTTGGAGACATTATCCTTTTCTAAGGATAATTATCCTTTTCATTGAGTGAGGTTTCGCATGAGAGCCTTCTGTGATGTGTTTAAGTATGAAATCGCTTCTATTGTGTTCTAATATATATATTTTACGTAGGATATGTTGATTGCATCTCCCCATAACGACTTTTTTACGTGAAATTATCTTAGGATAGTTTTGGTTAAGAAAGCTCGCCGTAGGAAGGTCTATTTTCATATTTTACATGAAATATCATCTTTTTGGTTGGAATATGCTTCGTTATCATGTTTATTGATATTATTGGAGTCTCTTATGCCTATTAGTGTGTCTTTGGTAGGTTTTTTTATGCATATTAGTCAGGTCATTGCATGTAGGATTGAGTTAGAGTCCTTAGTTATTCATTTCTCTTGTTGTTTGCATGATTAATGGATGATTTTAGGCCTTGTCATGGTTCTGTCCATATTAGTTTTTTGTTTTCTTTGCATGGTTTTGTGTACTTGTAAGGGTGCAAACAGGAACAATGCTTGTCCTATTGCAAATAGGGCTGCTATGGTCTGAAATGGCTAATGATTGGAACTTTTGCGCTCAGGTAAGTAGGGTTTGAAGGTGCCCCAATTCACCTTTCTTTTTCTTTCTTTTCTCTTCTCCCTCCTAGGGTTACTTCTTAATACAAACATATGGTGTTTATCAAAGGTTTCCTTTAATAATAAAATTCTGGTTTTCTATCAAAGTTTTCCTCTTGTGGAAGTCTCCAATTTTGGATTATTTGATGTAATTTCAAATAAGGAAACCTAGGGTATTAACCATAGGTTTGTATTAGGTTGTAATCCTATTCTTTTCGAACTACGTGGACTTTGATCCATGTATTTCGCTGCATGGTACGTAGGCGCTCTTCGTGAGGCTCAAGTCCGTCTTAGGATCCAAGTATCCTAGGTTTTTCTTTTCTTTTCTTCTTTTTCTGTTCTGTTTTGTTTGAGTGATTATGCATGGATGATTGGATGGAATATATGATATGCATGCTGCCTTGTGATGATATATGCTAATGTTTGAGTGAAAAAAGATATTAAGTTAGCCCAATTAAATTAAGAAACCAACTCGGGCGATGTGGGTGCCTATGGGCTTTTGCCCAGAACCTTCCCACGTCGTAACTTAGCCCCCGAATCCAATTTTCTGGTTTCAAAGACTTTGCTTTTCCTTTAATGGAGTCGTGTGGTTTTGAAAATAAAACATTCTTGTGGTTTTCCTCTTTTTCCTAAAAAATGAGGTGGCGACTCCTTTTCGTTTGTTGTCTTTTAAACCTCTGTATTATTTCTTTCCGCCAAATCCTTATGGGCCGCGCTTTTTCGTGGGTTCACAGTTTGGCGACTCCACTGGGGATGTCGAGGGCTAGACTCAGTTAATTTGATTGGGCTAAATTAATTTCTTTATTGTTTGATAAAATCAATCACATTGCATCCGCTTGATTGTGTGCTTTCATTTATTGCATTGTGTGCGCTATTGTTGCATGATCACTCGATTGTCCCTCGATGTATCCTTGCCAACTGATAGCCTAGTTCGACCTTGGTTTTCCTGATTCCATGTGTTGGGCGAAGCTATCAAACCTCTCTTGCCAAGTACCCTTGGGCTTGCCCTTGGGTATATCAAATGGATCAATCACGTACTGCTGGACCCACGTGAAATTCCTGATGTCACATGTGGTTAGGTATAAAGATTGGTACAAGCAAAGTTGAGGACCCTAGCCTACCCTTTTAAAAGAAAGAATTGCATGTAATGGGCCTTCTAGGACACCGTTGGATCACCTATATGCACACACATTGTTGTGATGATATGCTACCGTGTTTGTGATGTGATGCCATGCTTTGTTGATTGAGTGGGTAATTAAAGGAAACTTTACATCCTACATCCTCAATACGTACCCTTCCCCATGAACCCCGCAAGGGTAATTGGTTAAGAGAACTAATTAAGGGTGTACATTGTAAAAATGTTGAGATAATTATGGAAGCTTAGGATGGACCCTTAGGCTAAAAAATTGAGTGTTTCCCCTATGTTAGAGGGAGAGACGTGCTGGCTTGGATCCGTAATCAACAAGGGCGCCTAGTCAGTGCTAATTCTGAGTCGGATATGGCCGAAGAAAAAACTAGCAACCGGGGTTTCAACCTTGAGGCCACTTTGAAAGCTATCATGGAAAAGCTTGACCACACTACCCAGATATCCGAGACCGCACTCAAGTTAGCTCAAGATATCCAACAGAAGAACTCTGAACCTGAATCTAGGGCCCGTGCCATTGACAACAATCAAGGATCCAATGATTCCGAATCTGCTGAGGAACCATTAGGAGAAGGGGCAGAACCACCCAAGACCAAGGAAGGGGAAACCAAAGCCACATCAAGAGAGAGCTCAACTGTCCTGGCAAACAAGGTCGAGGCCTTAGAACGAACTCTGAAGGGAATCCGCAGATCTGATGACATGGTGGACATCCGCACTTTGTCCTTGTCCCCAAAAGCTCGCATTCCTCTGCAGTTCAAGATGCCAGAATTGGAAAAATTCGAGGGGACAGGCTATCCTAAGACCCACCTCAAGATGTATGTGCGAGCTATGCACCCTCGAGGGGCGAACGATGAGTTATTGGCTCAAATGTTTCACGAGTCATTAGCGAGTTCTACCTTGAAATGGTTTTTGTCATTGGAGGAAAACAGAACTAAGACTTGGGAAGATGTGTGCAATGCATTCACGGACCACTACAAGTATAACACTGAGGTGGTTGTCACGCGAAGGGACTTGGAAACCACTAAGCAAGGGGTTAATGAGCTTTCTCCGCCTTTATCACTAGGTGGAGACAAAAGGCTTCCAAAATGACAGACAGGCCGAATGAAGAAGATCAAATTCAGTTGGTGGTGAAGAACTTGTTGGGAATCGAACAAGAGGGAAAAATACAAAGGCGGAATATAAAAATTTTTCCTACGATTCCCAATCCCATGAATCTAACTATGCATAACACAAAATCAAACCCTAACTACAAAGAGGATTAGAACACTTACAGAATTTTTGTCTTCTCCTTTTTGCTCCAAGCTTTGATTCCGGATAGCGGTGAATAAGCAGCCCAAGTGTGCTGCCTCCAACGGTATCCACACCTAGCTAGAGCTTCAAGTCCTTTCCTTCTTTCCCATGTTGTTGCTAGAGTAGGAGAAGAGAGGAGAGAGAGAGAGGGAGGCTGGAAATTCTGGCCAGCCCTTGGTGTCTTCTAAAAGTGATGATGTCACACATCATAGTGTGACTTAAATAGTCCACACTAAAGGGGCCGGCCCTAGGGGGGAAACCCTTTTAGGGTTTTGTGCAATTTCCCTAAATTGCACAATAACCCCTATTATTTATATCAAATACAAACATGGCCTTAAAGAACTATTCTATATGCACTCATACCCTTTCTCTCATAGACTTAAAAGCTCATCTTGCATGATCAGTGTGTGACCCATTGGGTTCACATCATCAAGTAGTAGGAATAGCACGAGGTGTGCACAATGGAACTCTTTCCATTTAGGGTCTAACTGGAACTCCTTCCAATTCCCTAATTGATTATAACTCACTTATATCAATTAGGGCTTCTACTAACCATGAGTAACACCTAGCATATGGCTCATGGTGTGGTCCTTAATGAGGTGAATAGTCATTTACAAAGAACCCTTCTGTTATAGTTTATAGGTTACAATTGCATCCTTCCTTCAACACAATGTCTCCAATTGAACTAATAGAACATGGAAGTTTGTCAAGTCCCTAGTTCAATTACTTTATACTCATTCATAGATATCAACTCATTGATGAACTCATGAAACTCTTTTCATATTCATCCTACCATGGCCATGGATTTAATGAGTTATATTATGAATGCTATATGAGACATTCTCTCTCTTTTTCCTGAGAGTGATAGATCCCTTGTTGATCACTCACATGCCTTCATACACATAGCAGTAGGGCCAATGAACACCTTTGCAGACCCCTGAATAGGATCTGCACTTAGTGTTATCAAACTTCTAAAGCTACATGCATAAGGAAACTATGGTGTCTTAGGTCTAAGGATTACTTGTACCACTATAACAATGAGAAACTGATTGACAGGCAGGATAAAACTCCATTCAGTTTATCTGATATCTTTGGTCACATTCAGTGTACCTATTCTTATAATAGGCACCCACTTGTTGGTTGTAGTGTCTCCACACAAATAGCTTGAGACTAGCTATCCTCCTATAGAGTCAACCTAACAAGTGCTAGTCCTATGGTTCATTACTGTCCATCATAGTGAACCTTCAACTAGGAATGCTTTAGGAGTTTGGTACAAAGATATATCTATAGTCTCAAAATTACAACTCTATGTAATTCCGTATTCTCAACTCTAACTCCATGGACATATTATGTAAATATAAATGATGCATATAAACATAATAGAATAAGCCCTTTTATTAAATCAATAATAAATGTGACATACATAAATGAAATCAAATGATTGTTCCTAATCCCTAAACAATCATCTCTATGATTGGCTCTAGGGCATAATCCTAACAGAACTTGCTGCCCGTATATCATAAGCACCTCTTTGCCCATTACTTTCCGAACTTTAAAGCTCTTGTTGGGGCTGGCACTCAGGTTGAAGATGCAATTGTTGATGGTACAATTAAAACAGAGGAAGTCCAAAGGAGTCGAAGGACAAACTTTGGAGGGAAACCTAATGCCGAGGTCAATACTGTGAACCCACGAAAAAGCGCGCGGAGCCCACAAGGGTTTGGCAAAAAATACAGAGGTGAAAGACAACAAACAAAAAGGAGTCGTCACATTATTTTTTTGGGAAAAGAGGAAAACCACAAAAATGTTTTATTTTCAAAAACCACATGACTCCATTAAAGGAAAAGCAAAGTCTTTGAAACCAGAAAATTGGATTCGGGGGCTAAGTTACGACATGGGAAGGTTCTGGGCAAAAGCCCATAGGCACCCACATCACCCGAGTTGGTCTCTTAATTTAATTGGGCTAACTTAACATCTTTTTCACTCAAATATCATCATATATCATCACAAGGCAGCATGCATAACATATATTCCATCCAATCATCCATGCATAATCAATCAAACAAAACAAAACAGAAAAAAAAAAAAAGAAAAAAAAAGAAAAGTAAAGCCTAGGATACTTGGATCCTAGGACGGACTTAAGCCTCACGAAGAGCGCCTACGTACCATGCAGCGAAATACATGGATCAAAGTCCACGTAGTTCGAAAAGAATAGGGTTACAACCTAATACAAACCTATGGTAAATACCTTAGGTTTCCTCATTTGAAAATACATTGATTTAATCCAAAACGGAAAACTTCCACAAGAGGAAAACTTTGATAAAAACCAGAATTTATTATTGAAGGAAACCTTTGATAGTTACCATAAGCTTATATTAAGAAGTAACCCTAGGAGGGAGAAGAGAAAAGAAAGAAAAAGAAAGGTGAATTGGGGCACCTTCAAACCCTACTTACCTGAGCGCACAAGCTCCAATCATTAGCCATTTCAGACCATAGCAGCCCTATTTGCAATAGGACAAGCATTGTACCTGTTTGCACCCTTACAAGTGCACATAATCATGCAAAGAAAACAAAATCCTAATCTGGACAGAACCATGACAAAGCCTAAAATCATCCATTAATCATGCAAACAACAAGAATAATGAATAACTAAGGACTCTAACTCAATCCTACATGCAATGACCTAGCTAACATGCATAGAAACCAAGAAATCCACTAATATGAATGCAAACCTAGCATGATTCAACTATATGCAGCATATATAGAATGATTATGATGAGCAACAACCCAAAAACTAAGCTAAACATGCTGTATGAGACTTATGTGATTTTAGGGTTATCGAAACCCTAATCTCACAACTATGCATTAAAACCTATGAAACGACTCTAAGACATGCTCAAATTATCATGAATATCATTCATATCATATATATTAACTAACAGGAACATCAACTCATGACAATAATCACAGCAACCTAAACATGTGAACTATGCATGATTTAAGAAGATAGAAAGAGTAATACTTTCAAAGCCTTAGTAAACCAGGGATTATCAAGCATATAAAGCCATAAACTATCCTAAAATTATTCATATAACATCACATAAACATTGAATTCCATCCATAAGAAGAACAATTGCATGCACCACAACTATCCTAGAAGGAGAAGAAGAAAGAGAAGAAAGAGAAGCAGGAATTTATGTTCAGCATTGAAGGGATAGGCTTACCTCTTGTAGACTCTTCCTTGTCTTCAATCCTCTTGTTTCCTTGCTTGCTTGGGGTTGAAGAGCCTCCTCTTGAAGTCCTTCTAGCTCTCCAAACTCGTAGCTCCCTCTCTCTCTAAGTGTAAAGTGCAATTAACCTCCCCCTATGTGCTGAATATCATGTCCTTTATATAGAGAACTGACCCCCTAAACCAATGGCTAAGATTAATTCATTAAATAATGATCCTAGGGCTATTAGAGACTCTCTTGGTGCTCAAACAACTCAAACCTACACACTCCTAAGCTCAGACAAGTTGTTTTGGCGGAGGAAACCGTCAAAAGAGGGAGAGAAGAGTCAGAATTTGAGTTGAGGACGAACTCTCTCGGGTGACCAACTAGGCCTGGACGGTTAGCCGTCTAGGCCTAGACGGCTGACCGTCCAGCCCCGGACGGTTACCCGAGGGTCCTCTATTTTTTCTCCGGTTTTGACTCCCACTTGCTGTAGAAGTCCTAAAATCTTCAAATTAAGTCCGATTTTGACGAAATAAAAGCCAAAATGACTGTGTTTCGAAGGGGAACACATTTTTAGGCATTTTAGGACAAAAATCCTTAACCATGGGTGCATGGTTAGGTTTTACAAAGGTGGTTAACCATGGTGCTTCACCGTCGCTAAGCTGGGTTTGTACACAAGGTCGAACCGAATGCTTTCCCAATCGAAAATTGATCTTTCTAAACATGTTTAGGACATAAATAAAGCCCAATTGAAGTTAAATGAGAGAAAATTGATTGGGTCTTATGAGTCAATTTGAGCAAACCAAGAAAGGGTCTTTTAGCCAACCTGAACCACTACGAGCCGAATTGATCTTAAACCATTAATTCATGAAATTGAACCTATATATGGACTCTATATAACTATATGAACTTGATGGGATGACTCGGGATTCATTCCAAAGTCAAATGGAAAATATACGGCTTAAAAGACGATTATGCCCTTAAAGTCGCAAAAGTTCTTATTGACTATCGAAATGAACTCCAAATCACTTCAAAATTCATACACATGATATTCAATGCCATAGAAACTCAATGCAAAAGACTAGACTCAAAAAGGACTCAAAATCCTACATGAAATGATATGTCCTAGCTAAGGTGACAAAAATGGGGTGTGACAGAAGCCCCTCATTGGTGAACAAGTTTCACTTGCGAGCCAATGATTAAAGAACAACCCATTTTTGTTTGATGGATTAATCTCATTAATACCAACAAACTCAAATGGAACCAAAAGGATAGACTTTGTCATATCCAAGCATGCGATGATTTCATCGAAGCAAAGAATTGAACGCATTTCTATGCATGCCAACTTCGTTGGTGCGCTTATGTAATTGCCTTTACCTTGCACTAATTGCATTAGTGATATAACAACACATTTTTGTTTGATGGATTAATCTCATTAATACCAACAAACTCAAATAGAACCATAAGGATAGACTTCGTCATATCCAAGCATGCGACGATTTCATCGAAGCAAAGAATTGAATGCATTTCTATGCATGCCAACTTCGTTGGTGCGCTCATGCAAATGCCTTTACCATGCACTAATTGCATTAGTGATATCCACATGGTCTTCTCATGACGCAAAGCTAGTTGCACTAGTGCATCACAAGGTACCCTGCCAATTTCATTGGCATTCTCAAAACGAGTTATTTCATAACTCATAAATCATCATTTTATGTGAATTATTGGTGAATTGAATGTCCATCAATTCAAAACCAAGGGCATTTCATGCCAGTCTCACTGGGGATAACAAATGTGGTGAGTTATTTCATAACTCATGACTCATCAAATTAATGATTTCATGCCACTTTCAGTGGAAACAACAAAGATATAGAGTTATTGCATAACTCATGTATCATTTCATGTGAAATTGTGATTTCATGCCACTTTCTGTGGAAGTAACAAAGATGGGGAGTTATTGTATAACTCATGAATCGTCATTTCATGTGAAATTGTGCCACTTTCTGTGGAAGTAACAAAGACGGGGAGTTATTGCATAACTCATGAATCGTTTCATGCCACTTTCTGTGGAAGTAACAAAGATGGGGAGTTATTGCATAACTCATGAATCGTTTCATGCCACTTTCTGTGGAAGTAACAAAGATGGGGAGTTATTGCATAACTCATGGATCGTCATTTCATGGGAAATTGTGCCACTTTCTGTGGAAGTAACAGAGACGGGGGGTTATTGCATAACTCATGAATCGTCATTTCATGTGAAGTTGTATTTATCACATGATATGAGACCCAATTGCAAGTCAATTGATTCAAAATCAAGCTCATTTCTTATCATTTTATGTGAAACTATCCTTATCACATGGAATGACAATGTACTGGGAGTCATTCAACTCCAAATCAAGTGCATTTCACATGAAATTGTCTTTTTCACATGAAATGATAATGTATTGAGAGTCCTTCAACTCAAAATCAAGTTCATTACTTATCATTTCATGTGAAATTATCTTTAACACATGAAATGACATTGAATTAAGAGTTAATTGATTGAAAATCAAGCTTATTTCATGTCATTTCATGTGAAATTATCTTTATCACATGATACAACATTGATTTTGAAAGTCAATTGATTGAAAAACAAAGTTCATTTCACGCCCTCTTCACAAAGATAGCAAGTTACTTCATAACTAGCATAGCTTATGAATCGTCATTTCATGTGAAGTTATCTTTATCACATGATTAGCAAGTCATTTCATGTGAAACTATCTTTATCACATGATATGATATCACTATCATCTCCTAGAGAATTGAATTCCAAGACTTGAAAGTCAATCAATTCAACACTAAGCTCATTTCATGAGAAAGCCATTTATCATGGCCATTGCAACTCCTCGTTATGCGCGTGAATACAATCACCCAAGATTCAAAAATTTCATTGAAACTTGATAAACTTGAGGGATATATTCATCCCATAACTCAAGGATTGCACAAAAAGTCAATTTGGAGAAGTTTAGAGGTCGCAAGGGCGCGAAACGGGGCAAACGGGCAAAGCGGGCTAGGGTGACCATCTGCCCTCAGATGGTCAACCGTCCAGGGCAAGACGGCTGACCGTCCAGGGTGGGACGGTTACCCGAGCCCACCATCAAAAAAAAATCTGGGTTTTTAAACCCATGTTAGCCCACTCATTCTCACATTCTTCAAACCCGAAAATTGGAGAGTTTCTCTCTCTAAACTCACATCCTATCTTCTCCTTCTCTCATTCTCTTATTCCTACTTCAAAAACATTCAATCCAAACATCAAATGCATATCAAACAACAACAAATCAAGCACATTTAGCAATCAAAACAACCAATTCACATCATCTTGTGAAATCAAACCAAATCAAACCCATTTTTCACAAACCCAACTCCATCATCAAGGATGTCATCAAGCAAGGACTCAAGCACCAAGTATCCATTCTATAGGGTCAAAAGCACATACAAGGCACCACTCTATGATGCTCCACAAGCTAGGGTGTTGCTTGAACCCGAGAAACATCTCTCATTCATCCATTCCCAACAAGAAGTAAGTTTACCCAACTTAACACTTTTCTTTTGAATCTTTCGATTCTTTTGATGAAATTGCATTCCCTTCTACTTCTTTTGAATACCCCTTGGGTTGTTGAGTGATATCCCTTGATTTGGCAAGGATTGAACACACAAATTCTTTTCATTTGAAAGCTTGAAAAATGGCACCCGCCAAGTGTTCGATAAAATTCCCAAGTGAAATAAAGATGTTCAATCTTCACTAAATCAATGTATATCAACAAGTAAACCCTCAAGTGAGTAATATGCTATGATTTAGCAAGGATTGATCATACAAAATTCTTTTGTTTCAAGGCTTAGGAGGTGTCACCCACCAAGTGTTCGGTAAAATGCCCAAGTGATAAAAAAGTGTTCAATCCTTGCCAAATTAAGGCATATAAACAAGTAAACTCATAAACATCCATTAGCAATTCATTTCATGAATAAAAACAAACTTTTGACATCTTTTGGAAAATGATTTGAAACCAATTGCTAGTGTAAGCTTATTATTTCTATGTTCTTTCAACTAACTCTCAAGGTATTTTCAATGGCTATAGCCCAACTTTCAGGACATGCGCACTCGGTCCTCTGTCAAAGGACTCATTGAATGGTGGCGGAACATGGAAAACTTCCAACCCATTACCAAGGGCTATGTCGAAAAGGCCAGTTTTGGTCCATTCCTAGACTCTTTGTGGAATGACCAATGTGATAGGCAAGCTTTGCTAGCCTTGTCTGAGCTATGGTGGGACACCACCAATACATTCCACTTTGGCTTTGGGGAGATGACACTAACCCCCAAGGACTTCACCATGATCACGGGCTTAAGCATTAAAGGCAAAAGCTTGGAGTTCTATGAGGAGGCTCACACGGATGAGGATTATCTCCTAGCTTACCTTGGGATGGAAATCGAGGTAATCAAGAAAGCAGTGCGACGCACTTGGCTTTTCAACAAGTTTGCTAAGCAAAGGGAGAGCGAGGGTGCAAGCCCTGATTGCATTACAAGGGCATTCCTTCTGTACATGATCTCATGCACATTCTTTGCCGGGACGGGTGACCTAGCCCCTTTGGGTCTTCTTGCAAGCATGGAGGATGTTGACAAGATCAGAAAATTCAACTGGGGAGGGGCTGCTCTAGCCACCATGTATCGTACAATGTGTGACATGTCACGTGGTGTGACCAAGGACTTCGGTGGGATGCCCTTTGTTTGGGAGGTAATGATACTTCCCTTTCATTCCTTTTTATTTTTTCTTATATTATCTTTTCTTTTTGACTCTTTTCTCAACTTTTGACAGGTTTGGTGCTATGAGTACCTCAACCTATGTTGCCCATCCCTTGCTGAGGAAACCATTGAATGGCCTACCCTCAAAAATTACTCTCCTAGTTATGTGTCCATCTGGGCGGCGAATCGTCATGATTACGCCTTTGCTAGAGCTCACCTAGCAAACCTCACTGCTGATATGGTGAAATTCTTTCCCCATTCTTTTTCCTTTTCTTTTTACTCCCCAATTTCTCATTTTGGATTTTTGGACAGATTGAATGGAATCCATGGAAGATATGGGTACCAATGCTACCCAAGCGATGCATTCCTAGCTTGATGCTGACGGGCATGAGGGTGCTCTTGGAAGGCCCTGTGGGTAGGTACTGGACAAGTCATGGGTGATGTGAATGCCGCCATGGCTCCAATGCCTCCACCACTTAACATGAGGCATGCTAACTTAATGGAGGGGGAGGAGTTATGGGATGCCTTGAGAGGCTGGGATGCGGAGGAGTTCACTTCTCCTGACATTGCATATGACACTTTCTGTCTCCAATATCTGATGAGGCCCAAGGTGACAGGCCTTCCTCCTCAGGGGGTAAGTCTTTAACATTCTCCTAGCCTTTTCTTTTGGTAGAGACTCTATTTAATAGGCGAACACTTGCAGGGTCGACGAGCACGAGGGCATAGCTCGACAGTCGGCTCAAGAGTGGTTCCTGGCTCTGAGGAAGATGAGATGGAGGGGGATAGGTCACTACCCTTGCCTCAGCCGAATTGGTTCATTGATTTGTGTAGTGGGTCAGACTTTCTCAAGACCGCCATTGCTCATCCTGCATTTGATGAGTCCCCCAGGATCGACCCAAATCGAGAACAGGTGAGTTCTTGTTATGGGTATTTCTTTCTTTCTTTGAACATTACCTTCAATTTTACCCTTATTGATTATCCTAGGTGCCTGCGGCATATGCCCAAGAGTTTATTGACCTGAGTGAGGGCTTAAGGTGTGACCTTGTGAGGATGAGCCTAGCCAAATCCATGGTGAAAGCTCGTTTGGATGTCATGGTAAGTGTTCCACCTATTCAAAGTTCTCATATGTGGTTTTTCAACCAACTCTATTCTCATACTTAGCCTCTTTGCAATGGATTTTGTATATGCAGCCACCACCGGCAATGCACCCTCCTAGAGCACCTCGTGGGGGTCGTGACGGAGCTGTGCCGAGCCGCAAAAGAAGCTCTGGGAACCGCTGAGTTCATTTACTTTCTTGTTGGGCTTGTAGAAATAATGAGACAATGGCTATCTTTTTGCATTTTATGCTTGTGTTTTGTACTTGCCACCTAAAACCAAACTTTTTTATCCCTTATTATGGATACTTGTTGTGCTTGTTTGAATCTATCATGATGATGTTATGGTGCCTTTCTCATGAAAATTTGAGTCAATATGAGTTCATAGGAGTGAAAATGGCCTAAAAAGGCCACCCGAACGTAAAAATAGGCAAAACCGGGCGAAACAAGGCAAAACAAAGCGGGGGCCTCGGGTGACCATCCGGCCCCGGACGGTTAGCCGTCTGGGCCTAGATGGCTGACCATCCAGCCCCGGACGGTTACCCGAGGTCGACGCGCTTTTTCGCGATTTTTCAGGAATTTTGCGATTTTGACGGTTCTACTCCCTATAAAAACACATGAGGGGAGTCTTCTAACTCACCTATTTTCATTGACAATAATTATGGAAGCCTTGGATGGGTTCTTAAGAGGGTTTTTGGCAGTCATGGCTGCCAAAGACAAAACTGAGTTTAAGCGCTTCGGCTTGGAACCATTGCTCTCTATAAGGCACATGAAGCTCGAGACTACCCTTCTCACTGCTGCTACATACTTCTGGGATCCTCAAATCCATGTCTTTCGATTTAATTATGAAGAATTATGCCCAACCATGGAGGAATTCTGTGCTTTATTTGGAGTTTCGCCCGCAGGGCCATTCATTCTTCCTACACCTCGCTCGGATTGCCTTGCTTCCTTCTCGGATTTTCTTGGCATTCCTCAAAGGGACGCAACGATCTTCGTCAAGGATCATATGGTAGACTTAATGAAGTTAGCAACCTCATTCTTGGCTCATGATAGCGAAGGTACTCTGACTTTCACCCTCCAAATTCAGCGTGCACTCGCTTTTTGCTTAATTGGTCGCTTTCTCATATCCACCGGCACTCTTCAAGCCCCTGTTCAAATATGTGAGTTGATTACCCCTCTTCTCAAGCGACATAACATTATTCCCTTGGTATTAGCTGAAACCTTGAATGGTTTAGATAAAATTCATGGCAACCCTAAAGTGCCTTTAGAAGGTAGCCCCTTTTTACTGCAAATGTGGCTGCTCGAGCGCTTGAACTTTCTATCTCCCACCACTATCAATCCATACAAGCCCCAGCACTTCTGTCTACGCCGAGTTGAACTCCCAAGACCATTCTCTTTGCGAGATTGGTTGGGTTACTTCCACACACTGTCGTGGCGAAACATCAAATGGTACGTCTTCACATGGGGGTGTAAAAAGCAGGTACTTTTTCGAACCTCGGGGTGTGCTTTTGTCAAACTCATAGGACTGAGATCGACTTCCTTTTATTGGACTTCGAGAATTCTTCGCCAGATGGGCGCCATGCAAACCATACCGTCCTTAACAGGACCTTGTTGCTTTGTGGAACCTGTCGGTCCTACCATAATCAAGTGGGCGAGGACTCGCTGGCCTACAGACCTGAAATTGACTCAGATTGCCAACACTGAAGGGCCTTTCGAGATGAGTAGAGAATACAAGCAATGGTTGAAGGATGACTTGGGCGAAAGGGAGACTTCTCGTCGAGAAAGAATTTATGACCTTATCAAGGACACGAGACTTGGACTTTGCAGAGAAGACATTCTTGAAGCAGTGGAGGCATCCCACGACCATAACTTGCGAAAGAAAAGAAGACTTGATAGAGAAAGACAGAAGACAAACAAAATGACTCTGAAGAAACTCAAAAGGACTTAAAGACTCAAAGAATAGAATATCTATGGCATGTCGATAGTTCTTTTTACTTAACATCAATAAATTGTTATGTCAACCAATTAGTTTCAAATGAATTGCCAATAATAATCTACTTTCGAGATTTTTTGATTGTGTTGATTGGACTGCACCCAATGTAACTTTATGGGCTGCCTACGTATCCCCGTTTTCTTTTTTCTTTTCTTTTTCTTTTTCTTTTTTTTTTCTTTTTTTTTCTTTTTCTCTTTTTGGGGAATCAAGTCCTACGTAGTTCTCATGCCTTAACCTTTGCCTAGGCCGCCTTTACAGGTTTTCAACCTAGCAGGCCTTATACATAATACTTCTTTAATTGATCCAAATTGGTGGGACGAGCGAACTCAATCCCATCCAAATCCATAAGTCGAACAGCCCCTGCTGGCAATATCTCCTTGATGACGTACGGTCCACCCCAACTCGGTTTGAACTTTCCCCGTGGATCGAAAATTGGAGCTCGGATCTCTTTCAACACTAAATCCCCTTTCTTCAAGCCTCTGTCTTTGACATGTTTGTTGAACGCCCTTGCGACTCTTCTCTGGTACCCATGCACATGGTAGAGAGCCCTCAATCGCCTTTCATCTAGCAATGCTAACTCATCATAACGACTTTTGATCCAGTCCGCCTCTGCTAGCTGACTTTCCACTGCAACCCTTAATGAAGGAACTTCCAATTCTACTGGCAGAACAGCCTCCATCCCATACACTAGCGCATACGGTGTAGCCCCTGTTGATGATCTGACTGATGTTCTGTACCCCCATAATGCCAATGGTAGTTTCTCGTGCCAATCAGTGTACGTGTCAGCCGTTTTCTGTAATATCTTCTTGATGTTCTTGTTAGCGGCTTCCACTGCGCCGTTTGTCTGCGGGCGATACAGGGACGACAAGTGGTGAACGATCTTGTACTTCTACAAAAGTTCTTTGGTCTCCTTCTGGAAATGCTGACCATTATCTGAAATTGTTGGGAATCGAACAAGAGGGAAAATACAAAGGCGGAATATAAAAATTTTTCCTACGATTCCCAATCCCATGAATCTAACTATGCATAACACAAAATCAAACCCTAACTACGAAGAGGGTTAGAACACTTACAGGATTTTTGTCTTCTCCGTTTTGCTCCAAGCTTCTACTCCGGACAGCGGTGAATGAGCAGCCCAAGTGTGCTGCCTCCAACGGTATCCACACCTAGCTAGAGCTTCAAGCCTTTTCTTTCTTCTTCCTTGTTGTTGCTAGAGGTGGAGAAGAGAGAAGAGAGAAGAGAGCCTCCAAAGGGCTGGACGGCTAGGGTTTATTTTGCAAGCCTCTTATGCCATGTCACACATAAGTGTGACTTATATAGGCAGCCCACTAAAGGGGGCTGGCCATGGGGAAGAAACCCTAATAGGGTTATGTGTAATTACTCTTAATTGCACATTAACCCCTATTATTTGTATCAAATACAAATAGGCCCATAAAGAACTATTCTTTATTCACTAAAACCCTTTCTCTCATAGACTTTAAAGCCCTTCTTGCATGATCAGTGTGTGACCCATTGGGTTCACATCATTAAGTAGTAGGAATAGCACAAGGTGTGCACAACGGAACTCTTTCCATTTAGGGTTTAATTGGAACTCCTTCCAATTCCCTAATTGATTATAACTCACTTATATCAATTAGGGCTTCTACTAACCATGAGTAACACCTAGCATATGGCTCATGGTGTGGTCCTTAATGAGGTGAATAGTCATTTACAAAGAACCCTTCTGTTATAGTTTATAGGTTACAATTGCATCCTTCCCTCAACACAATGTCTCCAATTGAACTAATAGGACATGGAAGTCTGTCAAGTCCCTAGTTCAATTACTTTATACTCATTCATAGATATCAACTCATTGATGAACTCATGAAACTCTTTTCATATTCATCCTACCATGGCCATGGATTTAATGAGTTATATTATGAATGCTATATGAGACATTCTCTCTCTTTTTCCTGAGAGTGATGGATCCCTTGTTGATCACTCACATGCCTTCATACACATAGCAGTAGGGCCAATGAACACCTTTGCAGACCCCTGAATAGGATCTGCACTTAGTGTTATCAAACTTCTAAAGCTACATGCATAAGGCAACTATGGTGTCTCAGGTCTAAGGATTACTTGTACCACTATAACAATGAGAAACTGATTGACAGGCAGGATAAAACTCCATTCAGTTTATCTCATATCTTTGGTCACATTCAGTGTACCTATTCTCGTAATAGGCACCCACTTGTTGGTTGTAGTGTCTCCACACAAATAGCTTGAGACTAGCTATCCTCCTATAGAGTCAACCTAACAAGTGCTAGTCCTATGGTTCATTACTGTCCATCATAGTGAACCTTCAACTAGGAATGCTTTAGGAGTTTAGTACAGAGATATATCTATAGTCTCAAAATTACAACTCTTTGTAATTCCATATTCTCAACTCTAACTCCATGGACATATTATGTAAATATAAATGATGCATATAAACATAATAGAATAAGCCCTTTTATTAAATCAATAATAAATGTGACATACATAAATGAAATCAAATGATTGTTCCTAATCCCTAAACAATCATCTCTATGATTGGCTCTAGGGCATAATCCTAACAATCTCCCACTTGCACTAAAGCCAATCGACCATGTATCGCATACTTATCTTCTCAAGATGTTGGTCTTAGACATAACAAATTATGTTTTAAAGCTTTAGTTAGTAGGTCTACAAAAACTTATGTAGATAATATCTTCTGTAATGTATCTATTACCTCTTCCAATGATTCCTCTAATCACTTGGAATTGTCACTCTATGAGTTTGGACTTTTGATGAGACCGTGATTCCTATACTTGAGCTATAGACCCATTGTTGTCACAAAACAAGGTGTGGGCAACTCAATGGAAGGAACAACTCTAAGTTCTAAATGAACTTATAGATCCAAACAGTCTCCTAGACAATGCGACAATTAATTCACCCTCAATAATGGAATCCACTGTATCTTTCATACAGTTCTTCCATTAAGTATTTCACCAACTAAAGTGAATATAAAATATACCCCATATGGATTATATCCAAATCCATATACCCATCTACTATGAGTTTATAATTTCCATATACAATCCAATATTCCAAATTTGAATTGATTGATAACTATTTGTAACAATTACATCATAATAGATATCAGGTTCAATACATAGTGTAGAATAAGGCTTCTTAACACTTTAAGAACCTTACTTGTGTTATCCTAAGGCATATGCCCTTGAATAATGAATTCTTATCTGAAGTAAATCAGACCTCCCTTAGAATTCTCCATGTTGAACTCCTTCAACATTTCAACTATGTTTGATGATTTGGAGATACTTAGCAATCTATATGATCTATCTCTATAGATCTTATTGGATGCTTTTGCCAAATCTTTCATGAATTAGTTTTTCTCCGAAAACTAAAACTTTACATTAGATAACATTCATATATCATTCATAATGATTATGATGTCATCCATACTTAGGATAAAGAAAAACGATCGCACTCCCACTAACCTTTTATACACTCATGGTCCATCTATACAATGAGAGAAATCAAACAATTTGATTACTTCAACTTTATAGATGTTCTAATTATGAGAACCTTGTAGTCTATTAATAGACTTCTATAACTTACACACTTTTATGGTTTTTCACCATTTGATATAACATCTTTATATCCTTTTTGACATATCTCATATTCAAAATGTGTGTTTATAGATAACAAGATCCAAATGGATTTCAGCATAACTATTATCAAACAAGTTTCTTTATAGACAACTTTTTGCCTATGTTGAAAACATTCTTAAATAGCCAAGCCTTTTAGGTCTCTACCTATCCATATTGGATTTAATGACTCTTAGTCATTTCTCGAGTTGATGTGAAACATCGCCTAATCATAATCAATAGGATTATCTTGGTGATCTTTATCACCAAAGAACAATTCTTTCACATTCTAATGGAGATACAATATCTCTCTTATGTCAAAGAAATATCCAATTTGATCTATGAAAAGAATGTGGTGTAATTAAAGGTTTTGCCTCAATAGGGGCAAGGGTTGGATCTTTGTTGGTTTGTGGCTTTACAAACAATTCTATAAATTCTATCTACTTTTGCATCTTTCTTGAATGAACTCTTTCTCAAGAAAATCCAGCAAACATCCTAATGGACAACTTTTGTTCATTAGGGTAATAGAAATACTATCCCAACCACTCTTTGGGATATACCACAATTCAACACTTACTTGACCTTATTTCTAGATTGTCTAAATTATGTCTCTAGACATACATAGCACAATCCCAAGCCTTAACATCTTTAAGTTAGGTTTCTTTCCATATCATATCTGATATAATTGGGACAAAACTGGAGTGAACCCTAAATTATCAATATGTAGCAATTTTAAGGTATATCCTAGATGGATACATTAGTAAAACTCATCATGGATCAAACCATATCTTAATAGGGTTCAATTCGTTCTCTTAGATTCACCATTGAGCTATGGTATTCTAAGATGAGTCTACTGTAATTGAATGCATGCTCTACATGACTATATACATCACAATGTATCAGTCAAGTTATAAATGTAACTCTTTCACTTCACCAAGTAAAAGATGGGTTTGGTAATCTCATAACCAAGTCATAATCGTTACATTTAAATGAGAGTCTCTACATCTCTTGTATTCTCAGAATACGTTGCATTCGCTCTAATTAGTCATTTAAATTCAGAAATCAAATTTCTAGAATGTCTTAAATGACCTAGTTAAGAAATAAGTTCCCAAAATTAATCTAGCAACTCTTGCTCTATTAAAATTTTTAAAGGTAACTTATTATCTACTTAACTTTATGCTTCCATTTAGATTACACTATAATCCAAAAACCAAGAAGCAGAACTAAACAATAATTTAGTTTAGAGCATGAACCAAAACTTCAAAAGTTTGGTTCTTCTAGGAAGACTGATACTTTATCAATTTCCATTTACAATACCTTATGTTTACTACAAAATAATTATATTTCTTTGTCTTTGACTTTTCAAGATTTGCTTTCCTCTATGCTTCCATTTTAAATCACATCTAGCTTCTCAAGCTATTCTATGTGATTAATCATTTTCAAAAGAATGATTATTAATAAACAACTTTTATTACATCCTAGTCCAGAAGAAGTCCTTTATAAGTACTATACTTTATAGTATTATTTTACTCACCATACAACCTTTGTATGTGATGTAGGACATCAAAGGCATTTGCATTGACTAGTTTTGCTTCTAAAGTTCATTAGTCATCAATACTATCATATAGCATGGCAACAAGATGCCAATTGTGCATAGTGTCTTTTCTTCTTAGGATGTTTTATGGAGGGCCTTTAAGAAAAGGCCTAATAGCATATGAACAATCTTTTGAAATTGAGAACAATTCTCAATTTCCTAAGTCAATCAAAGAAATCGGGTTTAGTCAAACTATCAATATCCTATATATTAGGAAATAGGGGTTTTGAGGGGAGTAATTAGATAATCTACATAAACAGAGAATTAGATTTCATTTTTATCCATAATGATTGGGTCTTTAATCATATGGTACCTCCCACTATTTTATCAAATTCCATACACCCTCTAATGGAATTCGGGAATCTCATTCCTAATGGGGATTGGGGTCCCACTGTGACCTAGAAGCCTCACATGTTAGTTTCTTGACTTCTAACCCACAATAAGAAGACAACTCTTTGTCTATTGCTTCATAAGCAAGTTCCAATCGTTTTGCCTCTAGGGAACATACACCTCACATGTTAGTTTCTTGGAATACTTCCCTAGTTAAGTTAAACCCATCATTCACACAGGTATGTTTCGCCAAATATATACCTCACATGTTAGTTTCTTGGTATATACCAGTTTAGGCACCCCATGATATCTCATATGTGATAGTTTCAAGTAATGTCTTTAACATGGGTAGCTCCTACATGTCTGCAGCCAGGTACCCACATTAAGGGACGTTAGATGATCCTATAATGATGGAAGGCAATGAAGAATTCATTCCCCAATGACTTCTCCATTTTCAACTTAATATTAAATAAGAGGGGTTTTAAAGGGTCTCATCAAATTAACATGCATCCTATGTATCAAAATTTAAACATATAAATTATGCTATTTATAATCATACATCTCATGCTATTATAAATCATACATCGCATGCTATTATATATCAACATATATAAAGTACCATATTTTGATATTAGTCCCTAAGTGAATAGGTAACATATACCAAACTATGGTATTTGAGCTAATACAATTATCTCATAAATTAAAGCTCCCACTATGATGATTATGGACTTTGAGAGGATTCAATCCAAGCCAATAGATTGAATCCAAGGTCTAAGGTGGGTGTAGATGATCGTAAAATAACACATTCGAAACATGCATGCTGTCTTGAAACACTTCTCTAAGCTTTCAAGTCCTTCAATCTGCTCCCTTGGCTTGATGGTCTCCACCATTGGGTTGTTGGGCTCTATCATGCTCCTTTGGGTCCACCATGCTCCTTAGT
Organism: Liquidambar formosana; assembly: GCA_039720395.1. Lineage (NCBI taxonomy): Eukaryota > Viridiplantae > Streptophyta > Magnoliopsida > Saxifragales > Altingiaceae > Liquidambar > Liquidambar formosana. The sequence continues at coordinate 7,660,050 of CM077831.1, forward strand.
GCGCTCTCGATTACATAACATTTACATAATATATAGAAAGGGATACATAAGGGGAATATGGGGTACATAAGAGAATGATAGAGAGAGAGGGAAGGTGGCATGCAAGCCCCAAATAATAAATTACATCACCATAATAAAATTACAACTCTTGAAAAATTATTACAACCCATTCATAAGACGGCCAATCACAATTGGTTTAAGGGGTATAGTCCATAATCATCATCCAAACACATACATACAATCTCATTGCATAATGTAAAGAAAAACTGTAAGCATTAAAACATATGGGCATTATGGTAATTCTCTTGAATGATTTACATTAATCTCATTAATGCATCCTAATCTTATTAGGTTTTAACAAAATATCCAGAATTATATGAAGTCTTAACATTTAAGACATTTAGTTTCAATTAATCAAATTAATAGAAACATATAAAGTTTCCTAAAATAACTCTAATATCCAATATTAGGGTTTCCTTATTTAAACAAAACAATTTCATTTAATTAAGAATTTCCAGATTTTAATTTAATCCCCAATTGTATTTTAAACCATTTAAAACATTATAAAATTAATCAATATTAATTAAATAATTAACATGGGAATTAAATAAAATCAATTAAATGATGAATTAGTGCATTAGGGTTTCCTAAAACCCTAAACCCTAAATGCATAACCCTAAACCCTAAATGCAAGCCCTAATCATTAAATGCCTTACGATTGGTCATTTAATGAGCAATCATTAACTCTTAATTAAGGTAATTAATATTCCAATTAGGGTTTAATTAATGCCATAATGAAATTAGGGTTTCATCATTAACTCAAAATTAGGGTTTCATCCTTAACTCTATGCAGCCGTCACTACCAGGGGGCTGCCTGAGCTTGGCTAGGCTGCCATGGCCACCAACGACTGTGGGAGGCCATGGCCAGTCATGGGAGAACATCCTAGGGTTGTGGGACAAGCCTCTGGACATGTGAGAAGTGGTGGAAGTGGCTGCCATCATCAAGAACAATTAGGGTTTCCAAAACCCATTGCTGGAGCCATTGTTGCAGACCTTGAAGGTCACAATAGCTTCTAAAACCTTATCAATTCGACTCCTCCATTAAAACCAGCTTTTGTATCATGTCCCTAAATGAAATACTAAGCTAATAGAAGAGGTTTGGATGATCAAATCATCACCAATTGTTCTAAACAATTAAAACAACAGTAGGCTGCCCAGAATTTGACAGCACACTGTCCATGGTCAGAAATTGATTTAAAACCCAGCAAGATGAATGAATTAGGCTACCAAACGAATTTTCCCAGTATCCTACATGTCTTAGGAAACTAATGCAATTGGTTTCATGCAATTTGGAGTTCCCTAACTCAAGTTCTAATCAAAACTCCATTGATGACTTTTCTGCAGAGAAAATCTGCTATGCTGTTCATGAAAAATTTTCAAACTTTTTGAATCTTTTTCCATCAAAACCTTTTTGAAACTTAAAGAAAATCATATACACATGATATGTAATGATCTTACAATGATCTTCCATCATAAATACAGCAGCTTTAATTAGAATTAATTGCAAGAACCTTAGGGTTCTAAAACCCAGATTCAGCCTCCATGGTGTTCTTCTCCTTCTTCCTTCTGTTCTAGCATCTTAATCCAATTATGATGCATCTAAATGCTTGGGAACCTTTCCCTACCATGTCTAGAACATAAGCCAAGTGGTGGCAACCATTGCCATGCCTTTGATCTCCATCAATAACTCAAAGTTGTGGCCATTGCATCATTCCCGAGCAAAACTGTCTTTCCAGACAGCCTGTAGTAAAAAATTCATAACTTTCACTACAGAACTCGGATTGACGCACCGTTTGTTGGGTTGGAAAGCTTATTCAAAGAGCTTTCTAACCATATATGGCTCGAAAATTTTGGAGAAGAACTCTGAATTCGGCAGGCAAAACAAGATGACGGTTTTTCATGGCAACCATGAAAACTGTTCATAACAGTTTTATAAAACCCTAGTTTCCTTATTCTTCTTCTCCAAACTCAAACCCTATGCAACCTATTGCATCCATGGATACACTTAACCATCAATTAGAAGAGGAGTAGAAGAGAATTGACCTAGGGTTCCAAACCCTAGGTTCAGCCATGGAGGAAAACCAATTATGCAGAAAAAATTTTCCAGATTTTTGAATCATTCAACTACACCATAATTACCAGCCCATATGTATTTTGTATTATGCATAATCATGGCTCTGATACCACTGTTGGGAATCGAACAAGAGGGAAAAATACAAAGGCGGAATATAAAAATTTTTCCTACGATTCCCAATCCCATGAATCTAACTATGCATAACACAAAATCAAACCCTAACTACGAAGAGGGTTAGAACACTTACAGGATTTTTGTCTTCTCCGTTTTGCTCCAAGCTTCTACTCCGGACAGCGGTGAATGAGCAGCCCAAGTGTGCTGCCTCCAACGGTATCCACACCTAGCTAGAGCTTCAAGCCTTTTCTTTCTTCTTCCTTGTTGTTGCTAGAGGTGGAGAAGAGAGAGAGAGAGAAGAGAGCCTCCAAAGGGCTGGACGGCTAGGGTTTATTTTGCAAGCCTCTTATGCCATGTCACACATAAGTGTGACTTATATAGGCAGCCCACTAAAGGGGGCTGGCCATGGGGAAGAAACCCTAATAGGGTTATGTGTAATTACTCTTAATTGCACATTAACCCCTATTATTTGTATCAAATACAAATAGGCCCATAAAGAACTATTCTTTATTCACTAAAACCCTTTCTCTCATAGACTTTAAAGCCCTTCTTGCATGATCAGTGTGTGACCCATTGGGTTCACATCATTAAGTAGTAGGAATAGCACAAGGTGTGCACAACGGAACTCTTTCCATTTAGGGTTTAATTGGAACTCCTTCCAATTCCCTAATTGATTATAACTCACTTATATCAATTAGGGCTTCTACTAACCATGAGTAACACCTAGCATATGGCTCATGGTGTGGTCCTTAATGAGGTGAATAGTCATTTACAAAGAACCCTTCTGTTATAGTTTATAGGTTACAATTGCATCCTTCCCTCAACACAATGTCTCCAATTGAACTAATAGGACATGGAAGTCTGTCAAGTCCCTAGTTCAATTACTTTATACTCATTCATAGATATCAACTCATTGATGAACTCATGAAACTCTTTTCATATTCATCCTACCATGGCCATGGATTTAATGAGTTATATTATGAATGCTATATGAGACATTCTCTCTCTTTTTCCTGAGAGTGATGGATCCCTTGTTGATCACTCACATGCCTTCATACACATAGCAGTAGGGCCAATGAACACCTTTGCAGACCCCTGAATAGGATCTGCACTTAGTGTTATCAAACTTCTAAAGCTACATGCATAAGGCAACTATGGTGTCTCAGGTCTAAGGATTACTTGTACCACTATAACAATGAGAAACTGATTGACAGGCAGGATAAAACTCCATTCAGTTTATCTCATATCTTTGGTCACATTCAGTGTACCTATTCTCGTAATAGGCACCCACTTGTTGGTTGTAGTGTCTCCACACAAATAGCTTGAGACTAGCTATCCTCCTATAGAGTCAACCTAACAAGTGCTAGTCCTATGGTTCATTACTGTCCATCATAGTGAACCTTCAACTAGGAATGCTTTAGGAGTTTAGTACAGAGATATATCTATAGTCTCAAAATTACAACTCTTTGTAATTCCATATTCTCAACTCTAACTCCATGGACATATTATGTAAATATAAATGATGCATATAAACATAATAGAATAAGCCCTTTTATTAAATCAATAATAAATGTGACATACATAAATGAAATCAAATGATTGTTCCTAATCCCTAAACAATCATCTCTATGATTGGCTCTAGGGCATAATCCTAACAGAAATGACCTCATGCGGTACCCCATATCGGTAGATAATGTTGAGCTGTATGAACTGCGTCACCTTTTTGGCATTCAGAACTTTGAAGGAAGCTGCTTCCACCCACTTGGTAAAGTAATCGATGGCTACCAAGATGTATTCATGACCATTGGATACCTTCGGCTTAATCTGTCCGATGATATCTATTCCCCATACTGCTAACGGCCATGGAGTTGACATGCTTGTTAAGGGCATGGAGGGCAATTGTTGTCCGTTGGCGAAGAGCTGACACTTATGGCATTTCTTAACGTGGGCATAGCAATCCCTTTCCATTGTAGACCAGTAATACCCTAGTCTCATGATCTTCTTAGCCAACATGTATCCATTCATATGCGGAGCCCCCACTCCTTCATGGATTTCTTCGATGAGTTTCCTGGCTTCTTCCTCCGTGACACACAACAAGTGGATTCCGTCGTGAGATCTCCGATACAGTTTTCCTCCGCATACCACATAAGGGCTTGCCAATCTTCTCAGTGTTCGCCTATCCACGCGAGATGCTTCCTCTGGATATTCCCTTTCCTCGATGAGCCTTCTTATGTCATAAAACCAAGGGTGGCTATCTGTTACCTCTCCTTCTCGAATGGAACAGCAATAAACAGGTTTCTCTCTGCATTCGATTACGAGCGGTTTCATGCTTCCTCCTTCTGGTATCTCCACCATTGAAGCTAGAGTCGCTAAGGCATCAGTGAACTGATTCTTGTTTCTCGACAAGTAATTGAACTCGATCTCCACGAACTCTTTGGTCAGTGCTTCCAAATAGGCATGATAGGGCAACAGCTTCTCATCGCGAGTCTTCCACTCCCCTTTTATTTGACAGATGATCAATGCTGAATCTCCGAACACCTCTAGTTCTTTTATCCCCAATTCTAACGCAGCTTCCAATGCTAAGATGTAGGCCTCATACTCCGCTATGTTGTTGGTGGCTTCGAACCCCAATTTAACTGCTAAAGGCGTGAAGGCTTCTTCGGGCGAGACTAGTAGCACTCCTATGCCATAACCTCTTCTGTTTGTAGCTCCGTCGAAGTAGACTTTCCAAACCTTCTTCTTGATTTCCAGGATATCTTCGTCGGGGAACTCATCATTGAATTGGGTTGATGACGACATAGGGCAGCTTGCCAAATGGTCTGCAATGACACTTCCTTTAACGGACTTCTGCGCCAGGTACTTTATGTCGAACTCATTGAGGAGAAGCGACCAACGAGCTGGTCCTGTATGATAGGACTGGTTTTTCTAGCAAATACTTCAAAGGGTCCAATCGACTTATCAACAGGACTTCGAAAGACATCATGTAATGACGGAGTTTCTGGGTAGCCCATACCAATGCTACGCAAGCCTTTTCTAGCGCATTGTACTTTACTTCATAATCTGTCATTTTCTTGCTCAAGTAGTAGATGGCATTTTCCTTTTTCGACCCTTCAAGGTATTGAGCTAACATGGCTCCCGTCGCGGTTTCAGTAACCGTTAAATATAACAGTAATGGTTCACCTTGCCGCGGGGGAACCAAGATTGGGGGGTTACTCAAATACCTTTTAATGGTCTCAAAGGCTTCTTGACAATCCTCATTCCATTCCTTGGAAACGCCCTTTTTAAGTAGCTTGAAAATTGGCTCGCATACCATGGTTAGATTGGCGATATAACGACTTATGTATTGAACTCTCCCTAGAAAACCCCGGATCTGCTTTTCCATTCTTGGTGGCTCCATCTCCGTGATAGCTTTTATCTTCCCTAGATCAACTTCAATTCCCCTCTGAGTGATCATGAAACCCAACAGCTTCCCCGCGGTGACTCCAAAGGCGCACTTCTGAGGATTTAGTCGGAGGTTGTACTTCTTTACCCGTTCTAGGAATTTCTCCATTGCCGTGAAATGTCCTTCCCGGTCTACAGATTTGACTATCATGTCGTCCACATACACCTCTACTTCTTTATGGATCATATGATGCAATAGGGTCGTAGCAGCTCTTTGGTAAGTAGCCCTAGCATTTCTCAAGCCAAAAGGCATTACCTTGTAGCAATACATGCCCCACTGCGTGATAAAAGCCATCTTTTCCATGTCTCGAGGCGCCATCTTTATCTGGTTGTAACCGGAGAACCCATCCATGAAGGAGAGAAGAGCATGGCTTGCCGTGCTGTCCACCAATACATCAATATGTGGTAGAGGGAAATCATCCTTTGGGCTCGCAGCATTAAGGTCGCGGAAGTCGACACACATTCGCACTTTCCCATCTTTTTTAGGCACATCCACTATGTTAGACAGCCACTCAGGGTACTCCATAACTTGGAGAAACCCGGCATCTAATTGTTTAGTTACCTCTTCTTTTACTTTCAAAGCCCATTTTGGTTTTAATCTTCTTAATTTTTGCTTTATAGGCTTTTTAGTGGGATTAGTGGGGATGTAATGTTGCACAATATCTGGATCAATACCAGGCATATCCTCATAAGACCATGCGAAGGCCTCTACATTGGCTTTTAGAAGTATTATCAACTTTTCTTTTTCAGCAGGTGAGAGAGTTATCCCAATTTTAATTATCCTTGGCAATTCATCTGTCCCTAGATTGATTGATTCCAATTCATCCATGTTAGGTTCGGTAACGCCCCTTTTCCTTTGCTCGACGAGCTCCAGGGGGACGTCATTCCTAGGATCTATATCCATGCCATAGATATCCATAGAAGAGAGAAAGGAAACACTGCAAATAATGAAAAAAACACACTTTATTGACTAAACTAACAAAACAAAACAAAGAAAAGAAAACACATGTGCCATAACTAGGGAACGACTCCTAACTCCACAAGGTGGGCTAGGCGGACACACTTTATTTGAAAGGAAAGCTAAAACAAGCTACTAAGGAACCTACAAACTACTATCAGGTAAGTCGAGATCCTCGCCCTCAAGAACTTCGGCAATGGTACCCTCTTCAAGATACCAATTAAGGAGCGGCACGGCTGCATGGTGAATTGAAGAACACTCGAGATCCGATTCCTCCACAGCAAGAACCGTATCTTGAAACATTGTAACCATGGCTTTCGAATCCATCTGTTCTGCCCAGTCCTCACTCTTCTCTTCCCAATAGTCATCCTTGATTGCTTCATCATCAACCATTGTTACAGTGATGGGATACCACTCAGTGAAGAATATTTCAAACCCCGGAACTCTCGCCTTGGTTGCTTTATCAATGGATGGTTCAGGAAATCCACAGAATAGAAAGTCCTCCCCCTCCTTAACAAAGTAACCATTCAAGGTAGGTCGGTATGGCGAGATTCGGATATCTGGCGCCCTTCCTTCTGCTTTTGCTTTGACCCTTTCTCTGCTTCTCTGCAACATCTCCATACGGTCCTTTTTGGAAGGCTCATACCCCAATCCGAAGGTATAGGTGACAATGCGGCTCTGAACGGATACCGGTATGCCTTGCTGACGGCGTCCTAGTCCCATGCCTGGGAAGAAACTCATTTTCTTCATTATGTTCCCCACATGTAGGTTGCCATGAGGGCAAACGTCGAGAGGTATCAACTCTCTCTGTTCCGGCTCTTTCTCTATGCATTGAACATACTCGAACCCAGACAATGGTGCTCCAACGGGCTCGGGCTTGATCTCGCAAATGGGTACCCCCGACGACTTTAAGTCGTAATCACCTTGAAGTGTGACGATGGCCCCTTCATAAGGGAACTTGACTTTTTGGTGCAATGAAGAAGGGAAAGCCCCTGCAGGATGAATCCAAGGTCTTCCCAACAAGAAGTTGAAGCACGACGGGACGTCCAGCACTTGGAACTCCACTCTGAATTCTGTAGGCCCTATAATCAGCGGCAAAGTAACCACTCCAATCACCTCTCTACGGGTGTTATCATAGGCTCTCACTGTTTGCCCGGATGGCACGAAGTCTGTTGGATCCAACCCCAAAACGGTGGCAGTTCTGAGAGGGCACACATTAAGAGCGGAACCATTGTCGATCAGGACTGTCGAAACCCTCTTTCCCATGGTGTCGACAGTGATGTACATGGCTTGTGAATGGCTAGGTCCACTTTTCGGTAGGTCTGCTTCTGAGAACACAATGGTTGAGTTCTTCGAGGTTGGATTCACCAAGTTCACCAAATTTTCTGGACATGTGTCAACGGGAACCTGTATCTGGTTTAGCAACTTCAAGATAGTCTGACGGTGCTTGTAAGAGGCCATGAGCAAACCCCATATGGTAATGTTGGCATTAGTCTTTCTCAATTGCCTAAGCACTTCGTCCTCTTCTTCTTGCAGGTCGAGGTGGCGATTACCTTCCAAGTCTCCCAATGGGTTGTCAGATTCTAAGTGCGGAGGCTTGAAATGGCGACCCCCTCTAGTTATGTGCTCCACCTCGTCATCGCTCATCCACATATCATCAATCTCGCCTACGTCACCCATGAGATCATCCCATGTGATTGTGTCGATCTCTTCCACTTGGACTTCCTCTGGTAACTCATCCCAACCTGTAGGGATTATAGGCTCATCAGGGATGGGGTCAGGGTAGAGTACATAGTAATCAAACTTTCTGGACGACTCTCCCAACAAACCCACTTTAGGATCTCCTGCTTCGAACCTTTCTTTTAATTGTCGCTGCATGGACTTCTTTGGCAATACCAAAACCTTTTGATTAATAAGGTCTTGAACTACCTTTTTCAGTATAACACAGTCCTCCGTATCATGTCCGGGCGCCTGATGGTACAAACGGAATTGGCGAGGAGTCAAAGGTCTCGGCTTTGAATGGCATGGCAATATGAGCCCTTTATCACAACATTGGTGGAAAACTTGAGTCAAGGTCATAGGAAGCGGCGTGTATTGCCTTATGGGTTGATGGGATTGGGACGAGCCAAGCTCAATGGCATTTATGTTGTTGGGAGGAGGCATATTGTGAGTGGGGAGGGGATTTCGAGTGACATTTGGGCGATTTGGTGCGGTGGGTGGTGAAATGATCTGCTTGTCGAGCAAATCTTGGATTTCATGGCGGAGGCGGTAACAACGGTTAGGTTAGATGGCCTTTGGCTTGGTGGAACTTGCAATATTCATTTTCATTGTAGTTCTTGGGCAATGGGTTTGGTGGAGGCCTTGGGTCGAGGGGTTTTAGGAGGTCACAGCTCCTCAGCTTTTCAAAAACTCTTTCGAGTGGCATGTATAGCTCAGTGAATTGGCGAGGTGAGGTGGAGTCATTTAGGGAGAAAGGGCGAGTGGGTTGGGTAATGGTATTGACCTCAGCATTGGGTTTTCCTCCAAAGTTTGTCCTTCGACTCCTTTGGATCTCCTCCGTTTTGATTAGTTCCATCGGCGATTGCATCTTCAACTTGTGTGCCAGGCCCAACAAGAGCCTTGAAGTTTGGAAAGTAATGAGCAAAGAGATGCTTGTGATATATGGGCAGCAAGTTCTTCACCACCAATTGAATCTGTTCTTCCTCATTTGGTCTGTCTGTCATTTTGGAAGCCTTTTGTCTCCACCTAGTGATGAAGGCGGAGAAAGTCTCGTTAACCCCTTGCTTAGTGGTTTCCAAGTCCCTTCGCGTGACATCCACTTCAGTGTTATACTTGTAATGGTCCGTGAATGCATTGCATACATCCTCCCAAGTCTTGGTTCTATTCTCCTCTAATGACAAAAACCATTTCAAGGCGGAACTAGCTAATGACTCATGAAACATTTGAGCCAATAACTCATCGTTCGCCCCTCGAGGGTGCATAGCTTGCACATACATTTTGAGGTGGGTTTTAGGACAGCCAATCCCATCGAATTTTTCCAATTCTGGCATCTTGAATTGTAACGGGATGCGAGCCTTTGGGAACAAGGACAAAGTGCGGATGTCCACCATATCATCAGACCTGCGGATTCCCTTCAGAGTTCGTTCTAAGGCCTCGACCTTGTTTGCCAGGACGGTTGAGCTCTCCCTTGATGTGGCTTTGGTTTCCCCTTCCTTGGTCTTGGGTAGTTCTCCCACTTCTCCTAATGGTTCCTCAGCGGATTCAGACTCATTGGATCCTTGATTGTTGTCAGGGACACGAGCCCTAGATTCAGGTTCAGAGTTCTTCTGTTGAAGGTCTTGAGCTAACTTGAGTGCGGTCTCGGATACCTGGGTAGTGTGATCAAGCTTTTCCATGATAGCTTTCAAAGCGGCCTTAAGGTTGAAACCCCGGTTGCTAGTTCTTTCCTCAGCCATATCTGACTCAGTGATGGAATCAGCACTGACTAGGCGCCCTTGTTGATCGCGGATCCAAGCCAGCACATCTCTCCCTCTAATATAGGGCAAATACTCAATTTTTCAGCCTAAGGGTCCATCCTAAGCTTCCATAATTATCTCAAAATCTTTACAACGTACACCCTTAATTAGTTCTCTTAACCAGTCACCCTTGCAGGGGTCACGGGGAAGGGTACGTATTAAGGATGTAGGATGTAAAGTTTCCTTTAATTACCCACTCAATCAACAAAGCATGGCAACACATCACAAACATGGCAGCATATCATCACAACAATGTGTGTGCATATAGGTGATCCAACGGTGTCTTAGAAGGTCCATTACATGCAATTCTTTTTTTTAAGAGGGTAGGCTAGGGTCCTCAACTTTGCTTGTACCAATCTTTATACCTAACCACATGTGACATCAGGAATGTCGCGTGGGTCCAACAGTACGTGATTGATCCATTTGATATACCCAAGGGTACTTGGCAAGAGAGGTTTGATAGCTTCGCCCAACACATGGAATCAGGAAAACCAAGGTCGAACTAGGCTATCAGTTGGCAAGGATACATCGAGGGACAATCGAGTGATCATGCAACAGTAGCGCACACAATGCAATAAATGAAAGCACACAATCAAGCGGATGCAATGTGATTGATTTTAATTATCAATAAGAAATTAATTTAGCCCAATCAAATTAAATGAGTCTAGCCCTCGACATCCCCAGTGGAGTCACCAAACTGTGAACCCACAAAAAAGCGCGTGGAGCCCACAAGGGTTTGGCAAAAAATACAGAGGTGAAAGACAACAAACAAAAAGGAGTCGCCACCTCATTTTTTAGGGAAAAGAGGAAAACCACAAAAATGTTTTATTTTCAAAAACCACATGACTCCATTAAAGGAAAAGCAAAGTCTTTGAAACCAGAAAATTGGATTCGGGGGCTAAGTTACGACATGGGAAGGTTCTGGGCAAAAGCCCATAGGCACCCACATCGCCTGAGTTGGTCTCTTAATTTAATTGGGCTAACTTAACATCTTTTTCACTCAAATATCATCATATATCATCACAAGGCAGCATGCATAACATATATTCCATCCAATCATCCATGCATAATCAATCAAACAAAACAAAACAGAAAAAAAAAAAAAGAAAAGAAAAGTAAAGCCTAAGATACTTGGATCCTAGGACGGACTTGAGCCTCACGAAGAGCGCCTACGTACCATGCAATGAAATACATGGATCAAAGTCCACGTAGTTCGAAAAGAATAGGGTTACAACCTAATACAAACCTATGGTAAATACCTTAGGTTTCCTCATTTGAAAATACATTGATTTAATCCAAAACGGAAAACTTCCACAAGAGGAAAACTTTGATAAAAACCAGAATTTATTATTGAAGGAAACCTTTGATAGTTACCATAAGCTTGTATTAAGAAGTAACCCTAGGAGGGAGAAGAGAAAAGAAAGAAAAAGAAAGGTGAATTGGGGCACCTTCAAACCCTACTTACCTGAGCGCACAAGCTCCAATCATTAGCCATTTCAGACCATAGCAGCCCCATTTGCAATAGGACAAGCATTGTACCTGTTTGCACCCTTACAAGTGCACATAATCATGCAAAGAAAACAAAATCCTAATCTGGACAGAACCATGACAAAGCCTAAAATCATCCATTAATCATGCAAACAACAAGAATAATGAATAACTAAGGACTCTAACTCAATCCTACATGCAATAACCTAGCTAACATGCATAGAAACCAAGAAATCCACTAATATGAATGCAAACCTAGCATGATTCAACTATATCCAGCATATATAGAATGATTATGATGAGCAACAACCCAAAAACTAAGCTAAACATGCTGTATGAGACTTATGTGATTTTAGGGTTATCGAAACCCTAATCTCACAACTATGCATTAAAACCTATGAAACGACTCTAAGACATGCTCAAATTATCATGAATATCATTCATATCATATATATTAACTAACAGGAACATCAACTCATGACAATAATAACAGCAACCTAAACATGTGAACTATGCATGATTTAAGAAGATAGAAAGAGTAATACTTTCAAATCCTTAGTAAACCAGGGATTATCAAGCATATAAAGCCATAAACTATCCTAAAATCATTCATATAACATCACATAAACATTGAATTCCATCCATAAGAAGAACAATTGCATGCACCACAACTATCCTAGAAGGAGAAGAAGAAAGAGAAGAAGGAGAAGCAGGAATTCATGTTCAGCATTGAAGGGATAGGCTTACCTCTTGTAGACTCTTCCTTGTCTTCAATCCTCTTGTTTCCTTGCTTGCTTGGGGTTGAAGAACCTCCTCTTGAAGTCCTTCTAGCTCTCCAAACTCGTAGCTCCCTCTCTCTCTAAGTGTAAAGTGCAATTAACCTCCCCCTATGTGCTGAATATCATGTCCTTTATATAGAGAACTGACCCCCTAAACCAATAGCTAAGATTAATTCATTAAATAATGATCCTAGGGCTATTAGAGACTCTCTTGGTGCTCAAACAACTCAAACCTACACACTCCTAAGCTCAGACAAGTTGTTTTGGCGGAGGAAACCGTCAAAAGAGGGAGAGAAGAATCAGAATTTGAGTTGAGGACGGACTCTCTCGGGTGACCAACTAGGCCTGGACGGTTAGCCGTCTGGGCCTAGACGGCTGACCGTCCAGCCCCGGACAGTTACCCGAGGGTCCTCTATTTTTTCTCCGGTTTTGACTCCCACTTGCTGTAGAAGTCCTAAAATCTTCAAATTAAGTCCGATTTTGACGAAATAAAAGCCAAAACGACCGTGTTTCGAAGGGGAACACATTTTTAGGCATTTTAGGACAAAAATCCTTAACCATAGGTGCATGGTTAGGTTTTACAAAGGTGGTTAACCATGGTGCTTCACCGTGTTGGGAATCGAACAAGAGGGAAAAATAGAAGTGCAGAATATAAAAAAATTTTCCTACGATTCCCAATCCCATGAATCTAACTATGCATAACACAAAATCAAACCCTAACTACGAAGAGGGTTAGAACACTTACAGGATTTGTGTCTTCTCCGTTTTGCTCCAAGCTACTACTCCAGACAGCGGTGAATGAGCAGCCCAAGTGTGCTGCCTCCAACGGTATCCACACCTAGCTAGAGCTTCAAGCCTTTTCTTTCTTCTTCCTTGTTGTTGCTAGAAGTGGAGAAGAGAGATAGAGAGAGAAGAGAGCCTCCAAAGGGCTGGACGGCTAGGGTTTATTGTGCAAGCCTATTATGCCATGTCACACATAAGTGTGACTTATATAGGCAGCCCACTAAAGGGGGCTGGCCATGGGGAAGAAACCCTAATAGGGTTATGTGTAATTACACTTAATTGCATATTAACCCCTATTATTTGTATCAAATACAAATAGGCTGATAAAGAACTATTCTTTATTCACTAAAACCCTTTCTCTCATAGACTTTAAAGCCCTTCTTGCATGATCAGTGTGTGACCCATTGGGTTCACATCATTAAGTAGTAGGAATAGCACGAGGTGTGCACAATGGAACTCTTTCCATTTAGGGTCTAATTGGAACTCCTTCCAATTCCCTAATTGATTATAACTCACTTATATCAATTAGGGCTTCTACTAACCATGAGTAACACCTAGCATATGGCTCATGGTGTGGTCCTTAATGAGGTGAATAGTCATTTACAATGAACCCTTCTGTTATAGTTTACAGTTTACAATTGCATCCTTCCTTCAACACAATGTCTCCAATTGAACTAATAGGACATGGAAGTCTGTCAAGTCCCTAGTTCAATTACTTTATACTCATTCATAGATATCAACTCATTGATGAACTCATGAAACTCTTTTCATATTCATCCTACCATGGCCATGGATTTAATGAGTTATATTATGAATTCTATATGAGACATTCTCTCTCTCTTTTCCTGAGAGTGATGGATCCCTTGTTGATCACTCACATGCCTTCACACACATAGCAGTAGGGCCAATGAACACCTTTGCAGACCCCTGAATAGGATCTGCACTTAGTGTTATCAAACTTCTAAAGCTACATGCAAAAGACCTTTGCAAACCCCTGAATAGGATTTGCATTTAGTGTTATCAAACTTCTAAAGCTACATGCAAAAGACAACCATGATGTCTCAGGTCTAAGGATTACTTGTACCACTATAACAATGAGAAACTGATTGACAGGCAGGATAAAACTCCATTCAGTTTATCTCATATCTTTGGTCACATTCAGTGTACCTATTCTCGCAATAGGCACCCACTTGTTGGTTGTAGTGTCTCCACACAAATAGCTTGAGACTAGCTATCCTCCTATAGAGTCAGCCTAACAAGTGCTAGTCCTATGGTTCATTACTGTCCATCATAGTGAACTTTCAACTAGGAATGCTTTAGGAGTTTAGTACAGAGATATATCTATAGTCTCAAAATTACAACTCTTTGTAATTCCATATTCTCAACTCTAACTCCATGGACATATTATGTAAATATAAATGATGCATATAAACATAATAGAATAAGCCCTTTTATTAAATCAATAATAAATGTGACATACATAAATGAAATCAAATGATTGTTCCTAATCCCTAAACAATCATCTCTATGATTGGCTCTAGGGCATAATCCTAACAATCTCCCACTTGCACTAAAGCCAATCGACCATGTATCGCATACCTATCTTCTCAAGATGTTGGTCTTAGACATAAACAATTATGTTTTAAAGCTTTAGTCAGTAGGTCTACAAAAACTTTTGTAGATAATATCTTTTGTAATGTATCTATTACCTCTTCCAATGATTCCTCTAATCACTTAGAATTGTCACTCTATGAGTTTGGACTTTTGATGAGACCGTGATTCCTATACTTGAGCTATAGACCCATTGTTGTCACAAAACAAGGTGTGGGCAACTCAATGGAAGGAACAACTCTAAGTTCTAAATGAACTTATAGATCCCAACAGTCTCCTAGACAATGCGACAATTAATTCACCCTTAATAATGGAATCCACTGTATCTTTCATACAGTTCTTCCATTAAGTATTTCACCAACTAAAGTGAATATAAAATATACCCCATATGGATTATATCCAAATCCATATACCCATCTACTATGAGTTTACAATTTCCATATACAATCCAATATTCCACATTTGAATTAATTGATAACTATTTGTAACAATTACAACATAATAGATATCAGGTTCAATACATAGTGTAAAATAAGGCTTCTTAACACTTTAAGAATCTTACTTGTGTTATCCTAGGGCACATGCCCTTGAATAATGAATTCTTATCTGAACTAAATCAGACCTCCCTTAGAATTCTCCATGTTGAACTCCTTCAATATTTCAACTATGTTTGATGATTTGGAGATACTTAGTAATCTATATGATCTATCTCTATAGATCTTATTGGATGCTTTTGCCAAATCTTTCATGAATTAGTTTTTCCCCAAAAACTAAAACTTTACATTAGATAACATTCATATATCATTCATAATGATTATGATGTCATCCATACTTAGGATAAAGAAAAACGATCGCACTCCCACTAACCTTTTATACACTCATGGTCCATCTATACAATGAGAAAAATCAAACAATTTGATTACTTCAACTTTATAGATGTTCTAATTATGAGAACCTTGTAGTCTATTAATAGACTTCTATAACTTACACACTTTTATGGTTTTTCACCATTTAATATAACATCTTTATATCCTTTTTGACATATCTCATATTCAAAATGTGTGTTTATAGATAACAAAATCCAAATGGATTTCAGCATAACTATTATCAAACAAGTTTCTTTATAGACAACTTTTTGCCTATGTTGAAAACATTCTTAAATAGCCAAGCCTTTTAGGTCTCTACCTGTCCATATTGGATTTAATGACTCTTAGTCATTTCTCAAGTTGATGTCAAACATCGCCTAATCATAATCAATTGGATTATCTTGGTGATCTTTATCACTAAAGAACAATTCTTTCACATTCCAATGGAGATACAATATCTCTCTTATGTTAAAGAAATATCCAATTTGATCTATGAAAAGAATGTGGTGTAATTAAAGGTTTTGCCTCAATGGGTTGGATCTTTGTTGGTTTGTGGCTTTACAAACAATTCTGTAAATTCTATCTACTTTTGCATCTTTCTTGAATGAACTCTTTCTCAAGAAAATCCAACAATCATCCTAATGGACAACTTTTGTTCATTAGAGTAATAGAAATACTATCCCAACCACTTTTAGGATATACCACAATTCAACACTTACTTGACCTTATTTCCAGATTGTCTACATTATGTTTCCAGACAAACGTAGCACAAGCCCAAGCCTTAACTTCTTTAAGTTGGGTTTCTTCCCATATCATATCTGATATAATTGGGACAAAACTGTAGTGAACCCTAAATTATCAATATGTAGCAATTTTAAGGTATATCTTAGATGGATACATTAGTAAAACTCATCATGGATCAAACCATATCTTAATAGGGTTCAATTTGTTCTCTTAGATTCACCGTTGAGCTATGGTATTCTAAGATGAGTCTACTATAATTGAATGCATGCTCTACATGACTGTATACATCACAATGTATAGTCAAATTATAAATGTAACTCATTCACTTCACCAAGTAAAAGATGGGTTTGGTCATCTCATAACCAAGTCATAATCGTTACATTTAAATGAGAGTCTCTACATCTCTTGTATTCTCGGAATACGTTGCATTCGCTCTAATTAGTCATTTAAATTCAGAAATCAAATCTCTAGAATGTCTTAAATGACTTAGTTAAGAAATAAGTTCCCAAAATTAATCTAGCAACTCTTGCTCTATTAAAATTTTTAAAGGTAACTTATTATCTACTTAACTTTCTGCTTCGATTTAGATTATACTAGAATCCAAAAACCAAGAAGCAAAACTAACCAACAATTTAGTTTAGAGCATGAACCAAAACTTCAAAAGTTTGGTTCTTCTAGGAAGACTGATACTTTATCAAGTTCCCTTTACAATACCTTATATTTACTACAAAATAATTATATTTCTTTGTCTTTGACTTTTCAAGACTTGCTTTCCTCTATGCTTCCATTTTAAATCACATCTAGCTTCTCAAGCTATTCTATGTGATTAATCATTTTTCAATAGAATGATTATTAATAAACAACTTTTATTACATCCTAGTCCAGAAGAAGTCCTTTACAAGTACTATACTTTATAGTATTATTTTACTCACAATACAACCTTTGTATGTGATGTAGGACATCAAAGGCACTTGCATTTACTAATTTTGCTTCTGAAGCTCATTAGTCATCAATACTATCATATAGCATGGCAACAAGATGCCAATTGCGCATAGTGTCTTTTTCTTCTTAGGATGTTTTATGGAGGGCCTTTAATAAAAGGCCTAATAGCATATAAACAATCTTTTGAAGTTGAGAACAATTCTCAATTTCCTAAGTCAATCAAAGAAATCGGGTTTAGTCAAACTATCAATATCCTATATATTAGGAAATAGGGGTTTTGAGGTGAGTAATTAGGTAATCTACATAAACAGAGAATTAGATTTCATTTTTATCCATAATGATTGGGTCTTTAATCATATGGTACCTCCCACTATTTTATCAAATTCCATACACCCTCTAATGGAATTCGGGAATCCCATTCCTAATGGGGATTGGGGTCCCACTGTGACCTAGAAGCCTCACATGTTAGTTTCTTGGCTTCTAACCCACAATAAGAAGACAACTCTTTGTCTATTGCTTCATAAGCAAGTTCCAATCGTTTTGCCTCTAGGGAACATACACCTCACATGTTAGTTTCTTGGAATACTTCCCTAGTTAAGTTAAACCCATCATTCACACAGGTATGTTTCGCCAAATATATACCTCACATGTTAGTTTCTTGGTATATACCAGTTTAGGCACCCCATGATATCTCATATGTGATAGTTTCAAGTAATGTCTTTAACATGGGTAGCTCCTACATGTCTGCAGCCAGGTACCCACATTAAGGGACGTTAGATGATCCTATAATGATGGAAGGCAATGAAGAATTCATTCCCCAATGACTTCTCCATTTTCAACTTAATATTAAATAAGAGGGGTTTTAAAGGGTCTCATCAAATTAACATGCATCCTATGTATCAAAATTTAAATATATAAATTATGCTATTTATAATCATACATCTCATGCTATTATAAATCATACATCGCATGCTATTATATATCAACATATATAAAGTACCATATTTTGATATTAGTCCCTAAGTGAATAGGTAACATATACCAAACTATAGTATTGGAGCTAATACAATTATCTCATAAATTAAAGCTCCCATTATGATGATTATGGACTTTGAGAGGATTCAATCCAAGCCAATAGATTGAATCCAAGGTCTAAGGTGGGTGTAGGTGATCGTAAAATAAACCATTCGTAGCATGCATGCTTTCTTGAAAAACTTCTCTAAGCTTTCAAGTCCTTCAATCTGCTCCCTTGGCTTGATGGTCTCCACCATTGGCTTGTTGGGCTCCATCATACTCCTTTGGGTCCACCATGCTCTTTAGTGCGCTCTCGATTACATAACATTTACATAATATATAGAAAGGGATACATAAGGGGAATGTGGGGTACATAAGAGAATGATAGAGAGAGAGGGAAGGTGGCATGCAAGCCCCAAATAATAAATTACATCACCATAATAAAATTACAACTCTTGAAAAATTATTACAACCCATTCATAAGACGGCCAATCACAATTGGTTTAAGGGGTATAGTCCATAATCATCATCCAAACACATACATACAATCTCATTGCATAATGAAAAGAAAAACTGTAAGCATTAAAACATATGGGCATTATGGTAATTCTCTTGAATGATTTACATTAATCTCATTAATGCATCCTAATCTTATTAGGTTTAAACAAAAATATCCAGAATTAAATAAAGTCTTAACATTTAAGACATTTAGTTTCAATTAATCAAATTAATAGAAACATATAAAGTTTCCTAAAATAACTCTAATATTCAATATTAGGGTTTCCTTTTTTAAACAAAACAATTTCATTTAATTAAGAATTTCCAAATTTTAATTTAATCCCCAATTGTATTTTAAACCATTTGAAACATTATAAAATTAATCAATGTTAATTAAATAATTAACATGGGAATTAAATAAAATCAATTAAATGATGAATTAGTGTATTAGGGTTTCCTAAAACCCTAAACCCTAAATGCATAACCCTAAACCCTAAATGCAAGCCCTAATCATTAAATGCCTTATGATTGGTCATTTAATGTCCAATCATTAAAACCCTAGGTTCATACGGTATTTAATAAAAGGGATTAGGGTTTAATTAATGCCAAATAAGGTATTTATTACCCTTAATAAATTACACTAATTAGGGTTATCAAAACCCTAACCCTAGACATCATTAATGGTATTAATTATGCCCTAACAATTAATAACCATGATTGGTCATTTAATGACCAATCATTAACTCTTAATTAAGGTAATTAATATTCCAATTAGGGTTTTAATTAATGCCATAATGAAATTAGGGTTTCATCATTAACTCAAAATTAGGGTTTCATCCTTAACTCTATGCAGCCGTCACTACCAGGGGGCTGCCTGAGCTTGGCTAGGCTGCCATGGCCACCAACGACTGTGGGAGGCCATGGCCAGTCATGGGAGAACATCCTAGGGGTGTGGGACAAGCCTCTGGACATGTGAGAAGTGGTGGAAGTGGCTGCCATCATCAAGAACAATCAGGGTTTCCAAAACCCATTGCTGGAGCCATTGTTGCAGACCTTGAAGGTCACAATAGCTTCTAAATCCTTATCAATTCGACTCCTCCATTGAAACCAGCTTTTGTATCATGTCCCTACATGAAATACTAAGCTAATAGAAGAGGTTTGGATGATCAAATCATCACCAATTGTTCTAAACAATTAAAACAACAGTAGGCTGCCCAGAATTTGACAGCACACTGTCCATGGTCAGAAATTGATTTAAAACCCAGCAAGATGAATGAATTAGGCTACCAAACGAATTTTCCCAGTATCCTACATGTCTTAAGAAACTAATGCAATTGGTTTCATGCAATTTGGAGTTCCCTAACTCAAGTTCTAATCAAAACTCCATTGATGACTTTTCTGCAGAGAAAATCTGCTATGCTGTTCATGAAAAATTTTCAAACTTTTTGAATCTTTTTCCATCAAAACCTTTTTGAAACTTAAAGAAAATCATATACACATGATATATAATGATCCTACAATGATCTTCCATCATAAATACAGCAGCTTTAATTAGAATTAATTGCAAGAACCTTAGGGTTCTAAAACCCAGATTCAGCCTCCATGGTGTTCTTCTCCTTCTTCCTTCTGTTCTAGCATCTTAATCCAATTATGATGCATCTAAATGCTTGGGAACCTTTCCCTTCCATGTCTAGAACATAACCCAAGTGGTGGCAACCATTGCCATGCCTTTGATCTCCATCAATAACTCAAAGTTGTGGCTATTGCATCATTCCCGAGCAAAACTGTCTTTCCAGACAGCCTGTAGTAAAAAATTCATAACTTTCACTACAGAACTCGGATTGATGCACCGTTTGTTGGGTTGGAAAGCTTATTCGAAGAGCTTTCTAACCATATATGGCTCGAAAATTTTGGAGAAGAACTCTGAATTCGGCAGGCAAAACAAGATGACAGTTTTTCATGGCAACCATGAAAACTGTTCATAACAGTTTTATAAAACCCTAGTTTCCTTATTCTTCTTCTCCAAACTCAAACCCTATGCAACCTATTGCATCCATGGCTACACTTAACCATCAATTAGAAGAGGAGTAGAAGAGAATTGACCTAGGGTTCCAAACCCTAGGTTCAGCCATGAAGGAAAACCAATTATGCAGAAAACTTTTCCAGATTTTTGAATCATTCAACTACACCATAATTACCAGCCCATATGTATTTTGTATTATGCATAATCATGGCTCTGATACCACTGTTGGGAATCGAACAAGAGGGAAAAATAGAAGTGCGGAATATAAAAAATTTTTCCTACGATTCCCAATCCCATGAATCTAACTATGCATAACACAAAATCAAACCCTAACTACAAAGAGGGTTAGAACACTTACAGGATTTTTGTCTTCTCCGTTTTGCTCCAAGCTTCTACTCCGGACAGAGGTGAATGAGCAGCCCAAGTGTGCTGCCTCCAACGGTATCCACACCTAGCTAGAGCTTCAAGCCTTTTCTTTCTTCTTCCTTGTTGTTGCTAGAAGTGGAGAAGAGAGAGAGAGAGAAGAGAGCCTCCAAAGGGCTGGACGGCTAGGGTTTATTGTGCAAGCCTATTATGCCATGTCACACATAAGTGTGACTTATATAGGCAGCCCACTAAAGGGGGCTGGCCATGGGGAAGAAACCCTAATAGGGTTATGTGTAATTACACTTAATTGCACATTAACCCCTATTATTTGTATCAAATACAAATAGGCCGATAAAGAACTATTCTTTATTCACTAAAACCCTTTCTCTCATAGACTTTAAAGCCCTTCTTGCATGATCAGTGTGTGACCCATTGGGTTCACATCATTAAGTAGTAGGAATAGCACGAGGTGTGCACAATGGAACTCTTTCCATTTAGGGTCTAATTGGAACTCCTTCCAATTCCCTAATTGATTATAACTCACTTATATCAATTAGGGCTTCTACTAACCATGAGTAACACCTAGCATATGGCTCATGGTGTGGTCCTTAATGAGGTGAATAGTCATTTACAATGAACCCTTCTGTTATAGTTTATAGGTTACAATTGCATCCTTCCTTCAACACAATGTCTCCAATTGAACTAATAGGACATGGAAGTCTGTCAAGTCCCTAGTTCAATTACTTTATACTCATTCATAGATATCAACTCATTGATGAACTCATGAAACTCTTTTCATATTCATCCTACCATGGCCATGGATTTAATGAGTTATATTATGAATGCTATATGAGACATTCTCTTCTCTTTTCCTGAGAGTGATGGATCCCTTGTTGATCACTCACATGCCTTCACACACATAGCAGTAGGGCCAATGAACACCTTTGCAGACCCCTGAATATGATCTGCACTTAGTGTTATCAAACTTCTAAAGCTACATGCATAAGGCAACTATGGTGTCTCAGGTCTAAGGATTACTTGTACCACTATAATAATGAGAAACTGATTGACAGGCAGGATAAAACTCCATTCAGTTTATCTCATATCTTTGGTCACATTCAGTGTACCTATTCTCGCAATAGGCACCCACTTGTTGGTTGTAGTGTCTCCACACAAATAGCTTGAGACTAGCTATCCTCCTATAGAGTCAGCCTAACAAGTGCTAGTCCTATGGTTCATTACTGTCCATCATAGTGAACCTTCAACTAGGAATGCTTTAGGAGTTTAGTACAGAGATATATCTATAGTCTCAAAATTACAACTCTTTGTAATTCCATATTCTCAACTCAAACTCCATAGACATATTATGTAAATATAAATGATGCATATAAACATAATAGAATAAGCCCTTTTATTAAATCAATAATAAATGTGACATACATAAATGAAATCAAATGATTGTTCCTAATCCCTAAACAATCATCTCTATGATTGGCTCTAGGGCATAATCCTAACACACCATCGCTAAGCTGGGTTTGTACACAAGGTCGAACCGAATGCTTTCCCAATCGAAAATTGATCTTTCTAAACATGTTTAGGACATAAATAAAGCCCAATTGAAGTTAAATGAGAGAAAATTGATTGGGTCTTATAAGTCAATTTGAGCAAACCAAGAAAGGGTCTTTTAGCCAACCCAAACCACTACGAGCCGAATTGATCTTAAACCATTAATTCATGAAATTGAACCTATATATGGACTCTATATAACCATATGAACTTGATGGGATGACTCGGGATTCATTCCAAAGTCAAATGGAAAATATACGGCTTAAAAGACGATTATGCCCTTAAAGTCGCAAAAGTTCTTATTGACTATCGAAATGAACTCCAAATCACTTCAAAATTCATACACATGATATTCAATGCCATAGAAACTCAATGCAAAAGACTAGACTCAAAAAGGACTCAAAATCCTACATGAAATGATATGTCCTAGCTAAGGTGACAAAAATGGGGTGTGACAAATACTATTACCCAACCCACTCGCCCTTTCTCCCTAAATGACTCCGCCTCACCTCGCCAATTCACCGAGCTATACATGCCACTCGAAAGAGTTTTTGAAAAGCTGAGAAGCCATGACCTCTTGAAACCCCTCGACCCAAGGCCTCCACCAAACCCATTGCCCAAGAACTACAATGAAAATGAGTATTGCAAGTTCCACCAAGCCAAATGCCATCCAACCAACCGTTGCTATCGCCCCCGTCATGAGATTCAAGATTTTCTTGACAAGCAAATCATTTCACCACCCACCACACCAAATCGCCCAAATGTCACTCGAAATCCTCTTCCCACTCACAATATGCCTCCTCCCAACAACATAAATGCCATCGAGCTTGACTCGTCCCAATCCCATCAACCCATAAGGCAATACACATCACTTCCCATGACCTTGACTCAATTTTTCCACCAATGTTATGATAAAGGGCTCATATTGCCACACCATCCAAAGCCGAGGCCTTCAACTCCTCACCAATTCTGCTTGTACCACCAAGCGCCCGGACATGATACGGAGGGCTGTGTTATGTTGAAAAAGGTAGTTCAAGACCTTATTGATCAAAAGGTTTTGGTATTGCCAAAGAAGTCTATGCAATGACAATTGAAAGAAAGGTTCAAGGCAGGAGATCCTAAAGTGGGTTTGCTGGGAGAGTCGTCCGGAAAGTTTGATTACTACATACTCTACCCCGACCCCATCCCTGATGAGCCTATAATCCCCACAGGTTGGGATGAGTTACCAGAGGAAGTCCAAATAGAAGAGATCGATACAATCACATGGGATAATCTCATGGGGGACGTAGGGGAGATTGATGACATGTGGATGAGCGATGACGAGGTAGAGCACATAACTAGAGGGGGTCGCCATTTCAAGCCTCCGCATCTAGAATCTAACAACCCATTGGGAGACTTGGAAGGAAATCGCCACCTTGACTTGCAAGAAGAGGAGGACGAAGTGCTTAGGCAATTGAGAAAGACTAATGCAAACATCACTATATGGGGTTTACTCATGGCCTCTTACAAGCATAGGCAGACCATCTTGAAGTTGCTCAACCAGATACAGGTCCCCGTTGACACGTCTCCGGAAAATTTGGTAAACTTGGTGAATCCAATCTCGAAGAACTCAACCATTGTGTTCTCTGAGGCAGACCTACCTAAAAGTGGACCCAGCCATTCGCAAGCCATGTACATCACTATCGACACCATGGGAAAGAGAGTTCCAACAGTCCTGATTGATAATGGTTCCGCTCTTAATGTGTGCCCTCTCAGAACTGCCACCGTTTTGGGGTTGGATCTAACAGATTTCATGCCATCTGGGCAAACAGTGAGAGCCTATAATAACACCCGTAGAGAAGTGATTGGAGTGGTAACTTTGCCATTGATTATAGGGCCTACAGAATTCAGAGTGGAGTTCCAAGTGCTAGATGACCCGTCATGCTTCAATCTCTTGTTGGGAAGACCTTGGATTCATCCTGCAGGGGCTGTCCCTTCTTCATTGCACCAAAAAGTCAAGTTCCCTTATGAAGGGGCCATTGTCACACTTCAAGGTGATTATGACTTAAAGTCATCGGGGGTACCCGTTTGTGAGATCAAGCCCAAGCCCGTTGGAGCACCATTGTCTGGGTTCGAGTATGTTCAATGCATAGAGAAAGAGTTAGAACAGAGGGAGTTGATACCCCTTGACTTTTGTCCTCATGGCAACTTACATGTGGGGAACATAATGAAGAAAATGAGTTTCTTCCCAGGCATGGGACTAGGACGCCGTTAGCAAGGTATATCGGTATCTGTTCAGAGCCGCATTGTCACCTATACCTTCAGATTGGGGTATGAGCCTTCCAAGAAAGACCATATGGAGATGTTGCAGAGAAGTAGAGAAAGGGTCAAAGCAAAAGCAGAAGGGAGGGTGCCAGATATTAGAATCTCACCATACCGACCTACCTAGAATGGTTACTTTGTTAAGGAGGGGGAGGATTTCCTATTTTGTGGATTCCCTGAACCATCCATTGACAAAGCAACCAAGGCGAGAGTTCCGGGGTTTGAAATATTCTTCACTGAGTGGTATCCCATCACTGCAACGATGGTTGATAATGAAGCAATCAATGATAGCTATTGGGAAGAGAAGAACGAGGACTGGGCAGAACAGATGGATTCAGAAGCCATGGTTACAATGTTTCAAGATACGATTCTTGCGGTGGAGGAATCGGATCTCGAGTGTTCTTCAATTCACCATGCAACCGTGCCGTTCCTTAATTGGTATCTTGAAGAAGGTACCATTGCAGAAATTCTCGAGGGCGAGGATCTCGACTTACCTGATAGTAGCTTGTAGGTTCCTTAGTAGCTTGTCTTAGCTTTCCTTTCAAATAAAGTGTGTCCGCCTAGCCCACCTTGTGGAGTTAGGAGTCGTTCCCTAGTTGTGGCACATGTGTTTTCTTTTCTTTGTTTTGTTAGTTCAGTTAATAAAGTGTGTTTCTTTTCATTATTTGCAGTGTTTCCTTTCTCTCTTCTATGGATATCTATGGCATGGATATAGATCCTAGGAATGACGTCCCTCCGGAGCTCGTTGAGCAAAGGAAAAGGGGCGTTACCGAACCTAACATGGATGAATTGGAATCAATCAATCTAGGGACAGATGAATTGCCAAGGATAATTAAAATTAGGATAACTCTCTCACCTGCTGAAAAAAAAAAAATTGATAATGCTTCTAAAAGCCAACTTAGAGGCCTTCGTATGGTCTTATGAGGATATGCCTGGCATTGATCCAGATATTGTGCAGCATTACATCCCCACTAATCCCACTAAAAAGCCTGTAAAGCAGAAATTAAGAAGATTAAAACTAGAATGGGCTTTGAAAGTAAAAGAAGAGGTAACTAAACAATTAGATGCCGGGTCTCTCCAAGTTGTGGAGTACCCTGAATGGCTATCTGACATAGTGCTTGTGCCTAAAAAGGATGGGAAAGTGCGAATGTGTGTTGACTTCCGCAACCTTAATGCTGCGAGCCCAAAGGATGATTTCCCTCTACCACATATCGATGTGTTGGTGGACAGTACAACAGGCCATGCTCTTCTCTCCTTCATGGATGGGTTCTCCGGTTACAACCAGATAAAAATGGCACCTCAAGACATGGAAAATACGGCTTTTATCACGCAGTGGGGCACGTATTGCTACAAGGTAATGCCTTTTGGCTTGAGAAATGCCGAGGCTACTTACCAAAGAGCTGCTACGACCCTATTGCATGATATGATCCATAAAGAAGTGCAGGTGTATGTGGACGACATGATAGTCAAATCTCTAGACCGGGAAGGACATTTCGCGGCATTGGAGAAGTTCCTAGAACGGGCAAAGAAGTACAACCTCCGACTGAATCCTCAGAAGTGTGCCTTCGGAGTCACCGCAGGGAAGCTGTTGGGTTTCATGATCACTCAGAGGGGAATTGAAGTTGATCCAGGGAAGATAAAGGCTATCACGAAGATGGAGCCACCAAGAACAGAAAAGCAGATCCGAGGTTTTTTGGGGAGAGTTCAATACATAAGCCGCTTTATCGCCAATCTGACCATGGTGTGCGAGCCAATTTTCAAGTTACTTAAGAAAGGTGTGCCCAAAGAATAGAATGAGGATTGTCAAGAAGCCTTTGAGACCATTAAAAGGTATCTGAGCAATCCCCCAATCTTGGTTCCCCCACGGCAAGGTGAACCGTTACTGTTATACTTAACGGTTACCGAAACCGCGACGGGAGCCATGTTAGCTTAATACCTTGAAGGGTTGAAAAAGGAAAATGCCATCTATTACTTGAGCAAAAAAATGACAGATTATGAAGTAAAGTACAATGCGTTAGAAAAGGCTTGCGTAGCATTGGTGTGGGCCACCCAGAAACTCCGTCATTACATGATGTCCTTCGAAGTCCTGCTGATAAGTCGCTTGGATCCTTTGAAGTATTTGCTAGAGAAACCAGCCCTATCGTATAGGACAGCTCGTTGGTCACTTCTCCTCAACGAATTCGATATAAAGTACCAGGCGCAGAAGTCCATTAAAAGAAGCGTCGTTGCAGACCACTTAGCAAGTTGCCCTATGTCATCGTCAACCCAATTCAATGATGAGTTCCCCGATGAAGACATCCTGGAAATCAAGAAGAAGGTTTGGAAAGTCTACTTCGACGGAGCTGTAAACAAAAGGGGATATGGAACAGGAGTGTTACTAGTTTCGCCCGAAGAAGCCTTCACACCATTAGCAGTCAAGTTGGGGTTCGAAGCTACCAACAACATTGTGGAGTATGAGGCCTGCATCCTAGCATTGGAAGCTGCGTTAGAATTGGGGATAAAAGAACTCGAGGTGTTCGGGGATTTGACATTGATCATCTGTCAGATAAAAGGGGAGTGGAAAACTCGCGACGAAAAGCTGTTACCGCATCATGCCTATTTGGAAGCATTACCAAAGAATTTGCAGAGATCGAGTGTTGGGAATCGAACAAGAGGGAAAAATAGAAGTGCGGAATATAAAAATTTTTTCCTACGATTCCCAATCCCATGAATCTAACTATGCATAACACAAAATCAAACCCTAACTACGAAGAGGGTTAGAACACTTACAGGATTTTTGTCTTCTCCGTTTTGCTCCAAGCTTCTACTCCGGACAACGGTGAATGAGCAGCCCAAGTGTGCTGCCTCCAACGGTATCCACACCAAGCTAGAGCTTCAAGCCTTTTCTTTCTTCTTCCTTGCTGTTGCTAGAGGTGGAGAAGAGAGAGAGAGAGAAGAGAGCCTCCAAAGGGCTGGACGGCTAGGGTTTATTGTGCAAGCCTTTTATGCCATGTCACACATAAGTGTGACTTATATAGGCAGCCCACTAAAGGGGGCTGGCCATGCGGAAGAAACCCTAATAGGGTTATGTGTAATTACACTTAATTGCACATTAACCCCTATTATTTGTATCAAATACAAATAGGCCTATAAAGAACTATTCTTTATTCACTAAAACCCTTTCTCTCATAGACTTTAAAGCCCTTCTTGCATGATCAGTGTGTGACCCATTGGGTTCACATCATTAAGTAGTAGGAATAGCACGAGGTGTGCACAATGGAACTCTTTCCATTTAGGGTCTAATTGGAACTCCTTCCAATTCCCTAATTGATTATAACTCACTTATATCAATTAGGGCTTCTACTAACCATGAGTAACACCTAGCATATGGCTCATGGTGTGGTCCTTAATGAGGTGAATAGTCATTTACAATGAACCCTTCTGTTATAGTTTATAGGTTACAATTGCATCCTTCCTTCAACACAATGTCTCCAATTGAACTAATAGGACATGGAAGTCTGTCAAGTCCCTAGTTCAATTACTTTATACTCATTCATAGATATCAACTCATTGATGAACTCATGAAACTCTTTTCATATTCATCCTACCATGGCCATGGATTTAATGAGTTATATTATGAATGCTATATGAGACATTCTCTCTCTTTTCCTGAGAGTGATGGATCCCTTGTTGATCACTCACATGCCTTCACACATATAGCAGTAGGGCCAATGAACACCTTTGTAGACCCCTGAATAGGATCTGCACTGTTGGGAATCGAACAAGAGGGAAAAATAGAAGTGCGGAATATAAAAATTTTTCCTACGATTCCCAATCCCATGAATCTAACTATGCATAACACAAAATCAAACCCTAACTACAAAGAGGGTTAGAACACTTACAGAATTTTTGTCTTCTCCTTTTTGCTCCAAGCTTCTACTCCGGACAGCGGTGAATGAGCAGCCCAAGTGTGCTGCCTCCAACGGTATCCACACCTAGCTAGAGCTTCAAGTCCTTTCTTTCTTCTTCCTTGTTGTTGCTAGAGGTGGAGAAGAGAGAGAGAGAGAAGAGAGCCTCCAAGGGGCTGGACGGCTAGGGTTTATTGTGCAAGCCTATTATGCCATGTCACACATAAGTGTGACTTATATAGGCAGCCCACTAAAGGGGGCTGGCCATGGGGAAGAAACCCTAATAGGGTTATGTGTAATTACACTTAATTGCACATTAACCCCTATTATTTGTATCAAATACAAATAGGCCTATAAAGAACTATTCTTTATTCACTAAAACCCTTTCTCTCATAGACTTTAAAGCCCTTCTTGCATGATCAGTGTGTGACCCATTGGGTTCACATCATTAAGTAGTAGGAATAGCACGAGGTGTGCACAATGGAACTCTTTCCATTTAGGGTCTAATTGGAACTCCTTCCAATTCCCTAATTGATTATAACTCACTTATATCAATTAGGGCTTCTACTAACCATGAGTAACACCTAGCATATGGCTCATGGTGTGGTCCTTAATGAGGTGAATAGTCATTTACAAAGAACCCTTCTGTTATAGTTTATAGGTTACAATTGCATCCTTCCTTCAACACAATGTCTCCAATTGAACTAATAGGACATGGAAGTCTGTCAAGTCCCTAGTTCAATTACTTTATACTCATTCATAGATATCAACTCATTGATGAACTCATGAAACTCTTTTCATATTCATCCTACCATGGCCATGGATTTAATGAGTTATATTATGAATGCTATATGAGACATTCTCTCTCTTTTTCCTGAGAGTGATGGATCCCTTGTTGATCACTCACATGCCTTCATACACATAGCAGTAGGGCCAATGAACACCTTTGCAAACCCCTGAATAGGATTTGCACTTAGTGTTATCAAACTTCTAAAGCTACATGCATAAGACAACTATGGTGTCTCAGGTCTAAGGATTACTTGTACCACTATAACAATGAGAAACTGATTGACAAGCAGGATAAAACTCCATTCAGTTGATCTCATATCTTTGGTCACATTCAGTGTACCTATTCTAGTAATAGGCACCCACTTGTTGGTTGTAGTGTCTCCACACAAATAGCTTGAGACTAGCTATCCTCCTATAGAGTCAACCTAACAAGTGCTAGTCCTATGGTTCATTATTGTCCATCATAGTGAACCTTCAACTAGGAATGCTTTAGGAGTTTAGTACAGAGATATATCTATAGTCTCAAAATTACAACTCTTTGTAATTCCATATTCTCAACTCTAACTCCATGGACATATTATGTAAATATAAATGATGCATATAAACATAATAGAATAAGCCCTTTTATTAAATCAATAATAAATGTGACGTACATAAATGAAATCAAATGATTGTTCCTAATCCCTAAACAATCATCTCTATGATTGGCTCTAGGGCATAATCCTAACAATCTCCCACTTGCACTAAAGCCAATCGACCATGTATCGCATACCTATCTTCTCAAGATGTTGGTCTTAGACATAACCAATTATGTTTTAAAGCTTTAGTCAGTAGGTCTACAAAAACTTATGTAGATAATATCTTCTGTAATGTATCTATTACCTCTTCCAATGATTCTTCTAATCACTTGGAATTGTCACTCTATGAGTTTGGACTTTTGATGAGACCGTGATTCCTATACTTGAGCTATAGACCCATTGTTGTCACAAAACAAGGTGTGGGCAACTCAATGGAAGGAACAACTCTAAGTTCTAAATGAACTTATAGATCCAAACAGTCTCCTAGACAATGCGACAATTAATTCACCCTTAATAATGGAATCCACTGTATCTTTCATACAGTTCTTCCATTAAGTATTTCACCAACTAAAGTGAATATAAAATATACCCCATATGGATTATATCCAAATCCATATACCCATCTACTATGAGTTTACAATTTCCTTATACAATCCAATATTCCAAATTTGAATTGACTGATAACTATTTGTAACAATTACAACATAATAGATATCAGGTTCAATACATAGTGTAGAATAAGGCTTCTTAACACTTTAAGAACCTTACTTGTGTTATCCTAGGGCACATGCCCTTGAATAATGAATTCTTATCTGAAGTAAATCAGACCTCCCTTAGAATTCTCCATGTTGAACTCCTTCAACATTTCAACTATGTTTGATGATTTGGAGATACTTAGCAATCTATATGATCTATCTCTATAGATCTTGTTGGATGCTTCTGCCAAATCTTTCATGAATTAGTTTTTCTCCAAAAACCAAAACTTTGCATTAGATAACATTCATATATCATTCATAATGATTATGTTGTCATCTATACTTAGGATAAAGAAAAACGATCGCACTCCCACTAACCTTTTATACACTCATGGTCCATCTATACAATGAGAGAAATCAAACAATTTGATTACTTCAACTTTATAGATGTTCTAATTATGAGAACCTTGTAGTCTATTAATAGACTTCTATAACTTACACACTTTTATGGTTTTTCACCATTTGATATAACATCTTTATATCCTTTTTGACATATCTCATATTCAAAATGTGTGTTTATAGATAACAAGATCCAAATGGATTTCAGCATAACTATTTTCAAACAAGTTTCTTTATAGACAACTTTTTGCCTATGTTGAAAACATTCTTAAATAGCCAAGCCTTTTAGGTCTCTACCTGTCCATATTGGATTTAATGACTCTTAGTCATTTCTCAAGTTGATATGAAACATCGTCTAGTCATAATCAATAGGATTATCTTGGTGATCTTTATCACCAAAGAACAATTCTTTCACATTCTAATAGAGATACAATATCTCTCTTATGTTAAGAAATATCCAATTTGATCTATGAAAAGATTGTGGTGTAATTAAAGGTTTTGCCTCAATAGGGGCAAGGGTTGGATCTTTGTTGGTTTGTGGCTTTACAAACAATTCTGTAAATTCTATCTACTTTTGCATCTTTCTTGAATGAACTCTTTCTCAAGAAAATCCAGCAATCATCCTAATGGACAACTTTTGTTCATTAGGGTAATAGAAATACTATCCCAACCACTTTTGGGATATACCACAATTCAACACTTACTTGACCGTATTTCCAGATTGTCTACATTATGTTTCCAGACATACGTAGCACAAGCCCAAGCCTTAACTTCTTTAAGTTGGGTTTCTTCCCATATCATATCTGATATAATTGGGACAAAACTGGAGTGAACCCTAAATTATCAATATGTAGCAATTTTAAGGTATATCCTAAATGGATACATTAGTAAAACTCATCATGGATCAAACCATATCTAATAGGGTTCAATTCGTTCTCTTAGATTCACCATTGAGCTATGGTATTCTAAGATGAGTCTACTGTAATTGAATGCATGCTCTACATGACTATATACATCACAATGTATTAATCAAATTATAAATGTAACTCTTTCACTTCACCAAGTAAAAGATGGGTTTGGTCATCTCATAACCAAGTCATAATCGTTACATTTAAATGAGAATCTCTACATCTCTTGTATTCTCGGAATACGTTGCATTCGCTCTAATTAGTCATTTAAATTCAGAAATCAAATTTCTAGAATGTCTTAAATGACCTAGTTAAGAAATAAGTTCCCAAAATTAATCTAGCAACTCTTGCTCTATTAAAATTTTTAAAGGTAACTTATTATCTACTTAACTTTCTGCTTCGATTTAGATTACACTAGAATCCAAAAACTAAGAAGCAGAACTAACCAACAATTTAGTTTAGAGCATGAACCAAAACTTCAAAAGTTTGGTTCTTCTAGGAAGACTGATACTTTATCAATTTCCCTTTACAATACCTTATGTTTACTACAAAATAATTATATTTCTTTGTCTTTGACTTTTCAAGACTTGCTTTCCTTATGCTTCCATTTTAAATCACATCTAGCTTCTCAAGCTATTCTATGTGATTAATCATTTTTCAAAAGAATGATTATTAATAAACAACTTTTATTACATCCTTGTCCAGAAGAAGTCCTTTATAAGTACTATACTTTATAGTATTATTTTACTCACTATACAACCTTTGTATGTGATGTAGGACATCAAAGGCACTTGCATTGACTAATTTTGCTTCTGAAGCTCATTAGTCATAAATACTATCATATAGTATGGCAACAAGATGCCAATTGCGCATAGTGTCTTTTTCTTCTTAGGATGTTTTATGGAGGGCCTTTAATCAAAGGCCTAATAGCATATAAACAATCTTTTGGAATTGAGAACAATTCTCAATTTCCTAAGTCAATCAAAGAAATCGGGTTTAGTCAAACTATCAATATCCTATATTAGGAAATAGGGGTTTTGAGGTGAGTAATTAGGTAATCTACATAAACAGAGAATTAGATTTCATTTTTATCCATAATGATTGGGTCTTTAATCATATGGTACCTCCCACTATTTTATCAAATTCCATACACCCTCTAATGGAATTCGGGAATCTCATTCCTAATGGGGATTGGGGTCCCACTGTGACCTAGAAGCCTCACATGTTAGTTTCTTGGCTTCTAACCCACAATAAGAAGACAACTCTTTGTCTATTGCTTCATAAGCAAGTTCCAATCATTTTGCCTCTAGGGAACATACACCTCACATGTTAGTTTCTTGGAATACTTCCCTAGTTAAGTTAAACCCATCATTCACACAGGTATGTTTCGCCAAATATATACCTCACATGTTAGTTTCTTGGTATATACCAGTTTAGGCACCCCATGATATCTTATATGTGATAGTTTCAAGTAATGTCTTTAACATGGGTAGCTCCTACATGTCTGCAGCCAGGTACCCACATTAAGGGACGTTAGATGATCCTATAATGATGGAAGGCAATGAAGAATTCATTCCCAATGACTTCTCCATTTTCAACTTAATATTAAATAAGAGGGGTTTTAAAGGGTCTCATCAAATTAACATGCATCCTATGTATCAAAATTTAAACATATAAATTATGCTATTTATAATCATACATCTCATGCTATTATAAATCATACATCGCATGCTATTATATATCAACATATATAAAGTACCATATTTTGATATTAGTCCCTAAGTGAATAGGTAACATATACCAAACTATGGTATTGGAGCTAATACAATTATCTCATAAATTAAAGCTCCCACTATGATGATTATGGACTTTGAGAGGATTCAATCCAAGCCAATAGATTGAATCCAAGGTCTAAGGTGGGTGTAGGTGATCGTAAAATAACACATTCGAAACATGCATGCTGTCTTGAAACACTTCTCTAAGCTTTCAAGTCCTTCAATCTGCTCCCTTGGCTTGATGGTCTCCACCATTGGCTTGTTGGGCTCTATCATGCTCCTTTGGGTCCACCATGCTCCTTAGTGCGCTCTCAATTACATAACATTTACATAATTTAAAGAAAGGGATACATAAGGGGAATGTGGGGTACATAAGAGAATGATAGAGAGAGAGGGAGAGGGAAGGTGGCATGCAAGCCCCAAATAAATTACATCACCTTAATAAAATTACAACTCTTGTAAATAATAACATCCCATTCATAAGACGGCCAATCACAATTGGTTTAAAGGGTATAGTCCATAATCATCATCCAAGCACATACATACAATCTCATTGCATAATGTAAAGAAAAACTGTAAGCATTAAAACATATGGGCATTATGGTAATTCTCTTGAATGATTTACATTAATCTCATTAATGCATCCTAATCTTATTAGGTTTTAACAAAAATATCTAGAATTAAATAAAGTCTTAACATTTAAGACATTACAGTTTCAATTAATCAAATTAATTTAAAACATGTAAAGTTTCCTAAAATAACTCTAATATCCAATATTAGGGTTTCCTTAATTAAACAAAACAATTTCATTTAATTAAGAATTTCCAGATTTTAATTTAATCCCTAATTGTGTTTTAAACCATTTAAAACATTATAAAATTAATCAATATTAATTAAATAATTAATATAGGAATTAAATAAAATCATTAAAATGATGAATTAGTGTATTAGGGTTTCCTAAAACCCTAAACCCTAAATGCATAACCCTAAACCCTAAATGCAAGCCCTAATCATTAAATGCCTTATGATTGGTCATTTAATGTCCAATCATTAAAACCCTAGGTTCATATGGTATTTAATAAAAGGGATTAGGGTTTAATTAATGCCAAATAGGGTATTAATTACCCTTAATTAATTACACTAATTAGGGTTTCCAAAACCCTAACCCAAGACATCATTAATGGTATTAATTATGCCCTAACAATCAATAACCATGATTGGTCATTTAATGACCAATCATTAACTCTTAATTAAGGTAATTAATTTTCCAATTAGGGTTTTAATTAATGCCATAATGAAATTAGGGTTTCATCATTAACTCAAAATTAGGGTTTCATCCTTAACTCTATGCAGCCGTCACTACCAGGGGGCTGCCTGAGCTTGGCTAGGCTGCCATGGCCACCAACAACTGTGGGAGGCCATGGCCAGTCATGGGAGAACATCCTAGGGGTGTGGGACAAGCCTCTGGACACGTGAGAAGTGGTGGAAGTGGCTGCCATCATCAAGAACAATCAGGGTTTCCAAACCCATTGCTGGAGCCATTGTTGCAGACCTTGAAGGTCACAATAGCTTCTAAATCCTTATCAATTCGACTCCTCCATTGAAACCAGCTTTTGTATCATGTCCCTACATGAAATACTAAGCTAATGGAAGAGGTTTGGATGATCAAATCATCACCAATTGTTCTAAACAATTAAAACAACAGTAGGCTGCCCAGAATTTGACAGCACACTGTCCATGATCAGAAATTGATTTAAAACCCAGCAAGATGAATGAATTAGGCTACCAAACGAATTTTCCCAGTATCCTACATGTCTTAGGAAACTAATGCAATTGGTTTCATGCAATTTGGAGTTCCCTAACTCAAGTTCTAATCAAAACTCCATTGATGACTTTTCTGCAGAGAAAATCTGCTATGCTGTTCATGAAAAATTTTCAAACTTTTGAATCTTTTTCCATCAAAACCTTTTTGAAACTTAAAGAAAATCATATACACATGATATATAATGATCCTACAATGATCTTCCATCATAAATACAGCAGCTTTAATTAGAATTAATTGCAAGAACCTTAGGGTTCTAAAACCCAGATTCAGCCTCCATGGTGTTCTTCTCCTTCTTCCTTCTGTTCTAGCATCTTAATCCAATTATGATGCATCTAAATGCTTGGGAACCTTTCCCTACCATGTCTAGAACATAACCCAAGTGGTGGCAACCATTGCCATGCCTTTGATCTCCATCAATAACTCAAAGTTGTGGCTATTGCATCATTCCCGAGCAAAACTGTCTTTCCAGACAGCCTGTAGTAACAAATTCATAACTTTCACTACAGAACTCGGATTGATGCACCGTTTGTTGGGTTGGAAAGCTTATTCAAAGAGCTTTCTAACCATATATGGCTCGAAAATTTTGGAGAAGAACTCTGAATTCGGCATGCAAAACAAGATGACGGTTTTTCATGGCAACCATGAAAACTGTTCATAACAGTTTTATAAAACCCTAGTTTCCTTATTCTTCTTCTCCAAACTCAAACCCTATGCAACCTATTGCATCCATGGCTACACTTAACCATCAATTAGAAGAGGAGTAGAAGAGAATTGAACTAGGGTTCCAAACCCTAGGTTCAGCCATGGAGGAAAACCAATTATGCAGAAAACTTTTCCAGATTTTTGAATCATATAGGACAGCTCGTTGGTCACTTCTCCTCAACGAATTCGATATAAAGTACCAGGCGCAGAAGTCCATTAAAAGAAGCGTCGTTGCAGACCACTTAGCAAGTTGCCCTATGTCATCGTCAACCCAATTCAATGATGAGTTCCCCGATGAAGACATCCTGGAAATCAAGAAGAAGGTTTGGAAAGTCTACTTCGACGGAGCTGCAAACAAAAGGGGATATGGAACAGGAGTGTTACTAGTTTCGCCCGAAGAAGCCTTCACACCATTAGCAGTCAAGTTGGGGTTCGAAGCTACCAACAACATTGTGGAGTATGAGGCCTGCATCCTAGCATTGGAAGCTGCGTTAGAATTGGGGATAAAAGAACTCGAGGTGTTCGGGGATTTGACATTGATCATCTGTCAGATAAAAGGGGAGTGGAAAACTCGCGACGAAAAGCTGTTACCGCATCATGCCTATTTGGAAGCATTACCAAAGAATTTGCAGAGATCGAGTGTTGGGAATCGAACAAGAGGGAAAAATAGAAGTGCGGAATATAAAATTTTTCCTACGATTCCCAATCCCATGAATCTAACTATGCATAACACAAAATCAAACCCTAACTACGAAGAGGGTTAGAACACTTACAGGATTTTTGTCTTCTCCGTTTTGCTCCAAGCTTCTACTCCGGACAACGGTGAATGAGCAGCCCAAGTGTGCTGCCTCCAACGGTATCCACACCAAGCTAGAGCTTCAAGCCTTTTCTTTCTTCTTCCTTGCTGTTGCTAGAGGTGGAGAAGAGAGAGAGAGAGAAGAGAGCCTCCAAAGGGCTGGACGGCTAGGGTTTATTGTGCAAGCCTTTTATGCCATGTCACACATAAGTGTGACTTATATAGGCAGCCCACTAAAGGGGGCTGGCCATGCGGAAGAAACCCTAATAGGGTTATGTGTAATTACACTTAATTGCACATTAACCCCTATTATTTGTATCAAATACAAATAGGCCTATAAAGAACTATTCTTTATTCACTAAAACCCTTTCTCTCATAGACTTTAAAGCCCTTCTTGCATGATCAGTGTGTGACCCATTGGGTTCATATCATTAAGTAGTAGGAATAGCACGAGGTGTGCACAATGGAACTCTTTCCATTTAGGGTCTAATTGGAACTCCTTCCAATTCCCTAATTGATTATAACTCACTTATATCAATTAGGGCTTCTACTAACCATGAGTAACACCTAGCATATGGCTCATGGTGTGGTCCTTAATGAGGTGAATAGTCATTTACAATGAACCCTTCTGTTATAGTTTATAGGTTACAATTGCATCCTTCCTTCAACACAATGTCTCCAATTGAACTAATAGGACATGGAAGTCTGTCAAGTCCCTAGTTCAATTACTTTATACTCATTCATAGATATCAACTCATTGATGAACTCATGAAACTCTTTTCATATTCATCCTACCATGGCCATGGATTTAATGAGTTATATTATGAATGCTATATGAGACATTCTCTCTCTTTTCCTGAGAGTGATGGATCCCTTGTTGATCACTCACATGCCTTCACACATATAGCAGTAGGGCCAATGAACACCTTTGTAGACCCCTGAATAGGATCTGCACTGTTGGGAATCGAACAAGAGGGAAAAATAGAAGTGCGGAATATAAAAATTTTTCCTACGATTCCCAATCCCATGAATCTAACTATGCATAACACAAAATCAAACCCTAACTACAAAGAGGGTTAGAACACTTACAGAATTTTTGTCTTCTCCTTTTTGCTCCAAGCTTTGATTCCGGACAGCGGTGAATGAGCAGCCCAAGTGTGCTGCCTCCAACGGTATCCACACCTAGCTAGAGCTTCAAGTCCTTTCTTTCTTCTTCCTTGTTGTTGCTAGAGGTGGAGAAGAGAGAGAGAGAGAAGAGAGCCTCCAAGGGGCTGGACGGCTAGGGTTTATTGTGCAAGCCTATTATGCCATGTCACACATAAGTGTGACTTATATAGGCAGCCCACTAAAGGGGGCTGGCCATGGGGAAGAAACCCTAATAGGGTTATGTGTAATTACACTTAATTGCACATTAACCCCTATTATTTGTATCAAATACAAATAGGCCTATAAAGAACTATTCTTTATTCACTAAAACCCTTTCTCTCATAGACTTTAAAGCCCTTCTTGCATGATCAGTGTGTGACCCATTGGGTTCACATCATTAAGTAGTAGGAATAGCACGAGGTGTGCACAATGGAACTCTTTCCATTTAGGGTCTAATTGGAACTCCTTCCAATT
This sequence comes from Liquidambar formosana, assembly GCA_039720395.1. NCBI lineage: Eukaryota > Viridiplantae > Streptophyta > Magnoliopsida > Saxifragales > Altingiaceae > Liquidambar > Liquidambar formosana. The sequence goes on from CM077831.1 coordinate 7,699,167, forward strand.
CCCTAATTGATTATAACTCACTTATATCAATTAGGGCTTCTACTAACCATGAGTAACACCTAGCATATGGCTCATGGTGTGGTCCTTAATGAGGTGAATAGTCATTTACAAAGAACCCTTCTGTTATAGTTTATAGGTTACAATTGCATCCTTCCTTCAACACAATGTCTCCAATTGAACTAATAGGACATGGAAGTCTGTCAAGTCCCTAGTTCAATTACTTTATACTCATTCATAGATATCAACTCATTGATGAACTCATGAAACTCTTTTCATATTCATCCTACCATGGCCATGGATTTAATGAGTTATATTATGAATGCTATATGAGACATTCTCTCTCTTTTTCCTGAGAGTGATGGATCCCTTGTTGATCACTCACATGCCTTCATACACATAGCAGTAGGGCCAATGAACACCTTTGCAAACCCCTGAATAGGATTTGCACTTAGTGTTATCAAACTTCTAAAGCTACATGCATAAGACAACTATGGTGTCTCAGGTCTAAGGATTACTTGTACCACTATAACAATGAGAAACTGATTGACAAGCAGGATAAAACTCCATTCAGTTGATCTCATATCTTTGGTCACATTCAGTGTACCTATTCTAGTAATAGGCACCCACTTGTTGGTTGTAGTGTCTCCACACAAATAGCTTGAGACTAGCTATCCTCCTATAGAGTCAACCTAACAAGTGCTAGTCCTATGGTTCATTATTGTCCATCATAGTGAACCTTCAACTAGGAATGCTTTAGGAGTTTAGTACAGAGATATATCTATAGTCTCAAAATTACAACTCTTTGTAATTCCATATTCTCAACTCTAACTCCATGGACATATTATGTAAATATAAATGATGCATATAAACATAATAGAATAAGCCCTTTTATTAAATCAATAATAAATGTGACATACATAAATGAAATCGAATGATTGTTCCTAATCCCTAAACAATCATCTCTATGATTGGCTCTAGGGCATAATCCTAACATGCACTTAGTGTTATCAAACTTCTAAAGCTACATGCATAAGGCAACTACGGTGTCTCAGGTCTAAGGATTACTTGTACCACTATAACAATGAGAAACTGATTGACGGGCAGGATAAAACTCCATTCAGTTTATCTCATATCTTTGGTCACATTCAGTGTACCTATTCTCGTAATAGGCACCCACTTGTTGGTTGTAGTGTCTCCACACAAATAGCTTGAGACTAGCTATCCTCCTATAGAGTCAACCTAACAAGTGCTAGTCCTATGGTTCATTACTGTCCATCATAGTGAACCTTCAACTAGGAATGCTTAAGGAGTTTAGTACAGAGATATATCTATAGTCCCACAATTACAACTCTTTGTAATTCCATATTCTCAACTCTAACTCCATGGACATATTATGTAAATATAAATGATGCATATAAACATAATAGAATAAGCCCTTTTATTAAATCAATAATAAATGTGACATACATAAATGAAATCAAATGATTGTTCCTAATCCCTAAACAATCATCTCTATGATTGGCTCTAGGGCATAATCCTAACAATCTCCCACTTGCACTAATGCCAATCGACCATGTATCGCATACCTATCTTCTCAAGATGTTGGTCTTAGACATAACCAATTATGTTTTAAAGCTTTAGTCAGTAGGTCTACAAAAACTTTTGTAGATAATATCTTTTGTAATGTATCTATTACCTCTTCCAATGATTCCTCTAATCACTTGGAATTGTCACTCTATGAGTTTGGACTTTTGATGAGACCGTGATTCCTATACTTGAGCTATAGACCCATTGTTGTCACAAAACAAGGTGTGGGCAACTCAATGGAAGGAACAACTCCAAGTTCTAAATGAACTTATAGATCCAAACAGTCTCCTAGACAATGCGTCAATTAATTCACCCTTAATAATGGAATCCACTGTATCTTTCATACAGTTCTTCCATTAAGTATTTCACCAACTAAAGCGAATATAAAATATACCTCATATGGATTATATCCAAATCCATATACCCATCTACTATGAGTTTACAATTTCCATATACAATCCAATATTCTAAATTTGAATTTAACGATAACTATTTGTAACAATTACAACATAATAGATATCAGGTTCAATACATAGTGTAGAATAAGGCTTCTTAACACTTTAAGAACCTTACTTGTATTATCCTAGGGCACATGCCCTTGAATAATGAATTCTTATCTGAAGTAAATCAGACCTCCCTTAGAATTCTCCATGTTGAACTCCTTCAACATTTCAACTATGTTTAATGATTTGGAGATACTTAGCAATCTATATGATCTATCTCTATAGATCTTGTTGAATGCTTCTGCCAAATCTTTCATGAATTAGTTTTTTTCCAAAAACCAAAACTTTACATTAGATAACATTCATATATCATTCATAATGATTAGGATGCCATCTATACTTAGGATAAAGAAAAACGATCGCACTCCCACTAACCTTTTATACACTCATGGTCCATCTATACAATGAGAGAAATCAAACAATTTGATTACTTCAACTTTATAGATGTTCTAATTATGAGAACCTTGTAGTCTATTAATAGACTTCTATAATTTACACACTTTTATGGTTTTTCACCATTTGATATAACATCTTTATATCCTTTTTGACATATCTTATATTCAAAATGTGTGTTTATAGATAACAAGATCCAAATGGATTTCAGCATAACTATTATCAAACAAGTTTCTTTATAGACAACTTTTTGCCTATGTTGAAAACATTCTTAAATAGCCAAGCCTTTTAGGTCTCTACCTATCCATATTGGATTTAGTGACTCTTAGTCATTTCTCGAGTTAATGTGAAACATCGTCTAGTCATAATCAATAGGATTATCTTGGAGATCTTTATCACCAAAGAACAATTCTTTCACATTCTAATCGAGATACAATATCTCTCTTATGTTAAAGAAATATCCAATTTGATCTATGAAAAGAATGTGGTGTAATTAAAGGTTTTGCCTCAACAGAGACAAGGGTTGGATCTTTGTTCGTTTGTGGCTTTATAGACAATTCTATAAATTCTATCTACTTTTGCATTTTTCTTGAATGAACTCTTTCTCAAGAAAATCTAGCAAACATCCTAATGGACAACTTTTGTTCATTAGGGTAATAGAAATACTATCCCAACCACTTTTGGGATATACTAAAATTTAACACTTACTTGACCTTATTTCCAGATTGTCTACATTATGTTTCTAGACATACGTAGCACAAGCCCAAGCCTTAACTTCTTTAAATTGGGTTTCTTCCCATATCATATCTGATATAATTGGGACGAAACTGGAGTGAACCCTAAATTATCAATATGTAGCAATTTTAAGGTATATCCTAGATGGATACATTAGTAAAACTCATCATGGATCAAACCATATCTTAATAGGGTTCAATTCGTTCTCTTAGATTCACCATTGAGTTATGGTATTCTAAGATGAGTCTACTGTAATTGAATGCATGCTCTACATGACTATATACATCACAATGTATTAGTCAAATTATATATGTAACTCTTTTACTTCACCAAGTAAAAGATGGGTTTGGTCATCTCATAACCAAATCATAATCATTACATTTAAATGAGAGTCTCTACATCTCTTGTATTCTCAGAATACGTTGCATTCGCTCTAGTTAGTCATTTAAATTCAGAAATCAAATTTCTAGAATGTCTTAAATGACTTAGTGAAGAAATAAGTTCCCAAAATTAATCTAGCAACTCTTGCTCTATTAAAATTTTTAAAGGTAACTTATTATCTACTTAACTTTCTGCTTCCATTTAGATTACACTATAATCCAAAAACCAAGAAGCAGAACTAACCAACAATTTAGTTTAGAGCATGAACCAAAACTTCAAAAGTTTGGTTCTTCTAGGAAGACTGATACTTTATCAATTTCCCTTTACAATACCTTATGTTTACTACAAAATAATTATATTTCTTTGTCTTTGACTTTTCAAGACTTGCTTTCCTCTATGCTTCCATTTTAAATCACATCTAGCTTCTCAAGCTATTCTATGTGATTAATCATTTTTCAAAAGAATGATTATTAATAAACAACTTTTATTACATCCTAGTCCAGAAGAAGTCCTTTACAAGTACTATACTTTATAGTATTATTTTACTCACAATACAACCTTTGTATGTGATGTAGGACATCAAAGGCACTTGCATTGACTAATTTTGCTTCTGAAGCTCATTAGTCATCAATACTATCATATAGCATGGCAACAAGATGCCAATTGCGCATAGTGTCTTTTTCTTCTTAGGATATTTTATGGAGGGCCTTTAATAAATGGCCTAATAGCATATAAACAATCTTTTTAAATTGAGAACAATTCTCAATTTCCTAAGTCAATCAAACAAATCGGGTTTAGTCAAACTATCAATATCCTATATTAGGAAATAGGGGTTTTGAGGTGAGTAATTAAATAATTTACATAAACAGAGAATTAGATTTCATTTTTATCCATAATGATTGGGTCTTTAATCATATAGTACCTCCCACTATTTTATCAAATTCCATACACCCTCTAATGGAATTCGGGAATCTCATTCCTAATGGGGATTGGGGTCCCACTGTGACCTAGAAGCCTCACATGTTAGTTTCTTGGCTTCTAACCCACAATAAGAAGACAACTCTTTGTCTATTGCTTCATAAGCAAGTTCCAATCGTTTTGCCTCTAGGGAACATACACCTCACATGTTAGTTTCTTGGAATACTTCCCTAGTTAAGTTAAACCCATCATTCACACAGGTATGTTTCGCCAAATATATACCTCACATGTTAGTTTCTTGGTATATACCAGTTTAGGCACCCCATGATATCTCATATGTGATAGTTTCAAGTAATGTCTTTAACATGGGTAGCTCCTACATGTCTGCAGCTAGGTACCCACATTAAGGGACGTTAGATGATCCTATAATGATGGAAGGCAATGAAGAATTCATTCCCTAATGACTTCTCCATTTTCAACTTAATATTAAATAAGAGGGGTTTTAAAGGGTCTCATCAAATTAACATGCATCCTATGTATCAAAATTTAAACATATAAATTATGCTATTTATAATTCATACATCTCATGCTATTATAAATCATACATCGCATGCTATTATATATCAACATATATAAAGTACCATATTTTGATATTAGTCCCTAAGTGAATAGGTAACATATACCAAACTATGGTATTGGAGCTAATACAATTATCTCATAAATTTAAGCTCCCACTATGATGATTATGGACTTTGAGAGGATTCAATCCAAGCCAATAGATTGAATCCAAGGTCTAAGGTGGGTGTAGGTGATCGTAAAATAAACCATTCGTAACATGCATGCTTTCTTGAAACACTTCTCTAAGCTTTCAAGTCCTTCAATCTACTCCCTTGGCTTGATGGTCTCCACCATTGGCTTGTTGGGCTCTATCATGCTCCTTTGGGTCCACCATGCTCCTTAGTGCGCTCTCGATTACATAACATTTACATAATTTAAAGAAAGGGATACATAAGGGGAATGTGGGTTACATAAGAGAATGATAGAGAGAGAGGGAGAGGGAAGGTGGCATGCAAGCCCCAAATAAATTACATCACCTTAATAAAATTACAACTCTTGAAAAACTATTACAACCCATTCATAAGACGGCCAATCACAATTGGTTTAAGGGGTATAGTCCATAATCATCATCCAAACACGTACATACAATCTCATTGCATAATATAAAGAAAAACTGTAAGCATTAAAACATATGGGCATTATGGTAATTCTCTTGAATGATTTACATTAATCTCATTAATGCATCCTAATCTTATTAGGTTTAAACAAAAATATCCAGAATTAAATAAAGTCTTAACATTTAAGACATTTTGTTTCAATTAATCAAATTAATAGAAACATATAAAGTTTCCTAAAATAACTCTAATATCCAATATTAGGGTTTCCTTATTTAAACAAAACAATTTCATTTAATTAAGAATTTCCAGATTTTAATTTAATCCCCAGTTGTATTTTAAACCATTTAAAACATTATAAAATTAATCAATATTAATTAAATAATTAACATGGGAATTAAATAAAATCAATTAAATGATGAATTAGTGTATTAGGGTTTCCAAAAACCCTAAACCCTAAATGCAAACCCTAATCATTAAATGCCTTATGATTGGTCATTTAATGTCCAATCATTAAAACCCTAGGTTCATACGGTATTTAATAAAAGGGATTAGGGTTTAATTAATGCCAAATAGGGTATTTATTACCCTTAATTAATTACACTAATTAGGGTTATCAAAACCCTAACCCTAGACATCATTAATGGTATTAATTATGCCCTAACAATTAATAACCATGATTGGTCATTTAATGACCAATCATTAACTCTTAATTAAGGTAATTAATATTCCAATTAGGGTTTAATTAATGCCGTAATGAAATTAGGGTTTCATCATTAACTCAAAATTAGGGTTTCATCCTTAACTCTATGCAGCCGTCACTACTAGGGGGCTGCCTGAGCTTGGCTAGGCTGCCATGGCCACCAACAACTGTGGGAGGCCATGGCCAGTCATGGGAGAACATCCTAGGGGTGTGGGACAAGCCTCTGGACACGTGAGAAGTGGTGGAAGTGGCTGCCATCATCAAGAACAATCAGGGTTTCCAAAACCCATTGCTGGAGCCATTGTTGCAGACCTTGAAGGTCACAATAGCTTCTAAATCCTTATCAATTCGACTCCTCCATTGAAACCAGCTTTTGTATCATGTCCCTACATGAAATACTAAGCTAATAGAAGAGGTTTGGATGATCAAATCATTACCAATTGTTCTAAACAATTAAAACAACAGTAGGCTGCCCAGAATTTTACAGCATACTGTCCATTGTCAGAAATTGATTTAAAACCCAGCAAGATGAATGAATTAGGCTACCAAACGAATTTTCCCAGTATCCTACATGTCTTAGGAAACTAATGCAACTGGTTTCATGCAATTTGGAGTTCCCTAACTCAAGTTCTAATCAAAACTCCATTGATGACTTTTCTGCAGAAAAATTCTGCTATGCTGTTCATGAAAAATTTTCAAACTTTTTGAATCTTTTTCCATCAAAACCTTTTTGAAACTTAAAGAAAATCATATACACATGATATATAATGATCCTATAATGATTTTCCATCATAAATACAGCAGCTTTAATTAGAATTAATTGCAAGAACCTTAGGGTTCTAAAACCCAGATTCAGCCTCCATGGTGTTCTTCTCCTTCTTCCTTCTGTTCTAGCATCTTAATCCAATTATGATGCATCTAAATTCTTGGGAACCTTTCCCTACCATGTCTAGAACATAACCCAAGTGGTGGCAACCATTGCCATGCCTTTGATCTCCATCAATAACTCAAAGTTGTGGCTATTGCATCATTCCCGAGCAAAACTGCCTTTCCAGACAGCCTGTAGTAAAAAATTCATAACTTTCACTACAGAACTCAGATTGACGCACCGTTTGTTGGGTTGGAAAGCTTATTCAAAGAGCTTTCTAACCATATATGGCTCGAAAATTTTGGAGAAGAACTCTGAATTCGGTAGGCAAAACAAAATGACGGTTTTTCATGGCAACCATGAAAACTGTTCATAACAGTTTTATAAAACCCTAGTTTCCTTATTCTTCTTCTCCAAACTCAAACCCTATGCAACCTATTGCATCCATGGATACACTTAACCATCAATTAGAAGAGGAGTAGAAGATAATTGACCTAGGGTTCCAAACCCAAGGTTCAGCCATGGAGGAAAACCAATTATGCAGAAAAAATTTTCCAGATTTTTGAATCATTCAACTACACCATAATTAGCAGCCCATATGTATTTTGTATTATGCATAATCATGGCTCTGATACCACTGTTGGGTTATGGAACAAGAGGGAAAAATAGAAGTGCGGAATATAAAAATTTTTTCCTACGATTCCCAATCCCATGAATCTAACTATGCATAACACAAAATCAAACCCTAACTACGAAGAGGGTTAGAACACTTACAGGATTTTTGTCTTCTCCGTTTTGCTCCAAGCTTCTACTCCGGACAGCGGTGAATGAGCAGCCCAAGTGTGCTGCCTCCAACAGTATCCACACCTAGCTAGAGCTTCAAGCCTTTTCTTTCTTCTTCCTTGTTGTTGCTAGAGGTGGAGAAGAGAGAGAGAGAGAAGAGAGCCTCCAAAGGGCTGGACGGCTAGGGTTTATTGTGCAAGCCTTTTATGCCATGTCACACATAAGTGTGACTTATATAGGCAGCCCACTAAAGGGGGCTGGCCATGCGGAAGAAACCCTAATAGGGTTATGTGTAATTACACTTAATTGCACATTAACCCCTATTATTTGTATCAAATACAAATAGGCCTATAAAGAACTATTCTTTATTCACTAAAACCCTTTCTCTCATAGACTTTAAAGCCCTTCTTGCATGATCAGTGTGTGACCCATTGGGTTCACATAATTAAGTAGTAGGAATAGCACGAGGTGTGCACAATGGAACTCTTTCCATTTAGGGTCTAATTGGAACTCCTTCCAATTCCCTAATTGATTATAACTCACTTATATCAATTAGGGCTTCTACTAACCATGAGTAACACCTAGCATATGGCTCATGGTGTGGTCCTTAATGAGGTGAATAGTCATTTACAATGAACCCTTCTGTTATAGTTTATAGGTTACAATTGCATCCTTCCTTCAACACAATGTCTCCAATTGAACTAATAGGACATGGAAGTCTGTCAAGTCCCTAGTTCAATTACTTTATACACATTCATAGATATCAACTCATTGATGAACTCATGAAACTCTTTTCATATTCATCCTACCATGGCCAAGGATTTAATGAGTTATATTATGAATGCTATATGAGACATTCTCTCTCTTTTCCTGAGAGTGATGGATCCCTTGTTGATCACTCACATGCCTTCACACATATAGCAGTAGGGCCAATGAACACCTTTGTAGACCCCTGAATAGGATCTGCACTTAGTGTTATCAAACTTCTAAAGCTACATGCATAAGGCAACTATGGTGTCTCAGGTCTAAGGATTACTTGTACCACTATAACAATGAGAAACTGATTGACAGGCAGGATAAAACTCCATTCAGTTTATCTCATATCTTTGGTCACATTCAGTGTACCTATTCTCGCAATAGGCACCCACTTGTTGGTTGTAGTGTCTCCACACAAATAGCTTGAGACTAGCTATCCTCCTATAGAGTCAACCTAACAAGTGCTAGTCCTATGGTTCATTACTGTCCATCATAGTGAACCTTCAACTAGGAATGCTTAAGGAGTTTAGTACAGAGATATATCTATAGTCTCACAATTACAACTCTTTGTAATTCCATATTCTCAACTCTAACTCCATGGACATATTATGTAAATATAAATGATGCATATAAACATAATAGAATAAGCCCTTTTATTAAATCAATAATAAATGTGACATACATAAATGAAATCAAATGATTGTTCCTAATCCCTAAACAATCATCTCTATGATTGGCTCTAGGGCATAATCCTAACATCGAGTTCAATTACTTGTCAAGAAACAAGAATCAGTTCGCTGATGCCTTAGCAACTCTAGCTTCAATGGTGGAAATACCAGAAGGAGGAAGCGTGAAACCACTCGTGATCGAATGCAGAGAGAAACCTATTTATTGCTGTTCCATTCGAGGAGGGGAGGTAACAGATAACCACCCTTGGTTCTATGACATAAGAAGGCTCATCGAGGAAAGGGAATATCCAGAGGAAGCATCTCGTGTGGATAGGCGAACCCTGAGGAGATTAGCAAGCCATTATGTGGTATGCGGAGGAAAACTGTATCGGAGGTCTTACGACGGAATCCACTTGTTGTGTGTCACGGAGGAAGAGGCTAGAAAACTCATCGAAGAAATCCATGAAGGAGTGGGGGCTCCTCATATGAATGGATACATGCTGGCTAAGAAGATCATGAGGCTAGGGTATTACTGGTCTATAATGGAAAGGGATTGTTATGCCCATGTCAAGAAATGCCGTAAGTGTCAGCTCTTCGCTAATGGACAGCACTTGCCCTCCATGCCCTTAACAAGCATGTCAACTCCATGGCCATTTGCAGTGGGGAATAGATATCATCAGACAGATTAAGCCAAAAGCATCCAACGGACATGAATACATCTTGGTAGCTATCGATTACTTTACCAAGTGGGTGGAAGCAGCTTCCTTCAAAGTTTTGAATGCTAAAAAGGTGGCGCAGTTCATACAGCTCAACATTATCTACCGATATGGGGTACCGTATAAGGTCATTTCAGATAACGATCAGCATTTTCAGAAGGAAACTAAAGAACTCTTGCAGAAATACAAGATTGTTCATCACTTGTCATCCCCGTATCGCCCACAGACTAACGGTGCAGTGGAAGCCGCCAACAAAAACATCAAGAAGATACTACAGAAAACGGCTGACATGTACACTGATTGGCATGAGAAACTACCATTGGCATTATGGGGGTATAGAACGTCTGTCAGATCGCCAACAGGGGCTACGCTGTATGCTCTAGTGTATGGAATGGAGGCTGTTCTACCAATCGAATTAGAAGTTCCTTCGTTAAGGGTTGCTGTGGAAAGTCAGCTGGCAGAGGTAGACTGGATCAAAGGTCGTTATGATGAGTTGGCATTGCTAGATGAAAGGCGATTGAGGGCTTTCTACCATGTGCAAGGGTACCAAAGAAGAGTTGCGAGGGCATTCAACAAACATGTCAAAGACAAAAGCTTGAAGAAAGGGGATTTAGTGTTGAAAGAGATCCGAGCCCTAATTTTCGATTCGCGAGGAAAATTCAAACCAAGTTGGGGTGGACCGTATGTTATCAAGGAAATATTGCCAGCAGGAGCTGTTCAACTTATGGATTTGGATGGGATCGAGTTCGCTTGTCCCACTAATTTGGATCAATTAAAGAAGTATTATGTATGAGGCCTGCTAGGTTGAAAACCTGTAAGGGCGGCCTAGGCAAAAGTTAAGGCATTTGAACTACGAGGACCTGATTCCCCAAAAGAAAAAAAAAAAAGAAAAAAAAAAGAAGAAAAAAGAAAAAAAAAAAAAAAGAGAAAAGAAAAAGAAAAAGAAAATGGGGATACGTAGGCAGCCCATAAAGTTACATTGGGTGCGGTCCAAACAACACAATCACAAAGAATCTCAAAAGTAGATTATTATTGGCAATTCATTTGAAACTAATTGTTTGACATAACAATTTATTGGTGTTAAGTAAAAGAACTATTGACATGCTATAGATATTCTATTCCTTGAGTATTTAAGTCCTTTTGAGTCTCTTCAGAGTCGACTTGTTTGTCTTCTTTCTTTCTCTCTCAGGTCTTCTTTTCTTTCGTAAGTTGTGGTCGTGGGATGCCTCTACTGCCTCAAGAATGTCTTCTCTGCAAAGCCCAAGTCTCGTGTCCTTGATAAGGTCATAAATTCTTTCTCGACGAGAAGTCTCCCTTTCGCCCAAATCGTCCTTTAACCATTGCTTATATTCTTTACTCATTTCGAAAGGTCCTTCAGTGTTGGCGATTTGAGTCAATTTCAGGTCTACAGGCCAGCTAGTCCTCGCCCACTTGATTATGGTAAGACCGACAGGTTCTACAGAGCAACAAGGTCCTATTAAGGATGGTATGGTTTGCATGGCACCCATCTGGCGAAGAATTCTCGAAGTCCAATAGAAGGAAGTCGATCTCAGTCCTATGAGTTTGACGAAAGCACACCCCGAGGTTTGAAAAAGTACCTGCTCTTTACACCCCCATGTGAAAACGTACCATTTGATGTTTCGCCATGACAGCATTTAGAAGTAACCCAACTAATCTCTTAAAGAGAATGGCCCAGGGAGTTCAACTCGGCGCAGACAAAAGTGCTGGGGCTTGTATGGATTGATAGTGGTAGGAGATAGAAAATTCAAGCACTCGAGCAACCACATTTGTAATAAAAAGGGGCTACCTCCTAAAGGCGCTTTAGGGTTGCCATGAACCTTATCTAAGCCATTCAAGGTTTCAACTAGTACCAAGGGAATGATGTTATGTCGCTTAAGAAGAGGGGCAATCAACTCACATATTTGAACAGGGGCTTGAAGAGTGCCAGTAGAGATGAGAAAGCGACCAATTAAACAGAAAGCGAGAGCATGTTGAATTTGAGGGGTGAAAGTCAGAGTACCTTCGCTATCATGAGCTAAGAATGAGGTTGCTAACTTCATTAAGTCTACCATATGGTCCTTTACAAAGATCATTACATCCCTCTGAGGAATGCCAAGAAAATCTGAGAAGGAAGCAAGGTAATCCGAGCGAGGTGTAGAAATAATGAATGGCCCTACGGGGGAAACTCCAAATAAAGCACTGAATTCCTCCATGGTTGGGCATAATTCTTTATAATTGAATCGAAAGACATGGATTTGAGGATCCCAGAAATATGTAGCAGCAGTGAGAAGGGTCGTCTCGAGCTTCACGTGCCTTATAGAGAGCAATGGTTCCAAGCCGAAGCGCCTAAACTCAGTTTTGTCTTTGGCAGCCATGACTGCCAAAAACCCTCTTAAGAACCCATCCAAGGCTTCCATAATTATTGTCAATTAAAATAGGTGAGTTAGAAGACTCCCCTTATGAGTTTTTATAGGGGAAGGGTCACAAATTCGAGTCCTAAAAGGAGTAGAATCGTCAAAATAGCAAAATTCCTGAAAAATTGCGAAAAAGCGCATCGACCTCGGGTAACCGTCTGGGGCTGGACGGTCAGCTGTCTAGGCCCAGACGGCTAACCGTCCGGGGCCAGACGGTCACCCAAGGCCTCCGCCTTGTTTTGCCTTGTTTCGCTCGGTTTTGCCTATTTTCGCGTTCAGATGGCCTTTTTAGGCCATTTTTACTCCTATGAGCTCACATTGACTCAAATTTTCATAAGAAGGGCATCACAACATCATCATGATAGATTCAAACAAGCACAACAAGTATCCATAATAAGGGTTAAGAAAGTTGGTTTTAGATGGCAAGTACAAAACACAAGCAGGAAATGCAAAGAGATAGCCATTGTCTCATTGTTTCTACAAGCTCAACAAGAAAGTAAATGAACTCAGTGGCTCCCAGAGCTTCTTTTGCGGCTTAGCCCAGCTCCGTCACGACCCCCACGAGGTGCTCTAGGAGGGCGCATTGTTGGTGGCGACTACATAGACAAATTCCAGTATGAGAATAGGGTTGGTTGAAAACCATAAATGGGAACATTAAATAGGTTGAACACTTACCATGACATCCAGACGAGCTTCCGTCATGGATTTGGCTAAGCTCATCCTCTCAAGGTCTCGCCTCAAGCCCTCACTAAGGTCAAAGTGTTGGGAATCGAACAAGAGGGAAAAATACAAGTGCGGAATATAAAAATTTTTCCTACGATTCCCAATCCCATGAATCTAACTATGCATAACACAAAATCAAACCCTAACTACGAAGAGGGTTGGAACACTTACAGAATTTTTGTCTTCTCCGTTTCGCTCCAAGCTTCGACTCCGGACAGCGGTGAATGAGCAGCCCAAGTGTGCTGCCTCCAACGGTATCCACACCTAGCTAGAGCTTTAAGTCCTTTCCTCCTTTTCCTTGTTGTTGCTAGTGTAGGAGAAGAGAGGAGAGAGAAAGAGGGAGGCTGGAAATTCTGGCCAGCCCTTGGTGTCTTCAAAAAAAGTTATGATGTCACACATCATAGTGTGACTTAAATAGTCCACACTAAAGGGGCCGGCCCTAGGGGGGAAACCCTTTTAGGGTTTTGTGCAATTTCCCTAAATTTCACAATAACCCCTATTGTTTATATCAAATACAAACATGGCCTCAAAGAACTATTCTTTATGCACTCATACCCTTTCTCTCATAGACTTAAAAGCTCATCTTGCATGATCAGTGTGTGACCCATTGGGTTCACATCATCAAGTAGTAGGAATAGCACGAGGTGTGCATAATGGAACTCTTTCCATTTAGGGTCTAATTGGAACTCCTTCCAATTCCCTAATTGATTATAACTCACTTATATCAATTAGGGCTTCTACTAACCATGAGTAACACCTAGCATATGGCTCATGGTGTGGTCCTTAATGAGGTAAATAGTCATTTACAAAGAACCTTTCTGTTACAGTTCATAGGTTACAATTGCATCCTTCCTTCAACACAATGTCTCCAATTGAACTAATAGGACATGGAAGTCTGTCAAGTCCCTAGTTCAATTACTTTATACTCATTCATAGATATCAACTCATTGATGAACTCATGAAACTCTTTTCATATTCATCCTACCGTGGCCATGGATTTAATGAGTTATATTATGAATGCTATATGAGACATTCTCTCTCTTTTTCCTGAGAGTGATGGATCCCTTGTTGATCACTCACATGCCTTCATACACATAGCAATAGGGCCAATGAACACCTTTGCACACCCCTGAATAGGATCTGCACTTAGTGTTATCAAACTTCTAAAGCTACATGCATAAGGCAACTATGGTGTCTCAGGTCTAAGGATTACTTGTACCACTATAACAATGAGAAACTGATTGACAGGCAGGATAAAACTCCATTCAGTTTATCTCATATCTTTGGTCACATTCAGTGTACCTATTCTCGTAATAGGCACCCACTTGTTGGTTGTAGTGTCTCCACACAAATAGCTTGAGACTAGCTATCCTCCTATAGAGTCAACCTAGCAAGTGCTAGTCCTATGGTTCATTACTGTCCATCATAGTGAACCTTCAACTAGGAATGCTTTAGGAATTTAGTACAAAGATATATCTATAGTCTCAAAATTACAACTCTTTGTAATTCCATATTCTCAACTCTAACTCCATGGACATATTATGTAAATATAAATGATGCATATAAACATAATAGAATAAGCCCTTTTATTAAATCAATAATAAATGTGACATACATAAATGAAATCAAATGATTATTCCTAATTCCTAAACAATCATCTCTATGATTGGCTCTAGGGCATAATCCTAACAATCTCCCACTTGCACTAAAGCCAATCGACCATGTATCGCATACCTATCTTCTCAAGATGTTGGTCTTAGACATAACCAATTATGTTTTAAAGCTTTAGTCAGTAGGTCTACAAAAACTTATGTAGATAATATCTTCTGTAATGTATCTATTACCTCTTCCAATGATTCCTCTAATCACTTGGAATTGTCGCTTTATGTGTTTGGACTTTTGATGAGACTGTGATTCCTATACTTGAGCTATAGACCCATTGTTGTCACAAAACAAGGTGTGGGCAACTCAATGGAAGGAACAACTCCAAGTTCTAAATGAACTTATAGATCCAAACAGTCTCCTAGACAATGCGACAATTAATTCACCCTTAATAATGAAATCCACTGTATCTTTCATACAGTTCTTCCATTAAGTATTTCACCAACTAAAGTGAATATAAAATATACCCCATATGGATTATATCCAAATCCATATACCCATCTACTATGAGTTTACAATTTCCATATACAATCCAATATTCCAAATTTGAATTGATTGATAACTATTTGTAACAATTACAACATAATAGATATCAGGTTCAATACATAGTGTAGAATAAGGCTTCTTAACACTTTAAGAACCTTACTTGTGTTATCCTAGGGCACATGCCCTTGAATAATGAATTCTTATCTGAAGTAAATCTGACCTCCCTTAAAATTCTCCATGTTGAACTCCTTCAACATTTCAACTATGTTTAATGACTTGGAGATACTTAGCAATTTATATGACCTATCTCTATAGATTTTGTTGGATGCTTCTACCAAATCTTTCATGAAGAAGTTTTTCTCAAAAACTAAAACTTCACATTAGATAACATTTATATATCATTCATAATGATTAGGATGTCATCTTATTGATAGGATAAAGAAAAACGATCGCACTCCCACTAACCTTTTATACACTCATGGTCCATCTATACAATGACAGAAATCAAACAATTTGATTACTTCAACTTTATAGATGTTCTAATTATGAGAACCTTGTAGTCTATTAATAGACTTCTATAACTTACACACTTTTATGGTTTTTCACCATTTGATATAACATCTTTATATCCTTTTTGACATATCTCATATTCAAAATGCGTGTTTATAGATAACAAGATCCAAATGGATTTTAGCATAACTATTATCAAACAAGTTTCTTTATAGACAACTTTTTGCCTATGTTGAAAACATTCTTAAATAGCCAAGACTTTTAGGTCTCTACCTATCCATATTGGATTAAATGACTCTTAGTCATTTCTCGAGTTGATGTGAAACATCGTCTAGTCATAATCAATAGGATTATTTTGGTGATCTTTATCACCAAAGAACAATTCTTTCACATTCTAATAGAGATACAATATCTCTCTTATGTTAAGAAATATCCAATTTGATCTATGAAAAGATTGTAGTGTAGTTAAGGGTTTTGTCTCAACAAAGACAAGGGTTGGATCTTTGTTCGTTTGTGGCTTTACAGACAATTCTATAAATTCTATCTACTTTTGCATCTTTCTTGAATGAACTCTTTCTCAAGAAAATCTAGCAAACATCCTAATGGACAACTTTTGTTCATTAGAGTAATAGAAATACTATCCCAACCACTTTTGGGATATACCACAATTCAACACTTACTTGACGTTATTTCCAGATTGTCTACATTATGTTTCCAGACAAACGTAGCACAAGCCCAAGCCTTAACTTCTTTAAGTTGGGTTTCTTCCCATATCATATCTGATATAATTGGGACAAAACTGGAGTGAACCCTAAATTATCAATATGTAGCAATTTTAAGGTATATCCTAGATAGATACATTAGTAAAACTCATCATGGATCAAACCATATCTTAATAGGGTTCAATTCGTTCTCTTAGATTCACCATTGAGCTATGGTACTCTAAGATGAGTCTACTGTAATTGAATGCATGCTCTACATGACTATATACATCATAATGTATTAATCAAATTATAAATGTAACTCTTTCACTTCACCAAGTAAAAGATGGGTTTGGTCATCTCATAACCAAGTCATAATCGTTACATTTAAATGAGAGTCTCTACATCTCTTGTATTCTCAGAATACGTTGCATTCGCTCTAATTAGTCATTTAAATTCAGAAATCAAATTTCTAGAATGTCTTAAATGACCTAGTTAAGAAATAAGTTCCCAAAATTAATCTAGCAACTCTTGCTCTATTAAAATTTTTAAAGGTAACTTATTATCTACTTAACTTTCTGCTTCGATTTAGATTTCATTTTTATCCATAATGATTGCGTCTTTAATCATATGGTACCTCCTACTATTTTATCAAATTCCATACACCCTCTAATGGAATTCGGGAATCTCATTCCTAATGGGGATTAGGGTCCCACTATGACCTAGAAGCCTCACATTATAGTTTCTTGACTTCTAACCCACAATGAGAAGACAACTCTTTGTCTATTGCTTCATAAGCAAGTTCCAACCATTTTGCCTCTAGGGTACATACTCCTCACATTATAGTTTCTTGGAATACTTCCCTAATTAAGTTAAGCCCATCATTCACACAGGTATGTTTCGCCAAATATATACCTCACATTATAGTTTCTTGGTATATACCTTTAGGCACCCCATGATATCTCATATGTGATAGTTTCAAGTAATGTCTTTAACACGGGTAGCTCCTACATGTCTGCAGCCAGGTACCCACATTAAGGGACGTTAGATGATCCTATAATGATGGAAGGCAATGAAGAATTCATTCCCCAATGATTTCTCCATTTTCAACTTAATATTAAATAAGAGGGGTTTTAAAGGGTCTCATCAAATTAACATGCATCCTATGTATCAAAATTTAAACATATAAATTATGCTATTTATAATCATACATCTTATGCTATTATAAATCATACTTCGCATGCTATTATATATCAACATATATAAAGTACCATATTTTGATATTAGTCCCTAAGTGAGTAGGTAACATATACCAAACTATGGTATTGGAGCTAATACAATTATCTCATAAATAAAAGCTCCCACTATGATGATTATGGACTTTAAGAGGATTCAATCCAAGCCAATAGATTGAATCCAAGGTCTAAGGTGGGTGTAGGTGATCGTAAAATAAACCATTCATAACATGCATGCTTTCTTGAAAAACTTCTCTAAGCTTTCAAGTCCTTCAATCTACTCCCTTGGCTTGATGGTCTCCACCATTGGCTTGTTGGTCTCCACCATTGGCTTATTGGGCTCCATCATACTCCTTTGGGTCCACCATGCTCCTTAGTGCGCTCTCGATTACATAACATTTACATAATATATAGAAAGGGATACATAAGGGGAATGTGGGGTACATAAGAGAATGATAGAAAGAGAGGGAAGGTGGCATGCAAGCCCTAAATAATAAATTACATCACCATAATAAAATTACAACTCTTGAAAAATTATTACAACCCATTCATAAGACGGCCAATCACAATTGGTTTAAGGGGTATAGTCCATAATCATCATCTAAACACATACATACAATCTCATTGCATAATGTAAAGAAAAACTGTAAGCATTAAAACATATGGGCATTATGGTAATTCTCTAGAATGATTTACATTAATCTCATTAATGCATCCTAATCTTATTAGGTTTTAACAAAATATCCAGAATTAAATAAAGTCTTAACATTTAAGACATTTAGTTTCAATTAATGAAATTAATAGAAACATATAAAGTTTCCTAAAATAACTCTAATATCCAATATTAGGGTTTCCTATTTAAACAAAACAATTTCATTTAATTAAGAATTTCCAGATTTTAATTTAATCCCTAATTGTATTTTAAACCATTTAACACATTATAAAATTAATCAATATTAATTAAATAATTAACATGGGAATTAAATAAAATCAATTAAATGACGAATTAGTGTATTAGGGTTTCCTAAAACCCTAAACCCTAAATGCATAACCCTAAACCCTAAATGCAAGCCCTAATAATTAAATGCCTTATGATTGGTCATTTAATAACCAATCATTAAAACCCTAGGTTCATACGGTATTTAATAAAAGGGATTAGGGTTTAATTAATGCCAAATAGGGTATTTATTACCCCTAATTAATTACACTAATTAGGGTTATCAAAACCCTAACCCTAGACATCATTAATGGTATTAATTATGCCCTAACAATTAATAACCATGATTGGTCATTTAATGACCAATTATTAACTCTTAATTAAGGTAATTAATATTCCAATTAGGGTTTTAATTAATGCCATAATGAAATTAGGGTTTCATCATTAACTCAAAATTAGGGTTTCATCCTTAACTCTATGCAGCCGTCACTACCAGGGGGCTGCCTGAGCTTGGCTAGGCTGCCATGGCCACCAAAGACTGTGGGAGGCCATGGCCAGTCATGGGAGAACATCCTAGGGGTGTGGGACAAGCCTCTGGACACGTGAGAAGTGGTGGAAGTGGCTGCCATCATCAAGAACAATCAGGGTTTCCAAAACCCATTGCTGGAGCCATTGTTGCAGACCTTGAAGGTCACAATAGCTTCTAAATCCTTATCAATTCGACTCCTACATTGAAACCAGCTTTTGTATCATGACCCTACATGAAATACTAAGCTAATAGAAGAGGTTTGGATGATCAAATTGTTAGGATTATGCCCTAGAGCCAATCATAGAGATGATTGTTTAGGGATTAGGAACAATCATTTGATTTCATTTATGTATGTCACATTTATTATTGATTTAATAAAAGGGCTTATTCTATTATGTTTATATGCATCATTTATATTTACATAATATGTCCATGGAGTTAGAGTTGAGAATATGGAATTACAAAGAGTTGTAATTTTGAGACTATAGATATATCTCTGTACTAAACTCCTAAAGCATTCCTAGTTGAAGGTTCACTATGATGGACAGTAATGAACCATAGGACTAGCACTTATTAGGTTGACTCTATATGAGGATAGCTAGTCTCAAGCTATTTGTGTGGAGACACTACAACCAACAAGTGGGTGCCTATTGCGAGAAGAGGTACACTGAATGTGACCAAAGATATGAGATAAACTGAATGGAGTTTTTCCTGCCTGTCAATCAGTTTCTCATTGTTATAGTGGTACAAGTAATCCTTAGACCTGAGACACCATAGTTGCCTTATGCATGTAGCTTTAGAAGTTTGATAACACTAAGTGCAGATCCTATTCAAGGGTCTGCAAAGGTGTTCATTGGCCCTACTGCTATGTGTATGAAGGCATGTGAGTGATCAACAAGGGATCCATCACTCTCAGGAAAAAGAGAGAGAATGTCTCATATAGCATTCATAATATAACTCATTAAATCCATGGCCATGGTAGGATGAATATGAAAAGAGTTTCATGAGTTCATCAATGAGTTGATATCTATGAATGAGTATAAAGTAATTGAACTAGGGACTTGACAGACTTCCATGTCCTATTAGTTCAATTGGAGACATTGTGTTGAAGGAAGGATGCAATTGTAACCTATAGACTATAACAGAAGGGTTCTTTGTAAATGACTATTCACCTCATTAAGGACCACACCATGAGCCATATGCTAGGTGTTACTCATGGTTAGTAGAAGCCCTAATTGATATAAGTGAGTTATAATCAATTAGGGAATTGGAAGGAGTTCTAGTTAGACCCTAAATGGAAAGAGTTCCATTGTGCACACCTCGTGCTATTCCTACTACTTGATGATGTGAACCCAATGGGTCACACACTGATCATGCAAGATGAGCTTTTAAGTCTATGAGAGAAAGGGTATGAGTGCATAAAGAATAGTTCTTTGAGGCCATGTTTGTATTTGATATAAACAATAGGGGTTATTGTGCAATTTAGGGAAATTGCACAAAACCCTAAAAGGGTTTCCCCCCTAGGGCCGGCCCCTTTAGTGTGGACTATTTAAGTCACACTATGATGTGTGACATCAATACTTTGGAGGCTTCCCAAGGGCTGGCCAGAATTTCCAGCCTCCCTCTCTCTCTCTCCTCTCTTCTCCTACACTAGCAACAACAAGGAAAAAGAGGAAAGGACTTGAAGCTCTAGCTAGGTGTGGATATCGTTGGAGGTAGCACACTTGGGCTGCTCATTCACCGCTGTCCGGAATCAAAGCTTGGAGCAAAAAGGAGAAGACAAAAATTCTGTAAGTGTTCTAACCCTCTTTGTAGTTAGGGTTTGATTTTGTGTTATGCATAGTTAGATTCATGGGCTGTGGAATCGTAGGAAAAATTTTTTATATTCCGCACTTCATTTTTTCCCTCTTGTTCGATTCCCAACAGTGGTATCAGAGCCATGATTATGCATAATACAAAATTCATATGGGCTGGTAATTATGGTGTAGTTGAATGATTCAAAAATCTGGAAAATTTTTTCTGCATAATTGGTTTTCCTCCATGGCTGAACCTAGGGTTTGGAACCCTAGGTCAATTCTCTTCTACTCCTCTTCTAATTGATGGTTAAGTGTATCCATGGATGCAATAGGTTGCATAGGGTTTGAGTTTGGAGAAGAAGAATAAGGAAACTAGGGTTTTATAAAACTGTTATGAACAGTTTTCATGGTTGCCATGAAAAACCGTCATCTTGTTTTGCCTGCCGAATTCAGAGTTCTTCTGCAAAATTTTCGAGCCATATATGGTTAGAAAGCTCTTTGAATAAGCTTTCCAACCCAACAAACGGTGCGTCAATTCGAGTTCTGTAGTGAAAGTTATGAATTTTTTACTACAGGCTGTCTGGAAAGACAGTTTTGCTCGGGAATGATGCAATAGCCACAACTTTGAGTTATTGATGGAGATCAAAGGCATGGCAATGGTTGCCACCACTTGGGTTATGTTCTAGACATGGTAGGGAAAGGTTCCCAAGCATTTAGATGCATCATAATTGGATTAAGATGCTAGAACAGAAGGAAGAAGGAGAAGAACACCATGGAGGCTGAATCTGGGTTTTAGAACCCTAAGGTTCTTGCAATTAATTCTAATTAAAGCTGCTGTATTTATGATGGAAGATCATTGTAGGATCATTATATATCATGTGTATATGATTTTCTTTAAGTTTCAAAAAGGTTTTGATGGAAAAAGATTCAAAAAGTTTGAAAATTTTTCATGAACAGCATAGCAGATTTTCTCTGCAGAAACGTCATCAATGGAGTTTTGATTAGAACTTGAGTTAGGGAACTCCAAATTGCATGAAACCAATTGCATTAGTTTCCTAATACATGTAGGATACTGGGAAAATTCGTTTGGTAGCCTAATTCATTCATCTTGCTGGGTTTTAAATCAATTTCTGACCATGGACAGTATGCTGTCAAATTCTGGGCAGCCTACTGTTGTTTTAATTGTTTAGAACAATTGGTGATGATTTGATCATCCAAACCTCTTCTATGAGCTTAGTATTTCATGTAGGGACATGATACAAAAGCTGGTTTCAATGGAGGAGTCGAATTGATAAGGTTTTAGAAGCTATTGTGACCTTCAAGGTCTGCAACAATGGCTCCAGCAATGGGTTTTGGAAACCCTGATTGTTCTTGATGATGGCAGCCACTTCTACCACTTCTCACGTGTCCAGAGGCTTGTCCCACACCCCTAGGATGTTCTCCCATGACTGGCCATGGCCTCCCACAGTCATTGGTGGCCATGGCAGCCTAGCCAAGCTCAGGCAGCCCCCTGGCAGTGACAGCTGCATAGAGTTAAGGATGAAACCCTAATTTTGAGTTAATGATGTAACCCTAATTTCATTATGGCATTAATTAAAACCCTAATTGGAATATTAATTACCTTAATTAAGAGTTAATGATTGGTCATTAAATGACCAATCATGGTTATTAATTGTTAGGGCATAATTAATACCATTAATGATGTCTAGGGTTAGGGTTTTTGATAACCCTAATTAGTGTAATTAATTAAGGGTAATAAATACCCTATTTGGCATTAATTAAACCCTAATCCCTTTTATTAAATACCGTATGAACCTAGGGTTTTAATGATTGGTTATTAAATGACCAATCATAAGGCATTTAATGATTAGGGCTTGCATTTAGGGTTTAGGGTTATGCATTTAGGGTTTAGGGTTTTAGGAAACCCTAATACACTAATTCATCATTTTAATGATTTCATTTAATTCCAATATTAATTATTTAATTAATATTGATTATTTTTATAATGTTTTAAATGGTTTAAAACACAATTAGGGATTAAATTAAAATCTGGAAATTCTTAATTAAATGAAATTGTTTTGTTTAATTAAGGAAACCCTAATATTGGATATTAGAGTTATTTTAGGAAACTTTATATGTTTCTATTAATTTCATTAATTGAAACTAAATGTCTTAAATGTTAAGACTTTATTTAATTCTGGATATTTTGTTAAAACCTAATAAGATTAGGATGCATTAATGAGATTAATGTAAATCATTCAAGAGAATTACCATAATGCCCATTATCACACCCCATTTTTGTCACCTTAGCTAGGACATATCATTTCATGTAGGATTTTGAGTCCTTTTTGAGTCTAGTCTTTTGCATTGAGTTTCTATGGCATTGAATATCATGTGTATGAATTTTGAAGTGATTTGGAGTTCATTTCGATAGTCAATAAGAACTTTTGCGACTTTAAGGCATAATCGTCTTTTAAGCCGTATATTTTCCATTTGACCTTGGAATGAATCCCGAGTCATTCCCATGAGTTCATATGAGTATATAGAGTCTATATATAGGTTCAATTTCATGAATTAATGGTTTAAGATCAATTCGGCTCGTAATGGTTCGGGTTAGCTAAAAGACCCTTTCTTGGTTTGCTCAAATTGACTCATAAGACCCAATCAATTTTCTCTCATTTAACTTCAATTGGGCTTTATTTATGTCCTAAACATGTTTATAAAGATCGATTTTCAATTAGGAAAGCATTCAGTTCGACCTCGTGTACAAACCCAGCTTAGCGACGATGAAGCACCATGGTTAACCACCTTTGTAAAACCTAACCATGCACCCATGGTTGAGGATTTTTGTCCTAAAATGCCTAAAAATGTGTTCCCCTTCGAAACACGGTCGTTTTGGCTTTTATTTCATCAAAATCGGACTTAATTTGAAGATTTTAGGACTTCTACAGCAAGTGGGAGTCAAAAGCGGAGAAAAAATAGAGGACCCTCGGGTAACCGTCCGGGGCTGGACGGTCAGCCGTCCAAGCCCAGACGGCTAACCGTCCAGGCCTAGTTGGTCACCCGAGAGAGTCCGTCCTCAACTCGAACTCTGACTCTTCTTTCCCTCTTTTGACGGTTTCCTTCGCCAAAACAACTTGTCTGAGCTTAGGAGTGTGTAGGTTTGAGTTGTTTGAGCACCAAGAGAGTCTCTAATAGCCCTAGGATCATTATTTAATGAATTAATCCTAGCCATTGGTTTAGGGGGTCAGTTCTCTATATAAAGGGCATGATATTCAGCACATAGGGGAGGTTAATTGCACTTTACACTTAGAGAGGGAGGGAGCTACAAGTTTGGAGAGCTAGAAGGACTTCAAGAGGAGGCTCTTCAACCCCAAGCAAGCAAGGAAACAAGAGGATTGAAGACAAGGAAGAGTCTACAAGAGGTAAGCCTACCCCTTTTATGCTGAACATGAATTTCTGCTTCTCCTTCTTCTCTTTCTTCTTCTTCTTCTAGGATAGTTGTGGTGCATGCAATTGCTCTTCTTATGGATTGAATTCAATGTCTATGTGATGTTATATGAATGATTTTAGGATAGTTTATGGCTTTATATGCTTGATAATCCCTGGTTTGCTAGGGATTTGAAAGTATTACTCTTTTTATCCTCTTAAATCATGCATAGTTCATATGTTTAGGTTGCTGTGATTATTATCATGAATTGATGCTCCTGTTAGTTAGTATATGTGATATGAATGATATTCATGATAGTTTGAGCATGTCTTAGAGTCATTTCATAGGTCCTAATGCATAGTTGTGAGATTAGGGTTTCGATAACCCTGAAATCACATGAGTCTCATGCAGCATACTGTCACACCCCATTTTTGCACCACCTTACTAGGGCTCATCATTTCATGCATGTTTTTATTTTGTTTTTGAGTCTAGTCACTTGCATTAGGTTTCTAGAGTCACAAGGACAATGGATATGAATTTTGGTTCAATTCGGAGTTGATCTTGAGGGATAATAAGAGCTTTTGTGACTTGAGGGGCATAATTGTCTTTTAAGTCCCAAACTTTTCATTTGACCTTGGAATGATCTCCAAATTGTCAATTGGAGTTCATACGGATGCATAGGAGGTATTTCTAGGTTCAATTTGATAATACAATGGCTCGGGATTAAAATGGCTCGATGTAGTTCAAGATTGGTTAATTGACCCTTCTTTGGGTTTACTCTAATTGACTCACAATTACCAACCAAATCTTTTCAAATTGACTTTCATTAGTCATCATTTTACTCCCAAAAGTGTTTTATGAAGTTCAATTTTGATGTGGAAAGTGTTTGGTTTGAC
The DNA here is from genome assembly GCA_039720395.1 of Liquidambar formosana. Taxonomy (NCBI): domain Eukaryota; kingdom Viridiplantae; phylum Streptophyta; class Magnoliopsida; order Saxifragales; family Altingiaceae; genus Liquidambar; species Liquidambar formosana. The sequence continues at coordinate 7,724,669 of CM077831.1, forward strand.
CCTATGTGCATACCTATGCTTAGCAAAGGTAGAGTATAGTGGTTAACCGCCTTGTTCAAACCTAACCATGCCCCCATGGTTAGTGGTTTTCACCCTAAAATGTTCAAAAACATATTCCTCATCGAAACACGGTCGTTTTGGCTTTTGTTTCATCAAAATCGGAGTTAATTTGCCCCTTGAAACACTTCTAGAAGGGAAGGGAGACAAAATAGGAGAAAAATCAGAAGTGGGCTCGGGTGACCACCCAAGCCTGGGCAGCTAGCCGCCTGGGCCCAGGTGGCTAGCTGCCCAGGCCCTGGTGGTCACCCGAGACCACTTTCCTATTTACACCATGTTTCCTTGCTGAAGCGGATTCCTCCTTATTTTGACGTACTTGGGCTCTTTTGGACGAGTTTCCTTCTAATTTTTGGTAACTTCTGAGTTACTTAAGCCCCAAGGGGGTCTCTAATAGCCCTTGGATTAATTTTTAGGGTTTTAATCCCAGCCATTGGTTAATCCTAATTGAAGTCTATAAATACCCCCTATGCTTCAGCACAAGGGGAGCCACTTGATGCCTAAAAACCTTAGTGTTAGGGAGAGAATAAGAGAGAGAGACTTGAAGGAGAGCTGGAGTTCTTGCTGTAGCCTTGGAGAACATTGATTCAAGTCATCCATAAGAGCAAGAGGGAGTTCATACAGCAGCAAGGAAGGCCCTTCCTAAGGTATTCTCCTTCTCTATTCAAGCTTAAACTAGGTTTTCATATGGGTTAGGCTTATTGCATGTTAAAGGTAACTTTATTATCATGTATTATCACTCTAGCTAGTTAATATACATGGAATATCTACTGTTTATCTACTGTTTAGCATGCTTTAGGGCTGTCCTTTAGGTTTTTTAAGCATAGTTATGATTCTTGTGCTCCTGTTTGTCCTTGTGCTAGGATTAGTGTCATTGCATGTTAGAGTTAGGATTTTCATCATGTTATATTGCTTTAGTTAGTTAATATGCATGATTTAATTTCTGTTTAGTTTGGTTTTTGCATGATTAAAGCATGTTTTGTAGGTCTTTAAGCATATTTTTGAGTTTAGGGCTTTAGAGTCATTGTTTTGTGTTTGTTTTCATATAGCATGATAAAGTACACTTTTTTATTGGTTTTTCTTCGTGTTTGCTGTATATGACTTACATATAGAGTAAATATGATGTTTTTGCATGCATGTTAGTATATTTTAGGGTTTTTATGCATGATATGGTTCTAGGAATATGTTAGGACTTATTATTGTTCGCTGTTTTGCTGTTAGCATGCTTAGTGGATGATTTTTAGGCCATGATACTATTCTGTCCAGATTTGCATATTATTGTTTTTGCATGGTTTTGAGCACTTGTAAGGGTGCAAATAGGTGTGGTAATTGCCCTATGGCAAATAGGGCTGCTCATGTCTGAAATGGCTAATGCTTGGAGTAATTGCGCTCAGGTAAGTGGGTGTGAAGGTGCCCCAATTCACCTCTCTTCCTTATCCTTTCTTTTCTCCCTATCTAGGGTTAATTTTTAATATGATCCTATGGTTTAATTAGAGGTTTCCTTCACCAACAAAATTCTGGTTTTTATTAAAGTTTCCATTTTGTGGAGTTCTTTCTAAAATCAAACTTTCTATCAATTCTCTTTTTGATCAAATAAGGAAACCTAGGGTTTTAACCATAGGTTTGTATTAAGTCTTAACCCTAGTTCTAATCGAACTACAGTGGACTTTGATCCATGTATTTCGTTGCATGGTACGTAGGCGCTCTTCGTGAGGCTCAAGTCCGTTCTAGGATCCAAGCATCCTAGGCTTCTTTTTGTTTTGTTTGTTTTTTCTTTATTTTCTGTTTTTATTTGCTTATTATGCATTGATGGATGAATGAAATATATGATATGCATGCTATCTTGTGATGATATACTTGCTGATTTTTATATGGAAAAGATCTTGATTTAGCCCAAATGAACTGAGAGACCGAAAGGGTGACATGGGTGCCTATAGGCTTTGCCTAGAACCTTCCCATGTCATAACTTAGCCTCCGAATCCTCGATTTCTTTGGTTTCCAAAAGATTGGTTTTTGCCTTTCCTTTTTTATGGAGTCATTCAAAATTGTTTTCTTAAAACAAAATGGTTTTTAGGGTTTTCCTTGTTTCCTTTAAAAAATAAGGTGGCGACTCCTTTCCTTTTTCTCCTTCAAACCCTCCAACTAATCTCTCCTTTCGCCAATCCCTCGTGGGCCCAATTTCCGGGGTTCACAGTTTGGCGACTCCACTGGGGATGTGTGGGCTAGACTCTATAAAGTTTAATTGGGCTAGGTTAATTTCTTATGTTTAATTAAAATCAATCACATTGCATCCGCTTGATTGTGTGCTTTCATTTATTGCATTGTGTGCGCAAATTCTTGCATGCTAGGATCGATGTCCCTCGATGTATCCTTGCCAACGATCGGCCTAGTCTCAGCCTTGGTTTTCCTGATTCCATGTGTTGGGGCGAAAGCTATCAACCTCTCTTGCCTAGTACCCTTGGGCTTGCCCTTGGGTATATTAAATGAGTTAATCACGTACTGCTGGACCCACGCGGCGTTCCTGATGCCACATGTGGTTAGGTATAAGGATTGCTCAAGCAAGTGAAGGACCTCAGCCTACCCTTATCATTAGTCCATATAGACAGACTTGTAGGACACTGTGGTCTCACCTTTATGCACCCACAATTGTTTGTAATGATGATATACCGTGTTTGTGGTGTGAGGCTTTATATCTTATGCCCTTAACATAGACCTTTAAACCCTAGCCTTCGTTAAGGCCATGGGTTGGAAGGAATAAATTAAGGAAGTAGGATATAAAGCTATGTTTGTGATGTGATAGTCGTAGGGGATTAATTAAACCTAATTGAAGGACTCTATATCCTATTCTTTTAAAACATACCCTTAATCCATGACCCTTGTAAAGGTGATTGGATAAAAGGAATGAATTAATTGAACATCGTGTAGAGACCGAGTTCATTAAGGAAAATATGGAGGTTTAGGACAAGTCCTTAGGCTAAAGGTTAAAACTTTTCTATCCATAGACGTGCTGGCTTGGATCCGCAATCCGCAAGGGCGTCTAGTGAGTGTTGAATCTACCCATCAGACAGACATGGCCGACGAAAGAACTAGTGAGGGGCACTTCGACCTTGAGGCTTGCTTAAAAGCCATCATGGCCAAGCTTGACCATACCGCCGAGACATCCGATACCGCATTGAAAATGGCTCAAGAAAACCAACAGAAGATGGCGGATCTTGAACAAAATGGCTCTAAGGCCCATTCCTCGGGTATACCTCATGGGGCTGGCACCGAAGAGGGACCTCAATCCAATGAGAACACCAAGACAAGGGGGGAAAGTAGCTCGAAACCTGTGGTCACCAACCTAGAGGGGGAAACCAAGGGGAAAGGTTCTAGCAATGATTCCGTGTTAGCTAGCAAGGTAGAAGCTTTGGAGAGAACTATAAAAGGGATTCGTAGGGCTGATGACATGGTCGATGTGCGGACTCTATCTCTGTTCCCAACGGCTCGTATTCCATTACAATTTAAAATGCCGGAGTTAGAAAAGTTCGATGGGACGGGTTGCTCTAAAACTCACTTGAAGATGTATGTATGCACCCTCGAGGGGCTACTGACGAGCTTTTAGCTCAAATGTTCCATGAAACCTTGGCCACTTCTGCTTTGAAATGGTTCTTGTCCTTGGATGAGAATAGAACCCGTACTTGGGAAGACATATGCAATGAGTTCTCAGAGCACTACAAGTACAACACAGAAGTGGATGTCACTCGAAGGGACCTGGAACTACCAAGCAAGGGGCTCATGAAACCTTCTCCGCTTACATTACAAGGTGGAGACAAAAGGCGTCGAGAATGACGGATAGGCCAAATGAGGAGGACCAAATTCAGCTGGTGGTTAAGAACTTGCTGCCCGTGTATCACAAGCACTTATTTGCCCATTATTTCCCAAATTTCAAAGCTCTCATTGGGGCTGGCACGCAGGTTGAAGATGCTATCAACGATGGGACAATCAAAACTGAGGAAGTGAGGAGTCGCAAGACAAACTTTACTGGAAAGAACAATGCCGAGGTTAACACCATAACTCAACCAATCCAACCCTTTTCTCTCAATGATGTCAACCCACCTCGCCAATTCACTGACCTATTCATGCCACTCGAAAGAGTCCTTGAAAAGCTCATAAGCCGTGACCTATTGAAGCCACTCGACCCAAGACCCCCACCAAATCCCTTACCCAGGAATTACAACGAGAATGAGTACTGCAAGTACCACCAATCCAAAGGCCATGCCACCAATCGTTGTGTTCGCCTTCGCCATCAAGTCCAAGACCTCATTGACAAACAAGTCATCTCACCACCAACCCGTCCAAATGTCACCTGTAACCCTCTCTCATCTCACAACAACACACCCCCACCCAACACCATAAATGCCATTGGGATTGAATCCTCTCGCCCTCGCCGTCCCATAAGACAATACACCCCACTCCCCATGACCTTGACCCGTCTCTTCACCATTTGCCGCAATAACAGCCTTATCATGCCACTTCCACCAAAGCCAAGGCCATCAACCCCTCACCAATATTGCCAATACCATCGTGCACCAGGCCATGACACCGAGGCTTGTTCTATACTAAAGAAGATCATTCAAGACCTCATTGACCAAAAAGTTTTGTTGTTGCCAAAGAAATCTATCCAACAAGAGCTGAAAGAAAGATATGAAGCAGGGGATCCTCAGGTTGGCCTATTAGGTGAAGCGTCGGGGAAATATGATTACTATGTGCTGTACTCAAGCCCAAGTCCGATATCAGATGAGCTGATAGTCCCTTCAGGTTGGGATGACTTGCCGACAGAGATGGAGAGCATCGACATGATAGAATGGGATGACTTGATGAATGACTCCGAGGAAGTCCATGACATATGGGCTAGCGATGATGAGTTGGACCATATAACCAGAGGGGGTCGTCATTTCAAGCTCCCCACCTAGAATCTGAGAATCTGTTGGAAGATTTGGAAGGGCAGAGGCGCCCTAGCTTGCAAGAAGAAGAGGATGAAGTGTTGAGACAGCTGAAGAAGACCAATGCCAACATCACTATTTGGGGGCTTACTCATGGCCTCACATAAGCACAGACAGACCGTGTTGAAACTGCTGAATCAGATACAAGTGCCTGTTGACACATCCCCCGAGGGATTGGTACATTTGGTGAATCCAACTCCCAAGAACTCAACCATCATGTTCACCGATGTGGACCTACCCAAAAGCGGGCCAAGCCATTCTCAAGCTCTCTATGTGACCGTTGACACTATGGGGAAGAGGGTACCTACCGTCCTTATCGATAATGGGTCTGCACTGAATGTATGTCTTCTCCGAACTGCCACTGTCTTGGGTTTGGGACCCACCGATTTCACGCCATCTGGGCAGACTGTAAGAGCTTATGACAACACCCGCCGTGAAGTAATAGGGGTAGTTACTTTGCCTCTTATCATGGGACCCACTGAATTTAGGGTGGAATTCCAAGTGTTGGATGTGCCGTCATGTTTCAACTTGCTGTTGGGCCGACCTTGGATCCATCCTGCTGGGGCTGTGCCATCTTCACTTCATCAAAAGGTAAAGTTTCCTTATGAAGGAGCTATAGTAACGCTTCAAGGGGACTATGAATTGAAACTCGCAGGCGTGCCTATATGTGAGATACAACCAGAATCAGTAGCAGTACCACTATCTGGGTTTGATTATGTCCAATGCATTGAGAAAGAGCTCGAAAAGGGTGAATTAATACCCTTGGACTTTTGCCCCCACGGCAATTTGCACGTCGGTGAGATCATGAGAAGAATGAGCTTCTTTCCAGGCATGGGGCTAGGGCGTCGCCAACAAGGGATCCCTACGTCTATTCAAAGCCGTGTGACCTCATACACCTTCGGGTTAGGACATGAGCCCTCCAGAAATGATCATGCAGAAATGTTGAAGAGAAATAAAGAGAAAGTAAGAGCCAAAGCCGAGGGAAGGGTGCCAGACCTGAAGATCTCGCCATATCGACCTACTTTGAATGGTTACTTCGTCAAAGAAGGGGATGATTTTCTATATTGCAGGTTTCCAGAACCCACCTTTGACCAAGCTGCCAAGATCCGAGTTCCAGGTTTTGAAATTTTCTTCACCGAATGGTATCCAATCACAGTTGAAAGGGTGGATGATGAAGCCATCAATGATGAGTTCTGGGAAAGGAAAGAAGAAGACTGGGCAGAGAACCTTGATGCAGGGGCTATGGCTGAAATGTTCTAAGATATGATCCTCGCCATGGAAGACTCGACCATTGAAGAACTCCAGGGTTCGTCCATTAGCCATGCTACTATGCCACTCCTAAATTGGTACCTTGAATGTGGTGTCATTGCGGAGCTCCATGAAGAAGAAGACTTTGGCCTACCTGATAGCAGCTTGTAGGTGTCTTAGTTTAGTAATATTTCCCTAATTCAATAAGATGTATCTACTCAACTCTCTTTGTGGAGTCATGGTATTGATACAGATTTGTTCATTTTTCTTCTTTTGTGTGTCATTCCTACTATTCCTAGTCAATAAAGTGTTTTTTCTTTCTCTATATATGCAGTGTCTCTTTTCTCTCCTCTATGGATATTTATGGAATGGATATAGATCCTAGGAACGATGTCCCCCCGGAGCTCGTTGAGCAAAGGAAAAGGGGCGTCACCGAACCTAATATGGATGAATTGGAATCAATCAACTTAGGGACGAATGAATTGCCAAGAATAGTTAAAATTGGGAAAACCCTCTCCCCCGTTGAAAAAGAAAAGATGATATCTCTCTTGAAAGCCAACATTATGGCTTTTGCATGGTCTTATGAAGACATGCCTGGCATTGACCCCGATATTGTGCAACACTATATCCCCACTAATTCCCTAAAGAAGCCGGTAAAGCAGAAACTCAGAAGATTAAAACCAGAATGGGCTCTAAAAGTAAAAGAAGAGGTAACTAAACAACTAGACGCGGGTTTCCTCCAAGTTGTGGAGTACCCCGAGTGGTTGTCAAATATAGTGCCTGTGCCTAAAAAAGATGGGAAAGTGAGGATGTGTGTTGACTTCCGAGATCTCAACGCCGCGAGCCCCAAGGATGACTTTCCTTTACCCCATATCGACGTGTTGGTGGACAGCACAGTGGGACATGCACTCCTCTCCTTCATGGACGGATTCTCTGGGTATAACCAGATAAAGATGGCACCTCAAGACATGGAGAAAACAGCCTTTATCACGCAATGGGGAACGTACTGTTACAAGGTAATGCCTTTTGGCTTGAGAAACGCTGGGGCTACTTACCAAAGAGCAGCTACGACCTTATTGCACGATATGATCCATAAGGAAGTCGAGGTTTATGTCGATGATATGATCGTGAAGTCCGTGGATAGGGTAGGGCATTTCAAGGCGCTAGAGAAGTTCCTAGAGCGAGCAAAGAAGTACAATCTCTGCTTAAACCCACAGAAGTGCGCTTTTGGTGTCACTGCAGGCAAGCTATTGGGATTCATGATCACTCAGAGGGGAATCGAAGTGGACCCAGGGAAGATAAAAGCTATTATGGAGATGGAGCCGCCTAGCACTGAGAAGCAGATCCGGGGTTTTCTGGGAAGGATTCAGTACATAAGCCGATTCATCGCCAACTTGACTATGGTTTGCGAACCAATCTTCAAATTGCTTAAGAAAGGTGTGCCAAAAGTATGGAATGAAGAATGCCAAGAGGCCTTTGAGACCATTAAGAGATACTTGAGCAATCCTCCAATCTTAGCTCCCCCACGGCAAGGTGCACCGCTCTTGTTATACTTAACGGTCACCGAAACCGCGACGGGAGCTATGTTAGCTCAATATCTCGAAGGGTCTACAAAGGAGAATGCCATCTATTACCTAAGCAAGAAAATGACGGACTATGAAGTGAAGTACAATGCCATTGAAAAGGCTTGTGTGGCACTAGTATGGGCAACGCAAAAGCTCCGACACTACATGATGTCCTTCGAAGTGTTCTTGATAAGTCGCATGGACCCTGTTGAAGTACCTGGTAGAAAGGCCAGTATTGTCATTCAGAACTGCTCGATGGTCAATTCTCCTCAATGAATTCGACATCAAGTACGTGAATCAGAAGTCTATCAAGGGAAGCGTCATTGCAGACTACCTAGCCAGCTGTCCGGTGTCATCATCCGCTCCGTTTAACGACCAATTCCCAGATGAGGACGTGCTAGAGATTGGTAGAAAAACTTGGAGAGTATACTTCGATGGGGCAGCCAATAAGAAAGGTTATGGGATAGGAGTCCTGCTAGTTTCACCTGAAGAGACATTTACACCATTGGCGGTCAAGTTAGGGTTTGAAGCTACCAACAACATTGCTGAGTATGAGGCCTGTATTCTAGCATTGGAAGCCGCACTTGAATTGGGGATCAAAGAATTGGAAGTGTTCGGGGACTCAGCGCTAATCATTTGTCAGATAAAAGGGGAATGGAAAACTCGAGATGAGAAGTTGCTGCCCTACCATGCCTATCTGGAAGCTCTAACCAAGGAGTTCTCAGAGATAGAGTTCAACTACCTTTCAAGAAACAAGAACCAGTTCGCCGATGCCTTGGCGACCCTAGCATCCATGGTGGAGATACCTGAAGGGGGAAATGTAAAGCCGTTGGTGATAGAATGCTGAGACAAGCCTGTGTACTATTGTGCAATCCGAGGAGGAGAAGTAAATGATGGCCACCCGTGGTTCCATGACATAATGAAGTTCATTGAAGAAAGGGAGTACCCAGAAGGAGCATCTCGTATCGACAGAAAAACCCTAAGGCGGTTGGCGAGTCACTATGTACTTTGTGGAGGAAAGCTATATCGGAGATCATACGACGGGATCCACCTGTTGTGTGTCACCGAGGAGGAAGCCGAGCATCTGATTAAAGAAATCCATGAAGGGACAGGGGCTCCGCATATGAATGGCTATATGTTGGCTAAGAAAATCATGAGGCTAGGCTATTATTGGTCTACCATGGAAAGAGATTGCCATGCACATGTCAAGAAGTGCCATAAATGCCAACTGTTTGCCAGTGGACAACATTTGCCTTCTATGCCTTTAACAAGTATGTCGTCACCATGGCCGTTCGCAGTATGGGGGATAGATATCATCGGACAGATCAAGCCAAAGGCGTCAAATGGGCATGAATACATCCTGGTTGCCATTGATTATTTCACCAAGTGGGTAGAAGCAGTGTCCTTCAAAACCTTGAATTCCAAGAAGGTAGCACAGTTCATACAGCACAGCATCATCTATCGATATGGGGTACCGCATGAAGTTATCTCAGACAATGGCCAGCACTTTCAGAAAGAAACCCATGAGCTCTTGCAAAAGTATGGCATAGTTCATCACCTGTCGTCACCATACCGTCCTCAGACTAATGGAGCAGTGGAAGCAGCTAATAAGAACATCAAGAAGATACTGCAGAAGACTGCGGATTCGCACACAGACTGGCATGAGAAGTTACCATTGGCTCTATGGGGTTACAGAACATCAATAAGGTCGTCAACAGGGGCTACCCCTTATTCTCTAGTTTACGGAATGGAGGCCGTGTTGCCAGTTGAATTGGAGGTTCCTTCACTAAGGGTTGCCGTGGAGAGCCAGATAACAGAAGTAGACTGGGTTAAGAGTCGCTATGATGAGTTAGCTTTGCTGGATGAAAGGCGTTTAAGGGCGCTGTATCATGTTCAGGGGTATCAACGGAGAGTTGCCAGGGCATTCAACAAACATGTCAAAGATCGAGGTCTAAAAAAAGGGGATGTAGTGCTGAAAGAAATCAGAGCTCCAGTATTCGACCCGCGAGGGAAATTCAAGCCAAGTTGGGGTGGACCATACATTATCAAAGAAATATTGCCAGCAGGGGCTGTACGCCTCATGGATTTAGATGGAATTGAGTTCGCTCGTCCAACTAATTTGGATCAATTAAAGAAATATCATGTTTGAGGCCTGCTAGGTTGAAAACCCATGAGGGCGGCCTAGGCAAAAGATAAGGCATAAGAACTACGTAAGACCTGATTCTCCATTCAAAAAAAAAGAAAAAAAAAACAAGAAAAAAGCAAAAAAAAAAAGAAAAATAATGGAGATACGTAGGCAACCCATAAAGTTACCTTGGGTGCGGTCTAAATCAAACAACAAAATCCCAAATTTGATTTATTATTGGCAATTTATTCAAAACTAAAATTGATTGACATAGCAATTCATTGGTATTAAGTAAAAGAACTATAAAAGTGCCATAAATATCCTATTCTATTGAGTCTTCAATTCTTCTTGGGCTTCTTTGCAGCCCACTTTTCAGCTTTCTGCTTCTCTCTTTCGTGTCTTCTTTTCTTCCTCAAGTCATGTTCATAAGCTGCTGTCACTGCTTCCATATGTTAGGATTATGCCCTAGAGCCAATCATAGAGATGATTGTTTAGGGATTAGGAACAATCAATTGATTTCATTTATATATGTCACATTTATTATTGATTTAATAAAAGGGCTTATTCTATTATGTTTATATGCATCATTTATATTTACATAATATGTCCATGGAGTTAGAGTTGAGAATATGAAATTACAAAGGGTTGTAATTTTGAGACTGTAAATATATCTCTGTACTAAACTCCTAAATCATTCCTAGTTGAAGGTTCACTATGATGGACAGTAATGAACCATAGGACTAGCACTTGTTAGGTTGACTCTATAGGAGGATAGCTAGTCTCAAGCTATTTGTGTGGGGACACTACAACCAACAAGTGGGTGCCTATTATCAGAATAGGTACACTGAATGTGACCAAAGATATGAGATAAACTGAATGGAGTTTTAACCTGCCTGTCAATCAGTTTCTCATTGTTATAGTGGTACAAGTAATCCTTAGACCTGAGACACCATGGTTGTCTTATGCATGTAGCTTTAGAAGTTTGATAACACTAAGTGCAGATCCTATTCAGGGGTCTGTAAGGGTGTTCATTGGCCCTTCTGCTATATGTGTGAAGGCATGTGAGTGATCAACAAGGAATCCATCACTCTCAGGAAAAAGGGAGTGAATGTCTCATACAGCATTCATTGAATATAACTCATTAAATCCATGGGCCCATGGTAGAATGAATATGGAAAGGAGTTTCCATAAGTTCATCATTGAGTTGATATTAATGAATGAGTATAAAGTAATTGAACTAGGGACTTGACAGACTTCCATGTCCTATTAGTTCAATTGGAGACATTGTGTTGATGGAAGGATGGAATTGTAACCTGTAAACTATAGCAGAAGGGTTCTTTGTAAATGACTATTCACCTCATTAAGGACCACACCATGAGCCATATGCTAGGTGTTACTCATGGTTAGTAGAAGCCCTAATTGATATAAATGAGTTATAATCAATTAGGGAATTGAAAGGAGTTTCAATTAGACCCTTAATGGAAAGTGTTCCATTGTGCACAACTTGTGCTGTTCCTACTACTTGATGATGTGAACCCAATGGGTCACACACTGATCATGCTAAGAGAGCTTGATTGTCTATGAGAGAAAGGGTCTAAGTGATTAAAGAAAAGTTCTTTAAGGGGCTAATTTGTATTTGATGCAAACTAGTGGGCTAATTGTGTAATTAAGAGTAATTACACAAATTAGATTAGGGTTTGGAATCCCCCCTTGGCCGGCCCTAGTTGGAGGCTATTTAAAGCCTTTTATGATGTGATGACATCATCACTTAATGCACTCTTGGAGGCTCCCAAGTGCTGGCCGAAAATTTCACAGCTCTCCCTCTCTCTCTCTCCCTCTTCTCCACCTCTAGCAACCCTAAGGAAGAAGAAGGAAAGGACAACTTGCTCAAGCTAGGTGTGGATACTGTTGGAGGCAGTGCACTTGGACTGCTCAATCAGAAGACAAAGCTTGGAGCATAAAGGAGAAGACTTTTTCAACTGTAAGTACCCTAACTCTCTTTGTAGTTAGGTTTATGGTTTTTATATTAAGCATAATTAAGATTCATGGGTTTGGGAATCATAGGAAAAATTTTAAATTCCGCCTTTGTATTTTTCCTCTCTAGTTTGATTCCCAACACCATAATATCTTCTCTACAAGGTCCAAGGTCGTTATTCTTGATAAGTCCAAAGATTCTTTCTCTTCGAGTAGTCTCTCTCTCTCCCAAATTGTCTTTCAACCATTCCTTATACTCGGGGCTCATCATATATGGACCATCAGTATTCGTAACTTGAGTCAGTGTCAGCTTTCTAGGCCATCGATCCTTTGCCCAAGTCACTACAGAAAGACCCGCAGGCACCACAGGATAGTCGCCTTTCAAGGAAGTGGGTATAATTTGCATGGCGCCCATCTGACGAAGAACCCTTGAAGGCCAATAAAAGGAAGTAGACCTCAGTCCTATGAGTCTCACCATGGCACATCCAGAAGTTCGCAGAAGCACCTGTTCGCTGCAGCCCCATATGAAGACGAACCACTTGATATTCCTCCAAGAAAGGGTTTGGAAGTAACCTAGCCAATCCCTCAATGAAAACTCTCTAGGCAGTTCAATGCGGCGAAGGCAGTAATGCTGGGGCTTGTATGATGTAATGGCAATGGGTGATAAGAAATTCAGTCTTTCAAGCAACCACATTTGCAGCAAAATGGGGCTACCTCCTAAAGGAACCTTTGGGTCCTGTGAACCCCGGAAATTGGGCCCACAAGGGATTGAAAGAAAATGGGTTTGAAAAAGAAAAAGGAAAGGAGTCGCCACCTTATTTTTTAAAGGAAACAAGGAAAACCCTAAAAATAGTTTGTTTTAGGAAAACAATTTGAATGACTCCATAAAAAAGGAAAGGCAAAAACCAATCTTTTGAAAACCAAAGAAATCGGGGATTCGGAGGCTAAGTTATGACATGGGAAGGTTCTAGGCAAAGCCTATAGGCACCCATGTCACCCTTTCGGTCTCTCAGTTCATTTGGGCTAAATCAAGATCTTTCCATACAAAAATCAGCAAGTATATCATCACAAGAATTGCATGCATATCATATATTTCATTCATCCATCCATGCATAATAAGCACATAAAAACAGAAAAAGAAAAAGAAGAAAAGAAAACAAAAATAAACCTAGGATGCTTGGATCCTAGAACGGACTTGAGCCTCACGAAGAGCGCCTACGTACCATGCAACGAAATACATGGATCAAAGTCCACGTAGTTCGATTAGAACTAAGGTTAAATCCTAATACAAACCTATGGTAAAAACCCTAGGTTTCCTTATTTGATCAAAAGAGAATTGATAGAAAGTTTGATTTTAGGAAAGAAATCCACAAAATGGAAACCTTAATAAAAACCAGAATTTTGTTTATGAAGGAAACCTCTAATTAAACCATAGGATCATATTAAAAATTAACCCTAGATAGGGAGAAGAGAAGGAGTTAAGAAGAAAGGTGAATTGGGGCACCTTCACACCCACTTACCTGAGCGCAATTACTCCAAACATTAGCTATTTCAGACATAAGCAGCCCTATTTGCCATAGGACAAATACCACACCTATTTGCACCCTTACAAGTGCTCAAAACCATGCAAAAACACTAACATGCAAATCTGGACAGAATAGTATTATGACCTAAAATCATCCACTAAGCATGCCAATAGCAAAAACAGTGAACAATAATAAGTCCTAACATATTCCTAGAACCATATCATGCATAAAAACCCTAGAACATACTAATATGCATGCAAAACTATCATGTTTACTCTATATGCAAGACATATACAGCAAACACGAAGAAAAACCAAATAAAAAAGTCTACTTTATCATGCTATATGAAAACAAACACGAAACAATGACTCTAAAACCCTAAACTCACAAATATGCTTAAAAACATACAAGACATACTTTAATCATGCCAAAACCAAGCTAAATAGAAATTAAATCATGCATATTAACTAACTAAAGCAATATAACATGATGAAAATCCTAACTCTAATATGCAATGACACTAATCCTAGCACAAGGACAAATAGGAGCACAAGAATCATAACTATGCATTAAAAACCTAAAGGACAGCCCTAAAGCATGCTAAACAGTAGATAAAAAATAGATATTCCATGTATATTAACTAGCTAGAGTGTTAATACATGATAAAAAAGTTACCTTTAACATGCAATAAGCCTAACCCATATGAAAACCTAGTTTAAGCTTGAATAGAGAAGGAGAATACCTTAGGAAGGGCCTTCCCTTGTGTTTGTAATTGTTCGTGGCTCCTCAAGTCTTTAGAGTGAATCAAACCAACACGAATCCTCCTCTTTGTCAAAGTGGTATCACAGCAAAGAGATCAAAACTCACTCAACTTTGAAAAGAAATAGAAAACAAAAAGAGAACAAGAGAAAAGAAAAGTGATTTTCGTCACTTTGCAGCAGCAGCAACTTCAATCGCGTTTTTGGGTATGAAAACGTTGGATTTGGACAAAGCTTGTGAATTATCTTTCTAACAAGACCAATTTCATCAAATTCTGACTTCGGATGAAAAAGTTATGATTAAAATACGACTGCTGGTTTTCAGAAAATCTGCTGCTGAATTATGACGAATTTCACTCCCTCCAAACCCTCTTCTCCTCTCCCTTGTTTAAAGACATTAAGAGAGTATTTATAGCTGAAATCTGGAGTTTCCCTTTCCTTCCTGGACTAGGTTTCCTTGGAGAATAATCAAAAGGTATTTCATAATGATAAAAGACTTCTAATCTGAATAGGAAAAGGAAATTGTCTTTTATAAAAATTGGGAGACTGACCGCTAACACGCATGCACGTGTATCGTATGTGCGTACACACACTCATCACATACGTACACGTGTTAGCGTCATGATAAAAATGGCTAATTTAATAAAATAATTTTCTTTTCATTTTAACCAAAAATCTCATGCTGTGATTCGCACTAATTCTTCAAGGATAATCCGTAAATAACCACACTAAACTCATCATCAGGGCCACGGGACTTAATACCTCATATGCATTCATATGAACTCCAATTAACAATTTGGAGATCATTCCAAGGTCAAATGAAAAGTTTGGGACTTAAAAGACGATTATGCCCCTCAAGTCACAAAAGCTCTTATTATCCCTCAAGATCAACTCCAATTTGAACCAAAATTCATATCCATTGTCCTTGTGACTCTAGAAAACTAATGCAAGTGACTAGACTCAAAAACCAAACAAAAACATGCATGAAATGATGAGCCCTAGTAAGGTGGTGCAAAAATGGGGTGTGACAGAAGCCCCTCATTGGCGAACAAGTTACACTTGTGAACCAATGATAAAGAACAACCCATTTTTGGCCAAAAAGCCCGAAGAAATATATTCTAGTCACGAATATATTTAACCAAGTGATGAGAATGAAATCTGAGAAGCACATTCAAGTGATGAACATACCTTTGAAATGGAGAAATATATCCAAGCGATGGATATACTTAACCAAGTAAGTGACAAAATATCTGAGAAGTATACTCAAGTGATGAGTATACCACTGAAATGGAGAAATATATTCAGGTCACGAATATATTTAACCAAGTAATCTGAGAATGAAATCTGAGAAGTATACTCAAGTGGTGAGCATACCATTGAAATGGAGAAATATATCCAAGCGATGGATATCTTTAACCAAGTAGGATAAGAATAATCTGAGAGGTGTATTCAAGTGATGAGTGTACTTTTGAAATGGAGAAATATATTCAGGTCACGAACATATTTAACCAAGTGATGAAAAAGATGCTGAGAAATATACTCAAGTGATGAGTATACTTAATGATTGAAAAAGACTGAGAAGTACGTTCAAGTGATGAACATACTTTTGAAATGGAGAAATGTATCCAAGTGATGGATATATTTAACCAAGTAAGCTGAGAAGTACACTCAAGTGATGAGCATACCATTGAGATGGAGAAATATATCCAAACGACGGATATATTTAACCAAGTAAGATAAGAATAATCTGAGAAGTGTACTCAAGTGATGAGTACACCATTGAAATGGAGAAATATATTCTAGTCACGAATATACTTAACCAAGTAAGTGACAAGTATGTTTAAGTGATAAACATACCATTGAAATAGAGAAATATATCCAAGTGATGGATATACTTAACCAAGTAAGTGACAAGTATGTTTAAGTGATAAACATACCATTGAAATAGAGAAATATATCCAAGCGATGGATATACTTAAGCAAGTAAGATAGAGAATAATCTGAGAAGTGTACTCAAGTGATGAGTACACCATTGAAATGGAGAAATATATTCTAGTCATGAATATATTTAACCAAGTAAGTGACAAATATTCTGAGAAGTATGTTCAAGTGATGAACATACCATTGAAATGGAGAAATATACCCAAGCGATGGATATACTTAACCAAGTAAGTGGCAAAATATCTAAGAAGTATACTCAAGTGATGAGTATACCATTGAAATGGAAAAAATATACCCAAGTGGTGGATATACTTAACCAAGTAAGTGACAAATGATCTGAGAAGTATGTTCAAGTGATGAACATACCATTGAAATGGAGAAGTGTACCCAAGCGATGGATATACTTAACCAAGTAAGTGACAAGATATCTGAGAAGTATGTTCAAGTGATGAACATACCATTGAAATGGAGAAATATATTCAAGTGATGAATATATTTAACCAAGTAAGTGATAATGAGGATCTGAAACTAGGAAGCATATTCAATGGGCGAACATGCTTTTGAAATGGAAGAATATATTCAAGTGATGAATATATTCAACCAAGTATGATAGAAAATGAGAATTTGAAACTGAGAAGCATATTCAAAGGGTGAATACACTTTTGAAATGGAAAAATATATTCAAGTGATGAATATATTCAACCAAGTAGGATAGGGAATGAGAATTTGAAACCGAGAAGCATATTCAAAGAGTGAATACACTTTTGAAATGGAAGAATATATTCAAGTGATGAGTATATTCAACCAAGTGGGATGAAAAATCAAGATTTGAAATGAGGATATATGATCAATTTATCAAGATTGAACAGGCATGGTGCAAGAGGAAAGTGACTTAACACATTGTCACTTGAGTTGGCATGACACAGGGGAAATATATTCAACCCTTTTGAACATAAAATCAATTCAAGGAATTGATTTCAAGATGGAATTTGAATGATTTTAAGCTCAAAAAGTGTTGAATATCTCATTTGGAAGGAGGTTTGATCACGCGTCAAGGCGAGACAAAGCGAGAAGCAAAACCAAAACAAAGTGGCTTGGGTGACCACCAGGCCTCGGGAGGCTAGCCGCCCAGGCTTGGGTGGTTACCCGAGCCCGAAGCGGAAATCCCACTTTGAATAGGAAACTTCCTATTCTGATGGGTTTTTTCCTATTTGAACTTGGATTTGTGACCTTTTCCCTATAAAAACACATCCAAGAGGTTCCTAAACCTACTTGTATTCATTCATTAGAAATTATGGAGGCTCTAGACAAATTTTTAGGAGGGTTTTTGAGAGTTATAAGTGCTGAAGCAAAATCTGAGTTCAAGTGCTTTGGCTTGGATCCATTGCTCTCCTTGAGGCATGTGAGGCTTGAAACGAACCTCTTGACTGCTGCTACATATTTTTGGGATCCTCAAGTTCATGTGTTCCGCTTCAACTATGAAGAACTGTGCCCAACCATGGAGGAATTCTGTGCATTGTATGGAGTTTAACGGTAGGTCCTTTCATTCTCCCTACTCCTCGCCCAAGCTTTCTTACTTCTTTCTCCAATCTACTTGGGATTCACTCACAATATGCCTCTACGTTTGTAAAGGACCATATGGTAGACTTGATGAAATTGGCAACCTCTTTTTTAGCTTGTGATAGTAAAGGTATTCTGAATTTTACCTTTCCTATTAAGCATGCTCTTGCCTTTTGCCTCATTGGTCGTTTTCTTATTTCCACTGGTACTCCACATGTTCCCATTCAAATCTATGACTTGATTCCTCTCCTTGCCAAGGGCCATAACTTGATTCCCATGGTGCTAGCTGAAACCCTGAATGGTTTGGATAAAACTCATGAGGACCCAAAGGTTCCTTTAGGAGGTAGCCCCATTCTACTGCAGATGTGGTTGCTTGAAAGACTGAATTTCTTGTCACCAGTTGCCATTACACCATACAAGCCCCAGCATTACTGCCTTCGCCGCATTGAACTACCTGGGAAATTTTCATTGAGAGATTGGCTAGGTTACTTCCAAACCCTTTCTTGGAGGAGTGTCAAGTGGTTTGTATTCATATGGGGCTGCAGTGACCAGGTGCTTCTGCGGACTTCTGGATGCGCCATGGTGAGACTCATAGGACTGAGGTCTACTTCCTTCTATTGGCCTTCACGGGTTCTTCGTCAGATGGGTGCCATGCAAACCATACCAACTTCCTTGAAAGGTGACTATCCTGTGGTGCCCGCGGGTCTTTCTGTAGTGACTTGGGCGAAGGACCGATGGCCTAGCAAGTTGATACTAACCCAAGTTACGAATACTGATGGTCCGTATATGATGAGCTCAGAGTATAAGGAATGTGTTGGGAATCGAACAAGAGGGAAAAATAGTAGTGCGGAATATAAAAAATTTTTCCTACGATTCCCAATCCCATGAATCTAACTATGCATAACACAAAAACAAACCCTAACTACGAAGAGGGTTACAACACTTACAGGATTTTTGTCTTCTCCGTTTTGCTCCAAGCTTCTATTCCGGACAGCGGTGAATGAGCAGCCCAAGTGTGCTGCCTCCAACGGTATCCACACCTAGCTAGAGCTTCAAGTCCTTTCTTTCTTCTTCCTTGTTGTTGCTAGAGGTGGAGAAGAGAGAGAGAGAGAAAAGAGCCTCCAAGGGGCTGGACGGCTAGGGTTTTTTGTGCAAGCCTCTTATGCCATGTCACACATAAGTGTGACTTATATAGGCAGCCCACTAAAGGGGGCTGGCCATGGGGAAGAAACCCTAATAGGGTTATGTGTAATTACACTTAATTGCACATTAACCCCTATTATTTGTATCAAGTACAAATAGGCCTATAAAGAACTATTCTTTATTCACTAAAACCCTTTCTCTCATAGACTTTAAAGCCCTTCTTGCATGATCAGTGTGTGACCCATTGGGTTCACATCATTAAGTAGTAGGAATAGCACAAGGTGTGCACAATGGAACTCTTTCCATTTAGGGTCTAATTGGAACTCCTTCCAATTCCCTAATTGATTATAACTCACTTATATCAATTAGGGCTTCTACTAACCATGAATAACACCTAACATATGGTTCATGGTGTTGTCCTTAATGAGGTGAATAAGTATCTAACAAAGAACCCTTCTGTTATAGTTTATAGGTTACAATTGCATCCTTCCTTCAACACAATGTCTCCAATTAAACTAATAGGACATGGAAGTCTGTCAAGTCCCTAGTTTAATTACTTTATACTCAATCATGAATATCAACTCATTGATGAACTCATGAAACTCTTTTCATATTCATCCTACCATGGCCATGGATTTAATGAGTTATATTATGAATGTTATATGAGACATTCTCTCTCTTTTTCCTGAGAGTGATGGATCCCTTGTTGATCACTCACATGCCTTCATACACATAGCAGTAGGGCCAATGAACACCTTTGCAGACCCCTGAATAGGATCTGCACTTAGTGTTATCAAACTTCTAAAGCTACATGCATAAGGCAACTATGGTGTCTCAGGTCTAAGGATTACTTGTACCACTATAACAATGAGAAACTGATTGACAGGCAGGAAAAACTCCATTCAGTTTATCTCATATCTTTGGTCACATTCAGTGTACCTATTCTCGCAATAGGCACCCACTTGTTGGTTGTAGTGTCTCCACACAAATAGCTTGAGACTAGCTATCCTCCTATAGAGTCAACCTAACAAGTGCTAGTCCTATGGTTCATTACTGTCCATCATAGTGAACCTTCAACTAGGAATGCTTTAGGAGTTTAGTACAGAGATATATCTATAGTCTCAAAATTACAACTCTTTGTAATTCCATATTCTCAACTCTAACTCCATGGACATATTATGTAAATATAAATGATGCATATAAACATAATAGAATAAGCCCTTTTATTAAATCAATAATAAATGTGACATACATAAATGAAATCAAATGATTGTTCCTAATCCCTAAACAATCATCTCTATGATTGGCTCTAGGGCATAATCCTAACAATCTCCCACTTGCACTAAAGCCAATCGACCATGTATCGCATACCTATCTTCTCAAGATGTTGGTCTTAGACATAACCAATTATGTTTTAAAGCTTTAGTCAGTAGGTCTACAAAAACTTATGTAGATAATATCTTCTGTAATGTATCTATTACCTCTTCCAATGATTCCTCTAATCACTTGAAATTGTCACTCTATGAGTTTGGACTTTTGATGAGACCGTGATTCCTATACTTGAGCTATAGACCCATTGTTGTCACAAAACAAGGTGTGGGCAACTCAATGGAAGGAACAACTCCAAGTTCTAAATGAACTTATAGATCCAAACAGTCTCCTAGACAATGCGACAATTAATTCACCCTTAATAATGGAATCCACAGTATCTTTCATACAGTTCTTCCATTAAGTATTTCACCAACTAAAGTGAATATAAAATATACCCCATATGGATTATATCCAAATCCATATACCCATCTACTATGAGTTTACAATTTCCATATACAATCCAATATTCCAAATTTGAATTGACTGATAACTATTTGTAACAATTACAACATAATAGATATCAGGTTCAATACATAGTGTAGAATAAGGCTTCTTAACACTTTAAGAATCTTACTTGTGTTATCCTAGGGCACATGCCCTTGAATAATGAATTCTTATCTGAAGTAAATCAGACCTCCCTTAGAATTCTCCATGTTGAACTCCTTCAACATTTCAACTATGTTTGATGATTTGGAGATACTTAGCAATCTATATGATCTATCTCTATAGATCTTATTGGATGCTTTTGCCAAATCTTTCATGAATTAGTTTTTCTCTAAAAACCAAAACGATTAGGATGTCATTCATATATCATTCATAATGATTAGGATGTCATCTATACTTAGGATAAAGAAAAACGATCGCACTCCCACTAACCTTTTATACACTCATGGTCCATCTATACAATGAGAGAAATCAAACAATTTGATTACTTCAACTTTATAGATGTTCTAATTATGAGAACCTTGTAGTCTAGTAATAGACTTCTATAACTTACACACTTTTATGGTTTTTCACCATTTGATATAACATCTTTATATCCTTTTTGACATATCTCATATTCAAAATGTGTGTTTATAGATAACAAGATCCAAATGGATTTCAACATAACTATTATCAAACAAGTTTCTTTATAGACAACTTTTTGCCTATGTTGAAAACATTCTTAAATAGCCAAGCCTTTTAGGTCTCTACCTATCCATATTGGATTTAATGACTCTTAGTCATTTCTCGAGTTGATGTGAAACATCGTCTAGTCATAATCAATAGGATTATCTTGGTGATCTTTATCACCAAAGAACAATTCTTTCACATTCTAATGGAGATACAATATCTCTCTTATGTTAAAGAAATATCCAATTTGATCTATGAAAAGAATGTGGTGTAATTAAAGGTTTTGCCTCAACAGAGACAAGGGTTGGATCTTTGTTCGTTTGTGGCTTTATAGACAATTCTATAAATTCTATCTACTTTTGCATTTTTCTTGATTGAACTCTTTCTCAAGAAAATCTAGCAAACATCCTAATGGACAACTTTTGTTCATTAAGGTAATAGAAATACTATCCCAACCACTTTTGGGATATACCACAATTCAACACTTACTTGACCTTATTTCCAGATTGTCTACATTATGTTTCCAGACAAACGTAGCACAAGCCCAAGCCTTAACTTCTTTAAGTTGGGTTTCTTCCCATATCATATCTGATATAATTGGGACAAAACTGGAGTGAACCCTAAATTATCAATATGTAGCAATTTTAAGGTATATCCTAGATGGATACATTAGTAAAACTCATCATGGATCAAACCATATCTTAATAGGGTTCAATTTGTTCTCTTAGATTCACCATTGAGCTATGGTATTCTAAGATGAGTCTACTATAATTGAATGCATGCTCTACATGACTGTATACATCACAATGTATAGTCAAATTATAAATGTAACTCATTCACTTCACCAAGTAAAAGATGGGTTTGGTCATCTCATAACCAAGTCATAATCGTTACATTTAAATGAGAGTCTCTACATCTCTTGTATTCTCGGAATACGTTGCATTCGCTCTAATTAGTCATTTAAATTCGGAAATCAAATTTCTAGAATGTCTTAAATGACTTAGTTAAGAAATAAGTTCCCAAAATTAATCTAGCAACTCTTGCTCTATTAAAATTTTTAAAGGTAACTTATTATCTACTTAACTTTCCTGCTTCGATTTAGATTACACTAGAATCCAAAAACCAAGAAGCGGAACTAAGCAACAATTTAGTTTAGAGCATGAACCAAAACTTCAAAAGTTTGGTTCTTCTAGGAAGACTGATACTTTATCAAGTTCCCTTTACAATACCTTATGTTTACTACAAAAATAATTATATTTCTTTGTCTTTGACTTTTCAAGACTTGCTTTCCTCTATGCTTCTATTTTAAATCACATCTAGCTTCTCAAGCTATTCTATGTGATTAATCATTTTTCAAAAGAATGATTATTAATAAACAACTTTTATTAGATCCTAGTCCAGAAGAAGTCCTTTACAAGTACTATACTTTATAGTATTATTTTACTCACAATACAACCTTTGTATGTGATGTAGGACATCAAAGGCACTTGCATTGACTAATTTTGCTTCTGAAGCTCATTAGTCATCAATACTATCATATAGCATGGCAACAAGATGCCAATTGCGCATAGTGTCTTTTTCTTCTTAGGATGTTTTATGGAGGGCCTTTAAGAAAAGGCCTAATAGCATATGAACAATCTTTTGAAATTGAGAACAATTCTCAATTTCCTAAGTCAATCAAAGAAATCGGGTTTAGTCAAACTATCAATATCCTATATATTAGGAAATAGGGGTTTTGAGGTGAGTAATTAGGTAATCTACATAAACAGAGAATTAGATTTCATTTTTATCCATAATGATTGGGTCTTTAATCATATGGTACCTCCCACTATTTTATCAAATTCCATACACCCTCTAATGAATTCGGGAATCTCATTCCTAATGGGGATTGGGGTCCCACTATGACCTAGAAGCCTCACATGTTAGTTTCTTGACTTCTAACCCACAATAAGAAGACAACTCTTTGTCTATTGCTTCATAAGCAAGTTCCAATCATTTTGCCTCTAGGGAACATACACCTCACATGTTAGTTTCTTGGAATACTTCCCTAGTTAAGTTAAACCCATCATTCACACAGGTATGTTTCGCCAAATATATACCTCACATGTTAGTTTCTTGGTATATACCAGTTTAGGCACCCCATGATATCTCATATGTGATAGTTTCAAGTAATGTCTTTAACATGGGTAGCTCCTACATGTCTGCAGCCAGGTACCCACATTAAGGGACGTTAGATGATCCTATAATGATGGAAGGCAATGAAGAATTCATTCCCTAATGACTTCTCCATTTTCAACTTAATATTAAATAAGAGGGGTTTTAAAGGGTCTCATCAAATTAACATGCATCCTATGTATCAAAATTTAAATATATAAATTATGCTATTTATAATCATACATCTCATGCTATTATAAATCATACATCGCATGCTATTATATATCAACATATATAAAGTACCATATTTTGATATTAGTCCCTAAGTGAATAGGTAACATATACCAAACTATAGTATTGGAGCTAATATAATTATCTCATAAATTAAAGCTCCCACTATGATGATTATGGACTTTGAGAGGATTCAATCCAAGCCAATAGATTGAATCCAAGGTCTAAGGTGGGTGTAGGTGATCGTAAAATAACACATTCGAAACATGCATGCTGTCTTGAAACACTTCTCTAAGCTTTCAAGTCCTTCAATCTGCTCCCTTGGCTTGATGGTCTCCACCATTGGCTTGTTGGGCTCTATCATGCTCCTTTGGGTCCACCATGCTCCTTAGCGCGCTCTCGATTACATAACATTTACATAATTTAAAGAAAGGGATACATAAGGGGAATGTGGGGTACATAAGAGAATGATAGAGAGAGAGGGAAGGTGGCATGCAAGCCCCAAATAATAAATTACATCACCATAATAAAATTACAACTCTTGAAAAATTATTACAACCCATTCATAAGACGGCCAATCACAATTGGTTTAAGGGGTATAGTCCATAATCATCATCCAAACACATACATACAATCTCATTGCATAATGTAAAGAAAAACTGTAAGCATTAAGACATATGGGCATTATGGTAATTCTTTTGAATGATTTACATTAATCTCATTAATGCATCCTAATCTTATTAGGTTTAAACAAAAATATCCAGAATTAAATAAAGTCTTAACATTTAAGACATTTAGTTTCAATTAATCAAATTAATAGAAACATATAAAGTTTCCTAAAATAACTCTAATATCCAATATTAGGGTTTCCTTAATTAAACAAAACAATTTCATTTAATTAAGAATTTCCAGATTTTAATTTAATCCCTAATTGTGTTTTAAACCATTTAAAACATTATAAAATTAATCAATATTAATTAAATAATTAATATAGGAATTAAATAAAATCATTAAAATGATGAATTAGTGTATTAGGGTTTCCTAAAACCCTAAACCCTAAATGCATAACCCTAAACCCTAAATGCAAGCCCTAATCATTAAATGCCTTATGATTGGTCATTTAATGTCCAATCATTAAAACCCTAGGTTCATATGGTATTTAATAAAAGGGATTAGGGTTTAATTAATGCCAAATAGGGTATTAATTACCCTTAATTAATTACACTAATTAGGGTTTCCAAAACCCTAACCCTAGACATCATTTATGGTATTAATTATGCCCTAACAATTAATAACCATGATTGGTCATTTAATGACCAATCATTAACTCTTAATAAAGGTAATTAATATTCCAATTAGGGTTTTAATTAATGCCATAATGAAATTAGGGTTTCATCATTAACTCAAAATTAGGGTTTCATCCTTAACTCTATGCAGCCGTCACTACCAGGGGCTGCCTGAGCTTGGCTAGGCTGCCATGGCCACCAACGACTGTGGGAGGCCATGGCCAGTCATGGGAGAACATCCTAGGGGTGTGGGACAAACCTCTGGACACGTGAGAAGTGGTTGAAGTGGCTGCCATCATCAAGAACAGTCAGGGTTTCCAAAACCCATTGCTGGAGCCATTGTTGCAGACCTTGAAGGTCACAATAGCTTCTAAATCCTTATCAATTCGACTCCTCCATTGAAACCAGCTTTTGTATCATGTCCCTACATGAAATACTAAGCTAATAGAAGAGGTTTGGATGATCGAATCATCACCAATTGTTCTAAACAATTAAAACAACAGTAGGCTGCCCAGAAATTTACAGCATACTGTCCATTGTAAGAAATTGATTTAAAACCCAGCAAGATGAATGAATTAGGCTACCAAACGAATTTTCCCAGTATCCTACATGTCTTAGGAAACTAATGCAATTGGTTTCATGCAATTTGGAGTTCCCTAACTCAAGTTCTAATCAAAACTCCATCGATGACTTTTCTGCAGAGAAAATCTGCAATGCTGTTCATGAAAAATTTTCAAACTTTTTGAATCTTTTTCCATCAAAACCTTTTTGAAACTTAAAGAAAATCATATACACATGATATATAATGATCCTACAATGATCTTCCATCATAAATACAGCAGCTTTAATTAGAATTAATTGCAAGAACCTTAGGGTTCTAAAACCCAGATTCAGCCTCCATGGTGTTCTTCTCCTTCTTCCTTCTGTTCTAGCATCTTAATCCAATTATGATGCATCTAAATGCTTGGGAACCTTTCCCTACCATGTCTAGAACATAACCCAAGTGATGGCAACCATTGCCATGCCTTTGATCTCCATCAATAACTCAAAGTTGTGGCTATTGCATCATTCCCGAGCAAAACTGTCTTTCCAGACAGCCTGTAGTAAAAAATTCATAACTTTCACTACAGAACTCGGATTGACGCACCGTTTGCTGGGTTGGAAAGCTTATTCAAAGACCTTTCTAACCATATATGGCTCGAAAATTTTGGAGAAGAACTCTGAATTCGGCAGGCAAAACAAGATGACGGTTTTTCATGGCAACCATGAAAACTGTTCATAACAGTTTTATAAAACCCTAGTTTCCTTATTCTTCTTCTCCAAACTCAAACCCTATGCAACCTATTGCATCCATGGATACACTTAACCATCAATTAGAAGAGGAGTAGAAGAGAATTGACCTAGGGTTCCAAACCCTAAGTTCAGCCATGGAGGAAAACCAATTATGCAGAAAAATTTTCCAGATTTTTGAATCATTCAACTACACCATAATTACCAGCCCATATGTATTTTGTATTATGCATAATCATGGCTCTGATACCACTGTTGGGAATCGAACAAGAGGGAAAAATAGAAGTGCGGAATATAAAAAATTTTTCCTACGATTCCCAATCCCATGAATCTAACTATGCATAACACAAAAACAAACCCTAACTACGAAGAGGGTTAGAACACTTACAGGATTTTTGTCTTCTTCGTTTTGCTCCAAGCTTCTATTCCGGACAGCGGTGAATGAGCAGCCCAAGTGTGCTGCCTCCAACGGTATCCACACCTAGCTAGAGCTTCAAGTCCTTTCTTTCTTCTTCCTTGTTGTTGCTAGAGGTGGAGAAGAGAGAGAGAGAGAAAAGAGCCTCCAAGGGGCTGGACGGCTAGGGTTTTTTGTGCAAGCCTCTTATGCCATGTCACACATAAGTGTGACTTATATAGGCAGCCCACTAAAGGGGGCTGGCCATGGGGAAGAAACCCTAATAGGGTTATGTGTAATTACACTTAATTGCACATTAACCCCTATTATTTGTATCAAGTACAAATAGGCCTATAAAGAACTATTCTTTATTCACTAAAACCCTTTCTCTCATAGACTTTAAAGCCCTTCTTGCATGATCAGTGTGTGACCCATTGGGTTCACATCATTAAGTAGTAGGAATAGCACAAGGTGTGCACAATGGAACTCTTTCCATTTAGGGTCTAATTGGAACTCCTTCCAATTCCCTAATTGATTATAACTCACTTATATCAATTAGGGCTTCTACTAACCATGAATAACACCTAGCATATGGTTCATGGTGTTGTCCTTAATGAGGTGAATAAGTATCTAACAAAGAACCCTTCTGTTATAGTTTATAGGTTACAATTGCATCCTTCCTTCAACACAATGTCTCCAATTAAACTAATAGGACATGGAAGTCTGTCAAGTCCCTAGTTTAATTACTTTATACTCAATCATGAATATCAACTCATTGATGAACTCATGAAACTCTTTTCATATTCATCCTACCATGGCCATGGATTTAATGAGTTATATTATGAATGTTATATGAGACATTCTCTCTCTTTTTCCTGAGAGTGATGGATCCCTTGTTGATCCCTCACATGCCTTCATACACATAGCAGTAGGGCCAATGAACACCTTTGCAGACCCCTGAATAGGATCTGCACTTAGTGTTATCAAACTTCTAAAGCTACATGCATAAGGCAACTATGGTGTCTCAGGTCTAAGGATTACTTGTACCACTATAACAATGAGAAACTGATTGACAGGCAGGAAAAACTCCATTCAGTTTATCTCATATCTTTGGTCACATTCAGTGTACCTATTCTCGCAATAGGCACCCACTTGTTGGTTGTAGTGTCTCCACACAAATAGCTTGAGACTAGCTATCCTCCTATAGAGTCAACCTAACAAGTGCTAGTCCTATGGTTCATTACTGTCCATCATAGTGAACCTTCAACTAGGAATGCTTTAGGAGTTTAGTACAGAGATATATCTATAGTCTCAAAATTACAACTCTTTGTAATTCCATATTCTCAACTCTAACTCCATGGACATATTATGTAAATATAAATGATGCATATAAACATAATAGAATAAGCCCTTTTATTAAATCAATAATAAATGTGACATACATAAATGAAATCAAATGATTGTTCCTAATCCCTAAACAATCATCTCTATGATTGGCTCTAGGGCATAATCCTAACAGAATGGTTGAAAAGCAATTTAGGTGAGAGAGAGACTACTCGAAGAGAAAGGATTTTTGGACTTATCAAGAACAATGAACTTGGATCTTGCAGAGAAGATATTATGGAAGCAGTGACAACAGCTTATGAACATGACTTGAGGAAGAAAAGAAGACATGAAAGAGAGAAGAAGAAAGCTGAAGAGTGAGCTGTAAAGAAGCCCAAGAAAAACTGAAGACTCAATAGAATAGGATATTTATGGCATATTTATAGTTCTTTTACTTAATACCAATGAATTGCTATGTCAATCAATTTTAGTTTTGAATAAATTGCCAATAATAAATCAAATTTGGGATTTTCTTGTTTGATTTAGACCGCACCCAAGGTAACTTTATGGGTTGCCTACGTATCTCCATGGTTTTTTCTTCTTTTTTTTGTTTGTTTTTGTTTTGTTTTTTTTTTGTTTTTTTGTTTTTTTTTTTTTTTTGTTTTTGAATGGAGAATCAGGTCTTACGTAGTTCTTATGCCTTAACTTTTGCCTAGGTCGCCCTTATGGGTTTTCAACCTAGCAGGCCTCAAACATGATATTTTTTCAATTGGTCCAAATTAGTTGGACGAGCGAACTCAGTTCCATCTAAATCCATGAGGCGAACAGCCCCTGCTGGCAATATCTCTTTGATAATGTATGGCCCACCCCAACTTGGCTTGAATTTTCCCCGCAGATCGAACACTGGAGCTCTGATTTCTTTCAGCACTACATCCCCTTTCTTTAGACCTCGATCTTTGACATGCTTGTTGAATGCTCTGGCAGCTCTCCGTTGATACCCCTGAACATGATACAGCGCCCTTAAACGCCTTTCATCCAGCAAAGCTAACTCATCATAGCGGCTCTTAACCCAGTTCACTTCTGTTATCTGGCTCTCCACGGCAACTCTTAGTGAAGGAACTTCCAATTCAACTAGCAACACGGCCTCCATTCCATAAACTAAAGAATAAGGGGTAGCCCCTGTTGACGACCTTATTGATGTTCTGTAACCCCATAGAGCCAATGGCAACTTCTCATGCCAGTCTGTGTGTGAGTCCGCAGTCTTCTGTAGTATCTTCTTGATGTTCTTGTTAGCTGCTTCCACCGCTCCATTAGTCTGAGGACGGTATGGTGATGACAGATGGTGAACTATGCCGTACTTTTGCAAGAGCTCATGGGTTTCTTTCTGAAAGTGCTGGCCATTGTCTGAGATAACTTCATGCGGTACCCCATATCGATAGATGATGCTGTGCTGTATGAACTGTGCTACCTTCTTGGAATTCAAGGTCTTGAAGGACGCTGCTTCCACCCACTTAGTGAAGTAGTCGATGGCAACCAGGATGTATTCATGCCCATTTGATGCCTTTGGCTTGATCTGTCCGATGATATCTATCCCCCACACCGCGAATGGCCAAGGTGACGACATACTCGTTAAAGGCATAGAAGGCAAATGTTGTCCACTGGCGAACAGTTGGCATTTGTGGCACTTCTTGATATGTGCGTGGCAGTCTCTTTCCATGGTAGACCAATAATAGCCTAACCTCATGATTTTCTTAGCTAACATATAGCCATTCATATGCGGAGCCCCTGTCCCTTCATGGATTTCTTTAATCAGATGCTCGGCTTCTTCCTCGGTGACACACAGCAGGTGGATCCCGTCGTATGATCTCCGATATAGCTTTCCTCCACAAAGTACATAGTGACTTGCCAACCGCCTTAGGGTTTTTCTATCAATGCGAGATGCTCCTTCTGGGTACTCCCTTTCTTTAATGAACTCCATTATGTCATGGAACCACGGGTGGCCATCATTTACCTCTCCTCCTCGGATTGCACAACAGTACACAGGCTTGTCTCAGCATTCTATCACCAACGGCTTCACATTTCCCCCTTCAGGTATCTCCACCATGGATGCTAGGGTCGCCAAGGCATCGGCGAACTGGTTCTTGTTTCTTGAAAGGTAGTTGAACTCTATCTCTGAGAACTCCTTGGTTAGAGCTTCCAGATAGGCATGGTAAGGCAACAATTTCTCATCTCGAGTTTTCCATTCCCCTTTTATCTGGCAAATGATTAGTGCTGAGTCCCCGAACACTTCCAATTCTTTGATCCCCAATTCAAGTGCCGCTTCCAGTGCTAGGATACAGGCCTCATACTCAGTAATGTTGTTGGTAGCTTCGAACCCCAACTTGACCGCTAACGGTGTAAATGCCTCTTCGGGTGAGACCAGCAGGACTCCTATCCCATAACCTTTCTTATTGGCTGCCCCATCGAAGTATACTCTCCAAGTTTTTCTACCAATCTCTAGCACGTCCTCATCTGGGAATTGATCGTTGAACGGAGCGGATGATGACACCGGACAGCTGGCTAGGTAGTCTGCGATGACGCTTCCCTTGATAGACTTCTGACTCACGTACTTGATGTCGAATTCATTGAGGAGAATTGACCATCGAGCAGTTCTGAATGACAATACTGGCCTTTCTACCAGGTACTTCAACGGGTCCATGCGACTTATCAAGAACACTTCGAAGGACATCATGTAGTGTCGGAGTTTCTGCGTCGCCCATACTAGTGCCACACAAGCTTTTTCAATCGCATTGTACTTCACTTCATAGTCTGTCATTTTCTTGCTTGAGTAATAGATGGCATTCTCCTTTGTAGACCCTTCGAGATATTGAGCTAACATAGCCCCCGTCGCGGTTTCGGTGACCGTTAAGTATAACAAAAGTGGCGCACCTTGCCGTGGGGGAACTAAGATTGGAGGATTGCTCAAGTATCTCTTAATGGTCTCAAAGGCCTCTTGGCATTCTTCGTTCCATACTTTTGGCACACCTTTCTTAAGCAATTTGAAGATTGGTTCGCAAACCATGGTTAAGTTGGCAATGAATCGGCTTATGTATTGAACTCTTCCCAGAAAACCCCGGATCTGCTTCTCAGTGCTAGGCGGCTCCATCTCCACAATAGCTTTTATCTTCCCTGGGTCCACTTCGATACCTCTCTGAGTGATCATAAACCCCAATAACTTGCCTGCAGTGACACCAAAAGCGCACTTCTGTGGGTTTAGACGGAGATTGTACTTCTTTGCTCACTCTAGGAATTTCTCTAGCGCCTTAAAATGCCCTTCTCTATCCACGGACTTCACGATCATATCATCGACATAAACCTCGACTTCCTTATGGATCATATCATGCAATAGGGTCGTAGCTGCTCTTTGGTAAGTAGCCCCAGCATTTCTCAAGCCAAAAGGCATTACCTTGTAACAGTACGTTCCCCATTGCGTGATAAAGGCTGTTTTCTCCATGTCTTGAGGCGCCATCTTTATCTGGTTATACCCGGAGAATCCGTCCATGAAGGAGAGGAGTGCATGTCCCACCGTGCTATCTACCAACACGTCGATATGGGGTAAAGGAAAGTCATCCTTAGGGCTCGCGGCGTTGAGATCTCGGAAGTCGACACACATCCTTACTTTCCCATCTTTTTTAGGCACAGGCACTATATTCGACAGCCACTCGGGGTACTCCACAACTTGGAGGAAACCCGCGTCTAGTTGTTTAGTTACCTCTTCTTTTACTTTTAGAGCCCATTCTGGTTTTAATCTTCTGAGTTTCTGCTTTACCGGCTTCTTTAGGGAATTGGTGGGGATATAGTGTTGCACAATATCGGGGTCAATGCCAGGCATGTCTTCATAAGACCATGCAAAAGCCATAATGTTGGCTTTCAAGAGGGAGATCATCTTTTCTTTTTCAACGGGGGAGAGGGTTTTCCCAATTTTAACTATTCTTGGCAATTCATTCGTCCCTAAGTTGATTGATTCCAATTCATCCATATTAGGTTCGGTGACGCCCCTTTTCCTTTGCTCAACGAGCTCCGGGGGGACATCGTTCCTAGGATCTATATCCATGCCATAAATATCCATAGAGGAGAGAAAAGAGACACTGCATCTATAGAGAAAGAAAGCACACTTTATTGACTAGGAATAATGGGAATGACACACAAAAGAAAGAAGGAAAACAAACAAATCTGTACCAATACTATGACTCCACAAAGTGAGTAAAGTAGATACATCTTATTGAATTAGGGAAATATTACTAAACTAAGACACCTACAAGCTGCTATCAGGTAGGCCAAGGTCTTCTTCTTCATGGATCTCCGCAACGACACCACATTCAAGGTACCAATTCAGGAGTGGCAAGGTAGCATGGCTAATGGACGAACCCTGGAGTTCTTCAATGGTCGAGTCTTCCATGATGAGGATCATGTCTTGGAACATTTCAGTCATAGCCCCTGCATCAAGGTTCTCTGCCCAGTCCTCCTCTTTCTTTTCCCAGAACTCATCATTGATGGCATCATCATCCACCATTTCAGCTGTGATTGGATACCATTCGGTGAAGAAGATTTCAAAACCCGGAACTCGGATCTTGGTAGCTTGGTCAAAGGTGGGCTCTGGAAACTCGCAATATAGAAAATCATCCCCTTCTTTGACGAAGTAACCATTCAAAGTAGGTCGATATGGCGAGATCTTCAGGTCTGGCACCCTTCCCTCGGCTTTGGCTCTTACTTTCTCTTTGTTCCTCTTCAGCATTTCCGCATGATCATTTCTAGAGGGCTCATATCCTAGCCCGAAGGTGTATGAGGTGACACGGCTTTGAATAGACGTAGGGATCCCTTGTTGGCGACGCCCTAGCCCTATGCCTGGAAAGAAACTCATCTTTCTCATTATTTCACCGACGTGCAAGTTGCCATGGGGGCAAAAGTCCAAGGGTATTAATTCACCCTTTACGAGCTCTTTTTCAATGCATTGGACATAGTCAAACCTAGATAGCGGTATCGCTGCTGATTCAGGTTGTATCTCACATATAGGCACACCTGCGAGTTTCAATTCATAGTCCCCTTGAAGTGTTACTATGGCTCCTTCATAAGGAAACTTCACCTTTTGATGGAGTGAAGATGGCACAGCCCCAGCAGGATGGATCCAAGGTCAGCCCAACAACAAGTTGAAACATGACGGCACATCCAACACTTGGAATTCTACCCTAAATTCAGTGGGTCCCATGATAAGAGGCAAAGTAACTACCCCTATTACTTCTCGGCGGGTGTTGTCATAAGCTCTTACGGTCTGCCCAGATGGCGTGAAATCAGTGGGTCCCAAACCCAAAACAGTGGCAGTTCGGAGAGGACATACATTCAGTGCGGACCCATTGTCGATAAGAACGGTGGGAACCCTCTTCCCCATAGTGTCAACAGTCACATAGAGAGCTTGAGAATGGCTCGGCCCACTTTTAGGTAGGTCTACATCGGTGAACACGATGGTTGAGTTCTTGGGAGTTGGATTCACCAAATGTACCAATCCCTCGGGGGATGTGTCAACAGGCACTTGTATCTGATTCAACAGTTTCAACACGGTCTGTCTGTGCTTATGCGAGGCCATGAGCAAGCCCCAAATAGTAATGTTGGCATTGGTCTTCTTCAGCTGCCTAAGCACTTCATCCTCTTCTTCTTGCAAGCTAGGACGCCTCTGATCTTCCAAATCTTCCAACGGATTTTCAGATTCTAGGTGGGGGGGCTTGAAATGACGACCCCCTCTGGTTATATGGTCCAACTCATCATCGCTAGCCCATATGTCATGGACTTCCTCGGAGTCATTCATTAAGTCATCCCATTCTATCATGTCAATGCTCTCCATTTCTGTCGGCAAGTCATCCCAACCTGAAGGGACTATCGGCTCATCTGATATCGGACTTGGGCTTGAGTACAGCACATAGTAATCATATTTCCCCGACGCTTCACCTAATAGGCCAACCTGAGGATCCCCTGCTTCATATCTTTCTTTCAGCTCTTGTTGGATAGATTTCTTTGGCAACAACAAAACCTTTTGGTCAATGAGGTCTTGGATGATCTTCTTTAGTATAGAACAAGCCTCGGTGTCATGGCCGGGTGCACGATGGTATTGGCAATATTGATGAGGGATTGATGGTCTTGGCTTTGGTGGAAGTGGCATGATAAGGCTGTTATTGCGGCAAATGGTGAAGAGACGGGTTAAGGTCATGGGGAGCGGAGTGTATTGTCATACGGGATGGCGAGGGCGAGAGGATTCAACCCCAATGGCATTTATGGTGTTAAGTGGGGGTGTGTTGTTGTGTGATGGGAGAGGATTACGGGTGACATTTGGACGGGTTGGTGGTGAAATGACTTGCTTGTCAATGAGGTCTTGGACTTGGTGGCGAAGGCGAATACAGCGATTGGTGGCATGGCCTTTGGATTGGTGGTACTTGCAGTACTCATTCTCATTGTAGCTCTTGGGTAAGGGATTTGGTGGAGGTCTTGGGTCGAGTGGCTTCAATAGGTCACGACTTATGAGCTTTTCAAGGACTCTTTCGAGTGGCATGAATAGGTCAGTGAATTGGCAAAGTGGGTTGACATCATTGAGAGAAAAGGGTTGGATTGGTTGAGTTATGGTGTTGACCTCGGCATTGTTCTTCCCAGTAAAGTTTGTCTTGCGACTCCTCACTTCCTCAGTCTTGATTGTCCCATCATTGATAGCATCTTCAACCTGCGTGCCAGCCCCAATGAGAGCTTTGAAATTTGGGAAATAGTGGGCAAATAGGTGCTTGTGATACACGAGCAGCAGGTTCTTAACCACTTGTTGGGAATCGAACAAGAGGGAAAAATAGAAGTGCGGAATATAAAAAATTTTTCCTACGATTCCCAATCCCATGAATCTAACTATGCATAACACAAAATCAAACCCTAACTACAAAGAGGGTTAGAACACTTACAGAATTTTTGTCTTCTCCTTTTTGCTCCAAGCTTTGATTCCGGACAGCGGTGAATGAGCAGCCCAAGTGTGCTGCCTCCAACGGTATCCACACCTAGCTAGAGCTTCAAGTCCTTTCTTTCTTCTTCCTTGTTGTTGCTAGAGGTGGAAAGAGAGAGAGAGAGAGAAGAGAGCCTCCAAGGGGCTGGATGGCTAGGGTTTATTGTGCAAGCCTATTATGCCATGTCACACATAAGTGTGACTTATATAGGCAGCCCACTAAAGGGGGCTGGCCATAGGGAAGAAACCCTAATAGGGTTATGTGTAATTACACTTAATTGCACATTAACCCCTATTATTTGTATCAAATACAAATAGGCCTATAAAGAACTATTCTTTATTCACTAAAACCCTTTCTCTCATAGACTTTAAAGCCCTTCTTGCATGATCAGTGTGTGACCCATTGGGTTCACATCATTAAGTAGTAGGAATAGCACGAGGTGTGCACAATGGAACTCTTTCCATTTAGGGTCTAATTGGAACTCCTTCCAATTCCCTAATTGATTATAACTCACTTATATCAATTAGGGCTTCTACTAACCATGAGTAACACCTAGCATATGGCTCATGGTGTGGTCCTTAATGAGGTGAATAGTCATTTACAATGAACCCTTCTGGTATAGTTTATAGGTTACAATTGCATCCTTCCTTCAACACAATGTCTCCAATTGAACTAATAGGACATGGAAGTCTGTCAAGTCCCTAGTTCAATTACTTTATACTCATTCATAGATATCAACTCATTGATGAACTCATGAAACTCTTTTCATATTCATCCTACCATGGCCATGGATTTAATGAGTTATATTATGAATGCTAAATGAGACATTCTCTCTCTTTTCCTGAGAGTGATGGATCCCTTGTTGATCACTCACATGCCTTCACACACATAGCAGTAGGGCCAATGAACACCTTTGCAGACCCCTGAATAGGATCTGCACTTAGTGTTATCAAACTTCTAAAGCTACATGCATAAGGCAACTATGGTGTCTCAGGTCTAAGGATTACTTGTACCACTATACAATGAGAAACTGATTGACAGGCAGGATAAAACTCCATTCAGTTTATCTCATATCTTTGGTCACATTCAGTGTACCTATTCTTATAATAGGCACCCACTTGTTGGTTGTAGTGTCTCCACACAAATAGCTTGAGACTAGCTATTCTCCTATAGAGTCAACCTAACAAGTGCTAGTCCTATGGTTCATTACTGTCCATCATAGTGAACCTTCAACTAGGAATGCTTAAGGAGTTTAGTACAGAGATATATCTATAGTCTCAAAATTACAACTCTTTGTAATTCCATATTCTCAACTCTAACTCCATGGACATATTATGTAAATATAAATGATGCATATAAACATAATAGAATAAGCCCTTTTATTAAATCAATAATAAATGTGACATACATAAATGAAATCAAATGATTGTTCCTAATCCCTAAACAATCATCTCTATGATTGGCTCTAGGGCATAATCCTAACAATCTCCCACTTGCACTAAAGCCAATCGACCATGTATCGCATACCTATCTTCTCAAGATGTTGGTCTTAGACATAACCAATTATGTTTTAAAGCTTTAGTCAGTAGGTCTACAAAAACTTATGTAGATAATATCTTCTGTAATGTATCTATTACCTCTTCCAATGATTCCTCTAATCACTTGGAATTGTCACTCTATGAGTTTGGACTTTTGATGAGACCGTGATTCCTATACTTGAGCTATAGACCCATTGTTGTCACAAAACAAGGTGTGGGCAACTCAATGGAAGGAACAACTCTAAGTTCTAAATGAACTTATAGATCCAAACAGTCTCCTAGACAATGCGACAATTAATTCACCCTTAATAATGGAATCCACTGTATCTTTCATACAGTTCTCCCATTAAGTATTTCACCAACTAAAGTGAATATAAAATATACCCCATATGGATTATATCCAAATCCATATACCCATCTACTATGAGTTTACAATTTCCATATACAATCCAATATTCCAAATTTGAATTGATTGATAACTATTTGTAACAATTACAACATAATAGATATCAGGTTCAATACATAGTGTAAAATAAGGCTTCTTAACACTTTAAGAATCTTACTTGTGTTATCCTAGGGCACATGCCCTTGAATAATGAATTCTTATCTGAAGTAAATCAGACCTCCCTTAGAATTCTCCATGTTGAACTCCTTCAACATTTCAACTATGTTTGATGATTTGGAGATACTTAGCAATCTATATGATCTATCTCTATAGATCTTATTGGATGCTTTTGCCAAATCTTTCATGAATTAGTTTTTCTCCAAAAACTAAAACTTTACATTAGATAACATTCATATGTCATTCATAATGATTATGATGTCATCTATACTTAGGATAAAGAAAAATGATCGCACTCCCACTAACCTTTTATACACTCATGGTCCATCTATACAATGAGAGAAATCAAACAATTTGATTACTTCAATCTTTATAGATGTTCTAATTATGAGAACCTTGTAGTCTATTAATAGACTTCTATAACTTACACACTTTTATGGTTTTTCACCATTTGATATAACATCTTTATATCCTTTTTGACATATCTCATATTCAAAATGTGTGTTTATAGATAACAAGATCCAAATGGATTTCAGCATAACTATTATCAAACAAGTTTCTTTATAGACAACTTTTTGCCTATGTTGAAAACATTCTTAAATAGCCAAGCCTTTTAGGTCTCTACCTGTCCATATTGGATTTAATGACTCTTAGTCATTTCTCAAGTTGATGTCAAACATCGCCTAATCATAATCAATAGGATTATCTTGGTGATCTTTATCACCAAAGAACAATTCTTTCACATTCTAATAGAGATACAATATCTCTCTTATGTTAAAGAAATATCCAATTTGATTTATGAAAAGATTGTAGTGTAGTTAAGGGTTTTGTCTCAACAGAGACAAGGGTTGGATCTTTGTTCGTTTGTGGCTTTACAGACAATTCTATAAATTCTATCTACTTTTGCATCTTTCTTGAATGAACTCTTTCTCAAGAAAATCCAGCAAACATCCTAATGGACAACTTTTGTTCATTAGGGTAATAGAAATACTATCCCAACCACTTTTAGGATATACCACAATTCAACACTTACTTGACCGTATTTCCAGATTGTCTACATTATGTTTCCAGACATACGTAGCACAAGCCCAAGCCTTAACTTCTTTAAGTTGGGTTTCTTCCCATATCATATCTGATATAATTGGGACAAAACTGGAGTGAACCCTAAATTATCAATATGTAGCAATTTTAAGGTATATCCTAGATGGATACATTAGTAAAACTCATCATGGATCAAACCATATCTTAATAGGGTTCAATTCGTTCTCTTAGATTCACCATTGAGCTATGGTATTCTAAGATGAGTCTACTGTAATTGAATGCATGCTCTACATGACTATATACATCACAATGTATTAGTCAAATTATAAATGTAACTCTTTCACTTCACCAAGTAAAAGATGGGTTTGGTCATCTCATAACCAAGTCATAATCGTTACATTTAAATGAGAGTCTCTACATCTCTTGTATTCTCGGAATACGTTGCATTCGCTCTAATTAGTCATTTAAATTCAGAAATCAAATTTCTAGAATGTCTTAAATGACCTAGTTAAGAAATAAGTTCCCAAAATTAATCTAGCAACTCTTGCTCTATTAAAATTTTTAAAGGTAACTTATTATCTACTTAACTTTCTGCTTCGATTTAGATTACACTAGAATCCAAAAACCAAGAAGCAGAACTAACCAACAATTTAGTTTAGAGCATGAACTAAAACTTCGAAAGTTTGGTTCTTCTAGGAAGACTGATACTTTATCAAGTTCCCTTTACAATACCTTATGTTTACTACAAAATAATTATATTTCTTTGTCTTTGACTTTTCAAGACTTGCTTTCCTCTATGCTTCCATTTTAAATCACATCTAGCTTCTCAAGCTATTCTATGTGATTAATCATTTTTCAAAAGAATGATTATTAATAAACAACTTTTATTACATCCTAGTCCAGAAGAAGTCCTTTACAAGTACTATACTTTATAGTATTATTTTACTCACAATACAACCTTTGTATGTGATGTAGGACATCAAAGGCACTTGCATTGACTAATTTTGCTTCTGAAGCTCATTAGTCATCAATACTATCATATAGCATGGCAACAAGATGCCAATTGCGCATAGTGTCTTTTTCTTCTTAGGATGTTTTATGGAGGGCCTTTAATAAAAGGCCTAATAGCATTTAAACAATCTTTTGAAATTGAGAACAATTCTCAATTTCCGAAGTCAATCAAAGAAATCGGGTTTAGTCAAACTATCAATATCCTATATATTAGGAAATAGGGGTTTTGAGGTGAGTAATTAGGTAATCTACATAAACAGAGAATTAGATTTCATTTTTATCCATAATGATTGGGTCTTTAATCATATGGTACCTCCCACTATTTTATCAAATTCCATACACCCTCTAATGGAATTCGGGAATCTCATTCCTTAATGGGGATTGGGGTCCCACTGTGACCTAGAAGCCTCACATGTTAGTTTCTTGACTTCTAACCCACAATAAGAAGACAACTCTTTGTCTATTGCTTCATAAGCAAGTTCCAATCGTTTTGCCTCTAGGGAACATACACCTCACATGTTAGTTTCTTGGAATACTTCCCTAGTTAAGTTAAACCCATCATTCACACAGGTATGTTTCGCCAAATATATACCTCACATGTTAGTTTCTTGGTATATACCAGTTTAGGCACCCCATGATATCTCATATGTGATAGTTTCAAGTAATGTCTTTAACATGGGTAGCTCCTACATGTCTGCAGCCAGGTACCCACATTAAGGGACGTTAGATGATCCTATAATGATGGAAGGCAATGAAGAATTCATTCCCCAATGACTTCTCCATTTTCAACTTAATATTAAATAAGAGGGGTTTTAAAGGGTCTCATCAAATTAACATGCATCCTATGTATCAAAATTTAAACATATAAATTATGCTATTTATAATCATACATCTCATGCTATTATAAATCATACATCGCATGCTATTATATATCAACATATATAAAGTACCATATTTTGATATTAGTCCCTAAGTGAATAGGTAACATATACCAAACTATGGTATTGGAGCTAATACAATTATCTCATAAATTTAAGCTCCCACTATGATGATTATGGACTTTGAGAGGATTCAATCCAAGCCAATAGATTGAATCCAAGGTCTAAGGTGGGTGTAGGTGATCGTAAAATAACACATTCGAAACATGCATGCTGTCTTGAAACACTTCTCTAAGCTTTCAAGTCCTTCAATCTGCTCCCTTGGCTTGATGGTCTCCACCATTGGGTTGTTGGGCTCCATCATACTCCTTTGGGTCCACCATGCTCCTTAGTGCACTCTCGATTACATAACATTTACATAATTTAAAGAAAGGGATACATAAGGGGAATGTGGGGTACATAAGAGAATGATAGAGAGAGAGGGAGAGGGAAGGTGGCATGCGAGCCCCAAATAAATTACATCACCTTAATAAAATTACAACTCTTGTAAATAATAACATCCCATTCATAAGACGGCCAATCACAATTGGTTTAAAGGGTATAGTCCATAATCATCATCCAAACACATACATACAATCTCATTGCATAATGTAAAGAAAAACTGTAAGCATTAAGACATATGGGCATTATGGTAATTCTCTTGAATGATTTACATTAATCTCATTAATGCATCCTAATCTTATTAGGTTTAAACAAAAATATCCAGAATTAAATAAAGTCTTAACATTTAAGACATTTAGTTTCAATTAATCAAATTAATAGAAACATATAAAGTTTCCTAAAATAACTCTAATATCCAATATTAGGGTTTCCTTATTTAAACAAAACAATTTCATTTAATTAAGAATTTCCAGATTTTAATTTAATCCCTAATTGTGTTTTAAACCATTTAAAACATTATAAAATTAATCAATATTAATTAAATAATTAATATAGGAATTAAATAAAATCAATAAAATGATGAATTAGTGTATTAGGGTTTCCTAAAACCCTAAACCCTAAATGCATAACCCTAAACCCTAAATGCAAGCCCTAATCATTAAATGCCTTATGATTGGTCATTTAATAACCAATCATTAAAACCCTAGGTTCATACGGTATTTAATAAAAGGGATTAGGGTTTAATTAATGCCAAATAGGGTATTAATTACTCTTAATTAATTACACTAATTAGGGTTTCTAAAACCCTAACCCTAGACATCATTAATGGTATTAATTATGCCCTAACAATTAATAACCATGATTGGTCATCTAATGACCAATCATTAATTCTTTAATGAAGGTAATTAATATTCCAATTAGGGTTTTAATTAATGCCATAATGAAATTAGGGTTTCATCATTAACTCAAAATTAGGGTTTCATCCTTAACTCTATGCAGCCGTCACTACCAGGGGACTGCCTGAGCTTGGCTAGGCTGCCATGGCCACCAACGACTGTGGGAGGCCATGGCCAGCCATGGGAGAACATCCTAGGGGTGTGGGACAAGCCTCTGGACACATGAGAAGTGGTGGAAGTGGCTGCCATCATCAAGAACAATCAGGGTTTCCAAAACCCATTGCTGGAGCCATTGTTGCAGACCTTCAAGGTCACAATAGCTTCTAAAACCTTATCAATTCGACTCCTCCATTGAAACCAGCTTTTGTATCATGTCCCTACATGAAATACTAAGCCAATAGAA
Source organism: Liquidambar formosana (assembly GCA_039720395.1). NCBI lineage: Eukaryota > Viridiplantae > Streptophyta > Magnoliopsida > Saxifragales > Altingiaceae > Liquidambar > Liquidambar formosana. Next base: position 7,766,484 of record CM077831.1, read on the forward strand.
GAGGTTTGGATGATCATATCATCACCAATTGTTCTAAACAATTAAAACAACAGTAGGCTGCCCAGAATTTGACAGCATACTGTCCATGGTCAGAAATTGATTTAAAACCCAGCAAGATGATTAAGTCAGGCTACCAAATGAATTTTCCCAGTATCCTACATGTCTTAGGAAACTAATGCAATTGGTTTCATGCAATTTGGAGTTCCCTAACTCAAGTTCTAATCAAAACTCCATTGATGACTTTTCTGCAGAGAAAATCTGCTATGCTGTTCATGAAAAATTTTAAAACTTTTTGAATCTTTTTCCATCAAAACCTTTTTGAAACTTAAAGAAAATCATATACACATGATATATAATGATCCTACAATGATCTTCCATCATAAATACAGCAGCTTTAATTAGAATTAATTGCAAGAACCTTAGGGTTCTAAAACCCAGATTCAGCCTCCATGGTGTTCTTCTCCTTCTTCCTTCTGTTCTAGCATCTTAATCCAATTATGATGCATCTAAATGCTTGGGAACCTTTCCCTACCATGTCTAGAACATAACCCAAGTGGTGGCAACCATTGCCATGCCTTTGATCTCCATCAATAACTCAAAGTTGTGGCTATTGCATCATTCCCGAGCAAAACTGTCTTTCCAGACAGCCTGTAGTAAAAAATTCATAACTTTCACTACAGAACTCGGATTGACGCACCGTTTGTTGGGTTGGAAAGCTTATTCGAAGAGCTTTCTAACCATATATGGCTCGAAAATTTTGGAGAAGAAATCTGAATTCAGCAGGCAAAACAAGATGACGGTTTTTCATGGCAACCATGAAAACTGTTCATAACAGTTTTATAAAACCCTAGTTTCCTTATTCTTCTTCTCCAAACTCAAACCCTATGCAACCTATTGCATCCATGGCTACACTTAACCATCAATTAGAAGAGGAGTAGAAGAGAATTGACCTAGGGTTCCAAACCCTAGGTTCAGCCATGGAGGAAAACCAATTATGCAGAAAAAATTTTCCAGATTTTTGAATCATTCAACTACACCATAATTACCAGCCCATATGTATTTTGTATTATGCATAATCATGGCTCTGATACCACTGTTGGGAATCGAACAAGAGGGAAAAATAGAAGTGCGGAATATAAAAAATTTTTCCTACGATTCCCAATCCCATGAATCTAACTATGCATAACACAAAATCAAACCCTAACTACAAAGAGGGTTAGAACACTTACAGAATTTTTGTCTTCTCCTTTTTGCTCCAAGCTTTGATTCCGGACAGCGGTGAATGAGCAGCCCAAGTGTGCTGCCTCCAACGGTATCCACACCTAGCTAGAGCTTCAAGTCCTTTCTTTCTTCTTCCTTGTTGTTGCTAGAGGTGGAAAAGAGAGAGAGAGAGAGAAGAGAGCCTCCAAGGGGCTGGATGGCTAGGGTTTATTGTGCAAGCCTATTATGCCATGTCACACATAAGTGTGACTTATATAGGCAGCCCACTAAAGGGGGCTGGCCATAGGGAAGAAACCCTAATAGGGTTATGTGTAATTACACTTAATTGCACATTAACCCCTATTATTTGTATCAAATACAAATAGGCCTATAAAGAACTATTCTTTATTCACTAAAACCCTTTCTCTCATAGACTTTAAAGCCCTTCTTGCATGATCAGTGTGTGACCCATTGGGTTCACATCATTAAGTAGTAGGAATAGCACGAGGTGTGCACAATGGAACTCTTTCCATTTAGGGTCTAATTGGAACTCCTTCCAATTCCCTAATTGATTATAACTCACTTATATCAATTAGGGCTTCTACTAACCATGAGTAACACCAAGCATATGGCTCATGGTGTGGTCCTTAATGAGGTGAATAGTCATTTACAATGAACCCTTCTGGTATAGTTTATAGGTTACAATTGCATCCTTCCTTCAACACAATGTCTCCAATTGAACTAATAGGACATGGAAGTCTGTCAAGTCCCTAGTTCAATTACTTTATACTCATTCATAGATATCAACTCATTGATGAACTCATGAAACTCTTTTCATATTCATCCTACCATGGCCATGGATTTAATGAGTTATATTATGAATGCTAAATGAGACATTCTCTCTCTTTTCCTGAGAGTGATGGATCCCTTGTTGATCACTCACATGCCTTCACACACATAGGAGTAGGGCCAATGAACACCTTTGCAGACCCCTGAATAGGATCTGCACTTAGTGTTATCAAACTTCTAAAGCTACATGCATAAGGCAACTATGGTGTCTCAGGTCTAAGGATTACTTGTACCACTATGACAATGAGAAACTGATTGACAGGCAGGATAAAACTCCATTCAGTTTATCTCATATCTTTGGTCACATTCAGTGTACCTATTCTTATAATAGGCACCCACTTGTTGGTTGTAGTGTCTCCACACAAATAGCTTGAGACTAGCTATTCTCCTATAGAGTCAACCTAACAAGTGCTAGTCCCATGGTTCATTACTGTCCATCATAGTGAACCTTCAACTAGGAATGCTTAAGGAGTTTAGTACAGAGATATATCTATTGTTGGGAATCATACTAGAGAGGAAAAATACAAAGGCGGAATTTAAAATTTTTCCTACGATTCCCAAACCCATGAATCTTAATTATGCTTAATACAAAACAAAAACCCTAACTAGAAGAGGGTAGAATTACTTACAATTGATTCAAGTCTTCTCCTTTATGCTCCAAGCTTTGTCTTCTAATTGAGCAGTCCAAGTGCACTGCCTCCAACAGTATCCACACCTAGCTTGAGCAAGTTGTCCTTTCCTTCTTCTTCCTTAGGGTTGCTAGAGGTGGAGAAGAGGGAGAGAGAGAGAGGGAGAGCTGTGAAAATTTCGGCCAGCACTTGGGAGCCTCCAAGAGTGCATTAAGTGATGATGTCATCACATCATAAGAGGCTTTAAATAGCCTCCAACTAGGGCCGGCCAAGGGGGGATTCCAAACCCTAATCTAATTTGTGTAATTACTCTTAATTACACAATTAGCCCACTAGTTTGCATCAAATACAAATTAGCCCCTTAAAGAACTTTTCTTTAATCACTTATACCCTTTCTCTCATAGACAATCAAGCTCTCTTAGCATGATCAGTGTGTGACCCATTGGGTTCACATCATCAAGTAGTAGGAACAGCACAAGTTGTGCACAATGGAACACTTTCCATTAAGGGTCTAATTGAAACTCCTTTCAATTCCCTAATTGATTATAACTCATTTATATCAATTAGGGCTTCTACTAACCATGAGTAACACCTAGCATATGGCTCATGGTGTGGTCCTTAATGAGGTGAATAGTCATTTACAAAGAACCCTTCTGTTATAGTTTACAGGTTACAATTCCATCCTTCCATCAACACAATGTCTCCAATTGAACTAATAGGACATGGAAGTCTGTCAAGTCCCTAGTTCAATTACTTTATACTCATTCATTAATATCAACTCAATGATGAACTTATGGAAACTCCTTTCCATATTCATTCTACCATGGGCCCATGGATTTAATGAGTTATATTCAATGAATGCTGTATGAGACATTCACTCCCTTTTTCCTGAGAGTGATGGATTCCTTGTTGATCACTCACATGCCTTCACACATATAGCAGAAGGGCCAATGAACACCCTTACAGACCCCTGAATAGGATCTGCACTTAGTGTTATCAAACTTCTAAAGCTACATGCATAAGACAACCATGGTGTCTCAGGTCTAAGGATTACTTGTACCACTATAACAATGAGAAACTGATTGACAGGCAGGTTAAAACTCCATTCAGTTTATCTCATATCTTTGGTCACATTCAGTGTACCTATTCTGATAATAGGCACCCACTTGTTGGTTGTAGTGTCCCCACACAAATAGCTTGAGACTAGCTATCCTCCTATAGAGTCAACCTAACAAGTGCTAGTCCTATGGTTCATTACTGTCCATCATAGTGAACCTTCAACTAGGAATGATTTAGGAGTTTAGTACAGAGATATATTTACAGTCTCAAAATTACAACCCTTTGTAATTTCATATTCTCAACTCTAACTCCATGGACATATTATGTAAATATAAATGATGCATATAAACATAATAGAATAAGCCCTTTTATTAAATCAATAATAAATGTGACATATATAAATGAAATCAATTGATTGTTCCTAATCCCTAAACAATCATCTCTATGATTGGCTCTAGGGCATAATCCTAACAATCTCCCACTTGCACTATAGCCAATCCACCATGTATCTCATACCCATATCCTGTCGGTGGTGATCCAACACACTTGGGTTATAGCCTTAGTGAAGGGGTATTCTTTATTCTCTGTTGTATTAAACTTCTATATGTATATGTCATCTCTTCCAATGATCTCTCTAATCACTTGGAATCACCGCTTAAAGTTTGGACTTTTGATGAGACCGTGGATCCTTGTCTTGAGCACTAGCCTTATTGTTGTCACAAAAACAATAGTAAAGGCTTCTCAATGTTAGGAACCACTCCTAGTTCTGCAATGAACTTACTCATCCAAACATGCAGCAATGCACTCAAATTTACAGCTCCACCATTTAAGGTGATAACATACCTCGATGTTGATCTCCTATCATCATCGTCAGATTGAAAATCTGAATCCGTTCTACCAACCATTTCAAGTTTCTTTCTCCATAGGTAAGGGATAGGTCCTTTAGTTCTTCTCAAGAACTTAAGGATAGCCTTGACTGCTTCCCAGTGTTCCTCATCTGGGTCTGCCTGATATCTGCTCGTAACATTTACAGCAAAACTGATATCTGGTCTTTCAGTTATAGACAACTTGATTCCATGTCTGACAGGAATTAGACCTCCTTTTGGAATCATGCATTTTGAACTCTTTCAAAATCTTGTCTATGTACTTTGATTGGGAGAGACTTAGCATCCTTTAGATCTATCTCTATAGACCTCTATTCCTAGAATATAGGATGCTTCTTCCAAATCTTTTATGAAGAAACTTTGTGAAAAATCAATCTTTCACTTTTGACAACGTCTCTACATTATTCCCTAATAAGTAGAACGTCATTTACTTATAGGACCATAAATGTGATCGCACTCCCACTAACCCTTTGTACAATCATGGTACAATAACGGGTTCTATCTCAACAGGGATAGGAGTTGCATCAATGTTGGTTTGTGTCTCATTAGACAACTCTTTGAGTTCTATTTTCCTGTTGTTATCTCCTTCTTGAATAAACTCTTTTTCAAGAAAGATTGCAAACTTACAAACAAAACACCTTTTGTTCATCAGGATGATAGATATGATATCCTAAACTTTCTTTAGGGTAATCCACAAACCTACATTTAAGTTATCTTGATTTCCAATTTGGTTGCATTATATGTCTCTACATATGTAGTGCATCCCCATACCTTAACATGCTTAAGGTTTGGTGCTTCCCTTTCCATATCTCATATAGGTCCTAAGGGACAGCCTTGGTTTGAACTCTGTTTCACAGGTACGTGGCAATTTCTAGGGCATATCCTAACAAGGATAATATTAGGTCGTTGTAACTTATCATGGACCGGACCATATCAAATAAGGTCCTCTTCCTCCTTTTGACACACCATTTAATTATGATGTTCTAAGAGGTGTCCATTAGAATAGAATGCCTATTTGAACAAGTTGATCTGAAAGATCACCAGTTAAATATTCGCCTCCTCGATCCAATCAAAGAGCTTAATACTTTTACTGGTTTGTTTTCTTTACTTCATATCTGAATTCTTTGAACCTTTTCAAATGTTTCAGATTTGTACTTCTTTAAGTATATGCACCTATACCTTAACATTTTTAAGTAAAGGTTCATAAAGTATGAGAAACTATTTCTCTTGTTCTCTTGGGTTTATTAGCATTCAATTTTAGAGCTATCATGTTTCATGCAATTCATATTTGCAAGGTAGTTTAGAAGATAAATGCTATAAATTCCAGAAGTAATGAACTCTTCATAAAAAACATTTATTAAATCAAACTAAAACACTGTTTTGGCAAAACTGAAATAAAGATAATGTTTCTAAAAACTTCTGGAATGTCAAGATAGCTTATTAATTCTAAACTACTCCTTCAGGTAGAGTCAAGCAGCAAGTCCCATAGCTAATACAGCAACACTTTGCTCCATTCTCTACTCGTAGGGATATTCCGCTTCTACTCAGCCTTCTGCTTCCCACTAGATCCTGCATGGAATTCAAAATTCACATCAGAATTAAGTACCCAAGTGGAAGCAAAACTAACATTTAGTTTAGAGCATGATCCATACCTTCCGAAGGTTGGCTCTTTAGAGTATCCAGATACTCCCGGCAATTACGTTTCCAGTGCCCATCCTTGCCGCAGTGAAAACAAGTTCCTTTGGCCTTGTCAGTATTACCTTTCTTGACACCTCCCTTTGGCTTCAAGTTCTTCTTCTTCTTCCCTTGGGTACTCTTACCCTTTCCTTTGCCCTTGCCCTTAGGCTTGGGCTTGGCCTTGGAAGTAGAAGCTCCATCAAATGCGAGCAAAGAACCTTTTCCCTTCTTCATTGTCTCCTCAGTCATCTTGAGCAAATTGTGCAGCTCGGGGAGAGTGGGCTCAAGCTTGTTCATATGAAAATTCATTATGAACGGCCCAAATGAATCAGGAAGGGACTGCAATATAATGTCTGAACACATATCAGCTTCAATGATCACATCAAGCTTTTCAAGCTGCTCGATATGGTTGATCATTTTCAAGGTGTGATCAGTCACAGACGAACCCTCATTCATCCTTGCCTTGAATAGATCCTTGACAATATTGTACTTTGCGGTCCTACTTTGCTCCCCATACAACTCTTGTAAGTGGAGAAAGATGTCGCGAGCACTTTTCATGGACTCATGTTGCTTCTGAAGCTCAGGGCTCATGGATGCCATCATATAGCATCTTGCCTTCAAATCGTCGTCCATGCGCTTCTGATAAGCGTCTCTCTCTTGCTGAGTTGCAGTCTCAGCCAGTGCCTCAGGAAGTGTGCCATCAAGTGTGTAGGTAATCTTTTCGGAAGTTAAAACTATTTTCAAGTTCCTCAGCCAATCAAGATAGTTTGGTCCAGTCAAACGGTTGATGTCCAATATTTTGGATAACGGGTTGAGGTGAGCCATTTCTATGAACTACATATAAAATTAAATAGAGAATTAGATTTCATTTTTAATCCATAATGATCGGGTCTTTAATCATATGGTACCTCCCACTATTTTATCAAATTCCATACACCCTCTAATGGAATTCGGGAATCTCATTCCTAATGGGGATTGGGGTCCCACTGTGACCTAGAAGCCTCACATGTTAGTTTCTTGACTTCTAACCCACAGTAAGAAGACAACTCTTTGTCTATTGCTTCATAAGCAAGTTCCAATCATTTTGCCTCTAGGGTACATACTCCTCACATGTTAGTTTCTTGGAATACTTCCCTAGTTAAGTTAAACCCATCATTCACACAGGTATGTTTCACCAAATATATACCTCACATGTTAGTTTCTTGGTATATACCAGCTTAGGCACCCCATGATATCTATATATGTGATAGTTTCAAGTAATGTCTTTAATATGGGTAGCTCCTACATGTCTGCAGCCAGGTACCCACATTAAGGGACGTTAGATGATCCTATAATGATGGAAGGCAATGAAGAATCCATTCCCTAATGTATTCTCCATTTCCAACTTAATATTAAAATAGAGGGGTTTTAAGGGTCTCATCAAAATAACTAATCTAACATACATCTCATGCATTTAAATAAGAAATATATAACAACATTATATACATGTAATCCACTTATCGATATTAGTCCCTATAAGGTGACATATAACGATCTTTGGATTTGGAGCTATCTCTATTAATCTCATTAAAAGCTCCCACTATGATGATTATGGACTTTAAGAGGATTCAATCCAAGCCAATGAATTGAATCCTAGGTCTAAGGTGGGTGTAGGTGATCGTAAAACATTCATTTGAAACATAGCATGCACTCTTGAAAATCTTCTCCAAGCTTTCAAGTCCTTCAATCTCCTTCATTGGCTTCATGGTCTCCACCATAGGCTTGTTGGGCTCCACCATGCTCCTTTAGGTCCACCATGCTCCTTAGTGCGCTCTCGATTACATAACATTTACATAATTTTAAAGAAAGGGATACATAAGGGGAATGTGGGGTACATAAGAGAATGATAGAGAGAGAGAGAAGAAGGTGGCATGCAAGCCCCAAATAAATAATACATCACCAAAAATTAACAACTCTTGAAAAATTAATACAACCCATTCATAAGACGGCCAATCACAATTGGTTAAAGGGGTATAGTCCATAATCATCATCCATCCATAACCATACAATCATATTGCATAATAAAGGAAATAACTGTAAGCAATAAGCATATGGGCATTCATGGTAACTCTATTGATTGGTTTTCATTAATCTCATTAATGTGTCCTAATCTTATTAGGAAATGCATAAGTTCCTGAATTAATTAAGTCTTAACAATTAAGACATTTAATTTCAATTAATCAAATCAATTGAAACATTTAAAGTCCCCTAATTGAACACTAATATCAAATATTAGGGTTTCTTTAATTAAACAAAACAATTTTATTTAATTAAAATTTCCAGATTTTTATTTATTCCTAAATTGTGTTTTAAACGATTTAAAACATTATAAAATTAATCACCATTAATTAAATAATCAATTTCGGAATTAAATAAAATCATTTTATTAATTAATTAGTGCATTAGGGTTTCCTAAAACCCTAAACCCTAAATGCATTAACTCTAAACCCTAAGTGTAACCTTAATGCATTAAATGCCTTATGATTGGTCAATTAATGACCAATCATTTAAACCCTAGGTTTATACGGTATTAATGATTAGGATTAGGGTTTAATTAATGCCACCTAGGATATTAATTACTCCTAATTAATATGCACTAATTAGGGTTTCTAAAACCCTAAACCTTAAACCTATGAAATGCCAATGATTAATTGCTAAACCATTAATGATCATGATTGGTCATTAATGACCAATCATTTAACCCTAGGTTAGACACATTAATTACTAGGTTTAGTTATTAATTAATGCATTAATAGAATTAGGGTTTAATTAATATGAATTAGGGTTTCCTAAACCCTAAACCCTAGACATCATAAATGCACTTAATTATACCCTAATGATTAATAACCATGATTGGTCAATTAATGACCAATCATCAAACATTTTAATTAAGGTAATTAATAGTCAATTAGGGTTATAATTAATGCAATTAATGAATTAGGGTTTCATCATTAATGGGAATTAGGGTTTCCTAAGAAACCCTAAGGCTGCCGCCACCTACAGTGGGCTGCCATGGCTAGCCAAGGCTGCCATGGCTTGGCCAGGCCATGGGGGGCCATGGCCAGCAAAGGGGAATTCAAGCTAGGGTGTGGGCCAAGCCCATGGACACGTGTGGAGTGGCCAAGAGGGCTGTCTTCTTCAAAGAACATTAGGGTTTCAAGAACCCTTGCTGGCACCACCATGGGAGGACCTCCAAGGTCACAAACGTTTCTAAAACTTGATCAATTCGACTCCACCAACAAAACCAGCTTTTGTATCATGTCCCTACATGAATTACTAAGCTAATTGAAGTGGTTTGGATGATCAAATCATCCCCAATTGTTCTAAACAATTCAAGAACAGTAGGCTGTCCAGAATTTGACAGCATACTGTCCCTGATCACAAATTGATTCAAAACCCAGCAAGATGATTAATTCAGGTTACCAAATTATTTTTCCTAGCATCCTACATGTCTTAGGAAACTAATAAAATTGGTTTCATGCAATTTGGAGTTCCCTAGCTCAAGATATGAACAAAACTCCATTGATGACTTTCTGCAGAAAAACAGCCTGCTGTGTTTTTCAAGAAATCAAACTTTTTGATTCTTATATGCATCAAGACTCTTATAAAACTTAAAGAAAATCATACATACAATATGTATAATTATCCTATAAAGGATTTACATCAATTTTACAGAGATATCATATCAGAACAGTAGCAAGAACCATAGGGTTCTAAAACCCAGATTCGAACTCCATGGTGTTCTTCCCAAACTTTTTGATTTGTTTTGATTTCTATGCATCCCTATACTTGAGAAATCACCATAACAACTTTATGTGGATTAATTACAGGCATCTCATGTCTTAATTAAACCAAAACAAAAACAAAACACAAAAGAGAACAACCTAGGGTTCCAAACCCCAGGTTCGGCCTCCATAGAAGAAACACTGGTTTCTTCTTCTTCTGTATACATCACATGCTTCTCAGAAATTCCAGAATTAATGTTAGAAGAATATTAGAAGAGGAGAAGAGGGAAAAACAGCCAAGGGTTCAAAACCCCAGGTTCGGCCATGAAGAGGAAACCCTAGTTTCCTCCTTCTTCTTCTCCAAAACTGAAACCTATTCAACTCTTTGAATTTCCAGCAGCCCTAAAACACCTTTTAGAAGAGAAATAGAAGAGAAATAACCTAGGGTTCATAAACCCCAGGTTCGGCCATGAGAGGGAACCAAGCTTTATGCATGAACAGAATTTTAATTCATTAAACCAATCAATTTACCATGAATTACAGCCCACATGCAGTTTGTATTAGGCATAATCATGGCTCTGATACCACTGTTGGGAATCATACTAGAGAGGAAAAATACAAAGGCGGAATTTAAAATTTTTCCTACGATTCCCAAACCCATGAATCTTAATTATGCTTAATACAAAACAAAAACCCTAACTAGAAGAGGGTAGAATTACTTACAGTTGATTCAAGTCTTCTCCTTTATGCTCCAAGCTTTGTCTTCTGATTGAGCAGTCCAAGTGCACTGCCTCCAACAGTATCCACACCTAGCTTGAGCAAGTTGTCCTTTCCTTCTTCTTCCTTAGGGTTGCTAGAGGTGGAGAAGAGGGAGAGAGAGAGAGAGGGAGAGCTATGAAAATTTCGGCCAGCACTTGGGAGCCTCCAAGAGTGCATTAAGTGATGATGTCATCACATCATAAGAGGCTTTAAATAGCCTCCAACTAGGGCCGGCCAAGGGGGGATTCCAAACCCTAATCTAATTTGTGTAATTACTCTTAATTACACAATTAGCCCACTAGTTTGCATCAAATACAAATTAGCCCCTTAAAGAACTTTTCTTTAATCACTTATACCCTTTCTCTCATAGACAATCAAGCTCTCTTAGCATGATCAGTGTGTGACCCATTGGGTTCACATCATCAAGTAGTAGGAACAGCACAAGTTGTGCACAATGGAACACTTTCCATTAAGGGTCTAATTGAAACTCCTTTCAATTCCCTAATTGATTATAACTCATTTATATCAATTAGGGCTTCTACTAACCATGAGTAACACCTAGCATATGGCTCATGGTGTGGTCCTTAATGAGGTGAATAGTCATTTACAAAGAACCCTTCTGTTATAGTTTACAGGTTACAATTCCATCCTTCCATCAACACAATGTCTCCAATTGAACTAATAGGACATGGAAGTCTGTCAAGTCCCTAGTTCAATTACTTTATACTCATTCATTAATATCAACTCAATGATGAACTTATGGAAACTCCTTTCCATATTCATTCTACCATGGGCCCATGGATTTAATGAGTTATATTCAATGAATGCTGTATGAGACATTCACTCCCTTTTTCCTGAGAGTGATGGATTCCTTGTTGATCACTCACATGCCTTCACACATATAGCAGAAGGGCCAATGAACACCCTTACAGACCCCTGAATAGGATCTGCACTTAGTGTTATCAAACTTCTAAAGCTACATGCATAAGACAACCATGGTGTCTCAGGTCTAAGGATTACTTGTACCACTATAACAATGAGAAACTGATTGACAGGCAGGTTAAAACTCCATTCAGTTTATCTCATATCTTTGGTCACATTCAGTGTACCTATTCTGATAATAGGCACCCACTTGTTGGTTGTAGTATCCCCACACAAATAGCTTGAGACTAGCTATCCTCCTATAGAGTCAACCTAACAAGTGCTAGTCCTATGGTTCATTACTGTCCATCATAGTGAACCTTCAACTAGGAATGATTTAGGAGTTTAGTACAGAGATATATTTACAGTCTCAAAATTACAACCCTTTGTAATTTCATATTCTCAACTCTAACTCCATGGACATATTATGTAAATATAAATGATGCATATAAACATAATAGAATAAGCCCTTTTATTAAATCAATAATAAATGTGACATATATAAATGAAATCAATTGATTGTTCCTAATCCCTAAACAATCATCTCTATGATTGGCTCTAGGGCATAATCCTAACATCTATAGTCTCAAAATTACAACTCTTTGTAATTCCATATTCTCAACTCTAACTCCATGGACATATTATGTAAATATAAATGATGCATATAAACATAATAGAATAAGCCCTTTTATTAAATCAATAATAAATGTGACATACATAAATGAAATCAAATGATTGTTCCTAATCCCTAAACAATCATCTCTATGATTGGCTCTAGGGCATAATCCTAACAATCTCCCACTTGCACTAAAGCCAATCGACCATGTATCGCATACCTATCTTCTCAAGATGTTGGTCTTAGACATAACCAATTATGTTTTAAAGCTTTAGTCAGTAGGTCTACAAAAACTTATGTAGATAATATCTTCTGTAATGTATCTATTACCTCTTCCAATGATTCCTCTAATCACTTGGAATTGTCACTCTATGAGTTTGGACTTTTGATGAGACCGTGATTCCTATACTTGAGCTATAGACCCATTGTTGTCACAAAACAAGGTGTGGGCAACTCAATGGAAGGAACAACTCTAAGTTCTAAATGAACTTATAGATCCAAACAGTCTCCTAGACAATGCGACAATTAATTCACCCTTAATAATGGAATCCACTGTATCTTTCATACAGTTCTCCCATTAAGTATTTCACCAACTAAAGTGAATATAAAATATACCCCATATGGATTATATCCAAATCCATATACCCATCTACTATGAGTTTACAATTTCCATATACAATCCAATATTCCAAATTTGAATTGATTGATAACTATTTGTAACAATTACAACATAATAGATATCAGGTTCAATACATAGTGTAAAATAAGGCTTCTTAACACTTTAAGAATCTTACTTGTGTTATCCTAGGGCACATGCCCTTGAATAATGAATTCTTATCTGAAGTAAATCAGACCTCCCTTAGAATTCTCCATGTTGAACTCCTTCAACATTTCAACTATGTTTGATGATTTGGAGATACTTAGCAATCTATATGATCTATCTCTATAGATCTTATTGGATGCTTTTGCCAAATCTTTCATGAATTAGTTTTTCTCCAAAAACTAAAACTTTACATTAGATAACATTCATATGTCATTCATAATGATTATGATGTCATCTATACTTAGGATAAAGAAAAATGATCGCACTCCCACTAACCTTTTATACACTCATGGTCCATCTATACAATGAGAGAAATCAAACAATTTGATTACTTCAATCTTTATAGATGTTCTAATTATGAGAACCTTGTAGTCTATTAATAGACTTCTATAACTTACACACTTTTATGGTTTTTCACCATTTGATATAACATCTTTATATCCTTTTTGACATATCTCATATTCAAAATGTGTGTTTATAGATAACAAGATCCAAATGGATTTCAGCATAACTATTATCAAACAAGTTTCTTTATAGACAACTTTTTGCCTATGTTGAAAACATTCTTAAATAGCCAAGCCTTTTAGGTCTCTACCTGTCCATATTGGATTTAATGACTCTTAGTCATTTCTCAAGTTGATGTCAAACATCGCCTAATCATAATCAATAGGATTATCTTGGTGATCTTTATCACCAAAGAACAATTCTTTCACATTCTAATAGAGATACAATATCTCTCTTATGTTAAAGAAATATCCAATTTGATTTATGAAAAGATTGTAGTGTAGTTAAGGGTTTTGTCTCAACAGAGACAAGGGTTGGATCTTTGTTCGTTTGTGGCTTTACAGACAATTCTATAAATTCTATCTACTTTTGCATCTTTCTTGAATGAACTCTTTCTCAAGAAAATCCAGCAAACATCCTAATGGACAACTTTTGTTCATTAGGGTAATAGAAATACTATCCCAACCACTTTTAGGATATACCACAATTCAACACTTACTTGACCGTATTTCCAGATTGTCTACATTATGTTTCCAGACATACGTAGCACAAGCCCAAGCCTTAACTTCTTTAAGTTGGGTTTCTTCCCATATCATATCTGATATAATTGGGACAAAACTGGAGTGAACCCTAAATTATCAATATGTAGCAATTTTAAGGTATATCCTAGATGGATACATTAGTAAAACTCATCATGGATCAAACCATATCTTAATAGGGTTCAATTCGTTCTCTTAGATTCACCATTGAGCTATGGTATTCTAAGATGAGTCTACTGTAATTGAATGCATGCTCTACATGACTATATACATCACAATGTATTAGTCAAATTATAAATGTAACTCTTTCACTTCACCAAGTAAAAGATGGGTTTGGTCATCTCATAACCAAGTCATAATCGTTACATTTAAATGAGAGTCTCTACATCTCTTGTATTCTCGGAATACGTTGCATTCGCTCTAATTAGTCATTTAAATTCAGAAATCAAATTTCTAGAATGTCTTAAATGACCTAGTTAAGAAATAAGTTCCCAAAATTAATCTAGCAACTCTTGCTCTATTAAAATTTTTAAAGGTAACTTATTATCTACTTAACTTTCTGCTTCGATTTAGATTACACTAGAATCCAAAAACCAAGAAGCAGAACTAACCAACAATTTAGTTTAGAGCATGAACTAAAACTTCGAAAGTTTGGTTCTTCTAGGAAGACTGATACTTTATCAAGTTCCCTTTACAATACCTTATGTTTACTACAAAATAATTATATTTCTTTGTCTTTGACTTTTCAAGACTTGCTTTCCTCTATGCTTCCATTTTAAATCACATCTAGCTTCTCAAGCTATTCTATGTGATTAATCATTTTTCAAAAGAATGATTATTAATAAACAACTTTTATTACATCCTAGTCCAGAAGAAGTCCTTTACAAGTACTATACTTTATAGTATTATTTTACTCACAATACAACCTTTGTATGTGATGTAGGACATCAAAGGCACTTGCATTGACTAATTTTGCTTCTGAAGCTCATTAGTCATCAATACTATCATATAGCATGGCAACAAGATGCCAATTGCGCATAGTGTCTTTTTCTTCTTAGGATGTTTTATGGAGGGCCTTTAATAAAAGGCCTAATAGCATTTAAACAATCTTTTGAAATTGAGAACAATTCTCAATTTCCGAAGTCAATCAAAGAAATCGGGTTTAGTCAAACTATCAATATCCTATATATTAGGAAATAGGGGTTTTGAGGTGAGTAATTAGGTAATCTACATAAACAGAGAATTAGATTTCATTTTTATCCATAATGATTGGGTCTTTAATCATATGGTACCTCCCACTATTTTATCAAATTCCATACACCCTCTAATGGAATTCGGGAATCTCATTCCTTAATGGGGATTGGGGTCCCACTGTGACCTAGAAGCCTCACATGTTAGTTTCTTGACTTCTAACCCACAATAAGAAGACAACTCTTTGTCTATTGCTTCATAAGCAAGTTCCAATCGTTTTGCCTCTAGGGAACATACACCTCACATGTTAGTTTCTTGGAATACTTCCCTAGTTAAGTTAAACCCATCATTCACACAGGTATGTTTCGCCAAATATATACCTCACATGTTAGTTTCTTGGTATATACCAGTTTAGGCACCCCATGATATCTCATATGTGATAGTTTCAAGTAATGTCTTTAACATGGGTAGCTCCTACATGTCTGCAGCCAGGTACCCACATTAAGGGACGTTAGATGATCCTATAATGATGGAAGGCAATGAAGAATTCATTCCCCAATGACTTCTCCATTTTCAACTTAATATTAAATAAGAGGGGTTTTAAAGGGTCTCATCAAATTAACATGCATCCTATGTATCAAAATTTAAACATATAAATTATGCTATTTATAATCATACATCTCATGCTATTATAAATCATACATCGCATGCTATTATATATCAACATATATAAAGTACCATATTTTGATATTAGTCCCTAAGTGAATAGGTAACATATACCAAACTATGGTATTGGAGCTAATACAATTATCTCATAAATTTAAGCTCCCACTATGATGATTATGGACTTTGAGAGGATTCAATCCAAGCCAATAGATTGAATCCAAGGTCTAAGGTGGGTGTAGGTGATCGTAAAATAACACATTCGAAACATGCATGCTGTCTTGAAACACTTCTCTAAGCTTTCAAGTCCTTCAATCTGCTCCCTTGGCTTGATGGTCTCCACCATTGGGTTGTTGGGCTCCATCATACTCCTTTGGGTCCACCATGCTCCTTAGTGCACTCTCGATTACATAACATTTACATAATTTAAAGAAAGGGATACATAAGGGGAATGTGGGGTACATAAGAGAATGATAGAGAGAGAGGGAGAGGGAAGGTGGCATGCGAGCCCCAAATAAATTACATCACCTTAATAAAATTACAACTCTTGTAAATAATAACATCCCATTCATAAGACGGCCAATCACAATTGGTTTAAAGGGTATAGTCCATAATCATCATCCAAACACATACATACAATCTCATTGCATAATGTAAAGAAAAACTGTAAGCATTAAGACATATGGGCATTATGGTAATTCTCTTGAATGATTTACATTAATCTCATTAATGCATCCTAATCTTATTAGGTTTAAACAAAAATATCCAGAATTAAATAAAGTCTTAACATTTAAGACATTTAGTTTCAATTAATCAAATTAATAGAAACATATAAAGTTTCCTAAAATAACTCTAATATCCAATATTAGGGTTTCCTTATTTAAACAAAACAATTTCATTTAATTAAGAATTTCCAGATTTTAATTTAATCCCTAATTGTGTTTTAAACCATTTAAAACATTATAAAATTAATCAATATTAATTAAATAATTAATATAGGAATTAAATAAAATCAATAAAATGATGAATTAGTGTATTAGGGTTTCCTAAAACCCTAAACCCTAAATGCATAACCCTAAACCCTAAATGCAAGCCCTAATCATTAAATGCCTTATGATTGGTCATTTAATAACCAATCATTAAAACCCTAGGTTCATACGGTATTTAATAAAAGGGATTAGGGTTTAATTAATGCCAAATAGGGTATTAATTACTCTTAATTAATTACACTAATTAGGGTTTCTAAAACCCTAACCCTAGACATCATTAATGGTATTAATTATGCCCTAACAATTAATAACCATGATTGGTCATCTAATGACCAATCATTAATTCTTTAATGAAGGTAATTAATATTCCAATTAGGGTTTTAATTAATGCCATAATGAAATTAGGGTTTCATCATTAACTCAAAATTAGGGTTTCATCCTTAACTCTATGCAGCCGTCACTACCAGGGGGCTGCCTGAGCTTGGCTAGGCTGCCATGGCCACCAACGACTGTGGGAGGCCATGGCCAGCCATGGGAGAACATCCTAGGGGTGTGGGACAAGCCTCTGGACACATGAGAAGTGGTGGAAGTGGCTGCCATCATCAAGAACAATCAGGGTTTCCAAAACCCATTGCTGGAGCCATTGTTGCAGACCTTCAAGGTCACAATAGCTTCTAAAACCTTATCAATTCGACTCCTCCATTGAAACCAGCTTTTGTATCATGTCCCTACATGAAATACTAAGCCAATAGAAGAGGTTTGGATGATCATATCATCACCAATTGTTCTAAACAATTAAAACAACAGTAGGCTGCCCAGAATTTGACAGCATACTGTCCCTGGTCAGAAATTGATTTAAACCCAGCAAGATGATTAAGTCAGGCTACCAAATGAATTTTCCCAGTATCCTACATGTCTTAGGAAACTAATGCAATTGGTTTCATGCAATTTGGAGTTCCCTAACTCAAGTTCTAATCAAAACTCCATTGATGACTTTTCTGCAGAGAAAATCTGCTATGCTGTTCATGAAAAATTTTAAAACTTTTTGAATCTTTTTCCATCAAAACCTTTTTGAAACTTAAAGAAAATCATATACACATGATATATAATGATCCTACAATGATCTTCCATCATAAATACAGCAGCTTTAATTAGAATTAATTGCAAGAACCTTAGGGTTCTAAAACCCAGATTCAGCCTCCATGGTGTTCTTCTCCTTCTTCCTTCTGTTCTAGCATCTTAATCCAATTATGATGCATCTAAATGCTTGGGAACCTTTCCCTACCATGTCTAGAACATAACCCAAGTGATGGCAACCATTGCCATGTCTTTGATCTCCATCAATAACTCAAAGTTGAGGCTATTGCATCATTCCCGAGCAAAACTGTCTTTCCAGACAGCCTGTAGTAAAAAATTCATAACTTTCACTACAGAACTCGGATTGACGCACCGTTTGTTGGGTTGGAAAGCTTATTCGAAGAGCTTTCTAACCATATATGGCTCGAAAATTTTGGAGAAGAACTCTGAATTCAGCAGGCAAAACAAGATGACGGTTTTTCATGGCAACCATGAAAACTGTTCATAACAGTTTTATAAAACCCTAGTTTCCTTATTCTTCTTCTCCAAACTCAAACCCTATGCAACCTATTGCATCCATGGCTACACTTAACCATCAATTAGAAGAGGAGTAGAAGAGAATTGACCTAGGGTTCCAAACCCTAGGTTCAGCCATGGAGGAAAACCAATTATGCAGAAAAAATTTTCCAGATTTTTGAATCATTCAACTACACCATAATTACCAGCCCATATGTATTTTGTATTATGCATAATCATGGCTCTGATACCACTGTTGGGAATCGAACAAGAGGGAAAAATAGAAGTGCGGAATATAAAAAATTTTTCCTACGATTCCCAATCCCATGAATCTAACTATGCATAACACAAAATCAAACCCTAACTACAAAGAGGGTTAGAACACTTACAGAATTTTTGTCTTCTCCTTTTTGCTCCAAGCTTTGATTCCGGACAGCGGTGAATGAGCAGCCCAAGTGTGCTGCCTCCAACGGTATCCACACCTAGCTAGAGCTTCAAGTCCTTTCTTTCTTCTTCCTTGTTGTTGCTAGAGGTGGAAAAGAGAGAGAGAGAGAGAAGAGAGCCTCCAAGGGGCTGGATGGCTAGGGTTTATTGTGCAAGCCTATTATGCCATGTCACACATAAGTGTGACTTATATAGGCAGCCCACTAAAGGGGGCTGGCCATAGGGAAGAAACCCTAATAGGGTTATGTGTAATTACACTTAATTGCACATTAACCCCTATTATTTGTATCAAATACAAATAGGCCTATAAAGAACTATTCTTTATTCACTAAAACCCTTTCTCTCATAGACTTTAAAGCCCTTCTTGCATGATCAGTGTGTGACCCATTGGGTTCACATCATTAAGTAGTAGGAATAGCACGAGGTGTGCACAATGGAACTCTTTCCATTTAGGGTCTAATTGGAACTCCTTCCAATTCCCTAATTGATTATAACTCACTTATATCAATTAGGGCTTCTACTAACCATGAGTAACACCTAGCATATGGCTCATGGTGTGGTCCTTAATGAGGTGAATAGTCATTTACAATGAACCCTTCTGGTATAGTTTATAGGTTACAATTGCATCCTTCCTTCAACACAATGTCTCCAATTGAACTAATAGGACATGGAAGTCTGTCAAGTCCCTAGTTCAATTACTTTATACTCATTCATAGATATCAACTCATTGATGAACTCATGAAACTCTTTTCATATTCATCCTACCATGGCCATGGATTTAATGAGTTATATTATGAATGCTAAATGAGACATTCTCTCTCTTTTCCTGAGAGTGATGGATCCCTTGTTGATCACTCACATGCCTTCACACACATAGCAGTAGGGCCAATGAACACCTTTGCAGACCCCTGAATAGGATCTGCACTTAGTGTTATCAAACTTCTAAAGCTACATGCATAAGGCAACTATGGTGTCTCAGGTCTAAGGATTACTTGTACCACTATGACAATGAGAAACTGATTGACAGGCAGGATAAAACTCCATTCAGTTTATCTCATATCTTTGGTCACATTCAGTGTACCTATTCTTATAATAGGCACCCACTTGTTGGTTGTAGTGTCTCCACACAAATAGCTTGAGACTAGCTATTCTCCTATAGAGTCAACCTAACAAGTGCTAGTCCTATGGTTCATTACTGTCCATCATAGTGAACCTTCAACTAGGAATGCTTAAGGAGTTTAGTACAGAGATATATCTATAGTCTCAAAATTACAACTCTTTGTAATTCCATATTCTCAACTCTAACTCCATGGACATATTATGTAAATATAAATGATGCATATAAACATAATAGAATAAGCCCTTTTATTAAATCAATAATAAATGTGACATACATAAATGAAATCAAATGATTGTTCCTAATCCCTAAACAATCATCTCTATGATTGGCTCTAGGGCATAATCCTAACACCACTAACTGAATTTGGTCCTCCTCATTCGGCCTATCCGTCATTCTCGACGCCTTTTGTCTCCACCTTGTAATGTAAGTGGAGAAAGTTTCATGAGCCCCTTGCTTGGTAGTTTCTAGGTCCCTTCGAGTAACGTCCACCTCTGTGTTATACTTGTAGTGCTCTGAAAACTCATTGCATATGTCTTCCCAAGTCCGGGTTCTATTCTCATCCAAGGATAAGAACCATTTCAAAGCAGAAGTGGCCAAGGTTTCATGGAACATTTGAGCTAAAAGCTCGTCAGTAGCCCCTCGAGGGTGCATAGCTCGCACGTACATCTTCAAATGAGTCTTAGGGCAACCCGTCCCATCGAACTTTTCTAACTCCGGCATCTTGAATTGTAGTGGAATACGAGCCGTTGGAAACAGGGATAGAGTCCGCACATCGACCATGTCATCAGCCCTGCGAATCCCTTTTATGGTTCTCTCCAAAGCTTCTACCTTGCTAGCTAACACGGAATCACTGCTAGTACCTTTCCCCTTGGCTTCCCCTTCTAGGTTGGTGACCTCAGGTTTCGAGCTACTTTCCCCCCTTGTCTTGGTGTTCTCATTGGATTGAGGTCCCTCTTCGGTGCCAGCCCCATGAGGTATACCCGAGGAATGGGCCTTAGAGCCATTTTGTTCAAGATCCGCCATCTTCTGTTGGTTCTCTTGAGCCATTTTCAATGCGGTATCGGATGTCTCGGCGGTATGGTCAAGCTTGGCCATGATGGCTTTCAGGCAAGCCTCAAGGTCAAAGTGCCCCTCACTAGTTCTTTCGTCGGCCATGTCTGTCTGATGGGTAGACTCAACACTCACTAGACGCCCTTGTGGATTGCGGATCCAAGCCAGCACGTCTATGGATAGAAAAGTTTTAACCTTTAGCCTAAGGACTTGTCCTAAACCTCCATATTTTCCTTAATGAACTCGGTCTCTACACCATGTTCAATTAATTCATTCCTTTTATCCAATTACCTTTACAGGGGTCATGGATTAAGGGTATGTTTTAAAGAATAGGGCATAGAGTCCTTCAACTAGGTTTAATTAATCCCCTAGGACTAGCACATCACAAACATAGCTTTACATCCTATTTCCTTAATTTATTCCTCCTAACCCATGGCCTTAACGAAGGCTAGGGTTTAAAGGTCTATGTTAAGGGCATAAGATATAAAGCCTCACACCACAAACACGGCATAGCATCATTACAAACAATTGTGGGTGCATAAAGGTGAGACCGTAGTGTCCTACAAGTCTGTCTATATGGACTAATGATAAGGGTAGGCTAGGGTCCTTCACTTGCTTGAGCAATCCTTATACCTAACCACATGTGGCATCAGGAACGCCGCGTGGGTCCAGCAGTACGTGATTAACTCATTTAATATACCCAAGGGCAAGCCCAAGGGTACTAGGCAAGAGAGGTTGATAGCTTTCGCCCCAACACATGGAATCAGGAAAACCAAGGTTGAGACTAGGCCGATCGTTGGCAAGGATACATCGAGGGACATCGATCCTAGCATGCAAGAGTTTGCGCACACAATGCAATAAATGAAAGCACACAATCAAGCGGATGCAATGTGATTGATTTTAATTAAACATAAGAAATTAACTTAGCCCAATTAAACTTTATAGAGTCTAGCCCACAACATCCCCAGTGGAGTCGCCAAACTGTGAACCCCGGAAATTGGGCCCACAAGGGATTGAAAGAAAATGGGTTTGAAAAAGAAAAAGGAAAGGAGTCGCCACCTTATTTTTTAAAGGAAACAAGGAAAACCCTAAAAATAGTTTGTTTTAGGAAAACAATTTGAATGACTCCATAAAAAAGGAAAGGCAAAAACCAATCTTTTGAAAACCAAAGAAATCGGGGATTCGGAGGCTAAGTTATGACATGGGAAGGTTCTAAGCAAAGCCTATAGGCACCCATGTCACCCTTTCGGTCTCTCAGTTCATTTGGGCTAAATCAAGATCTTTCCATACAAAAATCAATAAGTATATCATCACAAGAATTGCATGCATATCATATATTTCATTCATCCATCCATGCATAATAAGCACATAAAAACATAAAAAGAAAAAGAAGAAAAGAAAACAAAAATAAACCTAGGATGCTTGGATCCTAGAACGGACTTGAGCCTCACGAAGAGCGCCTACGTACCATGCAACGAAATACATGGATCAAAGTCCATGTAGTTCGATTAGAACTAAGGTTAAATCCTAATACAAACCTATGGTAAAAACCCTAGGTTTCCTTATTTGATCAAAAGAGAATTGATAGAAAGTTTGATTTTAGGAAAGAAATCCACAAAATGGAAACCTTAATAAAAACCAGAATTTTGTTTATGAAGGAAACCTCTAATTAAACCATAGGATCATATTAAAAATTAACCCTAGATAGGGAGAAGAGAAGGAGTTAAGAAGAAAGGTGAATTGGGGCACCTTCACACCCACTTACCTGAGCGCAATTACTCCAAACATTAGCTATTTCAGACATAAGCAGCCCTATTTGCCATAGGACAAATACCACACCTATTTGCACCCTTACAAGTGCTCAAAACCATGCAAAAACACTAACATGCAAATCTGGACAGAATAGTATTATGACCTAAAATCATCCACTAAGCATGCCAATAGCAAAAACAGCGAACAATAATAAGTCCTAACATATTCCTAGAACCATATCATGCATAAAAACCCTAGAACATACTAATATGCATGCAAAACTATCATGTTTACTCTATATGCAAGACATATACAGCAAACACGAAGAAAAACCAAATAAAAAAGTCTACTTTATCATGCTATATGAAAACAAACACGAAACAATGACTCTAAAACCCTAAACTCACAAATATGCTTAAAAACATACAAGACATACTTTAATCATGCCAAAACCAAGCTAAACAGAAATTAAATCATGCATATTAACTAACTAAAGCAATATAACATGATGAAAATCCTAACTCTAATATGCAATGACACTAATCCTAGCACAAGGACAAATAGGAGCACAAGAATCATAACTATGCATTAAAAACCTAAAGGACAGCCCTAAAGCATGCTAAACAGTAGATAAAAAATAGATATTCCATGTATATTAACTAGCTAGAGTGTTAATACATGATAAAAAAGTTACCTTTAACATGCAATAAGCCTAACCCATATGAAAACCTAGTTTAAGCTTGAATAGAGAAGGAGAATACCTTAGGAAGGGCCTTCCCTTGTGTTTGTAATTGTTCGTGGCTCCTCAAGTCTTTAGAGTGAATCAAACCAACACGAATCCTCCTCTTTGTCAAAGTGGTATCACAGCAAAGAGATCAAAACTCACTCAACTTTGAAAAGAAATAGAAAACAAAAAGAGAACAAGAGAAAAGAAAAGTGATTTTCGTCACTTTGCAGCAGCAGCAACTTCAATCGCGTTTTTGGGTATGAAAACGTTGGATTTGGACAAAGCTTGTGAAATACAAAGTTGTAGAGAATTGAATTATCTTTCTAACAAGACCAATTTCATCAAATTCTGACTTCGGATGAAAAAGTTATGATTAAAATACGACTGCTGGTTTTCAGAAAATCTGCTGCTGAATTATGACGAATTTCACTCCCTCCAAACCCTCTTCTCCTCTCCCTTGTTTAAAGACATTAAGAGAGTATTTATAGCTGAAATCTGGAGTTTCCCTTTCCTTCCTAGACTAGGTTTCCTTGGAGAATAATCAAAAGGTATTTTATAATGATAAAAGACTTCTAATCTGAATAGGAAAAGGAAATTGTCTTTTATAAAAATTGGGAGACTGACTGCTAACACGCATGCACATGTATCGTATGTGCATACACACACTCATCACATACGTACACGTGTTAGTGTCATGATAAAAATGGCTAATTTAATAAAATAATTTTCTTTTCATTTTAACCAAAAATCTCATGCTGTGATTCGCACTAATTCTTCAAGGATAATCCGTAAATAACCACACTAAACTCATCATCAGGGCCACAGGACTTAATACCTCATATGCATCCATATGAACTCCAATTAACAATTTGGAGATCATTCCAAGGTCAAATGAAAAGTTTGGGACTTAAAAGACGATTATGCCCCTCAAGTCACAAAAGCTCTTATTATCCCTCAAGATCAACTCCAATTTGAACCAAAATTCATATCCATTGTCCTTGTGACTCTAGAAAACTAATGCAAGTGACTAGACTCGAAAACCAAACAAAAACATGCATGAAATGATGAGCCCTAGTAAGGTGGTGCAAAAATGGGGTGTGACAGGTCCTCATGGACTTTATCCAAGCTATTTAGGGTTTCAGCTAATACCATGGGAATCAAGTTATGGCCTTTGGCAAGGAGAGGAATCAAGTCACAAATTTGTATGGGAACATGTGGAGTACCAATTGAAATAAGGAAACGACCAATGAAGCAAAAGGCAAGTGCATGCTTAATGGGAAAGGTAAAGTTCAGAATACCTTTATTATCACAAGCCAAAAAAGAAGTTGCCAATTTCATCAAGTCTACCATATGGTTCTTGACAAACGTAGAGGCATATTGTGGGTGAATCCCAAGGAGGTTGGAAAAAAAAGTAAGGAAGCTTGGGCGAGGAGTAGGGAGAATAAAAGGACCTACCGGAGAAACCCCATACAACGCGCAGAATTCCTCCATGGTTGGGCACAGTTCTTCATAGTTGAAGCGGAACACATGAATTTGGGGATCCCAAAAATATGTAGCAGCAGTCAAGAGGTTCGTTTCAAGCTTCACATGCCTCAAGGAAAGCAATGGATCCAAGCCAAAGCACTTGAACTCAGATTTTGCTTCAGCACTCATAACTCTCAAAAACCCTCCTAAAAATTTGTCTAGAGCCTCCATAATTTCTAATGAATGAATACAAGTAGGTTTAGGAACCTCTTGGATGTGTTTTTATAGGGAAAAGGTCACAAATCCAAGTTCAAATAAGAAAAAACTTGTCAAAATAGGAAGTTTCCTATTCAAAGGGGGATTTCCGCTTCGGGCTCGGGTGACCACCCAGGCCTGGGCGGCTAGCCTCCTGGGCTTGGGCGGCTAGCCGCCCAGCCCCGGGTGGTCACCCAAGGCCGTTTTCCTATTTTGCCCAGTCTTGCCTATTTTTGACCCCCTTTGACCCCTATATGGTTATGTGACCTTGGGAAGCTTATTTTGAGCTTGTTTTTGCGCAAAAGCATGAGTAAATCATCACAATGGAATTCCAAAAGCCTGGGCGGCTAGCCTCCTGAGGCCTGGTGGTCACCCAAGCCACCTTGTTTTGGCTTTCTCTCTCGCTTTGTCTCGCCTTGGCGCGTGATTAAACCTTCTTCCAAATGAGATATTCAACACTTTTTGAGCTTAAAATCAATCAAATTTCACCTTGAAATCAATTCTTTGAATTGATTTTATGTTCGAAAGGGTTGAATATATTTCCCCTGTGCCATGCCAACTCAAGTGACAATGTGTTAAGTCACTTTCCTCTTGCACCATGCTTGTTCTATCTTGATAAATTGATCATATATCCTCATTTCAAATCTTGATTTTCCATCCCACTTGGTTGAATATGTTCATCACTTGAATATGTTTTTCCATTTCAAAAGTGTATTCACCCTTTGAATATGCTTCTCAGTTTCAAATTCTCATTCTCTATCATACTTGGTTGAATATATTCATCACTTGAATATGTTCTTCCATTTCAAAAGTGTATTCACCCTTTGAATATGCTTCTCAGTTTCAAATCCTCATCATACTTGGTTGAACATGTTCATCACTTGAATATGTTTTTCCATTTCAAAAGTGTATTCACCCTCTGAATATGCTTCTCAGTTCCCAATCCTCATTATTCCTATCTTACTTGGTTAAATATATCCATCACTTGGATATATTTCTCCATTTCAATGGTGTGTTCATCACTTGAACACACTTGTCACTTACTTGGTTAAATATATCCATCGCTTGGATATATTTCTCCATTTCAATGGTATGTTTATCACTTAAACATACTTGTCACTTACTTGGTTAAATATATTCGTGACTAGAATATATTTCTCCATTTCAATGGTGTACTCATCACTTGAGTACACTTCTCAGATCATTCCTATCTTACTTGGTTAAATATATCCATCACTTGGATATATTTCTCCATTTCAATGGTGTGTTCATCACTTGAACACACTTGTCACTTACTTGGTTAAATATATCCATCGCTTGGATATATTTCTTCATTTCAATGGTATGTTTATCACTTAAACATACTTGTCACTTACTTGGTTAAATATATTCGTGACTAGAATATATTTCTCCATTTCAATGGTGTACTCATCACTTGAGTACACTTCTCAGATCATTCCTATCTTACTTGGTTAAATATATCCATCACTTGGATATATTTCTCCATTTCAATGGTGTGTTCATCACTTGAACACACTTGTCACTTACTTGGTTAAGTATATCCATCGCTTGGATATATTTCTCCATTTCAATGGTATGTTTATCACTTAAACATACTTGTCACTTACTTGGTTAAATATATTCGTGACTAGAATATATTTCTCCATTTCAATGGTGTACTCATCACTTGAGTACACTTCTCAGATCATTCCTATCTTACTTGGTTAAATATATCCATCACTTGGATATATTTCTCCATTTCAATGGTGTGTTCATCACTTGAACACACTTGTCACTTACTTGGTTAAATATATCCATCGCTTGGATATATTTCTCCATTTCAATGGTATGTTTATCACTTAAACATACTTGTCACTTACTTGGTTAAATATATTCGTGACTAGAATATATTTCTCCATTTCAATGGTGTACTCATCACTTGAGTACACTTCTCAGATCATTCCTATCTTACTTGGTTAAATATATCCATCACTTGGATATATTTCTCCATTTCAATGGTGTGTTCATCACTTGAACACACTTGTCACTTACTTGGTTAAGTATATCCATCGCTTGGATATATTTCTCCATTTCAATGGTATGTTTATCACTTAAACATACTTGTCACTTACTTGGTTAAATATATTCGTGACTAGAATATATTTCTTCATTTCAATGGTGTACTCATCACTTGAGTACACTTCTCAGATCATTCCTATCTTACTTGGTTAAATATATCCATCACTTGGATATATTTCTCCATTTCAATGGTGTGTTCATCACTTGAACACACTTGTCACTTACTTGGTTAAGTATATCCATCGCTTGGATATATTTCTCCATTTTAATGGTATGTTTATCACTTAAACATACTTGTCACTTACTTGGTTAAATATATTCGTGACTAGAATATATTTCTCCATTTCAATGGTGTACTCATCACTTGAGCACACTTCTCAGATTATGCTTATCCTACTTGGTTAAATATATCCATCGCTTGGATATATTTCTCCATTTCAATGGTATGCTCATCACTTGAGTATACTTCTCGGATTTCATTCTCAGATTACTTGGTTAAATATATGCGTGACCAGAATATATTTCTCCATTTCAATGGTATACTCATCACTTGAGTATACTTCTCAGATTATTTCGTCACTTACTTGATTAAATATATTCGTGACCAGAATATATTTCTCTATTTCAAAGGTATGTTCATCACTTGAACGTACTTCTCAGTCTTTTTCAATCACTAAGTATACTCATCACTTGAGTATACTCGGATTTCATTCTCAATCACTTGGTTAAATATATTCGTAACTAGAATATATTTCTCCATTTCAAAAGTGTGTTCATTCATAGTGGCTTGAATATGCTCCTCTTTGTCAATCATCAACCCCCAATGGTTCAAGTATACTCATGACTTGAGTACACTTCCTTATTTCAGTCTCAGGTTTTCAACCTCCCATCATTGTTTGGTATCAGTGTGTGATTTCTCCAGGCTTTTTGGCCAAAAATGGGTTGTTCTTTATTCATTGGTTCACAAGTGTAACTTGTTCGCCAATGAGGGGCTTCTGTCACACCCCATTTTTGCACCACCTTACTAGGGCTCATCATTTCATGCATGTTTTTATTTTGTTTTTGAGTCTAGTCACTTGCATTAGGTTTCTAGAGTCACAAGGACAATGGATATGAATTTTGGTTCAATTCGGAGTTGATCTTGAGGGATAATAAGAGCTTTTGTGACTTGAGGGGCATAATTGTCTTTTAAGTCCCAAACTTTTCATTTGACCTTGGAATGATCTCCAAATTGTCAATTGGAGTTCATACGGATGCATAGGAGGTATTTCTAGGTTCAATTTGATAAAACAATGGCTCGGGATTAAAATGGCTCGATGTAGTTCAAGATTGGTTAATTGACCCTTCTTTGGGTTTGCTCTAATTGACTCACAATTACCAACCAAATCTTTTCAAATTGACTTTCATTAGTCATCATTTTACTCCCAAAAGTGTTTTATGAAGTTCAATTTTGATGTGGAAAGTGTTTGGTTTGACCCTATGTGCATACCTATGCTTAGCAAAGGTAGAGTATAGTGGTTAACCGCCTTGTTCAAACCTAACCATGCCCCCATGGTTAGTGGTTTTCACCCTAAAATGTTCAAAAACATATTCCTCATCGAAACACGGTCGTTTTGGCTTTTGTTTCATCAAAATCGGAGTTAATTTGCCCCTTGAAACACTTCTAGAAGGGAAGGCAGACAAAATAGGAGAAAAATCAGAAGTGGGCTCGGGTGACCACCCAAGCCTGGGCGGCTAGCCACCTGGGCCTAGGTGGCTAGCCGCCCAGGCCCTGGTGGTCACCCGAGACCACTTTCCTATTTACACCATGTTTCCTTGCTGAAGCGGATTCCTCCTTATTTTGACGTACTTGGGCTCTTTTGGACGAGTTTCCTTCTAATTTTTGGTAACTTCTGAGTTACTTAAGCCCCAAGGGGGTCTCTAATAGCCCTTGGATTAATTTTTAGGGTTTTAATCCCAGCCATTGGTTAATCCTAATTGAAGTCTATAAATACCCCCCTATGCTTCAGCACAAGGGGAGCCACTTGATGCCTAAAAACCTTAGTGTTAGAGAGAGAATAAGAGAGAGAGACTTGAAGGAGAGTTGGAGTTCTTGCTGTAGCCTTGGAGAACATTGATTCAAGTCATCCATAAGAGCAAGAGGGAGTTCATACAGCAGCAAGGAAGGCCCTTCCTAAGGTATTCTCCTTCTCTATTCAAGCTTAAACTAGGTTTTCATATGGGTTAGGCTTATTCCATGTTAAAGGTAACTTTTTTATCATGTATTAACACTCTAGCTAGTTAATATACATGGAATATCTACTGTTTATCTACTGTTTAGCATGCTTTAGGGCTGTCCTTTAGGTTTTTTAAGCATAGTTATGATTCTTGTGCTCCTGTTTGTCCTTGTGCTAGGATTAGTGTCATTGCATGTTAGAGTTAGGATTTTCATCATGTTATATTGCTTTAGTTAGTTAATATGCATGATTTAATTTCTGTTTAGTTTGGTTTTTGCATGATTAAAGCATGTTTTGTAGGTCTTTAAGCATATTTGTGAGTTTAGGGCTTTAGAGTCATTGTTTTGTGTTTGTTTTCATATAGCATGATAAAGTACACTTTTTTATTGGTTTTTCTTCGTGTTTGCTGTATATGACTTACATATGGAGTAAATATGATGTTTTTGCATGCATGTTAGTATATTTTAGGGTTTTTATGCATGATATGGTTCTAGGAATATGTTAGGACTTATTATTGTTCGCTGTTTTGCTGTTAGCATGCTTAGTGGATGATTTTTAGGCCATGATACTATTCTGTCCAGATTTGCATGTTATTGTTTTTGCATGGTTTTGAGCACTTGTAAGGGTGCAAATAGGTGTGGTAATTGCCCTATGGCAAATAGGGCTGCTCATGTCTGAAATGGCTAATGCTTGGAGTAATTGCGCTCAGGTAAGTGGGTGTGAAGGTGCCCCAATTCACCTCTCTTCCTTATCCTTTCTTTTCTCCCTATCTAGGGTTAATTTTTAATATGATCCTATGGTTTAATTAGAGGTTTCCTTCACCAACAAAATTCTGGTTTTTATTAAAGTTTCCATTTTGTGGAGTTCTTTCTAAAATCAAACTTTCTATCAATTCTCTTTTTGATCAAATAAGGAAACCTAGGGTTTTAACCATAGGTTTGTATTAAGTCTTAACCCTAGTTCTAATCGAACTACGTGGACTTTGATCCATGTATTTCGTTGCATGGTACGTAGGCGCTCTTCGTGAGGCTCAAGTCCGTTCTAGGATCCAAGCATCCTAGGCTTCTTTTTGTTTTGTTTGTTTTTTCTTTATTTTCTGTTTTTATTTGCTTATTATGCATTGATGGATGAATGAAATATATGATATGCATGCTATCTTGTGATGATATACTTGCTGATTTTTATATGGAAAAGATCTTGATTTAGCCCAAATGAACTGAGAGACCGAAAGGGTGACATGGGTGCCTATAGGCTTTGCCTAGAACCTTCCCATGTCATAACTTAGCCTCCGAATCCTCGATTTCTTTGGTTTCCAAAAGATTGGTTTTTGCCTTTCCTTTTTTATGGAGTCATTCAAAATTGTTTTCTTAAAACAAAATGGTTTTTAGGGTTTTCCTTGTTTCCTTTAAAAAATAAGGTGGCGACTCCTTTCCTTTTTCTCCTTCAAACCCCCCAACTAATCTCTCCTTTCGCCAATCCCTCGTGGGCCCAATTTCCGGGGTTCACACATACTTAGCTTAGTTTTGTGAGTTGTTGCTCATCATAATCATTCTATATATGCTGCATATAGTTGAATCATGCTAGGTTTGCATTCATATAGTATATTTTATAGGGTTTTTGGAGACATTATCCTTTTCTAAGGATAATTATCCTTTTCGTTGAGTGAGGTTTTGCATGAGAGTCTTCTGTGATGTGTTTAAGCATGAAATCTTTTCTGTTGTGTTCTAGGGTATATATTTTACGTAGGATATGCTGATTGCACCTCCCCATAACGACTTTCTTACGTGAAATTATCTTAGGATAGTTTCGCTTAAGAAAGCTCGCCGTAGGGAGGCCTGTTTTCATATTTTACATGAAATATCATCTTTTTGGTTAGAATATGCTTTGTTATCATGTTTATTGATATTATTGGAGTCTCTTATGCTTGTTAGTGTGTCTTTCATCGGTTTTTATGCATGTTAGTTGAGTCATTGCATGTAGGATTGAGTTAGAGTCCTTAGTTATTCATTATTCTTGTTGTTTGCATGATTAATGGATGATTTTAAGCCTTGTCAAGGTTCTGTCCAGATTTGCATATTGCTTTCTTTGCATGATTGTGTGCACTTGTAAGGGTGCAAACAGGTACAATGCTTGTCCTATTGCAAATAGGGCTGCTATGGTCTGAAATGGCTAATGATTGGAGCTTGTGCGCTCAGGTAAGTAGGGTTCACCTTTCTTTTCTTTCTTTTCTCTTCTCCCTCTTAGGGTTACTTCTTAATACAAGCTTATGGTAATAATCAAAGGTTTCCTTCAATATAAAATTTTGGTTTTTATCAAGGTTTTCCTCTTATGGAAGTTTTCTGTTTTGGATTAAATCAATATATTTTCAAATGAGGAAACCTAGGGTTTTTACCATAGGTTTGTATTAGGTTGTAACCCTATTCTTTTTGAACTACGTGGACTTTGATCTATGTATTTCGTTACATGGTACGTAGGCGCTCTTCGTGAGGCTCAAGTCCGTTCTAGGATCCAAGTATCCTAGGCTTTTTTCTTTTTTTTCTTTTCTTTCTGTTTTGTTTTGTTTGTTTGATTATGCATGAGATGATTGGATGGAATATATGATATGCATGCTGCCTTGTGATGATATATGATGATATTTGAGTGGAAAAGATCTTAAGTTAGCCCAATTAAATTAAGAGACCAACTCGGGCGATGTGGGTGCCTATGGGCTTTTGCCCAGAACCTTCCCACGTCGTAACTTAGCCCCCGAATCCAATTTTCTGGTTTCAAAGACTTTGCTTTTCCTTTAATGGAGTCATGTGGTTTTAAAAATAAAACATTTTTGTGGTTTTCCTCTTTCCCTAAAAATGAGGTGGCGACTCCCTTTTTGTTTGTTGTCTTTAAACCCCTTATATAATTCTTGCCAAACCTTTGTGGGCTCCGCGCTCTTCTTTTTCGTGGGTTCACAGTTTGGCGACTCCACTGGGGATGTCGAGGGCTAGACTCATTTAATTTGATTGGGCTAAATTAATTTCTTATTGTTAATTAAAATCAATCACATTGCATCCGCTTGATTGTGTGCTTTCATTTATTGCATTGTGTGCGCTACTGTTGCATGATCACTCGATTGTCCCTCGATGTATCCTTGCCAACTGATAGCCTAGTTCGACCTTGGTTTTCCTGATTCCATGTGTTGGGCGAAGCTATCAAACCTCTCTTGCCAAGTACCCTTGGGTATATCAAATGGATCAATCACGTACTGCTGGACCCACGCGACATTCCTGATGTCACATGTGGTTAGGTATAAAGATTGGTACAAGCAAAGTTGAGGACCCTAGCCTACCCTCTTAAAAGAAAGAATTGCATGTAATGGGCCTTCTAGGACACCGTTGGATCACCTATATGCACACACGTTGTTGTGATGATATGCTGCCATGTTTGTGATGTGTTGCCATGCTTTGTTGATTGAGTGGGTAATTAAGGGAGACTTTACATCTTACATCCTTAATACGTACCCTTCCCCATGACCCCTGTAAGGGTAATTGGTTAAGAGAACTAATTAAGGGTGTACGTTGCAAAGATTTTGAGATAATTATGGAAGCTTAGGATGGACCCTTAGGCTGAAAAATTGAGTATTTGCCCTATGTTAGAGGGATAGACGTGCTGGCTTGGATCCGCGATCAACAAGGGCGCCTAGTCAGTGCTGATTCCATCATCAAGTCGGATATAGCCGAGGAAAGAACTAGCAACCGGGGTTTCAACCTTGAGGCCGCTTTGAAAGCTATCATGGAAAAGCTTGATCACACCACTCAGGTATCCGAGACCGCACTCAAGTTAGCTCAAGACTTTCAACAGAAGAACTCTGAACCTGAATCTAGGGCCCGTGCCACTGACAACAATCAAGGATCCAATGAGTCTGAATCCGCTGAGGAACCATTAGGAGAAGGGGGAGAACTACCCAAGACCAAGGAAGGGGAAACCAAAGCCACATCAAGGGAGAGCTCAACCGTCCTGGCAAACAAGGTCGAGGCCTTAGAATGAACTCTAAAGGGAATCCGCAGGTCTGATGATATGGTGGACATCCGCACTTTGTCCTTGTTCCCGAAGGCTCGCATCCCGTTACAATTCAAGATGCCGGAGTTGGAAAAATTTGATGGGATTGGCTGTCCTAAAACCCACCTCAAAATGTATGTGCGAGCTATGCACCCTCGAGGGGCGAACGATGAGTTAGTGGCTCAAATGTTTCATGAGTCATTAGCGAGTTCCGCCTTGAAATGGTTTTTGTCATTAGAGGAGAATAGAACCAAGACTTGGGAGGATGTGTGCAATGCATTCACGGATCATTACAAGTATAACACTGAAGTGGATGTCACGCGAAGGGACTTGGAAACCACTAAGCAAGGGGTTAACGAGACTTTCTCCGCCTTCATCACTAGGTGGAGACAAAAGGCTTCTAAGATGACAGACAGACCGAATGAGGAAGAACAGATTCAGTTGGTGGTGAAGAACTTGCTGCCCGTATATCACAAGCATCTCTTTGCTCATTACTTTCCGAACTTCAAGGCTCTTGTTGGGGCTGGCACACAAGTTGAAGATGCAATCGCCGATGGAACAATCAAAACGGAGGAAATCCTAAGGAGTCGAAGGACAAACTTTGGAGGAAAACCCAACGCCGACGTCAATACCATTACCCAACCCACTTGCCCTTTCTCCATAAATGACTCCACCTCACCTCGCCAATTCACCTCGCTATATATGCCACTCAAAAGAGTCTTTGAAAAGCTGAGAAGCCGTGATCTCCTGAAACCCCTTGACCCAAGGCCTCCACCAAACCCATTGCCCAAGAACTACAATGAAAATGAATATTGCAAATTCCACCAAGCCAAAGGCCATCTTACCAACCGTTGTTACCGCCTCCGCCATGAAATCCAAGATTTGCTCGACAAGCAGATCATTTCACCACCCACCGCACCAAATCGCCCAAATATCACTAGAAATCCCCTCCCCACTCACAATATGCCTCCTCCCAACAACATAAATGCCATCGAGCTTGGCTCGTCCCAATCCCATCAACCCATAAGGCAATACACGCCGCTTCCCATGACCTTGACTCAAGTTTTCCACCAATGTTGTGATAAAGGGCTTATATTGCCATGCCATTTAAAGCCGAGGCCTTCGACTCCTCACCAATTCTGTTTGTACCATCAGGCGCCCGGACATGATACGGAGGACTGTGTTATACTAAAAAAGGTAGTCCAAGACCTTATTGATCAAAAGGTTTTGGTATTGCCAAAGAAGTCCATGCAGCAACAATTGAAAGAAAGGTTCGAGGCAGGAGATCCTAAAGTGGGTTTGTTGGGAGAGTCGTCCGGAAAGTTTGATTACTATGTACTCTATCCTGACCCCATCCCTGATGAGCCTATAATCCCCACAGGTTGGGATGAGTTACCAGAGGAAGTCCAAATGGAAGAGATCGACACAATCACATGGGATGACCTCATGGGTGATGTAGGTGAGATTGATGATATGTGGATGAGCGATGACGAAGTGAAGCACATAACTAGAGGGGGTCGCCATTTCAAGCCTCCGCACTTAGAATCTGACAACCCATTGGGAGACCTGGAAGGTAATCGCCACCTCGACCTGCAAGAAGAAGAGGACGAAGTGCTTAGGCAATTGAGAAAGACTAATGCCAACATCACTATATGGGGTTTGCTCATGGCCTCTTACAAGCATCGTCAGACTATCTTGAAGTTGCTGAACCAGATACAGGTTCCTGTTGACACATCTCCGGAAAATTTGGTGAACTTGGTGAATCTAACTTCGAAGAACTCAACCATTGTGTTCTCAGAAGCAGACCTACCTAAAAGTGGACCTAGTCATTCACAAGCCATGTACATCATTGTCGATACCATGGGAAAGAGGGTTCCGACAGTCCTAATCGACAATGGTTCCGCTCTTAATGTGTGCCCTCTCAGAACTGCCACCGTTTTGGGATTGGATCCTACCAACTTCATGCCATCCGGGCAAACAGTGAGAGCCTATGATAACACCCACAGAGAGGTGATTGGAGTGGTCACTTTGCCGCTGATTATGGGGCCTACAAAATTCAGAGTGGAGTTCCAAGTGCTGGACGTCCCATCGTGCTTCAACCTCTTGTTAGGGAGACCTTGGATTCATCCTGCAGGGGCTGTCCCTTCTTCATTGCACCAAAAAGTCAAGTTCCCTTATGAAGGGGCCATCGTCACACTCCAAGGTGATTATGACTTGAAGTCGTCAGGGGTACCCATTTGCGAGATCAAGCCCGAGCCCGTTGGTGCACCATTGTCTGGGTTCGAGTATGTTCAATGCATAGAGAAAGAGCCGGAACAGAGAGAGTTGATACCTCTCGACTTTTGCATTCATGGCAATTTGCATGTGGGGAACATAATGAAGAAAATGAGTTTCTTCCCAGGCATGGGACTAGGACGCCGTCAGCAAGGCATACTGGTATCCATTCAGAGCCGCATTGTCACCTATACCTTCGGATTGGGGTATGAGCCTTCCAAAAAGGACCGTATGGAGATATTGCAGAGAAGCAGAGAAAGAATCAAAGCAAAAGCAGAAGGAAGGGCGCCAAATATCCGAATCTCGCCATACCGACCTACCTTGAATGGTTACTTTGTTAAGGAGGGGGAGGACTTTCTATTCTGTGGATTCCCCGAACCATCCATTGACAAAGCAACCAAGGCGAGAGTTCCGGGGTTTGAAATATTCTTCACTGAATGGTATCCCATTACTGCTACAATGGTTGATGATGAAGCGATCGATGATGACTATTGGGAAAAGAAGAGCGAGGACTAGGCAAAACAGATGGATTCGGAAGCCATGGTTATAATGTTTCAAGATATGGTTCTTGCTGTAGAGGAATCGGATCTCGAGTGTTCTTCAATTCACCATGCAGCCGTGCTGCTCCTTAATTGGTATCTTGAAGAGGGTATCATTGCAGAAGTTCTTGAGGGCGAGGATCTCGACTTACCTGATAGTAGTTTGTAGGTTCCTTAGTAGCTTGTCTTAGCTTTCCTTTCAAATAAAGTGTATCCGCCTAGCCCACCTTGTGGAGTTAGGAGTCGTTCCCTAGTTGTGGCACATGTGTTTTCTTTTCTTTGTTTTGTTTTGTTAGTTCAGTCAATAAAGTGTGTTTCTTTTCATTATTTGCAGTGTTTCCTTTCTCTCTTCTATGGATATCTATGGCATGGATATAGATCCTAGGAATGACGTCCCCCCGGAGCTCGTCGAGCAAAGGAAAAGGGGCGTTACTGAACCTAACATGGATGAATTGGAATCAATCAATTTAGGGACAGATGAATTGCCAAGGATAATTAAAATTGGGATAACTCTCTCACCTGCTGAAAAAGAAAAGTTGATAATACTTCTAAAAGCCAATGTAGAGGCCTTCGCATGGTCTTATGAGGATATGCCTGGTATTGATCAAGATATTGTGCAACATTACATCCCCACTAATCCCACTAAAAAGCCTATAAAGCAAAAATTAAGAAGATTAAAACCAGAATGGGCTTTGAAAGTAAAAGAAGAGGTAACTAAACAATTAGATGCCGGGTTTCTCCAAGTTGTGGAGTACCCTGAGTGGCTGTCTAACATAGTGCCTGTGCCTAAAAAAGATGGGAAAGTGCGAATGTGTGTCGACTTCCGCGACCTTAATGCTGTAAGCCCAAAGGATGATTTCCCTCTACCGCATATCGATGTGTTGGTGGACAGTACAGCAGGCCATGCTCTTCTCTCCTTCATGGATGGGTTCTCCGGTTACAACCAGATAAAGATGGCGCCTCGAGACATGGAAAAGACGGCTTTTATCACACAGTGGGGCACGTATTGCTACAAGGTAATGCCTTTTGGCTTGAGAAATGCTGGGGCTACTTACCAAAGAGCTGCTACGACCCTATTGCATGATATGATCCATAAAGAAGTAGAGGTGTATGTGGACGACATGATAGTCAAATCTGTAGACCGGGAAGGACATTTCGCAGCATTGGAGAAGTTCCTAGAAAGGGCAAAGAAGTACAACCTCCGACTGAATCCTCAGAAGTGTGCCTTCGGAGTCACCGCAGGGAAGCTGTTAGGTTTCATGATCACTCAGAGGGGAATTGAAGTTGATCCAGGGAAGATAAAAGCTATCACAGAGATGGAGCCACCAAGAACGGAAAAGCAGATCCGGGGTTTTCTGGGGAGAGTTCAATACATAAGTCGCTTTATCGCCAATCTAACCATGGTATGCGAGCCAATTTTCAAGCTACTTAAAAAGGGCGTTTCCAAGGATTGGAATGAGGACTGTCAAGAAGCCTTTGAGACCATTAAAAGGTATCTGAGTAACCCCCCAATCTTGGTTCCCCCGCGGCAAGGTGAACCATTACTGTTATACTTAACGGTAACTGAAACCACGACGGGAGCCATGTTAGCTCAATACCTTGAAGGGTCGAAAAAGGAAAATGCCATCTACTACTTGAGCAAGAAAATGACAGATTATGAAGTAAAGTACAATGCGCTAGAAAAGGCTTGCGTAACATTGGTATGGGCTACCTAGAAACTCCGTCATTACATGATGTCTTTCGAAGTCCTGTTGATAAGTCGATTGGATCCTTTGAAGTATTTGCTAGAAAAACCAGTCCTATCGTACAAGACCGCTTGTTGGTCACTTCTCCTCAATGAGTTCAACATAAAGTACCTGGCGCAGAAGTCCGTTAAAGGAAGTGTCATTGCAGACCATTTGGCAAGCTGCCCTGTGTCGTCATCAACCCAATTCAATGATGAGTTCCCCGACGAAGATATTCTGGAAATCAAGAAAAAGGTTTGGAAAGTCTACTTCGACGGAGCTGCAAACAGAAGAGGTTATGGCATAGGAGTGCTACTAGTCTCTCCCGAGGAAGCCTTCACACCTTTAGCAGTCAAATTGAGGTTCGAAGCTACCAACAACATAGCAGAGTATGAGGCCTGCATCCTAGCATTGGAAGCTGCGTTAGAATTGGGGATAAAAGAACTAGAGGTGTTCGGAGATTCAACATTGATCATCTGTCAGATAAAAGGGGAGTGGAAGACTCGCGATGAGAAGCTGTTGCCCTATCATGCCTATTTGGTGTTAGGATTATGCCCTAGAGCCAATCATGGAGATGATTGTTTAGGGATTAGGAACAATCAATTGATTTCATTTATACATGTCACATTTATTATTGATTTAATAAAAGGGCTTATTCTATTATGTTTATATGCATCATTTATATTTACATAATATGTCCATGGAGTTGGAGTTGAGAATATGAAATTACAAAGGGTTGTAATTTTGAGACTGTAAATATATCTCTGTACTAAACTCCTAAATCATTCCTAGTTGAAGGTTCACTATGATGGACAGTAATGAACCATAGGACTAGCACTTGTTAGGTTGACTCTATAGGAGGATAGCTAGTCTCAAGCTATTTGTGTGGAGACACTACAACCAACAAGTGGGTGCCTATTATCAGAATAGGTACACTGAATGTGACCAAAGATATGAGATAAACTGAATGGAGTTTTAACCTGCCTGTCAATCAGTTTCTCATTGTTATAGTGGTACAAGTAATCCTTAGACCTGAGACACCATGGTTGTCTTATGCATGTAGCTTTAGAAGTTTGATAACACTAAGTGCAGATCCTATTCAGGGGTCTGTAAGGGTGTTCATTGGCCCTTCTGCTATATGTGTGAAGGCATGTGAGTGATCAACAAGGAATCCATCACTCTCAGGAAAAAGGGAGTGAATGTCTCATACAGCATTCATTGAATATAACTCATTAAATCCATGGGCCCATGGTAGAATGAATATGGAAAGGAGTTTCCATAAGTTCATCATTGAGTTGATATTAATGAATGAGTATAAAGTAATTGAACTAGGGACTTGACAGACTTCCATGTCCTATTAGTTCAATTGGAGACATTGTGTTGATGGAAGGATGGAATTGTAACCTGTAAACTATAACAGAAGGGTTCTTTGTAAATGACTATTCACCTCATTAAGGACCACACCATGAGCCATATGCTAGGTGTTACTCATGGTTAGTAGAAGCCCTAATTAATATAAATGAGTTATAATCAATTAGGGAATTGAAAGGAGTTTCAATTAGACCCTTAATGGAAAGTGTTCCATTGTGCACAACTTGTGCTGTTCCTACTACTTGATGATGTGAACCCAATGGGTCACACACTGATCATGCTAAGAGAGCTTGATTGTCTATGAGAGAAAGGGTATAAGTGATTAAAGAAAAGTTCTTTAAGGGGCTAATTTGTATTTGATGCAAACTAGTGGGCTAATTGTGTAATTAAGAGTAATTACACAAATTAGATTAGGGTTTGGAATCCCCCCTTGGCCGGCCCTAGTTGGAGGCTATTTAAAGCCTCTTATGATGTGATGACATCATCACTTGAAGCCATTTTGGAGGCTCCCTTGTGCTGGCCGAAAATTCCCTTGGAGGCTCTCTCTCTCTCTCCCTCTTCTCCACCTCTAGCAACTCTAAGGAAGAAGAAGGAAAGGACAACTTGCTCAAGCTAGGTGTGGATACTGTTGGAGGCAGTACACTTGGACTGCTCAATCAGAAGACAAAGCTTGGAGCATAAAGGAGAAGACTTGAATCAACTGTAAGTAATTCTACCCTCTTCTAGTTAGGGTTTATGGTTTTTGTATTAAGCATAATTAAGATTCATGGGTTTGGGAATCATAGGAAAATTTTAAATTCCGCCTTTGTATTTTTCCTCTCTAGTTTGATTCCCAACAGTGGTATCAGAGCCATGATTATGCCTAATACAAACTGCATGTGGGCTGTAATTCATGGTAAATTGATTGGTTTAATGAATTAAAATTCTGTTCATGCATAAAGCTTGGTTCCCTCTCATGGCCGAACCTGGGGTTTATGAACCCT
Organism: Liquidambar formosana; assembly: GCA_039720395.1. Lineage (NCBI taxonomy): Eukaryota > Viridiplantae > Streptophyta > Magnoliopsida > Saxifragales > Altingiaceae > Liquidambar > Liquidambar formosana. The sequence continues at coordinate 7,807,174 of CM077831.1, forward strand.
AGGTTATTTCTCTTCTATTTCTCTTCTAAAAGGTGTTTTAGGGCTGCTGGAAATTCAAAGAGTTGAATAGGTTTCAGTTTTGGAGAAGAAGAAGGAGGAAACTAGGGTTTCCTCTTCATGGCCGAACCTGGGGTTTTGAACCCTAGGCTGTTTTTCCCTCTTCTCCTCTTCTAATATTCTTCTAACATTAATTCTGGAATTTTTGAGAAGCATGTGATGTATACAGAAGAAGAAGAAACCAGTGTTTCTTCTATGGAGGCCGAACCTGGGGTTTGGAACCCTAGGTTGTTCTCTTTTGTGTTTTGTTTTTGTTTTGGTTTAATTAAGACATGAGATGCCTGTAATTAATCCACATAAAGTTGTTATGGTGATTTCTCAAGTATAGGGATGCATAGAAATCAAAACAAATCAAAAAGTTTGGGAAGAACACCATGGAGTTCGAATCTGGGTTTTAGAACCCTATGGTTCTTGCTACTGTTCTGATATGATATCTCTGTAAAATTGATGTAAATCCTTTATAGGATAATTATACATATTGTATGTATGATTTTCTTTAAGTTTTATAAGAGTCTTGATGCATATAAGAATCAAAAAGTTTGATTTCTTGAAAAACACAGCAGGCTGTTTTTCTGCAGAAAGTCATCAATGGAGTTTTGTTCATATCTTAAGCTAGGGAACTCCAAATTGCATGAAACCAATTTTGTTAGTTTCCTAAGACATGTAGGATGCTAGGAAAAATAATTTGGTAACCTGAATTAATCATCTTGCTGGGTTTTGAATCAATTTGTGATCAGGGACAGTATGCTGTCAAATTCTGGACAGCCTACTGTTCTTGAATTGTTTAGAACAATTGGGGATGATTTGATCATCCAAACCACTTCAATTAGCTTAGTAATTCATGTAGGGACATGATACAAAAGCTGGTTTTGTTGGTGGAGTCGAATTGATTAAGTTTTAGAAACGTTTGTGACCTTGGAGGTCCTCCCATGGTGGTGCCAGCAAGGGTTCTTGAAACCCTAATGTTCTTTGAAGAAGACAGCCCTTTTGGCCACTCCACACGTGTCCATGGGCTTGGCCCAAACCCTAGCTTGAATTCCCCTTTGCTGGCCATGGCCCCCCATGGCCTGGCCAAGCCATGGCAGCCTTGGCTAGCCATGGCAGCCCACTGTAGGTGGCGGCAGCCTTAGGGTTTCTTAGGAAACCCTAATTCCCATTAATGATGAAACCCTAATTCATTAATTGCATTAATTATAACCCTAATTGACTATTAATTACCTTAATTAAAATGTTTAATGATTGGTCATTAATTGACAAATCATGGTTATTAATCATTAGGGTATAATTAAGTGCGTTTATGATGTCTAGGGTTTAGGGTTTAGGAAACCCTAATTCGTATTAATTAAACCCTAATTCTATTAATGCATTAATTAATAACTAAACCTAGTAATTAATGTGTCTAACCTAGGGTTAAATGATTGGTCATTAATGACCAATCATAATCATTAATGGTTTAGTAATTAATCATTGGCATTTAATAGGTTTAAGGTTTAGGGTTTTAGAAACCCTAATTAGTGCATATTAATTAGGAGTAATTAATATCCTAGGTGGCATTAATTAAACCCTAATCCTAATCATTAATACCGTATAAACCTAGGGTTTAAATGATTGGTCATTAATTGACCAATCATAAGGCATTTAATGCATTAGGGTTACACTTAGGGTTTAGAGTTAATGCATTTAGGGTTTAGGGTTTTAGGAAACCCTAATGCACTAATTAATTAATAAAATGATTTTATTTAATTCCGAAATTGATTATTTAATTAATGGAGATTAATTTTATATTGTTTTAAATGGTTTAAAACACAATTTAGGATTAAATAAAAATCTGGAATTTTTAAATTAAATGAAATTGTTTTGTTAAAGAAACCCTAATATTTGATATTAGTGTTCAATTAGGGGACTTTAAATGTTTCAATTGATTTGATTAATTGAAACTAAATGTCTTAATTGTTAAGACTTAATTAATTCAGGAACTTATGCATTTCCTAATAAGATTAGGACACATTAATGAGATTAATGAAAACCAATCAATAGAGTTACCATGAATGCCCATATGTTTATTGCTTACAGTTATTTCCTTTATTATACAATATGATTGTATGGTTATGGATGGATGATGATTATGGACTATACCCCTTAAACCAATTGTGATTGGCCGTCTTATGAATGGGTTGTATTAATTTTTCAAGAGTTGTTAATTTTTGGTGATGTATTATTTATTTGGGGCTTGCATGCCACCTTCTTCTCTCTCTCTCTATCATTCTCTTATGTACCCCACATTCCCCTTATGTATCCCTTTCTTTAAAATTATGTAAATGTTATGTAATCGAGAGCGCACTAAGGAGCATGGTGGACCTAAAGGAGCATGGTGGAGCCCAACAAGCCTATGGTGGAGACCATGAAGCCAATGAAGGAGATTGAAGGACTTGAAAGCTTGGAGAAGATTTTCAAGAGTGCATGCTATGTTTCAAATGAATGTTTTACGATCACCTACACCCACCTTAGACCTAGGATTCAATTCATTGGCTTGGATTGAATCCTCTTAAAGTCCATAATCATCATAGTGGGAGCTTTTAATGAGATTAATAGTGATAGCTCCAAATCCAAAGATCGTTATATGTCACCTTATAGGGACTAATATCGATAAGTGGATTACATATATATAATGTTGTTATATATTTCTTATTTAAATGCATGAGATGTATGTTAGATTAGTTATTTTGATGAGACCCTTAAAACCCCTCTATTTTAATATTAAGTTGGAAATGGAGAATACATTAGGGAATGGATTCTTCATTGCCTTCCATCATTATAGGATCATCTAACGTCCCTTAATGTGGGTACCTGGCTGCAGACATGTAGGAGCTACCCATATTAAAGACATTACTTGAAACTATCACATATATAGATATCATGGGGTGCCTAAGCTGGTATATACCAAGAAACTAACATGTGAGGTATATATTTGGTGAAACATACCTGTGTGAATGATGGGTTTAACTTAACTAGGGAAGTATTTCAAGAAACTAACATGTGAGGAGTATGTACCCTAGAGGCAAAATGATTGGAACTTGCTTATGAAGCAATAGACAAAGAGTTGTCTTCTTACTGTGGGTTAGAAGTCAAGAAACTAACATGTGAGGCTTCTAGGTCACAGTGGGACCCCAATCCCCATTAGGAATAAGATTCCCGAATTCCATTAGAGGGTGTATGGAATTTGATAAAATAGTGGGAGGTACCATATGATTAAAGACCCGATCATTATGGATTAAAAATGAAATCTAATTCTCTATTTAATTTTATATGTAGTTCATAGAAATGGCTCACCTCAACCCGTTATCCAAAATATTGGACATCAACCGTTTGACTGGACCAAACTATCTTGATTGGCTGAGGAACTTGAAAATAGTTTTAACTTCCGAAAAGATTACCTACACACTTGATGGCACACTTCCTGAGGCACTGGCTGAGACTGCAACTCAGCAAGAGAGAGACGCTTATCAGAAGCGCATGGACGACGATTTGAAGGCAAGATGCTATATGATGGCATCCATGAGCCCTGAGCTTCAGAAGCAACATGAGTCCATGAAAAATGCTCGCGACATCTTTCTCCACTTACAAGAGTTGTATGGGGAGCAAAGTAGGACCGCAAAGTACAATATTGTCAAGGATCTATTCAAGGCAAGGATGAATGAGGGTTCGTCTGTGACTGATCACACCTTGAAAATGATCAACCATATCGAGCAGCTTGAAAAGCTTGATGTGATCATTGAAGCTGATATGTGTTCAGACATTATATTGCAGTCCCTTCCTGATTCATTTGGGCCGTTCATAATGAATTTTCATATGAACAAGCTTGAGCCCACTCTCCCCGAGCTGCACAATTTGCTCAAGATGACTGAGGAGACAATGAAGAAGGGAAAAGGTTCTTTGCTCGCATTTGATGGAGCTTCTACTTCCAAGGCCAAGCCCAAGCCTAAGGGCAAGGGCAAAGGAAAGGGTAAGAGTACCCAAGGGAAGAAGAAGAAGAACTTGAAGCCAAAGGGAGGTGTCAAGAAAGGTAATACTGACAAGGCCAAAGGAACCTGTTTTCACTGCGGCAAGGATGGGCACTGGAAACGTAACTGCCGGGAGTATCTGGATACTCTAAAGAGCCGACCTTCGGAAGGTATGGATCATGCTCTAAACTAAATGTTAGTTTTGCTTCCACTTGGGTACTTAATTCTGATGTGAATTTTGAATTCCATGCAGGATCTAGTGGGAAGCAGAAGGCTGAGTAGAAGCGGAATATCCCTACGAGTAGAGAATGGAGCAAAGTGTTGCTGTATTAGCTATGGGACTTGCTGCTTGACTCTACCTGAAGGAGTAGTATAGAATTAATTAGCTATCTTGACATTCCAGAAGTTTTTAGAAACATTATCTTTATTTCAGTTTTGCCTAAACAGTGTTTTTAGTTTGATTTAATAAATGTTTTTATGAAGAGTTCATTACTTCTGGAATTTATAGCATTTATCTTCTAAATTACCTTGCAAATATGAATTGCATGAAACATGATAGCTCTAAAATTGAATGCTAATAAACCCAAGAGAACAAGAGAAATAGTTTCTCATACTTTATGAACCTTTACTTAAAAATGTTAAGGTATAGGTGCATATACTTAAAGAAGTACAAATCTGAAACATTTGAAAAGGTTCAAAGAATTCAGATATGAAGTAAAGAAAACAAACCAGTAAAAGTATTAAGCTCTTCGATTGGATCGAGGAGGCGAATATTTAACTGGTGATCTTTCAGATCAACTTGTTCAAATAGGCATTCTATTCTAATGGACACCTCTTAGAACATCATAACTAAATGGTGTGTCAAAAGGAGGAAGAGGACCTTATTTGATATGGTCCGGTCCATGATAAGTTACAACGACCTAATATTATCCTTGTTAGGATATGCCCTAGAAATTGCCACGTACCTGTGAAACAGAGTTCAAACCAAGGCTGTCCCTTAGGACCTATATGAGATATGGAAAGGGAAGCACCAAACCTTAAGCATGTTAAGGTATGGGGATGCACTACATATGTAGAGACATATAATGCAACCAAATTGGAAATCAAGATAACTTAAATGTAGGTTTGTGGATTACCCTAAAGAAAGTTTAGGATATCATATCTATTATCCTGATGAACAAAAGGTGTTTTTTTTTGTAAGTTTGCAATCTTTCTTGAAAAAGAGTTTATTCAAGAAGGAGATAACAACAGGAAAATAGAACTCAAAGAGTTGTCTAATGAGACACAAACCAACATTGATGCAACCCCTATCCCTGTTGAGATAGAACCCGTTGTTGTACCATGATTGTACAAAGGGTTAGTGGGAGTGCGATCACATTTATGGTCCTATAAGTGAATGACGTTCTACTTATTAGGAAATAATGTAGAGACGTTGTCAAAAGTGAAAGATTGGTTTTTCACAAAGTTTCTTCATAAAAGATTTGGAAGAAGCATCCTATATTCTAGGAATAGAGGTCTATAGAGATAGATCTAAAGGATGCTAAGTCTCTCCCAATCAAAGTACATAGACAAGATTTTGAAAGAGTTCAAAATGCATGATTCCAAAAGGAGGTCTAATTCCTGTCAGACATGGAATCAAGTTGTCTATAACTAAAAGACCAGATATCAGTTTTGCTGTAAATGTTACGAGCAGATATCAGGCAGACCCAGATGAGGAACACTGGGAAGCAGTCAAGGCTATCCTTAAGTTCTTGAGAAGAACTAAAGGACCTATCCCTTGCCTATGAAGAAAGAAACTTGAAATGGTTGGTAGAACGGATTCAGATTTTCAATCTGACGATGATGATAGGAGATCAACATCGAGGTATGTTCTCACCTTAAATGGTGGAGCTGTAAATTTGAGCTCATTGCTGCATGTTTGGATGAGTAAGTTCATTGCAGAACTAGGAGTGGTTCCTAACATTGAGAAGCCTTTACTATTGTTTTTGTGACAACAATAAGGCTAGTGCTCAAGACAAGGATCCACGGTCTCATCAAAAGTCCAAACTTTAAGCGGCGATTCCAAGTGATTAGAGAGATCATTGGAAGAGATGACATATACATATAGAAGTTTAATACAACAGAGAATAAAGAAGACCCCTTCACTAAAGCTATGACCCAAGTGTGTTGGATCACCACCCACAGGATATGAGTATGAGATACATGGTGGATTGGCTATAGTGCAAGTGGGAGATTGTTAGGATTATGCCCTAGAGCCAATCATGGAGATGATTGTTTAGGGATTAGGAACAATCAATTGATTTCATTTATACATGTCACATTTATTATTGATTTAATAAAAGGGCTTATTCTATTATGTTTATATGCATCATTTATATTTACATAATATGTCCATGGAGTTGGAGTTGAGAATATGAAATTACAAAGGGTTGTAATTTTGAGACTGTAAATATATCTCTGTACTAAACTCCTAAATCATTCCTAGTTGAAGGTTCACTATGATGGACAGTAATGAACCATAGGACTAGCACTTGTTAGGTTGACTCTATAGGAGGATAGCTAGTCTCAAGCTATTTGTGTGGAGACACTACAACCAACAAGTGGGTGCCTATTATCAGAATAGGTACACTGAATGTGACCAAAGATATGAGATAAACTGAATGGAGTTTTAACCTGCCTGTCAATCAGTTTCTCATTGTTATAGTGGTACAAGTAATCCTTAGACCTGAGACACCATGGTTGTCTTATGCATGTAGCTTTAGAAGTTTGATAACACTAAGTGCAGATCCTATTCAGGGGTCTGTAAGGGTGTTCATTGGCCCTTCTGCTATATGTGTGAAGGCATGTGAGTGATCAACAAGGAATCCATCACTCTCAGGAAAAAGGGAGTGAATGTCTCATACAGCATTCATTGAATATAACTCATTAAATCCATGGGCCCATGGTAGAATGAATATGGAAAGGAGTTTCCATAAGTTCATCATTGAGTTGATATTAATGAATGAGTATAAAGTAATTGAACTAGGGACTTGACAGACTTCCATGTCCTATTAGTTCAATTGGAGACATTGTGTTGATGGAAGGATGGAATTGTAACCTGTAAACTATAACAGAAGGGTTCTTTGTAAATGACTATTCACCTCATTAAGGACCACACCATGAGCCATATGCTAGGTGTTACTCATGGTTAGTAGAAGCCCTAATTAATATAAATGAGTTATAATCAATTAGGGAATTGAAAGGAGTTTCAATTAGACCCTTAATGGAAAGTGTTCCATTGTGCACAACTTGTGCTGTTCCTACTACTTGATGATGTGAACCCAATGGGTCACACACTGATCATGCTAAGAGAGCTTGATTGTCTATGAGAGAAAGGGTATAAGTGATTAAAGAAAAGTTCTTTAAGGGGCTAATTTGTATTTGATGCAAACTAGTGGGCTAATTGTGTAATTAAGAGTAATTACACAAATTAGATTAGGGTTTGGAATCCCCCCTTGGCCGGCCCTAGTTGGAGGCTATTTAAAGCCTCTTATGATGTGATGACATCATCACTTGAAGCCATTTTGGAGGCTCCCTTGTGCTGGCCGAAAATTCCCTTGGAGGCTCTCTCTCTCTCTCCCTCTTCTCCACCTCTAGCAACTCTAAGGAAGAAGAAGGAAAGGACAACTTGCTCAAGCTAGGTGTGGATACTGTTGGAGGCAGTACACTTGGACTGCTCAATCAGAAGACAAAGCTTGGAGCATAAAGGAGAAGACTTGAATCAACTGTAAGTAATTCTACCCTCTTCTAGTTAGGGTTTATGGTTTTTGTATTAAGCATAATTAAGATTCATGGGTTTGGGAATCATAGGAAAATTTTAAATTCCGCCTTTGTATTTTTCCTCTCTAGTTTGATTCCCAACATTTGGAAGCACTGACCAAAGAGTTCGCAGAGATCGAGTTCAATTACTTGTCGAGAAACAAGAATCAGTTCGCTGATGCCTTGGCGACTCTAGCTTCAATGGTGGAGATACCAGAAGGAGGAAGCGTGAAACCGCTCGTGATCGAATGCAGAGAGAAACCTGTTTATTGCTGTTCCATTCGAGAAGGAGAGGTAACAGATAACCACCCTTGGTTTTATGACATAAGAAGGCTCATCGAGGAAAGAGAATATCCGAAGGAAGCATCTCACGTGGATAGGCGAACACTGAGAAGATTGGCAAGCCATTATGTGGTATGCGGAGGAAAACTGTATCGGAGATCTTACAATGGAATCCACTTGCTGTGTGTCACGGAGGAAGAAGCCAGAAAACTCATCGAAGAAATCCATGAAGGAGTGGGAGCTCCGCATATGAATGGATACATGTTGGCTAAGAAGATCATGAGACTAGGGTATTACTGGTCTACAATGGAAAGGGATTGTTATGCCCACGTCAAGAAGTGCTACAAGTGTCAGCTCTTCGCCAACGGACAACACTTGCCCTCCATGCCCTTAACAAGCATGTCAACTCCATGGCCGTTCGCAGTGTGGGGAATAGATATCATCGGATAGATTAAGCCGAAGGCATCCAATGGTCATGAATACATTTTGGTAGCCATCGATTACTTTACCAAATGGGTGGAAGCAGCTTCCTTCAAAGTTTTGAATGCTAAAAAGGTGGCGCAATTCATACAGCTCAACATTATCTACCGATATGGGGTACCGCATGAGGTCATTTCAGATAACGGTCAGCATTTCCAGAAGGAGACCAAAGAACTCTTGCAGAAGTACAAGATCGTTCACCACTTATCGTCCCCGTATCGCCCGCAGACAAACGGCGCAGTGGAAGCCACCAACAAGAACATCAAGAAGATATTACAGAAAACGGCTGACACGTACACTGATTGGCATGAAAAACTACCATTGGCATTATGGGGGTACAGAACGTCAGTCAGATCGTCAACAGGGGCTACGCCGTATGCTCTAGTGTATGGGATGGAGGCTGTTTTGCCAGTGAAATTGGAAGTTCCTTCATTAAGGGTTGCAGTGGAAAGTCAGCTAGCAGAGGTGGACTGGATCAAAAGTCGTTATGATGAGTTGGCATTGCTAGATGAAAGGCGATTGAGGGCTCTCTACCACGTGCAAGGGTACCAAAGAAGAGTCGCAAGGGCGTTCAACAAACATGTCAAAGACAGAGGCTTGAAGAAAGGGGATTTAGTGTTGAAAGAGATCCGAGCTCCAATTTTCGATCCACGAGGAAAGTTCAAACCAAGTTGGGGAGGACCGTACGTCATTAAGGAGATATTGCCAGCAGGGGCTGTTTGACTTATGGATTTGGATGGGATCGAGTTCGCTCGTCCTACCAATTTGGATCAATTAAAGAAGTATTATGTATAAAGCCTACTAGGTTGAAAACCTGTAAAGGCGGCCTAGGCAAAAGTTAAGGCATGAGAACTACGTAGGACCTGATTCCCCAAAAGAAAAAAAAAAAAAAAAGAAGAAAGATAAAAAAAAGAAAAAAAGAGAAAAAAGAAAAAGAGAAAAAAGAGAAAACGGGGATACGTAGGCAGCCCATAAAGTTACATTGGGTGCGGTCCAATCAAGACAATCAAAAAATCTCGAAAGAAGATTATTATTGGCAATTCATTTGAAACTAATTGTTTGACATAACAATTTATTGATGTTAAGTAAAAGAACTATCGACATGCCATAGATATTCTATTCTTTGAGTCTTTAAGTCCTCTTGAGTTTCTTCAGTCATTTTGTTTGTCTTCTGTCTCTCTCTGTCAAGTCTTCTTTTCTTTCGCAAGTCATGGCCGTGGGATGCCTCCACTGCTTCAAGAATGTCTTCTCTGCAAAGTCCAAGTCTCGTGTCCTTGATAAGGTCATAAATTCTTTCTCGGCGAGAAGTCTCCCTGTCGCCCAAATCATCCTTCAACCATTGCTTGTATTCTTTATTCATCTCGAAAGGTCCTTCAGTGTTGGCAATCCGAGTCAATTTCAGGTCTGTAGGCCAGCGAGTCCTCGCCCACTTGATTATGGTAGGACCGACAGGTTCCACAAAGCAACAAGGTCCTGTTAAGGACGGTATGGTTTGCATGGCGCCCATCTGGCGAAGAATTCTCGAAGTCCAATAGAAGGAAGTCGATCTCAGTCCTATGAGTTTGACGAAAGCACATCCCGAGGTTCAAAAAAGTACCTGCTCTTTACACCCCCATGTGAAGACGTACCATTTGATGTTCCGCCATGACAGCATGTGGAAATAACCCAACCAATCTCTTAAAGAGAACGGCCCAGGGAGTTCAACTCGGCGCAGACAAAAGTGCTGGGGCTTGTATGGAGTGATAGTGGTGGGAGATAGAAAATTCAAGTGCTCGAGCAGCCACATTAAATCATGCATAGTTCATATGTTTAGGTTGCTGTGATTATTATCATGAATTGATGCTCCTGTTAGTTAGTATATGTGATATGAATGATATTCATGATAGTTTGAGCATGTCTTAGAGTCGTTTCATAGGTCCTAATGCATAGTTGTGAGATTAGGGTTTCGATAACCCTGAAATCACATGAGTCTCATGCAGCATACTTAGCTTAGTTTTGTGAGTTGTTGCTCATCATAATCATTCTATATATGCTGCATATAGTTGAATCATGCTAGGTTTGCATTCATATAGTATATTTTATAGGGTTTTTGGAGACATTATCCTTTTCTAAGGATAATTATCCTTTTCGTTGAGTGAGGTTTTGCATGAGAGTCTTCTGTGATGTGTTTAAGCATGAAATCTTTTCTGTTGTGTTCTAGGGTATATATTTTACGTAGGATATGCTGATTGCACCTCCCCATAACGACTTTCTTACGTGAAATTATCTTAGGATAGTTTCACTTAAGAAAGCTCGCCGTAGGGAGGCCTGTTTTCATATTTTACATGAAATATCATCTTTTTGGTTAGAATATGCTTTGTTATCATGTTTATTGATATTATTGGAGTCTCTTATGCTTGTTAGTGTGTCTTTCATCGGTTTTTATGCATGTTAGTTGAGTCATTGCATGTAGGATTGAGTTAGAGTCCTTAGTTATTCATTATTCTTGTTGTTTGCATGATTAATGGATGATTTTAAGCCTTGTCAAGGTTCTGTCCAGATTTGCATATTGCTTTCTTTGCATGATTGTGTGCACTTGTAAGGGTGCAAACAGGTACAATGCTTGTCCTATTGCAAATAGGGCTGCTATGGTCTGAAATGGCTAATGATTGGAGCTTGTGCGCTCAGGTAAGTAGGGTTTGAAGGTGCCCCAATTCACCTTTCTTTTCTTTCTTTTCTCTTCTCCCTCTTAGGGTTACTTCTTAATACAAGCTTATGGTAATAATCAAAGGTTTCCTTCAATATAAAATTCTGGTTTTTATCAAGGTTTTCCTCTTATGGAAGTTTTCTGTTTTGGATTAAATCAATATATTTTCAAATGAGGAAACCTAGGGTTTTTACCATAGGTTTGTATTAGGTTGTAACCCTATTATTTTCGAACTACGTGGACTTTGATCTATGTATTTCGTTACATGGTACGTAGGCGCTCTTCGTGAGGCTCAAGTCCGTTCTAGGATCCAAGTATCCTAGGCTTTTTTCTTTTTTTTCTTTTCTTTCTGTTTTGTTTTGTTTGTTTGATTATGCATGAGATGATTGGATGGAATATATGATATGCATGCTGCCTTGTGATGATATATGATGATATTTGAGTGGAAAAGATCTTAAGTTAGCCCAATTAAATTAAGAGACCAACTCGGGCGATGTGGGTGCCTATGGGCTTTTGCCCAGAACCTTCCCACGTCGTAACTTAGCCCTCGAATCCAATTTTCTGGTTTCAAAGACTTTGCTTTTCCTTTAATGGAGTCATGTGGTTTTAAAAATAAAACATTTTTGTGGTTTTCCTCTTTCCCTAAAAATGAGGTGGCGACTCCTTTTTTGTTTGTTGTCTTTAAACCCCTTATATAATTCTTGCCAAACCCTTGTGGGCTCCGCGCTCTTCTTTTTCGTGGGTTCACACCCATATGTTTTAATGCTTACAGTTTTTCTTTACATTATGCAATGAGAATGTATGTATGTGTTTGGATGATGATTATGGACTATACCCTTTAAACCAATTGTGATTGGCCGTCTTATGAATGGGTTGTAATAATTTTTCAAGAGTTGTAATTTTATTATGGTGATGTAATTTATTATTTGGGGCTTGCATGCCACCTTCCCTCTCTCTCTATCATTCTCTTATGTACCCCACATTCCCCTTATGTATCCCTTTCTATATATTATGTAAATGTTATGTAATTGAGAGTGCACTAAGGAGCATGGTGGACCCAAAGGAGTATGATGGAGCCCAACAAGCCAATGGTGGAGACCAACAAGCCAATGGTGGAGACCATCAAGCCAAGGGAGCAGATTGAAGGACTTGAAAGCTTAGAGAAGTTTTTCAAGAAAGCATGCATGTTACGAATGGTTTATTTTACGATCACCTACACCCACCATAGACCTAGGATTCAATCTATTGGCTTGGATTGAATCTTCTTAAAGTCCATAATCATCATAGTGGGAGCTTTAATTTATGAGATAATTGTATTAGCTCCAATACCATAGTTTGGTATATGTTACCTATTCACTTAGGGACTAATATCAAAATATGGTACTTTATATATGTTGATATATAATAGCATGCGATGTATGATTTAAAATAGCATGAGATGTATGATTATAAATAGCATAATTTACATGTTTAAATTTTGATACATAGGATGCATGTTAATTTGATGAGACCCTTTAAAACCCCTCTTATTTAATATTAAGTTGAAAATGGAGAAGTCATTGGGGAATGAATTCTTCATTGCCTTCCATCATTATAGGATCATCTAACGTCCCTTAATGTGGGTACCTAGCTGCAGACATGTAGGAGCTACCCATGTTAAAGACATTACTTGAAACTATCACATATGAGATATCATGGGGTGCCTAAACTGGTATATACCAAGAAACTAACATGTGAGGTATATATTTGGCGAAACATACCTGTGTGAATGATGGGTTTAACTTAACTAGGGAAGTATTCCAAGAAACTAACATGTGAGGTGTATGTTCCCTAGAGGCAAAACGATTGGAACTTGCTTATGAAGCAATAGACAAAGAGTTGTCTTCTTATTGTGGGTTAGAAGCCAAGAAACTAACATGTGAGGCTTCTAGGTCACAGTGGGACCCCAATCCCCATTAGGAATGAGATTCCCGAATTCCATTAGAGGGTGTATGGAATTTGATAAAATAGTGGGAGGTACCATATGATTAAAGACCCAATCATTATGGATAAAAATGAAATCTAATTCTCTGTTTATGTAGATTACCTAATTACTCACCTCAAAACCCCTATTTCCTAATATATAGGATATTGATAGTTTGACTAAACCCGATTTCTTTGATTGACTTAGGAAATTGAGAATTGTTCTCAATTTCAAAAGATTGTTTATATGCTATTAGGCCTTTTATTAAAGGCCCTCCATAAAACATCCTAAGAAGAAAAAGACACTATGCGCAATTGGCATCTTGTTGCCATGCTATATGATAGTATTGATGACTAATGAGCTTCAGAAGCAAAATTAGTCAATGCAAGTGCCTTTGATGTCCTACATCACATACAAAGGTTGTATTGTGAGTAAAATAATACTATAAAGTATAGTACTTGTAAAGGACTTCTTCTGGACCAGGATGTAATAAAAGTTGTTTATTAATAATCATTCTTTTGAAAAATGATTAATGACATAGAATAGCTTGAGAAGTTAGATGTGATTTAAAATGGAAGCATAGAGGAAAGCAAGTCTTGAAAAGTCAAAGACAAAGAAATATAATTATTTTGCAGTAAACATAAGGTATTGTAAAGGGAACTTGATAAAGTATCAATCTTCCTAGAAGAACCAAACTTTTGAAGTTTTGGTTCATGCTCTAAACTAAATTGTTGGTTAGTTCTACTTCTTGGTTTTTGGATTCTAGTGTAATCTAAATCGAAGCAGAAAGTTAAGTAGATAATAAGTTACCTTTAAAAATTTTAATAGAGCAAGAGTTGCTAGATTAATTTTGGGAACTTATTTCTTAACTAAGTCATTTAAGACATTCTAGAAATTTGATTTCCGAATTTAAATGACTAATTAGAGCGAATGCAACGTATTTCGAGAATACAAGAGATGTAGAGACTCTCATTTAAATGTAACGATTATGACTTGGTTATGAGATGACCAAACCCATCTTTTACTTAGTGAAGTGAATGAGTTACATTTATAATTTGACTATACATTGTGATGTATACAGTCATGTAGAGCATGCATTCAATTATAGTAGACTCATCTTAGAATACCATAGCTCAATGGTGAATCTAAGAGAACAAATTGAACCCTATTAAGATATGGTGTGATCCATGATGAGTTTTACTAATGTATCCATCTAGGATATACCTTAAAATTGCTATATATTGATAATTTAGGGTTCACTCCAGTTTTGTCCCAATTATATCAGATATGATATGGGAAGAAACCCAACTTAAAGAAGTTAAGGCTTGGGCTTGCGCTACGTTTGTCTGGAAACATAATGTAGACAATCTGGAAATAAGGTCAAGTAAGTGTTGAATTGTGGTATATCCTAAAAGTGGTTGGGATAGTATTTCTATTACTCTAATGAACAAAAGTTGTCCATTAGGATGATTGCTGGATTTTCTTGAGAAAGAGTTCATTCAAGAAAGATGCAAAAGTAGATAGAATTTACAGAATTGTTTGTAAAGCCACAAACCAACAAAGATCCAACCCTTGCCCCTATTGAGGCAAAACCTTTAATTACACCACATTCTTTTCATAGATCAAATTGGATATTTCTTTAACATAAGAGAGATATTGTATCTCCATTAGAATGTGAAAGAATTGTTCTTTGGTGATAAAGATCACCAAGATAATCCTATTGATTATGATTAGGCGATGTTTGACATCAACTTGAGAAATGACTAAGAGTCATTAAATCCAATATGGACAGGTAGAGACCTAAAAGGCTTGGCTATTTAAGAATGTTTTCTACATAGGCAAAAAGTTGTCTATAAAGAAACTTGTTTGATAATAGTTATGCTGAAATCCATTTGGATCTTGTTATCTATAAACACACATTTTGAATATGAGATATGTCAAAAAGGATATAAAGATGTTATATCAAATGGTGAAAAACCATAAAAGTGTGTAAGTTATAGAAGTCTATTAATAGACTACAAGGTTCTCATAATTAGAACATCTATAAAGTTGAAGTAATCAAATTGTTTGATTTCTCTCATTGTATAGATGGACCATGAGTGTATAAAAGGTTAGTGGGAGTGCGATCGTTTTTCTTTATCCTAAGTATAGATGACATCCTAATCATTATGAATGATATATGAATGACATCCTAATCGTTTTGGTTTTTGGAGAAAAACTAATTCATGAAAGATTTGGCAGAAGCATCCAACAAGATCTATAGAGATAGATCATATAGATTGCTAAGTATCTCCAAATCATCAAACATAGTTGAAATGTTGAAGGAGTTCAACATGGAGAATTCTAAGGGAGGTCTGATTTACTTCATATAAGAATTCATTATTCAAGGGCATGTGCCCTAGGATAACACAAGTAAGGTTCTTAAAGTGTTAAGAAGCCTTATTCTACACTATGTATTGAACCTGATATCTATTATGTTGTAATTGTTACAAATAGTTATCAGTCAATTCAAATTTGGAATATTAGATTGTATATGGAAATTGTAAACTCATAGTAGATGGGTATATGGATTTGGATATAATCCATATGGGGTATATTTTATATTCACTTTAGTTGGTGAAATACTTAATGGAAGAACTGTATGAAAGATACAGTGGATTCCATTATTAAGTGTGAATTAATTGTCGCATTGTCTAGGAGACTGTTTGGATCTATAAGTTCATTTAGAACTTAGAGTTGTTCCTTCCATTGAGTTGCCCACACCTTGTTTTGTGACAACAATGGGTCTATATCTCAAGTATAGGAATCACGGTCTCATCAAAAGTCCAAACACATAGAGCGGCAATTCCAAGTGATTAGAGGAATCATTGGAAGAGGTAATAGATACATTATAGAAGATATTATCTACATAAGTTTTTGTAGACCTACTGACTAAAGCTTTAAAACATAATTGGTTATGTCTAAGACCAACATCTTAAGAAGATAAGTATGCGATACATGGTCGATTGGCTTCAGTGCAAGTGGGAGATTGTTAGGATTATGCCCTAGAGCCAATCATAGAGATGATTGTTTAGGGATTAGGAACAATCGTTTGATTTCATTTATGTATGTCACATTTATTATTGATTTAATAAAAGGGCTTATTCTATTATGTTTATATGCATCATTTATATTTACATAATATGTCCATGGAGTTAGAGTTGAGAATATGGAATTACAAAGAGTTGTAATTTTGAGACTATAGATATATCTCTGTACTAAACTCCTAAAGCATTCCTAGTTGAAGGTTCACTATGATGGACAGTAATGAACCATAGGACTAGCACTTGTTAGGTTGACTCTATATGAGGATAGCTAGTCTCAAGCTATTTGTGTGGAGACACTACAACCAACAAGTGGGTGCCTATTGCGAGAATAGGTACACTGAATGTGACCAAAGATATGAGATAAACTGAATGGAGTTTTTCCTGCCTGTCAATCAGTTTCTCATTGTTATAGTGGTACAAGTAATCCTTAGACCTGAGACACCATAGTTGCCTTATGCATGTAGCTTTAGAAGTTTGATAACACTAAGTGCAGATCCTATTCAGGGGTCTGCAAAGGTGTTCATTGGCCCTACTGCTATGTGTATGAAGGCATGTAAGTGATCAATAAGGGATCCATCACTCTCAGGAAAAAGAGAGAGAATGTCTCATATAGCATTCATAATATAACTCATTAAATCCATGGCCATGGTAGGATGAATATGAAAAGAGTTTCATGAGTTCATCAATGAGTTGATATCTATGAATGAGTATAAAGTAATTGAACTAGGGACTTGACAGACTTCCATGTCCTATTAGTTCAATTGGAGACATTGTGTTGAAGGAAGGATGCAATTGTAACCTATAAACTATAACAGAAGGGTTCTTTGTAAATGACTATTCACCTCATTAAGGACCACACCATGAGCCATATGCTAGGTGTTACTCATGGTTAGTAGAAGCCCTAATTGATATAAGTGAGTTCATCAATTAGGGAATTGGAAGGAGTTCCAGTTAGACCCTAAATGGAAAGAGTTCCATTGTGCACACCTCGTGCTATTCCTACTACTTGATGATGTGAACCCAATGGGTCACACACTGATCATGCAAGATGAGCTTTTAAGTCTATGAGAGAAAGGGTATGAGTGCATAAAGAATAGTTCTTTGAGGCCATGTTTGTATTTGATATAAACAATAGGGGTTATTGTGCAATTTAGGGAAATTGCACAAAACCCTAAAAGGGTTTCCCCCCTAGGGCCGGCCCCTTTAGTGTGGACTATTTAAGTCACACTATGATGTGTGACATCAATACTTTGGAGGCTTCCCAAGGGCTGGCCAGAATTTCCAGCCTCCCTCTCTCTCTCTCCTCTCTTCTCCTACACTAGCAAAAACAAGGAAAAAGAGGAAAGGACTTGAAGCTCTAGCTAGGTGTGGATACCGTTGGAGGTAGCACACTTGGGCTGCTCATTCACCGCTGTCCGGAATCAAAGCTTGGAGCAAAAAGGAGAAGACAAAAATTCTGTAAGTGTTCTAACCCTCTTTGTAGTTAGGGTTTGATTTTGTGTTATGCATAGTTAGATTCATGGGCTGTGGAATCGTAGGAAAAATTTTTTATATTCCGCACTTCATTTTTTCCCTCTTGTTCGATTCCCAACACAAATCATCACCAATTGTTCTAAACAATTAAAACAGCAGTAGGCTGCCCAGAAATCTACAGCATACTGTTCATTGTCAGAAATTGATTTAAAACCTAGCAAGATGAATGAATTAGGCTACCAAAAGAATTTTCCCAGTATCCTACAAGTCTTAGGAAACTAATGCAATTGGTTTCATGCAATTTGGAGTTCCCTAACTCAAGTTCTAATCAAAACTCCATTGATGACTTTTCTGCAAAAAAATTCTGCTATGCTGTTCATGAAAAATTTTCAAACTTTTTGAATCTTTTTCCATCAAAACCTTTTTGAAACTTAAAGAAAATCATATACACATGATATATAATGATCCTACAATGATCTTCCATCATAAATACAGCAGCTTTAATTAGAATTAATTGCAAGAACCTTAGGGTTCTAAAACCCAGATTCAGCCTCCATGGTGTTCTTCTCCTTCTTCCTTCTGTTCTAGCATCTTAATCCAATTATGATGCATCTAAATGCTTGGGCACCTTTCCCTACCATGTCTAGAACATAACCCAAGTGGTGGCAACCATTGCCATGCCTTTGATCTCCATCAATAACTCAAAGTTGTGGCTATTGCATCATTCCCGAGCAAAACTGTCTTTCCAGACAGCCTGTAGTAAACAATTCATAACTTTCACTACAGAACTCGGATTGACGCACCGTTTATTGGGTTGGAAAGCTTATTCGAAGAGCTTTCTAACCATATATGGCTCGAAAATTTTGGAGAAGAACTCTGAATTCGGCATGCAAAACAAGATGACGGTTTTTCATGGCTACCATGAAAACTGTTCATAACAGTTTTATAAAACCCTAGTTTCCTTATTCTTCTTCTCCAAACTCAAATCCTATGCAACCTATTGCATCCATGGCTACACTTAACCATCAATTAGAAGAGAAGTAGAAGAGAATTGACCTAGGGTTCCAAACCCTAGGTTCAGCCATGGAAAACAAAGTATGCAGAAAAATTTTCCAGATTTTTGAATCATTCAACTACACCATAATTACCACCCCATATGTATTTTGTATTATGCATAATCATGGCTTTGATACCATTGTTGGGAATCGAACAAGAGGGAAAAAATTGAAGTGCGGAATATAAAAATTTTTCCTACGGTTCCCAATCCCATGAATCTAACTATGCATAACACAAAATCAAACCCTAACTACAAAGAGGGTTAGAACACTTACAGAATTTTTGTCTTCTCCGTTTTTCTCCAAGCTTCGACTCCGGACAACGGTGAATGAGCAGCCCAAGTGTGCTGCCTCCAACGGTATCCACACCTAGCTAGAGCTTCAAGTCCTTTCCTCGTTTTCCTTGTTGTTGCTAGTGTAGGAGAAGAGAGGAGAGAGAGAGAGGGAGGCTAGAAATTCTGGCCAGCCCTTGGTGTCTTCAAAAAAAGTTATGATGTCACACATCATAGTGTGACTTAAATAGTCCACACTAAAGGGGCCGGCCCTAGGGGGGAAACCCTTTTAGGGTTTTGTGCAATTTCCCTAAATTGCACAATAACCCCTATTGTTTATATCAAATACAAACATGGCCTCAAAGAACTATTCTTTATGCACTCATACCCTTTCTCTCATAGACTTAAAAGCTCATCTTGCATGATTAGTGTGTGACCCATTGGGTTCACATCATCAAGTAGTAGGAATAGCATGAGGTGTGCACAATGGAACTCTTTCCATTTAGGGTCTAATTGGAACTCCTTTCAATTCCCTAATTGATTATAACTCACTTATATCAATTAGGGCTTCTACTAACCACGAGTAACACCTAGCATATGGCTCATGGTGTGGTCTTTAATGAGGTGAATAGTCACTTACAAATAACCCTTCTGTTATAGTTCATAGGTTACAATTGCATCCTTCCTTCAACACAATGTCTCCAATTGAACTAATAGGACATGGAAGTCTGTCAAGTCCCTAGTTCAATTACTTTATACTCATTCATAGATATCAACTCATTTATGAACTCATGAAACTCTTTTCATATTCATCCTACCGTGGCCATGGATTTAATGAGTTATATTATGAATGCTATATGAGACATTCTCTCTCTTTTTCCTGAGAGTGATGGATCCCTTGTTGATCACACACATGCCTTCATACACATAGCAGTAGGGCTAATGAACACCTTTGCAGACCCCTGAATAGGATCTGCACTTAGTGTTATCAAACTTCTAAAGCTACATGCATAAGGCAACTATGGTGTCTCAGGTCTAAGGATTACTTGTACCACTATAACAATGAGAAACTGATTGACAGGCAGGATAAAACTCCATTCAGTTTATCTCATATCTTTGGTCACATTCAGTGTACCTATTCTCGTAATAGGTACCCACTTGTTGGTTGTAGTGTCTTCACACAAATAGCTTGAGACTAGCTATCCTCCTATAGAGTCAACCTAACAAATGCTAGTCCTATGGTTCATTACTGTCCATCATATTGAACCTTCAACTAGGAATGCTTTAGGAGTTTAGTACAGAGATATATCTATAGTCTCAAAATTACAACTCTTTGTAACTCCATATTCTCAACTCTAACTCCATGGATATATTATGTAAATATAAATGATGCATATAAACATAATAGAATAAGCCCTTTTATTAAATCAATAATAAATGTGACATACATAAATGAAATCAAATGATTGTTCCTAATCCCTAAACAATGTTGGGAATCATACAAGAGGGAAAAATAGAAGTGCGGAATATAAAAATTTTCCCTTTGATTCCACAGCCCATGAATCTAACTATGCATATACAAAATCAAACCCTAACTATGAAGAGGGTTAGACCACTTACAGAATTTTTGTCTTCTCCTTTTTGCTCCAAGCTTTGATTCCGGACAGCGGTGAATGAGCAGCCCAAGTGTGCTGCCTCCAACGGTATCCACACCTAGCTACAGCTTCAAGTCCTTTCCACCTTTTCCTTGTTGTTGCTAGTGAAGGAGAAGAGAGGAGAGAGAGAGAGAGGGAGGCTGGAAAATCTGGACAGCCCCTTGGGATTTCAATTTGTGATCATGTCACACATCATAAAGTGTGACTTATATAGTCCACACTAGGGGGGCCGGCCATAGGGTGAAACCCTATTAGGGTGTGATGCAATTTCTCTAAATTGCACAATAACCCCTATAAATTATATCAAATATAAATAGGCCTCAAAGAACTATTCTTTATGCACTCATACCCTTTCTCTCATAGACTTTAAAGCTCATCTTGCATAATCAGTGTGTGACCCATTAGGTTCACATCATCAAGTAGTAGGAATAGCACGAGGTGTGCACAATGGAACTCTTTCCATTTAGGGTCTAATTGGAACTCCTTCCAATTCCCTAATTGATTATAACTCACTTATATCAATTAGGGCTTCTACTAACCATGAATAACACCTAGCATATGGTTCATGGTGTCGTCCTTAATGAAGTGAATATGTATCTATCAAAGAACCCTTCTGTTATAGTTTATAGGTTACAATTGCATCCTTCCATTTACACAATGTCTCCAATTGAACTAATAGGACATGGAAGTCTGTCAAGTCCCTAGTTCAATTACTTTATACTCATTCATAAATATCAACTCAATGATGAACTTATGGAAACTCCTTTCCATATTCACACTGCCATGGCCATGGACTGAATGAGTTATATTATGAATGATATATGAGACATTCTCTCTCTTTTTCCTGAGAGTAATGGATTCCTTGTCGATCACTCATATGCCTTCATACATATAGCAATAGGGCCAATGAACACCTTTACAGACCCATGAATAGAATCTGCACTTAGTGTTATCAAACTTCTAAAGCTACATGCATAAGGTAACTATGGTGTCTCAGGTCTAAGGATTACTTGTACCACTATAACATTGAGAAACTGATTGACAGGCAAGTTAAAACTCCATTCAGTTTATCTCAAATCTTTGGTCACATTCAGTGTACCTATTTATTAACAGGCACCCACCTGTTGGTTGTAGTGTCTCCACACAAATAGCTTGAGACCAGCTATCCTCCTATAGAGTCAACCTAACAAGTGCTAGTCCTATGGTTCATTACTGTCCATCATAGTGAACCTTCAACTAGGAATGATTTAGGAGTTTAGTACAGAGATATATTTACAGTCTCATAATTACAACTCTTTGTAATTCAATATTCTCAACTCTAACTCCTTGGACATATTATGTAACTATAAATGATGCATACAAACATAATAGAATAAGCCCTTTTATTAAATCAATAATAAATGTGACATACATAAATGAAATCAAATGATTGTTCCTTTATCCCTAAACAATCATCTCTATGATTGGCTCTGGGGCATAACTCTAACAATCTCCCACTTGCACTATAACCAATCCACAATGTATCTAATACCCATTTCCTGTCTGTGGTGATCCAACTGCTCTTGGGTCATAGCTTTAGTGAAGGGATCTGCTACATTTTCTGTTGTGTGAATCTTCTGTATGCTAATATCACCTCTTCCAATGATCTCTCTAATCACATGGAATCGACGCTCAATGTGTTTGGACTTTTGATGAGACCGTGGTTCCTTAGCTTGAGCAATAGCCCCGTTGTTGTCACAAAACAATGGCAAGGGCTTCTCAATAGCAGGAACTACTCCCAGTTCAGTAATGAACTTCTTTATCCAAACAGCTTCCTTTGCAGCCTCTGATGCAGCAATGTACTCAGCCTCTGTAGTGGAGTCCGCTGTAACATCCTGTTTACAGCTCCTCCAACTTACAGCTCCACCATTCAAGGTGAAAACATACCCCGATGTTGATTTCCTATCATCATCGTCAGATTGAAAATCTGAATCCGTATAACCAACCATTTCTAAATTTCTTCCTCCATAGACAAGGAATAGGTCCTTAGTTCTTCTTAAGTACTTAAGGACAGCTTTGACTGCTTCCCAGTGTTTCACACCTGGGTCTGCCTGATATCTGCTTGTAACACTTACACCAAAAGCGATATCTGGTCTTGTACACAACATGGCATACATTAGACTCCCTACTGCAGAAGCATAGGGAATCGTCCTCATGTACACAATCTCCTCTGGAGTTTTAGGTGCCATGTTTTTAGACAACTTGATTCCATGCCTAACAGGAATTAGACCTCTTTTGGAATCTTCTAAATTGAACCTTTTCAATATTTTGTCTATGTACAATGATTGGGAGAGACCTAGCATCCTTTTAGATCTATCTCTATAGACCTTTATTCCCAGAATATAGGATGCTTCTCCTAAATCTTTCATGGAGAAATTCTGTGA
Source organism: Liquidambar formosana (assembly GCA_039720395.1). Classification (NCBI taxonomy): domain Eukaryota; kingdom Viridiplantae; phylum Streptophyta; class Magnoliopsida; order Saxifragales; family Altingiaceae; genus Liquidambar; species Liquidambar formosana. Next base: position 7,830,405 of record CM077831.1, read on the forward strand.
AAGCCACTCTTTCACTTTTGATAACGTTTCTACTTTATTCCCAATAAGTAGAATGTCATCAACATATAGGACCAGGAAGGTAATCGCACTCCCACTAACTTTCTTGTACACACATGGTTCATCCATATTCTGTAGGAAACCAAATGATTTGATTGCCTCATCGAATCGGATGTTCCAGCTTCTAGAAGCTTGTTTGAGTCCATAAATGGACCGCTGAAGCTTGCACACTTTGTGGTCCTCACCACTGGATGTAAAACCCTCAGGTTGCTGCATATAAAGGTCTTCCTTAATGTTTCCATTAAGGAAAGCGGTCTTTACATCGATTTGCCATATCTCATAATCGTAGTGCGCAGCTATAGCTAACAAGATCCTAATGGACTTAAGCATAGCCACTGGCGAGAAGGTTTCCTCATAGTCAATACCATGTCTTTGTCGGTAACCTTTTGCCACTAGCCTAGCCTTGTAGGTCTCTACCTTTCCATCTGAGCCTATCTTCCTTTTGAAGATCCATTTGCAGCCAATAGGTACTATACCTTCTGGTGGATCAACTAAAGTCCAGACTTTGTTGGAATACATCGAGTCCATTTCAGATTTCATAGCTTCCAGCCATTTGTTCGAATCAATATCCGAAATCGCCTGTCCGTAAGTAGTAGGGTCATATGGGTGTTCTCTATCACCAAGGAACAATTCCTCTGCATTATGGTTGAGAAATCCATATCTCTCAGGTGCAACAGATACCCTACTCGATCTACGGAGAGGTTGTGGTACATTAGTGGGTTCTGTCTCATCAGGGACAGGGGTGGGATCACTGTCGGTTTGTGTCTCATCAGACAATTCTTTGAGTTCTATTTTCCTGTTATTGCCTCCTTCTTGAATAAACTCTTTTCAAGAAAGACTGCAAACTTACTAACAAACACCTTTTGTTCATCAGGATAATAGAAATAATATCCTAAACTCTCTTTAGGATATCCCACAAACCTACATTTAATTGATCTTGATTCTAACTTGGTTGCATCATGTGTCTTTACACATGCAATGCAACCCCATACCTTAATATGTTTAAGGCTTGGTGCTCTCCCTTTCCATATCTCATACGGTGTCTTAGGGATAGATTTGGTTGGGACTCTGTTCAACAAGTACGCGGCAGTTTCCAGGGCATGTCCCCAGAAGGACAATGGTAAATCAATGTAACTCATCATGGACCTAACCATATCCAATAAGGTTCTATTCCTCCTTTCTGACACACCATTAAGCTGTGGTGTTCCAGGAGGTGTCCATTGAGATAGAATGCCCGCTTGAACAAGATAATCTAAAAACTCACTAGTTAAATATTCTCCTCCTCGATCCGATCGAAGAGCTTTAATACTTTTACTAGTTTGTTTCTCTACTTCATATCTGAATTCTTTGAACTTTTCAAATGCTTCAGATTTGTACTTCATCAAGTACACATACCCATAACTAGAATAATCATCGGTAAAGGTTATAAAGTAAGAGAAACCTCCACGAGCATGTATGCTCATAGGACCACATACATCACTATGTATCAATCCTAATATGTCTGCAGCTCTCTCACCGTGACCGGTGAAAGGTGACTTGGTCATTTTACCTAGTAAACAGACTTCACAAGTTGGAAAGGGCATAGAAACCAATGGACCCAATTGTCCATCCTTACACATCTTGTAAATCCTATTCTCACTGATATGACCTAGTCTCAAGTGCCAGTTGTATGCGGAGTTTTCTTCATCTCTTGTTCTTTTGGGTTTGTCTGCATTCAATTTAGAACTATCATGCTCTATGCAATTAACATTTGCAATAAAGTTTAGAAAATAAAGGCCATTCACATAAACTCCAGAAGTAATGAACTCTTCATTTTTAAATAAAGAACATTTATTCTCCTCAAAAACAAACCTAAATCCTTGTTTAGATAATACTGAAATAGAAATAATGTTTCTTATAACTTCTGGAATATAAAGACAGCCTGATAATTCTAAACTACTCCCACTAGGCAAAGTCAAGCAGCAAGTCCCCACGGCTAATGCAGCAACGTTTGCTCCATTTCCCACTCGTAGGGTTACTTCTCCTTTACTCAGCCTTCTGCTTCCCACTAGGTCCTGCATGGAATTACAAATATGAGAACTCGCACCAGAATCTAGTACCCAAGTGGAAGCAGAGCTAACACTCATGTTAGTCTCAAGTATAAGAGCATAATCCATACCTTCCGAAGGTTGGTTCTTCAGAGTATCTAGATACTCTTGGCAGTTACGTTTCCAATGCCCATCTTTACCGCAGTAAAAACAGATCCCTTTACCTTTCCTCTTCCTTTGGGTACTCTTACCCTTTCTTATTCCCTTGCCTTTAGGCTTGAGCATAGAATTGGAAGCAGGAACTTCAACCCATTCATCACATTCAAGCAAGAACTCTTTGCCATACAACTCTTGTATGTGGACAAATATCTCGGGTGCACTTCCCATGGACTCGTATTGCTTCTTAAGCTCAGGACTTAGAGACACCATCATATAGCATCTCGTCATAAGATCATCATCCATGCGCTTCTGATAAGCGTCTTTCTCTTGCCGAGTTGCAGCCTCAGTAGGAGCATTGGGAAGTGGACTTTGAAGTGCATAGGTAATATTTTCAGAATTCAAAATGATTTTTAAATTCCTTAACCAATCAAGATAATTAGGTCCAGTTAAACGGTTGGTTTCCAAAATGTTGGATAACGGGTTGCGGTGAGCCATTACGGTGATCTACATACAGAAAATTAAACAGAAAATTATATTTCATTTTTAATCCATAATGATCGGGTCTTTAATCATATGGTACCTCCCACTATTTTATCAAATTCCATACACCCTCTAATGGAATTCGGGAATCTCATTCCTAATGGGGATTGGGGTCCCACTGTGACCTAGAAGCCTCACATGTTAGTTTCTTGACTTCTAACCCACAGTAAGAAGACAACTCTTTGTCTATTGCTTCATAAGCAAATTCCAATCGTTTTGCCTCTAGGGTACATACTCCTCACATGTTAGTTTCTTGGAATACTTCCCTAGTTAAGTTAAGCCCATCATTCACACAGGTATGTTTCACCAAATATATACCTCACATGTTAGTTTCTTGGTATATACCAGCTTAGGCACCCCATGATATCTACATATGTGATAGTTTCAAGTAATGTCTTTAATATGGGTAGCTCCTACATGTCTGCAGCCAGGTACCCACATTAAGGGACGTTAGATGATCCTATAATGATGGAAGGCAATGAAGAATCCATTCCCTAATGTATTATCCATTTCCAACTTAATATTAAAATAGAGGGGTTTTTAAGGGTCTCATCAAATTAACATACATCTCATGCATATAAATAAAAATTGAACAGCATAAAATAATAATAATCCACTTATCGATATTAGTCCCTAAGAAGAGACATATAACGATCTATGGATTTGGAGCTATCACTATTAATCTCATTAAAAGCTCCCACTATGATGATTATGGACTTTGAGAGAATTCAATCCAAGCCAATAGATTGAATCCAAGGTCTAAGGTGGGTGTAGGTGATCGTAAAATAACACATTCGAAACATGCATGCTGTCTTGAAACACTTCTCTAAGCTTTCAAGTCCTTCAATCTGCTCCCTTGGCTTGATGGTCTCCACCATTGGTTTGTTGGGCTCTATCATGCTCCTTTGGGTCCACCATGCTCCTTAGTGCGCTCTCGATTACATAACATTTACATAATTTAAAGAAAGGGATACATAAGGGGAATGTGGGGTACATAAGAGAATGATAGAGAGAGAGGGAGAGGGAAGGTGGCATGCAAGCCCCAAATAAATTACATCACCTTAATAAAATTACAACTCTTGTAAATAATAACATCCCATTCATAAGACGGCCAATCACAATTGGTTTAAAGGGTATAGTCCATAATCATCATCCAAACACATACATACAATCTCATTGCATAATGTAAAGAAAAACTGTAAGCATTAAAACATATGGGCATTATGGTAATTCTCTTGAATGATTTACATTAATCTCATTAATGCATCCTAATCTTATTAGGTATTAACAAAAATATCCAGAATTAAATAAAGTCTTAACATTTAAGACATTTTAGTTCCAATTAATCAAATTAATTTAAACATATAAAGTTTCCTAAAATAACTCTAATATCCAATATTAGGGTTTCCTTAATTAAACAAATCAATTTCATTTAATTAAGAATTTCCAGATTTTAATTTAATCCCCAATTGTATTTTAAACCATTTAGAACATTATAAAATTAATCAATATTAATTAAATAATTAACATGGGAATTAAATAAAATCATTTAAATGATGAATTAGTGTATTAGGGTTTCCTAAAACCCTAAACCCTAAACGCATAACCCTAAACCCTAAATGCAAGCCCTAATCATTAAATTCCTTATGATTGGTCATTTAATGTCCAATCATTAAAACTCTAGGTTCATATGGTATTTAATAAAAGGGATAAGGGTTTAATTAATGCCAAATAGGGTATTAATTACCCTTAATTAATTACACTAATTAGGGTTTCCAAAACCCTAACCCTAGACATCATTTATGGTATTAATTATGCCCTAACAATTAATAACCATGATTGGTCATTTAATGACCAATCATTAACTCTCAATTAAGGTAATTAATATTCCAATTAGGGTTTTAATTAATGCCATAATGAAATTAGGGTTTCATCATTAACTCAAAATTAGGGTTTCATCCTTAACTCTATGCAGCCGTCACTACCAGGAGGCTGCCTGAGCTTGGCTAGGCTGCCATGGCCACCAACGACTGTGGGAGGCCATGGGCAGCCATGGGAGAACATCCTAGGGGTGTGGGACAAGCCTCTGGACACGTGAGAAGTGGTGGAAGTGGCTGCCATCATCGAGAACAATCAGGGTTTCCAAAACCCACTGCTGGAGCCATTGTTGCAGACCTTGAAGGTCACAATAGCTTCTAAATCCTTATCAATTCGACTCCTCCATTGAAACCAGCTTTTGTATCATGTCCCTACATGAAATACTAAGCTTCTAGAAGAGGTTTGGATGATCGAATCATCACCAATTGTTCTAAACAATTAAAACAACAGTATGCTGCCCAGAATTTGACAGCATACTGTCCATGGTCAGAAATTGATTTAAAACCCAGCAAGATGAATGAATTAGGCTACCAAACGAATTTTCCCAGTATCCTACATGTCTTAGGAAACTAATGCAATTGGTTTCATGCAATTTGGAGTTCCCTAACTCAAGTTCTAATCAAAACTCCATTGATGACTTTTCTGCAGAGAAAATCTGCTATGCTGTTCATGAAAAATTTTCGAACTTTTTGAATCTTTTTCCATCAAAACCTTTTTGAAACTTAAAGAAAATCATATACACATGATATATAATGATCCTACAATGGATTTGCATCAAAAATACAGAAGCTTTGATTGAATTTAATTGCAAGAACCTCTGGGTTCTAAAACCCAGATTCGACCCTCTTCAGAAAACCCAGTTTTCCTTTTTCTTCTTCTTCCAATTCAAACCCTATACAACCTTTGCATCAATGGTTACCCTTAACCATGATTTAGAAGAGGAGTAGAAGAAGAATAGACCTAGGGTTCCAAACCCTAGGTTCGGCCAGAGAGAAGAACAATTCTGCAGTAAAAATTCTCCAGATTTTTTGAATCATTCAACTACACCATAAATTCCAGCCCATATGTATTTTGTATTATGCATAATCATGGCTCTGATACCACTGTTGGGAATCATACAAGAGGGAAAAATAGAAGTGCGGAATATAAAAATTTTCCCTTTGATTCCACAGCCCATGAATCTAACTATGCATATACAAAATCAAACCCTAACTATGAAGAGGGTTAGACCACTTACAGAATTTTTCTCTTCTCCTTTTTGCTCCAAGCTTTGATTCCGGACAGCGGTGAATGAGCAGCCCAAGTGTGCTGCCTCCAACGGTATCCACACCTAGCTAGAGCTTCAAGTCCTTTCCACCTTTTCCTTGTTGTTGCTAGTGAAGGAGAAGAGAGGAGAGAGAGAGAGGGAGGCTGGAAAATCTGGACAGCCCCTTGGGATTTCAACTTGTGATGATGTCACACATCATAAAGTGTGACTTATATAGTCCACACTAGGGGGGGCCGGCCATAGGGTGAAACCCTATTAGGGTGTGATGCAATTTCTCTAAATTGCACAATAACCCCTATAAATTATATCAAATATAAATAGGCCTCAAAGAACTATTCTTTATGCACTCATACCCTTTCTCTCATAGACTTTAAAGCTCATCTTGCATGATCAGTGTGTGACCCATTGGGTTCACATCATCAAGTAGTAGGAATAGCACGAGGTGTGCACAATGGAACTCTTTCCATTTAGGGTCTAATTGGAACTCCTTCCAATTCCCTAATTGATTATAACTCACTTATATCAATTAGGGCTTCTACTAACCATGAATAACACCTAGCATATGGTTCATGGTGTCGTCCTTAATGAAGTGAATATGTATCTATTAAAGAACCCTTCTGTTATAGTTTATAGGTTACAATTGCATCCTTCCATTTACACAATGTCTCCAATTGAACTAATAGGACATGGAAGTCTGTCAAGTCCCTAGTTCAATTACTTTATACTCATTCATAAATATCAACTCAATGATGAACTTATGGAAACTCCTTTCCATATTCACACTGCCATGGCCATGGACTGAATGAGTTATATTATGAATGATATATGAGACATTCTCTCTCTTTTTCCTGAGAGTAATGGATTCCTTGTCGATCACTCATATGCCTTCATACATATAGCAATAGGGCCAATGAACACCTTTACAGACCCATGAATAGAATCTGCACTTAGTGTTATCAAACTTCTAAAGCTACATGCATAAGGTAACTATGGTGTCTCAGGTCTAAGGATTACTTGTACCACTATAACATTAAGAAACTGATTGACAGGCAGGTTAAAACCCCATTCAGTTTATCTCAAATCTTTGGTCACATTCAATGTACCTATTCTATTAATAGGCACCCACCTGTTGGTTGTAGTGTCTCCACACAAATAGCTTGAGACCAGCTATCCTCCTATAGAGTCAACCTAACAAGTGCTAGTCCTATGGTTCATTACTGTCCATCATAGTGAACCTTCAACTAGGAATGATTTAGGAGTTTAGTACAGAGATATATTTACAGTCTCATAATTACAACTCTTTGTAATTCAATATTCTCAACTCTAACTCCTTGGACATATTATGTAAATATAAATGATGCATACAAACATAATAGAATAAGCCCTTTTATTAAATCAATAATAAATGTGACATACATAAATGAAATCAAATGATTGTTCCTTTATCCCTAAACAATCATCTCTATGATTGGCTCTAGGGCATAACTCTAACAAACAATCATCTCTATGATTGGCTCTAGGGCATAATCCTAACACAATGAACTCTTGGGCATATGCCGTAGGCACCTAGGATAATTAATGAGATTAAATTGAAGGTAATGCTGAAAGAAAGAAAGAAATACCCATAAAGAGAACTCACCTGTTCTCGATTTGGGTCGATCCTAGGAGATTCATCAAATGCAGGGTGAGTGATTGCGGTCTTGACAAAGTCCGACCCACAGTACAGATTGATGTACCAATTAGGCTGAGGCAAGGGTAGTGACCTATCCCCCTCTATTTCATCTTCTTCAAAGCCAGGAATCACTCCTGAGCCCACTATTGAGCTATGCCCTCTTGCTCGTCGACCCTTCAAGTGTTCACCTATCAAATAAAGTCTCTATCAAAAAGAAAAGGCCAAGAAAGCGTTAAAGACTTACCCCTTGAGGAGGGAGGCCTGTCACCCGGGGCCTCATCAGATATTAATGGCAGAAAGTGTCATACACTGTGTCAGGAGAAGTGAACGCCTCCACATCCCAACCTCTTAGAGCATCCCACAACTCCTCCCCCTCCATCAAGTTAGCATGCCTCATGTTAAGTGGTGGTGGCATTGGAACCATGGCTGCATTCACATCACCCATGACTTGTCGTAGGACTCGTACCCCCAAGTACCAGTACCTACCCACGGGGCCTTCCAAAAGCACCCTCTTGCCTATCAGCATCAAGCTAGAAATGCACCGCTTGGGTAGCACTGGCACCCATATCTTCCAGGGATCTCATTCAATCTGTTCAAAAATTCAAAATGAGAAATAGGAAGTAAAAAGAAAAGAAAAGAATAGGGAAAGAATTTCACCATGTCAGCAGTCAAGCCTGCTAGGTGAGCTCTAGCATAGGCGTAATCATGACGATTCGCCGCTCAGAAGGACACATAAGTGGGAGAGTTGTTTTTGAGGGTAGGCCATTCAATGGTTTCCTCAGCAAGGGATGGGCGACATAGGTTGAGGTACTCATAGCACCAAACCTGTCAAAAGTTGAGAAAAAAGTCAAAAAAGAAAGGAAAATATAAGAAAGAGTGAAAGGAAATGAAAGGGAAGTAGCATTACCTGCCAAACAAAGGGCATCCCACCAAAGTCCTTAGTCACACCACATGACATATCACACATTGTGCGGTACATGGTGGCTAGAGCAGCCCCTCCCTAGTTGAATTTCCTAATCTTGCCAACATCTTCCATGCTTGTAAGAAGTCCCAAAGGGGCTAGGTCGCCCGTGCCGGCAAAGAATGTGCATGAGATCATGTAAAGGAGGAATGCCCTTGTAATGCAATCGGGGCTCGCACCCTCGCTCTCCCTTTGGTTGGCAAATTTGTTAAAAAGCCAAGTGCGGCGCACTACTTTCTTGATTACCTCAACTTCCATTCCAAGGTAAGCTAAGAGATAATCCTCATCTGTGGAAGCTTCTTTATAGAACTCCAAGCTTTTGCCCTTAATGCTCAAGCCCGTGATCATGGTGAAGTCCTTGGGAGTTAAAGTCATCTCCCCAAAGCCAAAATGGAATGTATTGGTGGTGTCCCACCATAGTTCAGACAAGGCTAGCAAGGCTTGCCTATCACATTGGTCATTCCACAGAGAATCTAGGAATGGACCAAAACCGACCTTTTCGACATGGCCCTTGGCAATAGGTTGGAAGTTTTCCATGTTCTGCCACCATTCAATAAGTCCTTTGATAGAGGACCGAGTGCGCATGTCCTGAAAGTTGGGCTACAGCCGTTGAAAACACCTTGAGAATTAGTTGAAAGAACATGGAACTAATGAGCTTACACTAGCAATTGATTTCAAATTGTTTTCTAAAAGATGTCAAAAACTTGTTTTTATTCATGAAATGAATTGCTAATGGATGTTTATGAGTTCACTTGTTTATATGCCTTAATTTGGCAAGGATTGAACACTTTTTTATCACTTGGGCATTTTATCGAACACTTGGGGGGTAACACTTCCCAAGCCTTGAAACAAAAGAATTTTGTATGATCAATCCTTGCTAAATCATAGCATATTACTCACTTGAGTGTTTACTTGTTGATATACATTGATTTGGTAAAGATTGAACATCTTTATTTTACTTGGGCATTTTATCGAACACTTGGTGGGTGCCATTTTTCAAGCTTTCAAATGAAAAGAATTTGTGTGTTCAATCCTTGCCAAATCAAGGGATATCACTCAACAACCCAAGGGGTATTCAAAAGAAGTAGATGGGAATGCAATTTCACCAAAAGAATCGAAAGATTCGAAAGAAAAGTGTTAAGTTGGGTAAACTTACTTCTTGTTTGGAATGGAGGAATGAGAGATGCTTGTCGGGTTCAAGCAACACCCTATCTTGTGGAGTATCATAGAGTGGTGCCTTGTACTTGCTTTTGACCCCATAGAATGGATACTTGGTGCTTGAGTCCTTGCTTGATGACATTCTTGATGATGGAGTTAGGTTTGTAAAAAATGGGTTTGATTTGGTTTGATTTCACAAGATGATGTGAATTGGTTGTTTTGATTGTTGAATGGGCTTGATTTGTTGTTATTTGATGTGCATTTGATGTTTGGATTGAATGTTTTTGAAGTAGGAATGAGAGAATGAGAGATGGAGAGGATAGAATGAGAGTTTAGAGAGAGAAACTCTCTAATTTTCGGGTTGGGAGAATGAGGGAATGAGTGTGCAAGCATGGGTTTAAAAACCCAGAAATTTTTTGATGGTGGGCTCGGGTAACCGTCCCACCCTGGACTGTCAGCCGTCTTGCCCTGGACGGTTGACCATCTGAGGGCAGATGGTCACCCTAGCCCGCTTTGCCCGTTTGCCCCGTCTCGCGCGCTTGCGAGCTCTAAACTTCTCCAATTTGACTTTTTGTGCAATCCTTGAGCTATGGGATGAATATATCCCCCGAGTTTATCAAGTTTCAATGAAATTTTTGAATCTTGGGTGATTGTATTTGTCCACATAACGAGGAATTGTAATGGCTATGATAAATGGTTTTCTCATGAAATGAGCTCGGTGTTGAATTGAGTGGCTTTCAAGTCTTGGAATTCAATTCTCTATGAGATGATAGTGATATCATATCATGTGATAAAGATAATTTCACATGAAATGACTTGCTAATCATGTGATAAAGATAACTTCACATGAAATGACGATTCATGAGTTATGCTAGTTACGAAGTAACTTGCTATCTTTGTGAAATTGGCATGAAATGCACTTTGTTTTTCAATCAATTGACTTTTAAATCAATGTTATATCATGTGATAAAGATAACTTCACATGAAATGACATGAAATAAGCTTGGTTTTCAATCAATTAACTCTCAGTTCAATATCATTTCATGTGATAAAGACAATTTCACATGAAATGATAAGAAATGAGCTTGGTTTTGAGTTGAATGACTCTCAATTCAATGTCATTTCATGTGATAAAGACAACTTTACATGAAATGATAAGAAATGAGCTTGGTTTTGAGTTGAATGACTCTCAATTCAATGTCATTACATGTGATAAAGACAATTTCACATGAAATGATAAGAAATAAGCTTGGTTTTGAATCAATTGACTTGATCTCATATCATGTGATAACGATAATTTCATATGAAATGATGATTCAAGAGTTATGAAATAACTCACTATCTTGACTATTTCCACTGAAAGTGGCATGATATCATGTGATAACGATAATTTCACATGAAATGATGATTCAAGAGTTATGAAATAACTCACTATCTTGACTATTTCCACTGAAAGTGGCATGATATCATGTGATAACGATAATTTCACATGAAATGATGATTCAAGAGTTATGAAATAACTCACTATCTTTGCTATTTCCGCTGAAAGTGGCATGAAATCGTGTGATAACGATAATTTCACATGAAATGATGAGTCATGAGTTATGAAATAACTCACTATCTTTATCATCCCCAGTGAGACTGGCATGAAATGCACTTGGTTTTGAATTGATGGACATTCAATTCAACGATAATTCACATAAAATGATAACCTATGAGTTATGAAATAACTCGTTTTGAGAACTCCAATGCAATTGACAGGATACCTTGTGATGCACTAGTGCAACTAGTTTTGCGTCATGAGAAGACCATGTGGATATCACTAATGCAATTATTGCATGGTAGAGGCATTTGCATGAGCGCACCAACGAATGTTGGCATGCAATCGATTATTTGCTTCGATGAAATCGTCGCGTGCTTGGATATGACAAAGTCTATCCTTATGGTTCCATTTGAGTTTGTTGGTATTAATGAGATTAATCCATCGAACAAAAATGGGTTGTTCTTTGATCATTAGCTCACAAGTGAAACTTGTTCACCAATGAGGGGCTTCTGTCACACCCCATTTTTGTCACCTTAGCTAGGACATATCATTTCATGTAGGATTTTGAGTCCTTTTTGAGTCTAGTCTTTTACATTGAGTTTCTGTGGCCTTGAATATCATGTGTATGAATTTTGAAGTGATTTGGAGTTCATCTCGATAGTCAATAAGAACTTTTGCGACTTTAAGAGCATAATCGTCTTTTAAGCCGTATATTTTCCATTTGACCTTGAAATGAATCCCGAGACATTCCTTTAAGTTCATATGGTTATATAGAGTCTATATATAGGTTCAATTTCATGAATTAATGGTTCAAGATCAATTCAGCTCATAATGGTTCGGGTTGGCTAAAAGACCCTTTCTTGGTTTGCTCAAATTGACTCATAAGACCCATTCAATTTTCTCTCATTTAACTTCAATTGGGCTTTATTTATGTCCTAAACATGTTTAGAAAGATCGATTTTTGATTGGGAAAGCATTCAGTTCGACCTTGTGTACAAACCCAGCTTAGCGACGGTGAAGCACCATGGTTAACCACCTTTGTAAAACCTAACCATGCACCCATGGTTAAGGATTTTTGTCCTAAAATGCCTAAAAATGTGTTCCCCTTCGAAACACGATCGTTTTGGCTTTTATTTCGTCAAAATCGGACTTAATTTGAAGATTTTAGGACTTCTACAGCAAGTGGGAGTCAAAAGCGGAGCAAAAATAGGGGACCCTCGGGTAACCGTCCGAGGCAAGTTGGTCACCCGAGAAATCCTTCTTTAAGTCAACTTCTGACTCCTCTCTCCCTCTTTTGACGGTTTCCTCCGCCATTACAACTTATTTGAGCTTAGGAATGTGTAAGTTTGAGTTATTTGAGCATCAAGAGAGTTTCTAATAGCCCTAGGATCATTGTTTAATGAATTAATCTTAGCCATTGTTTAGGGGGTCAGTTCTCTATATAAAGGACATGATATTCAGCACATAGGGGGAGGTTAATTGTACTTTACACTTAGAGAAAGAGAGGGAGCTACGAGTTTGGAGAGATAGAAGGACATCAAGAGGAGGCTCTTCAACCCCAAGCAAGCAAGGAAACAAGAAGTTTGAAGACAAGGAAGAGTCTACAAGAGGTAAGCCTGTCCCTTTAATGCTGAACATGAATTTTATGTTTCTCCTTCTTCTTCTTCTTCTTCTTCTTCTTCTTCTAGGGTAGTTATAGTGCATGAAATAACTCTTCTTATGGATTGAATTCAATGCTTGTGTGATACTATATGACTGATTTTGAGATGATTTATGGCTTCATATACTGGATAATCCCTGGTTTACTAAGGATTTGAAAGTATTATCTTTTCTATCCTCTTGAATCATGCATAGTTCACATATTTAGGTTGCTGCGATAGTTATCATGAATTGATGCTCCTGTTAGTTAATATATATTATATGAATGATATTCATGATAATTTGAGCATATCTTAGAGTCGTTTCATAGGTTTTAATGCATGATTGTGAAATTAGAGTTTCGATAACCCTGAATTCGCACAAGTTTCATACAGCATGCTTAGCTTAACTTTTGAGTTGTTTCTCATCATAGTCATTCTATATATGCTGCATATAGTTGAATCATGCTAGGTTTGCATTCATATAGTATATTTTACAGGGTTTTTGGAGACATTATCCTTTTCTAAGGATAATTATCCTTTTCGTTGAGTGAGGTTTCGCATGAGAGCCTTCTGTGATGTGTTTAAGCATGAAATCGCTTCTATTGTGTTCTAATATATATATTTTACGTAGGATATGTTGATTGCATCTCCCCATAACGACTTTTTACGTGAAATTATCTTAGGATAGTTTTGCTTAAGAAAGCTCGCCGTAGGAAGGTCTATTTTCATATTTTACATGAAATATCATCTTTTTGGTTGGAATATGCTTTATTATCATGTTTATTGATATTATTGGAGTCTCTTATGCCTATTAGTGTGTCTTTGGTAGGTTTTTTTATGCATATTAGTCAGGTCATTGCATGTAGGATTGAGTTAGAGTCCTTAGTTATTCATTTTTCTTGTTGTTTGCATGATTAATGGATGATTTTAGGCCTTGTCATGGTTCTGTCCAGATTAGTATTTTGTTTTCTTTGCATGGTTCTGTGTACTTGTAAGGGTGCAAACAGGTACAATGCTTGTCCTATTGCAAATAGGGCAGCTATGGTCTTAAATGGCTAATGATTGGAGCTTTTGCGCTCAGGTAAGTAGGGTTTAAAGGTGCCCCAATTCACCTTTCTTTTTCTTTCTTTTCTCTTCTCCTTCCTAGGGTTACTTCTTAATACAAACATATGGTGTTTATCAAAAGTTTCCTTTAATAATAAAACTCTGGTTTTCTGTCAAAGTTTTCCTCTTGTGGAAGTCTCCAATTTTGGATTATTCGATATATTTTCAAATAAGGAAACCTAGGGTATTAACCATAGGTTTGTATTAGATTGTAACCCTATTCTTTTCGAACTACGTGGACTTTGATCCATGTATTTCGCTGCATGGTACGTAGGCGCTCTTCGTGAGGCTCAAGTCCATCCTAGGATCCAAGTATCCTAGGTTTTTCTTTTCTTTTCTTCTTTTTTCTGTTATGTTTGTTTGAGTGATTATGCATGGATGATTGGATGGAATATATGATATGCATGCTGCCTTGTGATGATATATGCTGATATTTGAGTGAAAAAAGATATTAAGTTAGCCCAATTAAATTAAGAGACCAACTCGGGCGGTGTGGGTGCCTATGGGCTTTTGCCCAGAACCTTCCCACGTCGTAACTTAGCCCCCAAATCCAATTTTCTGGTTTTTAAGACTTTGCTTTTCCTTTAATGGAGTCATGTGGTTTTGAAAATAAAACATTCTTGTGGTTTTCCTTTTTTTCCTAAAAAATGAGGTGGCGACTCCTTTTCGTTTGTTGTCTTTTAAACCTCTGTATTATTTATTTCCGCCAAATCCTTATGGGCCGCGCTTTTTCGTGCGTTCACAGTATGCTTTGCCTTTTTTCGAATCTGCCACAATATATGCGTACGTACAAATTAAAGGTGCATACGCACCTTATATTTGTGCGTACGCATGCTTAAGATGCTATACTGACCCATCTTTTGCAGGAAGTGGTGAATCTTCTCTCTATATTCTCTTTATTCAACTACTGTTTATTTTGTTAGTTAAGGTTGTTCTGCTATGTTATTTTCTCTCATTTTCATAATCCATTTAGCATGCTATATTCGTTTGATATATCTGCTAAATGAGTAGGGTTGAACTCAGTTGATATCTTCTCATTAATTAAAGTTGATAAAATGCGTGTGGAGGCTAGATTCAGCCGGGCATTGTCGGGTGCCTAACACCTTCCTGACGACGTACCCTAACTCCGAACCATGATTCTTTGGGTAATGACGAGTGGGCCTCTCGCTAGGGGTCAATCGGTTCCCGAAGCCAAACCGGGTGGCGATTCCATCTCTGCCCTAATCATATTCGTGGTTAGCAGCGTACTCCCGAGCTGACATGGTTTAGGACGCAACGCTCACAGGGGCATGTGTGACCACAAAGGTCATTTAAACACACTGTACTTATTAACCAAAATCATGAAACTTTAATTTTAACAACTTTGTTAAAATTAAGCGAGGGCAACCAATTCACTGTGCTATAATTTCCTCAAGAAATAAATAGCAATGCAAAACAATTCATGTATGTGACTCAAGGAGTCATTTAAACATACTATCACAACCAATTCTATCCAAGCAGTCATAAGCTTTATTTTAACAACTTTGTTAAAAATTAAGCAAAGAAAATATTCCAATTGTGCTATAATTTCCTTAAGAAATTAATAGCAATGTCATTTCATAATAAAGAATCAAGAAATAACAATTTCATGATCCTTACAAAGCATCACAAGCATTCAACAACTCATTATCCAATCAACTAAGCTTCAAGTTAACCCTAGGGTTAAAATAAGCAAGAACACCCAAGCAATTTCATTGTGCTATAATTTCCTCAAGAAATAAATAGCAATAGCAATCCGTCATGACAAATCAAGGAATATAAAATTCCATGGTTCCAAACAAATAGCATAAGCATCATCCCTCCATCATCCAAAGATAAAGCCCTTTAACAAAGCAAATGTTAAAGTATGCTTGTAAATATTACCATGAGTCAACTAATAATTCAATTAGTGACCAAATCAACATCATTTCATGTATTTCAAATTATCCATGACATTTTCCAGGCTTTTTAAGATGAATTTCATCAAAAAAGCAAGCAAAAAAGGGGCCCAAATGAGCGAAAATGTGCGAAAAATGCACAAAACAAGGCCGGGCTAGGGGGACCAGTTGGTGAACCGGTTGGACTGGTTGGGGCCAACGGGTCACCCGAGAAGGCCTTTTTTTGTATTTTTTGTGGTGTTTTGGCTATAAAGCCTTGCACCATCCTCACTTGTTCATCCTTCTTTTGCTTGTTTTTTAGAGCTTCTCTCTCTAGAAACCCAACATCTAACAATCCCAACATTCAAAATACCAAACTTTTGGCATTAAACTTGAATCATTGTGGTGAATTAACACCAACAACATCATTTCAAGGAATCAAAACAACTTTTGATTCATTAATCATCCTTCCCAATTTACTTTTTTTCAAATCAAACCCATTTTCTCAAGAACACCCAATATGAGTTCTTCATCAACAAACAAGTATTCAAATGCTAAGTATCCACATCATTTCCTCAAAAAGACATACAAAGCTCCTCAATATGAAGTTCAACCGGATAGTTTGCTCTTGGAACCCAACAATCATCTTTCTGACATCTATTTCATGAATGAGGTAAGATAATTCCCAACTTCTTCAAGATCATCATTAGTCCTTCATTTCATTGTTTCATTTCAAGTAATTGCTATTCTTATGAATGTAATGCATTGAGTTCTTGCTATTTTGACAACTTTTGGGAGTTTTCCATGTACAAAAACCTTATTTTTCAACATAGGCATAACTATGCCCCCCAAGTGTTTGATAAAATTCCCAAGAGAATAAAACCATTATTTTTGCTTTCAAATAGTCAAGATAATCAAAAGTGAACTCAAGAGCATTCCCTAGAATGCTAACCCATGAATTTTGAGGTACTTTTCGTTACAAAAAACCTTGTAAGCATAACCATGCCTACTAAGTGTTTGATAAAATTCCCAATAGAATAAAATCATTCTTTTTGCTTTTAAATGCTCAAAGTTCTTAAACAAAATATCAAGGGTGTCACTACCCGAAAAAAGGGATGGGATGTTTCCCTTCCTAAGTTGGGATGACCCCGGGGCATCCATTTCTGGTGGGTGGTGTTGAATAAGATGGATTCAGTTTAAGGGCGCCTTGACTGTCCTAGGTATGCAAGCATATCTAGAATTATCAAGGCTATAAAGTCGCCACCAATCAGGGGTTTGAGGACGCAATTGGACATCCTATAGTTGGTTAAAAAGTGGGGTCATCTGAGATCCCAAAATAAATCCATCTAAGGTTTTACCATCAATAGGTCCATCTGAGGGCCTACTCGAAAATTGAATGACTCCTAGTGGTCTGTGAGACTAAAGATTGAGGGTAAGGGAGTTTGGTTATGAGTGGGAAAGGTGTGAGGCACCCCACATCACCCGTTAGAATCCAACGGTTCCCGATCTTGATGATGTTTCTGATTAAAATCCCATTTGGTATTATTGATTTCCTATACAAATAATTTGACATAGAATACCCTTTTAAAGGGTGGTGAATTCTGTTATTTTGAAAAGAGATCCTTAAAGGCATTGGGACAAAGTCTTTGGAAAGTGTTGATGTTTGAAAAAGTATGCCTTAAGGTTTTTGTGAATGAGAACCTTTTGAAAAGACCACAAATTCACCTTCCTTCTCATGGGTATTTTAGGTCAAATTGATTAACTCTAAAGTATCCTCATCTTACAGTGGTAAAAAACCAATCCTTTATGAAAGGATGGAAATGGAAATGATGTGAGTCCATTTTTAAAGAATTAATACCAAGTGCGAGCCTTTTTGGGATCCTAAGAAAGCTTGAGACTTTTGAATCGATGGAATGGGTAGGAAAATGATGCTTTTTGAGAGCTATTGAAATAAAGGGGATGTTCCCTTTTGAAGAGAAAAGATTGCCTTTTGAAGACAGGAGTTCCTTTTGAAGCAAGAAAATGTATTTAATTGAGGAAAGGACAATTTTTCAAGTGTAAAGGAATTTTGTTTAAACAAAATGAAAGTAAAACTTTATGATTCTCAATCCATACTAGAAAGGAGATCCTGCATAGAATGATGGTTTTGGAAAATTGACTTCTTGTGTCACAACCCAAATTAATTAAGTCGTGATCATTAGTAATAAAACAAGCTTTATTTAATAAATCCTTTGATAAAACATGGATGACACATGTCAAAATCTCAACCATTTTGAAAATTTTCTCCTTTTTCGGACATAACCCATCCATAGATAGGACATACCATCATAACCTGCTATAAAATCCATTCCATAAAAAAATTCCTGTCATCCATAAAAGTAGTATCATCCCATACGTTGCATTCCACAACTAAGCAACCCCAAATAATTAAAATTACAACCCTGATTAAATTTACATTTACATGTTGGGAATCTAACTAGGAAGGAAAACTACAAAGGCAGAATTAAAATTTTCCTACGATTCCCAAACCCATGAATCCGATTATGCATAATACACAAACATAAACCCTAACTACCAAGAGAGTTGGGATTACTTACAGTTGATTAATGTCTTCTCCTTTATGCTCCAAGCTTTGTCTTGTCCTTTTTGCTCCAAGCTTTGTCTCTGGACAGCAGTGAATGAGCAACCCAAGTGTGCTGCCTCCAATGGTATCCACACCTAGCTTGAGCTTGAAGTCCTTTCCATCTTCTTCCTTGTTGTTACTAGAAATGGAGAAGAGGGAGAGAGAAAGAGAGAGAGCCTCCTCAGAAATTTTGGCCAGCACTTGTTGGAGTGTTAATGTGATGATTTCATCACCTTATAGTGGGCATCATATAGCCCACTAATAGGGCCGGCCCTAGGGGAACTTCTAACCCTAGTGGGTTTTGTGTAATTACTCTTAATTACACAATTAGCCCACTAGTTTGCATCAAATAAAAATTAGCCCCTTAAAGAACTTTTCTTTAATCACTTACACCCTTTCTCTCATAGACAATCAAGCTCTCTTAGCATGATCAATGTGTGATCCATTGGGTTCACATCATCAAGTAGTAGGAATGGCACATGTTGTGCACAATGGAACACTTTCCATTAAAGGGTCTAATTGAAACTCCTTTCAATTCCCTAATTGATTATAACTCATTTATATCAATTAGGGCTTCTACTAACCATGAGTAACACCTAGCATATGGCTCATGGTGTGGTCCTTAATGAGGTGAATAGTCATTTACAAAGAACCCTTCTGTTATAGTTTATAGGTTACAATTCCATCCTTCCATCAACACAATGTCTCCAATTGAACTAATAGGACATAGAAGTCTGTCAAGTCCCTAGTTCAATTACTTTATACTCATTCATTAAAATCAACTCAATGATGAACTTATGGAAACTCCTTTCCATATTCATTCTACCATGCGTCCATGGGTTTAATGAGTTATATTCAATGAATGCTATATGAGACATTCACTCTCTTTTTCCTAAGAGTGATGGATTCCTTGTTGATCACTCACATGCCTTCACACACATAACAGTAGGGCCAATGAACACCCTTACAGACCCCTGAATAGGATCTGCACTTAGTGTTATCAAACTTCTAAAGCTACATGCATAAGACAACCATGGTGTCTCAGGTCTAAGGATTACTTGTACCACTATAACAATGAGAAACTGATTGACAAGCAGGTTAAAACTCCATTCAGTTTATCTCATATCTTTGGTCACATTCAGTGTACCTATTCTTATAATAGGCACCCACTTGTGGGTTGTAGTGTCTCCACACAATTAGCTTGAGACTAGCTATCTTCCTATAGAGTCAACCTAACAAGTGCTAGTCCTATGGTTCATTACTGTCCATCATAGTGAACCTTCAACTAGGAATGATTTAGGAGTTTAGTACAGAGATATATTTACAGTCTCAAAATTACAATCCTTTGTAATTTCATATTCTCAACTCTAACTCCATGGAGACATATTATGTAAATATAAATGATGCATATAAACATAATAGAATAAGCCCTTTTATTAAATCAATAATAAATGTGACATATATAAATGAAATCAATTGATTGTTCCTAATCCCTAAACAATCATCTCTATGATTGGCTTTAGGGCATAATCCTAACATTACATTGGTCATTGGCCCAATAAAATGAATTAATACATATTCTTCACATGAAAATACATTAATAATTAACATAGGCAATTTCCAGTTAAAAGCATCCCCGTGTAAAAGCATAACTCCACCTGAAAATAATATCTGAAAAACATAGAAATAAATGGGCGTGAGTCTAACAACTCAGTACATACAATTTAACATAGTAAACTACAGCAATGATATAAATAAAACCAATTATATCATTTAAAATGAAATATACTAACCAGGTATATTACAAGCCCAAAATAAGTTATAATCCATAACTTAAAAACAAATAATGCATAATACCCAATGCATGTGACTTATGTCCAATTTACAATAATTCCATTAATTACCGACCACTCCCACAGGAGTCTTCACGCGGAAACAGTGGATTTAAACCCAACCTCCAAGAGGACAACACAAGGGTTCCTACCTAGAACCAAAAAGTAGCCTCTAATTCAGGAACACAAAGGTTCCTACCTGGAACCGGAAAGTACCTAGGACCAAAGGAAAGGAAAACACCGCAAATTCCCATTGACTACAAGTAGTCCAATTCTAATTACCCCTTTTTATGCAATACTTTACCCAGTATTCATTAAGTCTGTCGCTACAACAAAAAAAGGAAGGGAAAAGAGAATTTTCCCTCGCAGCGTTTGGGACGACCCCAAGTGATCCATTCTAGTGATGGGTATGTGTTGAGTTCATTTCAAGGGCACCTTGACTGGCCTAGGCATGCAGGCATACCTAGAATAATCAAGGCTATGGAGTCACCACCAATCAGGGGTTTGAGGATGTGACTGGGCATCCTATGGTTAATCAGAAGGTGAGGTCATCTGAGATCCCAAAATGAGTCCATTTGAGGGCTCATCATCAATAGGTCCATCTGAGGGTCTACTGGAAAAGTTGAATGACTCCTAATGGTCTGTGAAACTAAAGATTGTGGGTAAGGGGGTTTGGTTACAAGTGGGGAAGGTGTGAGGCACCCCACATGGCCCGTTGGAATCCAACAGTTCCCGATTTTTTACAATGTTTCTAATTAAAATCCCATTTGGTATTATTGATTTCCTATACGAATAATTTGACATAGAATACCTTTTTGAAGGGTGGTGAATGCTGTCGTTTTGAAAAAGATATCCTTAAAGGGCATTAGAACAAAGTCTTTTTGAAAGTGTTGGTCTTTCAAAGAGTATGCCTTAAGGTTGTGAATGAAAATTGTTTTGAAAGGAAACCACAAATTCACCTTCCTTCTCTTGGGTATCTTAGGTCAAATTGATTAACTCTAAAGCATCTCTATCTTGCAGCGGTAAAAATCAATCCTTTATGAAAAGATGGAAATGGAAATGATGTGAGTCCATTTTTAAAGAATTAATGTTAAGTGCAAACCCCTTTGGATTTTTGAAAAAGTTCGAGACCTTTGAAGTCGATGGAACGGGTAAAGAAAAGGATGCTTTTTGAAAGCTATCAAGGAGATGTCCCTTTTTGAAGGGATAGGATTGCCTTTTGAAAATAGGGGTTCCTTTTGAAGGAAGTGTTGGGAATCACACTAGGGAGGAAAACTACAAAGGCGGAATTAAAATTTTCCTACGATTCCCAAACCCATGAATCTTAATTAGGCTTAATACAAAACAAAAACCCTAACTAGAAGAGGGTAGAATTACTTACAGTTTGATATGGTCTTCTCCTTTATGCTCCAAGCTTTTTCTTCTCCTTTTTGCTCCAAGCTTTGTCTCCAGACAGCGGTGAATGAGCAGCCCAAGTGTGCTACCTTCAACGGTATCCACACCTAGCTAGAGCTTGTTGTCCTTTCCTTTTTCTTCCTTATGGTTGCTAGAGGTGGAGAAGAGGGAGAGAGAGAGAGGGAGAGCTATAATTTTTCCAGCCAGCCCTTGGGAGAATGAATTGTCCTCTTGTGATCCCCACATAATGGGCATTATATAGCCCATTAATAGGGCCGGCCATAGGGGGATTCCTAACCCTAGTGGAATTTGTGTAATTACTCTTAATTACATAATTGGCCCACTAGTTTGCATCAAATACAAATTAGCCCCGTAAAGAACTTTTCTTTAATCACTTATACCCTTTCTCTCATAGACAATCAAGCTCTCTTAGCATGATCAGTGTGTGACCCATTGGGTTCACATCATCAAGTAGTAGGAACAGCACAAGTTGTGCACAATGGAACACTTTCCATTAAGGGTCTAATTGAAACTCCTTTCAATTCCCTAATTGATTATAACTCATTTATATCAATTAGGGCTTCTACTAACCATGAGTAACACCTAGCATATGGCTCATGGTGTGGTCCTTAATGAGGTGAATAGTCATTTACAAAGAACCCTTCTATTATAGTTTATAGGTTACAATTCCATCCTTCCATCAACACAATGTCTCTAATTGAACTAATAGGACATGGAAGTCTGTCAAGTCCCTAGTTCAATTACTTTATACTCATTCATTAATATCAACTCAATGATGAACTTATGGAAACTCCTTTCCATATTCATTCTACCATGGACCCATGGATTTAATGAGTTATATTCAATGAATGCTCTATGAGACATTCACTCCCTTTTTCCTGAGAGTGATGGATTCCTTGTTGATCACTCACATGCCTTCACACACATAGCAGAAGGGCCAATGAACACCCTTACAGACCCCTGAATAGGATCTGCACTTAGTGTTATCAAACTTCTAAAGCTACATGCATAAGACAACCATGGTGTCTCAAGTCTAAGGATTACTTGTACCACTATAACAATGAGAAACTGATTGACAGGCAGGTTAAAACTCCATTCAGTTTATCTTATATCTTTGGTCACATTCAGTGTACCTATTCTTATAACAGGCACCCACTTGTTGGTTGTAGTGTCTCCACACAAATAGCTTGAGACTAGCTATCCTCCTATCGAATCAACCTAACAAGTGCTAGTCCTATGGTTCATTACTGTCCATTATAGTGAACCTTCAACTAGGAATGATTTAGGAGTTTAGTACAGAGATATATTTAGAGTCTCAAAATTACAACCCTTTGTAATTTCACATTCTCAACTCTAACTCCATAGACATATTATGTAAATATAAATGATGCATATAAACATAATAGAATAAGCCCTTTTATTAAATCAATAATAAATGTGACATATATAAATAAAATCAATTGATTGTTCCTAATCCCTAAACAATCATCTCTATGATTGGCTCTAGGGCATAATCCTAACAATCTCCCACTTGCACTATAGCCAATCCACCATGTATCTCATACCCATATCCTGTCGGTGGTGATCCAACACACTTGGGTTATAGCCTTAGTGAAGGGGTATTCTTTTTTCTCTGTTGTATTAAACTTCTATATGTATATGTCATCTCTTCCAATGATCTCTCTAATCACTTGGAATCGCCGCTTAAAGTTTGGACTTTTGATGAGACCGTGGATCCTTGTCTTGAGCACTAGCCTTATTGTTGTCACAAAAACAATAGTAAAGGCTTCTCAATGGTAGGAACCACTCCTAGTTCTGCAATGAACTTACTCATCCAAACATACAGCAATGCGCTCAAATTTACAGCTCCACCATTTAAGGTGAGAACATACCTCAATGTTGATCTCCTACCATCATCGTCAGATTAAAATCTGAATCCGTTATACCAACCATTTCTAAGTTTCTTTCTCCATATACAAAGCATGGGTCCTTAGTTCTTCTCAAGTACTTAAGGATAGCTTTGACTTCTTCCCAGTATACCTTATCTGAGTCTACCCGATATCTGCTCGTAACATTTACAGCAAAACTGATATCTGGTAATGTACATAGCATGGCATGTGCTTTTAGACAACTTGATTTCATGTCTGAAAGGAATTAGACTTCTCTTGAAATCATGCATTTTGAACCCATTCAAAATCTTGTCTACGTACATTGATTGGGAGAGACTTAGCATCCTTTAAGATCTATCTCTATAGACTTCTATTCCCAGAATATAGGATGCTTCTTCCAAATCTTTTATGGAGAAACTCTTGTGAAAAACCAATTTTTCACTTTTGACAACGTCTCTACATTATTCCCTAATAAGTAGAACGTCATTCACTTATAAGACCATAAATGTGATCGCACTCCCACTAACCCTTTGTACAATCATGGTACAATGATGGGTTCTGTCTCAATAGGGACAGGGGTTGCATCAATGTTGGTTTGTGTCTCATTAGACAACTCTTTGAGTTCTATTTTCCTGTTGTTATCTCCTTCTTGAATAAACTCTTTTTCAAGAAAGATTGCAAACTTACAAACAAAACACTTTTTGTTCATCAGGATAATAGATATGATATCCTAAACTTTCTTTAGGGTAATCCACAAACCTACTGTCACACCCCATTTTTGCCACCTTAGCTAGGGTTTGTCATTGCATGTGTCTTTTTGTTTCCTTTTTGAGTCTAGTCTTTTGCATTGAGTTTCTAGGGTCCTAAGGATGGTGTGTATGAATTTTGGTTCGATTTGGAGTTGATCTTGAGGGTTAATAAGAACTTTTGTGACTTGATGGGCATAATCGTCTTTTTGGTCACAAACTTTCCATTTGACCTTGAAATGATCTCCAAGTTGCCAATTGGAGTTCATATGGTTGCATTTGAGGTATTTATGGGTTCAATTCGATGAATTGATGGTTCGGGATTAGAATGGCTCAACAAGGCTCAGGTTGGCTAAGAGACCTACTTCGGCTTAGCCCGAATTGGTTCATGATTTTCACTCTATGACTACTCATTCGACCTTGATTAGTCTTAATTTCATCCCCGAATGTGTTTAGGGAGGTTGAATTTCAAATTGGAAAGCATTCGGTGCGATCCTATGTGCATACCTAAGCTAAGCGATGGTGAGGCATAGCGGTTAACCGCCTTTGTAGGACCCAACCATGAAGCCATGGCTAGGGTTTCTTGCCCTCAAGTGACTCAAATTACATTTCCCTTCGAAACACGGTCGTTTTGGCTTTCGTTTCGTCAAAATCGGAGTTGATTTGAGCCCTGAAACACATTTGGAAGTCGAAAGGGGTCAAAAATGGGCTGAGGATGACATGGCCTCAGGTGACCGCCCAGCCCCAGGTGGTCACACGAGCCTCTTTCCTTTTTTGAGCCTTGACGCGGCTCCCTCCCTATTTTCTTAGATTTGCTCGCCTCCAGCTGTGGACCCCAGAAATGGTTAAGGCCCACAGGAGGGTTTAAAAGTCGCCAATCTGTGGACCCAGGAAAAGAGGGCCCACGAATGGGTTTTAGGTTTGAAAAAGGAAAAGGAGTCGCCACCTTATTTTTTAAAGGAAATAAGGAAAACCCTTAAAAACAGTTTTGTTTTAGGAAAACAAAAGATTGACTCCATATTTAAAAATGGAAAGGCAAATGATCTTTTGGAAACCAGAGAATTCGGGGATTCGGAGGCTAAGTTACGATATGGGAAGGTTCTAGGCAAAGCCTATAGGCACCCATATCGCCCTAAACGGTCTCTTAATTTAATTGGGCTAAATCAAAGTCTTAATCACACACAAATCAACAGTTATCATCACAAGACAGCATGCATATCATTCATTCATTCATCCATATAATCATGTAAATCAAAGAAAAAAACAGAAAAAAAGAAGGAGGGGGAGAAAACCTAGGATACTTAGTATCCTAGGGCGGACTTGAACATCACGAAGAGCGCCTACGTACCATGTATGGAAATACATGGATCAAAGTCCACGTAGTTCGAAAAGGAATAGGGTTATAACCTAATCAAGGCCTATGGTAAACCCTAAATTTCCTTTCATATGAAATATGGTAAGTTTCCAAAAAACAAATGATTCTTCAAAAGATTTTTGGTAAATATGGAATTTGATAAAAGATGGAAACTTTGATTTAAAAGGTATTCTTTATTGAAAGGAAACTATAGAATCTACCATACCCCTCTATTAGGAAACAACCCTAGGGGGGGAGAAAGGGAAAGTTTCAAAGAAAGGAAAGAAGGGTGAATTGGGGCACCCTCACACCCTACTTACCTTTAGCAAAAGCAACCTGTCAAAATAACCACCCTATTGCATAGGGTAATTTGCAAGATTTCATCTCGCAATAGCCAAAAGAACCACCCCACATTGGTGGGGTAGTTGCACCTGTTGTACCTGTCAAAGCACCTGCAATTTCCATGCAAAACATACCAAAAATGCCAACCAAACAAGCTAGATGCCAAATCAAGCCATTATCATGCCCAAACATAGGCTAACACGTGCTCAAAATATCATATCAAGAACAAATAACAGATCTGGACAGAATTGAAATAAGGCTTAAAATCAACCACAAGTCATGCAACAACATGAATCATAAGCTAACTAAAACCCTAATTCAACCCTACATGCAATGACATGCAAAAAACCCTAAAATCAACTACTATGAATGCAGAAAAATGTCATAGTTATCAAATATGCAGCACATATATGTCAACTATGAAGAAAACACAAGAAAAAACCCTAAGCTATCATGCTATATGCTACTTTCCTAATACAAGGATGAATGAAACCCTAGAATCGCAATTATGCTCAAAATCACATAAAATAACTCTAAATCATGCAAAGCCCATCATAGACATCATGCTAATCATGCATATTAATCAATAGAAGCATCAACACATGATAAAAACACAAGCTTGCACATGAAATATAGCTATTCTAAACATAAACTCACTTTCAGCACTAAGGAAACCCTAGAATCCCAAACATGCAGTAAATCACAGGGAACATCATCCTAGCATATTAAACAGCCCATAAATATTATCCTAATCATGCATACATTCCAATGGAAGCAACAAAACACAATAAAAACATAAGCTCTAATATACCAAAGAGTTATTTCATGCAGAAAACCATTTTAAGCACCTAGGAAACCCTAAAGTCCCAAACATGCAGTAAATCACATGGAATAACATCCTAGCATACTAAACAGCCCACAAATGTTATACTAATCATGCATACTAACTAATAGAAATAGCAAAACACAACAAAAACACAAACTTTAATATGCAAAAGAGTTATTTCATGCAGAAAACCGTTTTAAGCACCTAAGAAACCCTAAAGTCCCAAACATGCAGTAAATCACATGGAATAACATCCTAGCATACTAAACAGCCCACAAATATGATCCTAAACATGCATGGAAGCAACAAGACATGATAAAAACACAAGCTCTAATATGCAATCATCCTATTCTATGCAAAAACCCTAACTTTAAAAGAAAGAAGAGGAGGAAGGGGGGGAATACCTACGGTGAAGTATCCTTTTGCTGCTGTAGGGTGTCCTCCTTCTCTTGTGTACTGCTGGGAGTTCCTTCCTTCAAGCCTTCAAGCAATGCTCCAGCCCTCCTCCAAGCTTACTCTCACACTCTCTCACTCAAAGTATAGGTTAAACTACCCTAAGGATGGCTGCCATAGCCTCCAAGTCTCACACAAAGTGCCTCCAAAGTGTCCCCCTTTGCTGAAGTATAAGGGGGTATTTATAGGGATTGAGGGAAAACCCTCAATGGTTGGGATTAAAACCCTAGGGATTGATCCAAGGGCTCTTAGAGGTTACCTTGGGGCTCAAGTAGGTCAAAAAGGCTGAAATTAGGGTTAAATGGCGGCCAAAGGCGAGCAAATCCGAGAAAATAGGATGGGAGCCGCGTCAAGGCTCAAAATAGGAAAGTGGCTCGGGTGACCACCTGGGGCTGGGCGGCTAGGAGCCTGGGCCCAGGCGGCTAGCCGCCCAGGCCTGGGTGGTCACCCGAGGCCATGTCAGCTTCAGCCCATTTTTGACCCTTTCAGCTTCCAAATGTGTTTCAGGGCCCAAATCAACTCCAATTTTGACGAAACGAAAGCCAAAACGACCGTGTTTCGAAGGGGAATGTAATTTGAGTCACTTGAGGGCAAGAAACCCTAGCCATGACTACATGGTTGGGTCCTACAAAGGTGGTTAACCGCTATGCCTCACCATCGCTTAGCTTAGGTATGCACATAGGGTCGCACCGAATGCTTTCCAATTCGAAATTCAACCTCCCTAAACACATTTGGGGATGAAATTAAGACCAATCAAGGTCAAATGAGTAGTCATAGAGTGAAAATCATGAACCAATTCGAACTAACCCGAAGTAGGTCTCTTAGCCAACTTGAGCCTTGCTGAGCCATTCTAATCCCGAACCTTCAATTCATCGAATTGAACCCACAAATACCTCAAATACAACCATATGAACTCCAATTGGCAACTTGGAGATCATTTCAAGGTCAAATGGAAAGTTTGTGATCAAAAAGACAATTATGCCCCTCAAGTCACAAAAGTTCTTATTAACCCTCAAGATCAACTCCAAATCGAACCAAAATTCATACACACCATCCTTAGGACCCTAGAAACTCAATGCAAAAGACTAGACTCAAAAAGGAAACAAAAAGACACATGCAATGACAAACCCTAGCTAAGGTGACAAAAATGGGGTGTGACAGAAGCCCCTCATTGGTGAGCAAGTTTCACTTGCAAGCCAATGACCAAAAGAACAACCCATTTTTGCCTGGGGAATTGACTTCATCAAGATCCACTGGGGAAAAGAGGGTGATCATATCATTGAATTCTTCGAATTCATCATACACAAGCACAAAGGTACTCTTCATAA
The DNA here is from genome assembly GCA_039720395.1 of Liquidambar formosana. Lineage (NCBI taxonomy): Eukaryota > Viridiplantae > Streptophyta > Magnoliopsida > Saxifragales > Altingiaceae > Liquidambar > Liquidambar formosana. The sequence goes on from CM077831.1 coordinate 7,859,115, forward strand.
GTTCTACAAAACTCCTCTCATGCTGTATACCAGTTTCACTGGGGAACAAAATGAGGTATCCACAGCTTACATCGAACTTCGTTCGATGAAAGGTCTTCCAATTCTATGCCAGTGCCAACTGGCGAATGGTACGAGGTAACATTATGCCATCAAGGCTATCCCAAAATATGAGAAAGATACATCCTTCTCGTATTCAAACCGTCAAGGTTATTACTCAATTGTCAAGGTAATCACATCCCATACTGCACCAGTGACAACTGGTGAATAATACGAGGTATCTATAGCTTACATCGAACTTCGTTCGATGAAAGGTCTTCCCTTACTATGCCAGTGACAACTGGTGAATAGTACGAGGTATCCATAGCTTACATCGAACTTCGTTCGATGAAAGGTCTTCCCATACTGTACCAGTGACAACTGGTGAATAGTACAAGGTATCCATAGCTTACACCGAACTTCGTTCGATGAAAGGTCTTCCCATACTACACCAGTGACAACTGGTGAATAATATGAGGTATCTATAGCTTACATCGAACTTCGTTCGGTGAAAGGTCTTCTTATACTATGCCAGTGACAACTGGCGAATAGTACGAGGTAACACCATGCCATCAAGGCTATCCCAAAATATGAGAAAGATACATCCTTCTCGTATTCAAACCGTCAAGGTTATTACTCAATTGTCAAGGTAATCACATCCCATACTGCACCAGTGACAACTGGTGAATAATACGAGGTATCTATAGCTTACATCGAACTTCGTTCGATGAAAGGTCTTCCCATACTATGCCAGTGACAACTGGCGAATAGTACGAGGTATCCATAGCTTACATCGAACTTCGTTCGATGAAAGGTCTTCCCATACTATGCCAGTGACAACTGGCGAATAGTACGAGGTATCCATAGCTTACATCGAACTTCGTTCGATGAAAGGTCTTCCCATATTACACCAGTGACAACTGGTGAATAATATGAGGTAACACCATGCCATCAAGGCTATCCCAAAATATGAGAAAGATACATCCTTCTCATATTCAAACCATCAAGGTTATCATTCAAATATCAAGGTAAATCACATAACACGAGAAAGATCACGTCCTTCTCTTGCTCAAATCGATCAAGGTAAACACATACCACAAGAAGCCATCAAGGTAAACATGGGACATGAGAAAGATTGCATCCTTCTCATATCAAACTCTCAAGGTGAACACATAGCATGAGAAAGATCGTGTCCTTCTCATAATCAAACTATCAAGGTCAACACAAGTCATGGGGAAAGATTGCATCTTTCAAATCATCAAGGTAAGCATGTAATCATGAGAAAGATGGCATCTTTCTCCCACTAAGTCATCAAGACAAAGGTAAGCTTCTACTCACCAACACACAACAAGTTCACCAAGTCATCTCACATGGAGGCTATTCATGCCTCAACTCAAACACCAACTCATATAGGAGACACAATTATCTCATGAAAGCAATCATTCACATGCATATAGGGAAGGTATCTTTATCCCAAATGACAACAAATCATAGTGACATAGGAGGGAATTCATCCCTAACAATCAAAATCATATGCATAGAGAGGGTTGTTCAACCCTACTAGCATGCCATGCCCGCACAAGGGCCACCAATGCAATCTCTTTCAAATCATTTCATGTCAAACAATGTCAAGATATTCACTCATTTTTCAACTCAAAACAAGCTTGAGATTTCATCTCAAGGAGGGTTCAAAAGCGCGAATAGGCGAGCAAAGGCCAAACGAGCGCAACCGAGCGAGCAAGGGAGGCTGACCACCTGGCTGCTGGTGGCTTGCCGCCCAAGCCCAGGCGGCTTGCCGCCCCATGCTGGGCGGTTACCCGAGGCTAGGGTCCTCAAAATTCTGGGTTTTTAAACCCTTGACCCCCCATTTGATGCACACACACACCAAATTCGAAAATAGAGAGTTTCTCTCTCTAGAAACTCATTCCATCTTCTCCAAACACTCACAAACACATTCTCAATCAAAGTTTCCCTTGCAATTCAAGTTGTGTGCATGAAATAGCATCAAGAACAAGTCATTCAACAACAAAAACAAGCATCAATCATCAAGTTGCAAGATCAAATTCATTATCTTCCTTATCAAACCCATTTTTCTCACATACAAGCTCAACCATCAACAATGGCTTCTAGCAATGATTCCAACATCAAGTACCCATATTATGTGATCAAGAATACATACAAGGCACCAATCTATGATGCATCCCAAGACAAAGTGTTGCTTGAACCTAAGAAGCATCTCTCCTACCTCCATTCCCAACATGAGGTTAGTTCTTCCCAACTTAACATGTTTATCATGAAATTTTGATTTCTATTGGATAAAATGCATTCCCATGATCTTCTTTTGATTGTTTCTATCATTGTTAAGCCAAGTTCATTGATTTGGCAAGGATTGAATGTGCAAAAAGCTTGTTTCCCAATGCTTGAGAAAAGATGCCCACCAAGTGTTTGATAAAATGCCAAAGAGACAAAAACATGTTCAATTCTTGAAAAATCAATTGGTTTTCATTGTAGTGTAAAGTCAAATGGTCTTGGCAAGGATTTGGTATACAAAATCTTTCATTTCAATGCTTGAAAACAAGTTACACACCAAGTGTTCGATAAAATGCCCGAAAGGCAAAACCATGTTCAATCCTTACAAAATCAATGAATTTGAATACACAAGGTCATGGGCATTCATTCCTAATTCATTTCATGAATCAAAACCCATATTTTAAAACTTTTGGAAAACCACTTGAAATCAATTACCAATGTATGCCCAATATCTCTATGTTTTCTATGCTAACTCAATACACAATCTTTTGACATAGCCCGACTTCCAAGGTCTCCGTACAAGGACATCAATAAAGGGGCTCATCTCTTGGTGGAGACATATGAATCATGCCCAACCACGTACTCGCAAGATAATAAAGAAGGCGGGTTTTGAGCCCTTCCTAGATGCTCTATGGAACGAGCAATGGGATAGGCAAGCATTGTTTGCCTTGACAGAGCTATGGTGGGACACCACCAACACTTTCCATTTTAGCTTCGGGGAGATGACCATGACTCCTAAGGATTTCACCATGATAACTGGGTTGAGCTTGAAAGGCAAGCGCTTGGACTACTATGAACATGCCAACATGGATCAAAACTACATAGTAGCTCTACTTGGGGTTGAAGCGGAATTAAGCCCAAAAGGTGTGCGCCGTACTTGGCTCTACAACACCTTTGCCACTGAAGAAGAGAGTGAGGGGACGGATCCCCAATACATTGTGAGAGCTTTCTTGCTCTACATGATTTCATGCACCTTCTTTGCGGGCACTAATGACATGGCTCGACTTGAGTTGCTAGCTAGCATGGAAGATGTGAACAAAATTGGGAGATACAATTGGGGTGGAGCTGCTTTCGCAAACATGTATCGCTCCATGACTGACATGTCCCGAGGAGTTGCAAAGAACTTTGGGGGACTTCCTTTCGTTTGGGAGGTAACAAAGAACATTCAATTCTCTATTATTTCCCGAAACTTAACACACACATGATTTCATTTATATATATTTTTTGGTTTTCCCCAGATATGGTACTACGAGTACCTGAACATGTGTCGCCCAACTCTTGCTAGTGATGCCATGTCATGGCCCATCCTTCAGAATTATGCTCCATCTTGCTTGGCTACAAGAGCCTCCAATCGACACGATTATGCCCATGCAAGGGCATATCTTGCCAGCTTGACTGCTGATATGGTAAAATCTTTCTTTCTCTTTATCTTTTTTATCTTTCTTTTTTCATTTCTCATTTCAAACTCAACAGGTGGAATGGGATCCATGGAGGTTGTGGCAGCATAGGCTACCTGAGAAGTACTCCTCTTGTTTGGAGTTGACAAGCAAAAGGGTCCTTTTTGAAGGCCCCACAGGTAGAAGCTGGTATCTTGGGGAACGAGTCCTGAGACAAGTCCATGGAAACATGAATGCAGCTGTGACACCTTCCATGCCACCAGAGAACATGAGGCACACTAGCCACTTGGTGGGGGATGAACTAGAAGAAGCTTTGAGGGGTTGGGATGCTGAGGGATTCACCTCCCCTCGCATAGAATACACTGCCTTTTGTCGACAATATCTGATGAATCCTAGGGTCACTGGTCTCCCACCTCAAGGGGTGAGCTCCCCAAACTCTCAAATTCTCTTTAAGATCATAAGAAAGACTCCACTTGACAAACATTTGAATTTCAGGGTCGACGGGCAAGGGGACATAGCTCCACAGTTGGATCTGCTACAGGGATGACTTACAATGACGGGGATGAGGACCTTGAAGGAAATCAACCTCCACCCCTCCCACAACTAAATTGGTATGTAAACTTGTGCAGTGGGACAAAATTGGTGAAGACTAATATTACCCATCCACCATTCGATGAATATCCCAAGATCGATCCATATTATGAGAATGTGAGTTCTAAACTCTTTCCTTCTTGAAATTAGATTCTTCCATTATTGTTAACCATGTCTATACTCTCCTAGGTTCCCCGGGAGTACGCCCAGGAATGCATTGAACTCAATGAAGGATTGAGGAGGGATCTTGTGCGAATGAGTTTAGAGAACTCAGTTCTAGAAGCACGCCTGAATCCCCAAGTAAGTGATCATCTTTATCAACTTTTAACTAGGATTGGCACCATTACCCTCCTAACTCATTATCTTTGTTTGCAACAGGCATCATCATCTAATCCACCACAGGATATGCCCCCTTCTAGAGCACCTCGTTCAGGGCATGATGGAGCTGGGCCAAGTCGAAAGAGAAGGCCCACGGGAAATCATTGAGTTTCACTCACCTCTTGTTAGGAATGTTTGGAATCTATTACTATCTTGTTATGTATTAACTAGGAATTTCAATTCCCAAACTTGAACTCCTATTATGGATACTTGATGAATCTATGTTGAACTTTATTGCAATGATAATGATCTTGTATTATGTGAAAAATGGGCTTAAATTAAGCACAAAAGAGTCAAAACATCACAAAAGGGCCAAACAAAGGCATAACAAGGCAAAAATGGGCGAAACAAGACGGCGGCCTCGGGTGACCACCTGGGGCTGGGCGGCTAGCCGCCTGGGCCCAGGCGGCTAGCCGCCCAGGCCTGGGTGGTCACCCGAGCCCGAAGCGGTGTTTCGCCTGATTTTAGGAAACTTCCTAATTTGACGAGATTCCACCTTCCAAAACACGGATTTCCGAATTTTTTCCTATAAAAGCACATCCAAGGGGTCTCAAACCCTACTAACATTCATTGGGAGTAAGTTATGGAAGCCCTAGACAAACTCTTGAGTGATTTTCTGAAGGTTATGAGTGCGGAGGCAAGGAAGGAGTTCAAGCGCTACTGCTTGGATCCGTTGTTTTCTTTGATGCATGTGAAGCTTGAAACCACTCTTCTCACTGCTGCTACATATTTTTGGGATCCCCAACTTCACGTGTTCCGTTTCAACTACGAAGAACTATGCCCAACAATGGAAGAATTCTGCGCTTTGTATGGAGTTTCACCTGTAGGACCTTTCATCCTCCCTACTCCACGCTCAAGTTACTTGATTTCCTTCTCCAACTTCCTTGGGATTTCTCAACAAGAGGCCTCCATATTTGTGAAGGATCATAAGGTGAATCTCATGGAAATAGCAACTTCCTTCTTGGCTCATGACAGCAAAGGTACCTTGAATTTCAACCTTCCCACTCAACATGCTCTTGCTTTCTGCTTGATTGGTCGCTTCCTTATCTCCACGGGGACTCTCTATGTCCCTATTCAAATTTGTGAACTGATTCCTTTTCTTCTTGAGCACAACAACCTGATTCCCATAGTGCTAGCTGAAACTCTCAACAGTTTAGACAAAGTTCATGATAACCCACAAGCCCCATTAGGAGGGAGCCCCATTTTACTGCAGATGTGGCTTCTTGAAAGGCTTAATTTCTTGTCTCCTACCACCATTAATCCATACAAGCCTCAACATTATTGTTGCCGTCGAGTTGAACTTCCTGGTCAATTTTCTTTGAGGGAATGGTTGGGATACTTCCAAACTCTCTCATGGCGAAACATCAGGTGGTTTGTCTCCACATGGGGATGCAAGGAACAAATTCTTCTTCGAACTTCTGGGTGTGCTATGGTCGAGCTCGTAGGGTTGAGGTCAACTTCATTCTATTGGACTTCAAGAATCCTTCGTCAAATGGATGCCATGCAAACCATACCTACTTCTGTGGTATTTGATCATTCTGTCGAACCTGTGGGCCCCACAATGGTTAAGTGGGCCAAGACTAGATGGACTGACCAACTGAAACTGACTCGAGTTGAAAACACTGATGGGCCTTATGTCATGAGCCCTGAATACAAGACATGGTTGAAGACTAGCTTGGGTGAAAGAGAAACCATTCGCAGGAAAAGGATTTATGACCTTATCAAGGACACAGGACTTGGATTTTGCAGGGAAGACATTCTGGAAGCAGTGGAATCAGCACATGCTCATGACTTGCGAAAGAAGCGAAGACTTGAAAGAAAAGCAAACCAAGAGACTCTGAAGAAGAACAAAAAGACTTGAAGACCTTAGAAATAGGATATCTATGGCATGTCAATAGTTCTTTATCTAACACCAATAAATTGCTTTGTCAATCAATTAGTTCTAAATGAATTGCCAATAATAACTTAATTTTGAGATTTGTTGTTGTGGTGTTGTTTGGACCGCACCCAAGGTAACTTTATGGGCTGCCTACGTATCCCCATCCTTTTTTCAATTTTTTTCAATTTTTCTTCTTTTTTTTCATTTTTTTTTCTTTTTTTTTTTTTTTTTTTTTTTTTTTTTTTTTTAAGGAATGGGGAATCAGGCCCTCGTAGTTCAAATGCCTTAACTTTTGCCTAGGCCGCCCTTATGGGTTTTCAACCTAGCAGGCCTTACACATAGTACTTCTTCAATTGATCCAAATTGGTAGGGCGAGCGAACTCAATTCCATCCAAATCCATGAGGCGAACAGCCCCTGCTGGTAATATTTCCTTGATAACATACGGGCCACCCCAACTTGGCTTGAACTTCCCTCGTGGATCAAAAATTGGAGCTCTGATTTCTTTCAACACCAAATCCCCTGTCTTCAAACCTCGGTCTTTGACATGCTTGTTGAATGCTCTTGCAACCCTTCGCTGATATCCCTGCACATGATACAAGGCCCTCAATCGCCTTTCATCGAGCAATGCCAGCTCATCATAACGGTTCTTAACCCAATCTGCTTCTGCTATCTGACTCTCCATAGCAACCCGTAATGACGGTACCTCCAACTCAATAGGCAAAACAGCCTCCATCCCATACACCAAGGAATAAGGGGTAGCCCCTGTTGATGATCTCACAGATGTTCTATAGCCCCACAAGGCTAATGGCAACTTCTCATGCCAATCAGTGTAGGTGTCAGCTGTTTTCTGTAATATCTTCTTAACATTCTTGTTGGCGGCCTCCACTGCCCCATTAGTCTGCGGGCGATAAGGGGAGGAGAGATGGTGCACTATATTGTATTTCTGCAAAAGTTCCTTGGTTTCTTTCTGAAAGTGCTGACCATTGTCTGAAATGATCTCATGGGGTACCCCATACCTGTAGATGATGTTGAGCTGTATGAACTGTGCTACCTTCTTGGCGTTCAGGGTCTTGAAAGATGCTGCCTCTACCCACTTAGTGAAGTAATCGATAGCTACCAAGATGTACTCATGCCCATTGGAGGCTTTCGGCTTAATCTGCCCAATTATATCTATTCCCCATACTGCAAACGGCCAAGGTGATGACATGCTTGTCAAAGGCATGGAAGGCAAGTGTTGTCCATTAGCAAAGACTTGACATTTGTGACACTTCTTAACATGTGCATGGCAATCTCTCTCCATTGTAGACCAATAGTAGCCCAACCTCATGATCTTCTTAGCTAGCATATAACCATTCATGTGCGGTGCTCCAACTCCTTCATGGATTTCACTAACAAGACGTTCGGCTTCTTCCTCAGTGACACACAACAGATGGACCCCGTCAAAGGACCTCCGGTATAGCTTTCCTCCACACAAAACATAGTGACTCGCTAGCCTCCTCAGTGTTCTCCTATCAATGCGGGTTGCTCCTTCAGGATACTCCCTTTCCTCGATGAATTTCATGATGTCATAGTACCAAGGATGGCCATCTTTCAACTCTCCTTCTCGAATAGAACAGCAATACACAGGTTTTTCTCTACATTCTATCACCAATGGTTTTACATTCCCACCATCCGGGATTTCCACCATGGAAGCTAGAGTTGCCAAAGCATCGGCGAACTGATTCTTATTTCTTGACAAATAATTGAACTCTATTTCCACAAATTCTTTAGTCAAGGCTTCTAAGTATGCATGATATGGCAGCAGCTTCTCATCACGAGTCTTCCACTCTCCCTTTATCTGGTAGATAATTAGTGCTGAATCTCCGAAAACCTCCAACTCTTTGATCCCCAACTCTAGTGCAGCTTCCAACGCGAGGATGCAGGCTTCATACTCAGCAATGTTGTTGGTTGCTTCAAACCCTAACTTAACCGCCAAGGGTGTAAATGCTTCTTCAGGTGAAACCAGTAGGACTCCTATCCCATACCCTCTCTTATTTGCAGCTCCGTCAAAGTATACCTTCCAAATCTTCTTTCCAATCTCCAGGACATCCTCATCGGGGAATTGATCATTGAATTGTTCTGATGACGCCACAGGGCAGCTAGCCAAGTAATCTGCAATGACACTTCCTTTCACTGACTTCTGTGTTACATACTTTATGTCGAATTCATTGAGGAGAATCGACCAACGAGCAGTTCTGTAGGATAAAACCGGCCTTTCTATCAAGTACTTCAGTGGATCCATACGGCTTATCAAGAAAACCTCATACGACATCATGTAGTGACGTAGTTTCTGAGTTGCCCATACCAAAGCCACACAAGCCTTCTCTATGGCATTGTACTTCACCTCATAATCTGTCATCTTCTTGCTTAGATAGTAAATGGCATTCTCCTTTTTTGACCCCTCAAGGTACTGAGCTAGCATAGCTCCCGTCGCGGTTTCAGTGACCGTCAAGTATAACAATAACGGCTCACCTTGTCGCGGAGGAACTAGAATTGGTGGATTACTCAAATACCTTTTGATAGTTTCAAAGGCTCCTTGACATTCTTCATTCCATACCTTCGGCACACCCTTCTTAAGCAACTTGAAAATCGGCTCACACACCATAGTCAAATTAGCAATGAACCTGCTTATGTACTGAATTCTCCCCAAGAACCCTCGAATCTGCTTTTCTGTGCTAGGCGGCTCCATCTCCACAATGGCTTTGATTTTTCCTGGATCGACCTCAATTCCTCTCTGAGTAATCATGAATCCTAATAGCTTGCCTGCAGTGACACCAAAAGCGCATTTCTGAGGATTCAACCGCAAGTTGTACTTCTTTGCTCGCTCCAGGAACCTTTCTAGTGCCATGAAATGTCCTTCTCGGTCCACGGACTTCACGATCATGTCGTCCACATATACTTCCACCTCCTTATGGATCATGTCATGCAGCAACGTTGTAGCAGCTCTCTGATAGGTAGCCCCGGCATTTCTCAAACCGAACGGCATCACTTTGTAACAATATGTTCCCCACTGTGTGATAAAGGCCGTTTTCTCCATATCTTGCGGCGCCATCTTTATCTGATTGTATCCGGAAAACCCATCCATGAAAGAGAGGAGCGCATGTCCTACAGTACTATCTACCAATACATCAATGTGGGGCAAAGGGAAATCATCCTTAGGGCTTGCTGCATTAAGATCTCGAAAATCCACACACATCCTCACTTTTCCATCCTTTTTAGGCACGGGAACTATATTAGATAACCACTTGGGATACTCCACAACCTGTAGGAACCCCGCATCGAGTTGTTTGGTTACTTCCTCCTTTACCTTCAATGCCCACTCGGGTTTCAATCTTCTCAATTTTTGCTTTACCGGCTTTTTAAGGGGATTGGTGGGGATGAAGTGCTGCACGATGTCTGGATCTATGCCGGGCATGTCTTCATAAGACCATGCAAAGGCCGTTATGTTGGCCTTTAGGAGGGCTATCAGCTTTTCTTTTTCAAGTGGTGAAAGGGTTATCCCAATTTTAATTATCTTTGGCAATTCATTTGTCCCTAAATTGATTGATTCCAATTCATCCATGTTAGGTTCGGTGACACCCCTTTTCCTTCGCTCGACGAGCTCCGGGGGGACGTCATTCCTAGGATCTATATCCATGCCATAAATATCCATAGAAGAGAGAAAGGAAACACTGCAAGCAAAATATATAAAAGAAACACACTTCATTAAAGGAACAAACAAAAAGACACAAACTTGAAAAGGAAACCAAAATTTGGTGCCACAACTATGAAACGACTCCTAACTCCACAAAGTGGGATAGGCGGACACACTTTATTGAAAGCAGGAAAGACTCTAACTAAGGAACCTACAAGCTACTATCAGGAAGGTCATGATCTTCTTCTTCAAGGATCTCTGCAATGGCTCCATCTTCTAGGTACCAATTGTGAAGTGGCATGATTGCATGGTGAATTGACGAATCTTGGCAATCTTCTGTTGCTGACTCCCCCAAAGTAAGAACCATATCTTGGAACATGGTAACCATAGCCTCGGTATCCACATGTTCTACCCAGTCTTCTTTCTTCTTTCCCATAGAATTGTGCCAACTTGTCAAGCTCTGAGGATTCAGCCCCTCTATAAAGTACTTGTCACAAAAATCCTTATCTGCCAATGCTGGATCAAAACTTGGGTAAGAAGTGTAATAGTGTGATGGCTCTTCCTTCCCGAACTCTTTTTCTATACATTGCACATACTCAAACCCCGACAAGGGTATCTCAACTGATTCTGGTTTTATTTCGCATATGGGTACACCCGCCATTTTCAAATCATAGTCCCCTTGAAGTGTAACAATGGCTCCCTCATGTGGGAACTTTACCTTTTGATGCAATGATGATGGTACAGCCCCAGCGGGATGAATCCAAGGCCTTCCCAATAACAGATTGAAACATGACGGCACATCCAAGACTTGAAACTCCACTCTGAACTCCGTGGGTCCCATGATTAAAGGTAGAGTGACCATCCCAATTACTTCTCTACGGGTATTATCATACGCCCTCACTGTCTGCCCAGATGGAGTGAAATCAGTGGGCCCCAAGCCCAAAACAGTTGCAGTTCTCAAGGGACATACATTCAGTGCGGAACCATTATCAATCAAGACCGTAGGAACTCTCTTCCCCATGGTATCAACAGTTATATGCAAGGCTTGGGAGTGGCTTGGCCCACTCTTAGGTAAGTCAGCCTCTGTGAACACTATAGTGGAATTCTTCGGAGCAGGGTTTACTAGATTCACCAATCCCTCAGGGGACAAATCAACTGGAACCTGTATCTGGTTTAACAACTTCAGCACTGTCTGTCTGTGTTTGTGAGAGGCCATAAGCAAGCCCCAGATGGTGATATTGGCATTGGTCTTCTTCAATTGTCGGAGTACTTCATCCTCTTCTTCTTGCACATCAAGGCGCTTATCTAACTCACCCAGTGGATTATCAGATTCCAAGTGCGGAGGTTTGAAATGACGGCCCCCTCTTGTCATGTGGTCTACTTCTTCATCACTAGCCCATATGTCATCAATTTCATTTGTGTCACCCATCAGGTCATCCCATTCAATCATGTCAATGTCCTCCATCTGCACCTCTTCGGGTATATCATCCCAGCCCGTAGGAATTATGGGCTCACTTGGCAATGGATCAGGATAAAGCACATAGTAATCAAACCTCCCCGAAGGTTCTCCCAATAACCCCACTTGAGGGTCTCCTGCTTCGTACCTTTCTTTCAACTGCTGTTGGATGGACTTCTTTGGCAATTGCAGGGTCTTTTGATCAATGAGGTCTTGAACGACCTTTCTCAACATAGCGCAGTCCTCAGTGTCATGGCCGGGTATACCATGGTATTGGCAATACTGATGGGGTGTTTGGGGTCTTGGCTTTGGAGGGTGAGGTATGATAAGGCCTTGGTTGCAGCATTGGTGAAAGGCTTGGGTCAGGGACATGGGTAATGGAGTGTATTGTCTTATGGGTAGGCAAGGTCGAGATGGATCGGCTTCAATGGCATTTATGGAGTTGGATGAATTATGAGAGGGAAGTGGATTTTGGGTGACATTTGGGCGATTTGGTGGAGTTGGTGGTGAGATGATTTGCTTGTCAAGTAAGTCTTGGATCTCATGCCTAAGGCGATAGCAACGGTTGGTTGAGTGGCCTTTGGCTTGGTGGAATTTGCAGTATTCATTCTCATTGTAGCTCTTGGGCAATGGATTTGGTGGTGGTCTTGGGTCGAGAGGTTTCAACAGGCCTCGGCTTTTTAGCTTTTCAAGTACTTTCTCAAGTGGCATATGCAGCTCGGTGAATTGGCGAGGTGGGTTGGTGTCATTTAGGGAGATAGGTTGAATGGGTTGGGCTATGGCATTGACCTCGGCATTGTTTTTCCCAGCAAAGTTCGGCCTGCGGCTCTTTTGGACTTCTTCTGTCTTGATTGACCCATTGGCAATGGCATCCTCAACTTGTGTACCTGCTCCGATAAGAGCCTTGAAATTAGGGAAGTAGTGAGCAAAGAGGTGCTTGTGATACACCGGCAATAGGTTCTTAACCACCAACTGAATCTGATCTTCCTCATTCGGTCTATCTGCCATTCTCGAGGCCTTTTGCCTCCACCTTGTAATGAAAGTGGAAAAGGTCTCATTAGCCCCTTGTTTTGTGGTCTCTAGGTCCCTTCTTGTGACATCCACCTCAGTGTTGTACTTGTAGTGCTCTGAAAACTCATTACATATGTCCTCCCAAGTTCGGGTTCTATTCTCATCCAAGGCTAGGAACCACTTTAAGGCAGATGTGGCTAGGGTTTCATGGAACATTTGGGCCAAGAGTTCATCTGTCGCTCCTCGAGGGTGCATAGCTCGCACATACATCTTCAAATGGGTTTTAGGGCAACCCGTTCCATCAAACTTTTCTAATTCAGGCATCTTGAATTGTAGTGGAATACGAGCTTGAGGAAACAAAGATAGGGTACGTACATCCACCATGTCATCTGTCCTACGGATTCCCTTTATAGTTCTCTCCAAGGCTTCTACCTTGCTAGCCAACACAGAGTCTGTATCAGAGGTCTTCCCCTTACTTCCCCCTTCCAGGTTAAAAGCTTCAGGTGATTCATTCCCTTTGGGCTGAGTACTTCCCCCATCATTGGTCTTAGTGCCTTCTCCAGACTGGGTCCCATTTTCAGTGTTATCCCCCGGGGTACGACCATTATTCTGTTCGGGTTCGGACATCTTATGTTGGATATCTTGGGCCATTTTCAATGCTCTCTCGGATACATCAGTGGTGTAATCAAGTTTGGTCATGATAGCCTTCAAACAAGTCTCAACATCAAAACCCCCTTCACTAGTTGCTTCATCGGCCATGTCTGACTGGTTGGTAGAATCAATCTTCACTAAGCGCCCTTGCTGGTCGCGGATCCAAGCCAGTACGTCTTCTCACTCCTCTAAGAAAGGGAACAATCAGTCTCTCATCCTAAGGGTATGTCCTAGGCTTCCATATTTGTCCCAATGACTTCACGCCATATATACTCAATTAGTCCCTTTTAATCCAATCACCTTTGCAAGGGTCATGGGCGAAAGGTACGTATTAAGGATATAGGGTGCAAAGGTCCTCTATTAATTTTTCCGTTAAGCACATCACAAACACGGTCATGATATCATTACAAACAATGTGGGTGCATAAGGGTGAAACCATAGTGTCCTGCAAGTCTGTCTATATGGACTAATGATAGGGTAGGCTGGGGTCCTTCACTTGCTTGAGCAATCTTTATACCTAACCACATGTGGCATCAGGAACGCCGCGTGGGTCCAGCAGTACGTGATTAACTCATTTGATATACCCAAGGGCAAGCCCAAGGGTACTTGGCAAGAGAGGTTGAGAGCTTTCGCCCCAACTCATGGAATCAGGAAAACCAAGGTTGAGGCTAGGCCCGTCAGTGGCAAGGGACATCGATCCTAACATGCAAGAGTTTGCGCACACAATGCAATAAATGAAAGCACACAATCAAGCGAATGCAATGTGATTGATTTTAATTAAACAAAAGAAATTAACTTAGCCCAATCAAATTGTATAGAGTCTAGCCCACTATTCCCCAGTGGAGTCGCCAAGTCTGTGGACCCCAGAAATGGTTAAGGCCCACAAGAGGGTTTAAAAGTCGCCAATCTGTGGACCCAGGAAAAGAGGGCCCACGAATGGGTTTTAGGTTTGAAAAAGGAAAAGGAGTCGCCACCTTATTTTTTAAAGGAAATAAGGAAAACCCTTAAAAACAGTTTTGTTTTAGGAAAACAAAAGATTGACTCCATATTTAAAAATGGAAAGGCAAATGATCTTTTGGAAACCAGAGAATTCAGGGATTCGGAGGCTAAGTTACGATATGGGAAGGTTCTAGGCAAAGCCTATAGGCACCCATATCGCCCTAAACGGTCTCTTAATTTAATTAGGCTAAATCAAAGTCTTAATCACACACAAATCAACAGTTATCATCACAAGACAGCATGCATATCATTCATTCATTCATCCATATAATCATGTAAATCAAAGAAAAAAACAGAAAAAAAGAAGGAGGGGGAGAAAACCTAGGATACTTAGTATCCTAGGGCGGACTTGAACATCACGAAGAGCGCCTACGTACCATGTATGGAAATACATGGATCAAAGTCCACGTAGTTCGAAAGGGAATAGGGTTATAACCTAATCAAGGCCTATGGTAAACCCTAAATTTCCTTTCATATGAAATATGGTAAGTTTCCAAAAAACAAATGATTCTTCAAAAGATTTTTGGTAAATATGGAATTTGATAAAAGATGGAAACTTTGATTTAAAAGGTATTCTTTATTGAAAGGAAACTATAGAATCTACCATACCCCTCTATTAGGAAACAACCCTAGGGGGGGAGAAAGGGAAAGTTTCAAAGAAAGGAAAGAAGGGTGAATTGGGGCACCCTCACACCCTACTTACCTTTAGCAAAAGCAACCTGTCAAAATAACCACCCTATTGCATAGGGTAATTTGCAAGATTTCATCTCGCAATAGCCAAAAGAACCACCCCACATTGGTGGGGTAGTTGCACCTGTTGTACCTGTCAAAGCACCTGCAATTTCCATGCAAAACATACCAAAAATGCCAACCAAACAAGCTAGATGCCAAATCAAGCCATTATCATGCCCAAACATAGGCTAACACGTGCTCAAAATATCATATCAAGAACAAATAACAGATCTGGACAGAATTGAAATAAGGCTTAAAATCAACCACAAGTCATGCAACAACATGAATCATAAGCTAACTAAAACCCTAATTCAACCCTACATGCAATGACATGCAAAAAACCCTAAAATCAACTACTATGAATGCAGAAAAATGTCATAGTTATCAAATATGCAGCACATATATGTCAACTATGAAGAAAACACAAGAAAAAACCCTAAGCTATCATGCTATATGCTACTTTCCTAATACAAGGATGAATGAAACCCTAGAATCGCAATTATGCTCAAAATCACATAAAATAACTCTAAATCATGCAAAGCCCATCATAGACATCATGCTAATCATGCATATTAATCAATAGAAGCATCAACACATGATAAAAACACAAGCTTGCACATGAAATATAGCTATTCTAAACATAAACTCACTTTCAGCACTAAGGAAACCCTAGAATCCCAAACATGCAGTAAATCACAGGGAACATCATCCTAGCATATTAAACAGCCCATAAATATTATCCTAATCATGCATACATTCCAATGGAAGCAACAAAACACAATAAAAACATAAGCTCTAATATACCAAAGAGTTATTTCATGCAGAAAACCATTTTAAGCACCTAGGAAACCCTAAAGTCCCAAACATGCAGTAAATCACATGGAATAACATCCTAGCATACTAAACAGCCCACAAATGTTATACTAATCATGCATACTAACTAATAGAAATAGCAAAACACAACAAAAACACAAACTTTAATATGCAAAAGAGTTATTTCATGCAGAAAACCGTTTTAAGCACCTAAGAAACCCTAAAGTCCCAAACATGCAGTAAATCACATGGAATAACATCCTAGCATACTAAACAGCCCACAAATATGATCCTAAACATGCATGGAAGCAACAAGACATGATAAAAACACAAGCTCTAATATGCAATCATCCTATTCTATGCAAAAACCCTAACTTTAAAAGAGAGAAGAGGAGGAAGGGGGGGAATACCTATGGTGAAGTATCCTTTTGCTGCTGTAGGGTGTCCTCCTTCTCTTGTGTACTGCTGGGAGTTCCTTCCTTCAAGCCTTCAAGCAATGCTCCAGCCCTCCTCCAAGCTTACTCTCACACTCTCTCACTCAAAGTATAGGTTAAACTACCCTAAGGATGGCTGCCATAGCCTCCAAGTCTCACACAAAGTGCCTCCAAAGTGTCCCCCTTTGCTGAAGTATAAGGGGGTATTTATAGGGATTGAGGGAAAACCCTCAATGGTTGGGATTAAAACCCTAGGGATTGATCCAAGGGCTCTTAGAGGTTACCTTGGGGCTCAAGTAGGTCAAAAAGGCTGAAATTAGGGTTAAATGGCGGCCAAAGGCGAGCAAATCCGAGAAAATAGGATGGGAGCCGCGTCAAGGCTCAAAATAGGAAAGTGGCTCGGGTGACCACCTGGGGCTGGGCGGCTAGCAGCCTAGGCCCAGGCGGCTAGCCGCCCAGGCCTGGGTGGTCACCCGAGGCCATGTCAGCTTCAGCCCATTTTTGACCCTTTCAGCTTCCAAATGTGTTTCAGGGCCCAAATCAACTCCAATTTTGACGAAACGAAAGCCAAAACGACCGTGTTTCGAAGGGGAATGTAATTTGAGTCACTTGAGGGCAAGAAACCCTAGCCATGGCTGCATGGTTGGGTCCTACAAAGGTGGTTAACCGCTATGCCTCACCATCGCTTAGCTTAGGTATGCACATAGGGTCGCACCGAATGCTTTCCAATTCGAAATTCAACCTCCCTAAACACATTTGGGGATGAAATTAAGACCAATCAAGGTCAAATGAGTAGTCATAGAGTGAAAATCATGAACCAATTCGAACTAACCCGAAGTAGGTCTCTTAGCCAACTTGAGCCTTGCTGAGCCATTCTAATCCCGAACCTTCAATTCATCGAATTGAACCCACAAATACCTCAAATACAACCATATGAACTCCAATTGGCAACTTGGAGATCATTTCAAGGTCAAATGGAAAGTTTGTGATCAAAAAGACAATTATGCCCCTCAAGTCACAAAAGTTCTTATTAACCCTCAAGATCAACTCCAAATCGAACCAAAATTCATACACACCATCCTTAGGACCCTAGAAACTCAATGCAAAAGACTAGACTCAAAAAGGAAACAAAAAGACACATGCAATGACAAACCCTAGCTAAGGTGACAAAAATGGGGTGTGACACCAGCCGCCATTTAACCCTAATTTCAACCCTATTTGACCTACTTGAGCCCCAAGGGAACCTCTAAGAGCCCTTGGATCAATCCCTAGGGTTTTAATCCCAACCATTGAGGGTTTCCCCTCAATCCTTATAAATACCCCCTTATACTCCAGCAATAGGGGAGGCAATTTCTGAAGTGAGAGGCATATTGGATGCTATGGCAGCCATCCTTAGGGTAGTTTAACCTAAACTTTGAGTGAGAGAGTGTGAGAGAAAGCTTGAAGGAGGGCTGGAGTTTGGCTTGAAGGCTTGAAGGAAGGAATTCCCAGCAGTGCATAAGAGGAAGGAGGACTCTCTACAGCAGCAAGAAGATACTTCACCATAGGTATACCCCCCTTCCTCCTCTTCTCTCTTTTCAAGTTAGGGTTTTGCATAGAATAAGATGATTGCATATCAAAGCTTGTGTTTTTATCATGTCTCATTGCTTCCATTGGTATGTATGCATGATTAGAATAATGTTTATGGGCTGTTTAGTATGCTAGGATGTTACTCCATGTGATTTACTGCATGTTTGGGATTCTAGGGTTTCCTTAGTGCTGAAATTGGTTTTCTACATGAAATAACTCTTTTGCATATTAAAGCTTGTGTTTTTATCATGTCTTGTTGCTTCCATTGGTATGTATGCATGATTAGGAGGATGTTTATGGGCTGTTTAGTATGCTAGGATGCTGTTCCATGTGATTTACTGCATGTTTGGGATTCTAGGGTTTCTCTTGTGCTGAAATTAGGTTTTTACTTAGAATAGCTATATTTCATGTGCAAGCTTGTGTTTTTATCATGTGTTGATGCTTCTATTGATTAATATGCATGATTAGA
The DNA here is from genome assembly GCA_039720395.1 of Liquidambar formosana. Taxonomy (NCBI): domain Eukaryota; kingdom Viridiplantae; phylum Streptophyta; class Magnoliopsida; order Saxifragales; family Altingiaceae; genus Liquidambar; species Liquidambar formosana. Next base: position 7,877,514 of record CM077831.1, read on the forward strand.
ATGATGTCCATGATGAGTTTTGCATGATTTAGAGTTATTTTATGTGATTTTGAGCACAATTGTGATTCTAGGGTTTCATTCATCCTTGTATTAGGAAAGTTGCATATAGCATGATAGTTTAGGGTTTTTCTTTATTTTTTCTTCATAGTTGATATATATGTGCTACATATTTGATAACTATGATATTTTTGAGCATTCACATAGTTGATTTTAGGGTTTTTATGCATGTCATGGTTCTAGGTTCAAATTAGGGTTTATGATTGTTCACTGTTTATGTTGTTTGCATGCTTAGTGGATGAATATAGGCTTTAATTCAATTCTGTCCAGATTTATTTATTTCCCTAAAAATGATATTTTTGTATTCATAGTAGTGGATTTTAGGGTTTATTGCATGTCATTGCATATAGGATTGAATTAGGGTTTTTATTGGTTCATGATTGGTGTTCTTTGCATGACTTATGAGTGATTTTAGACCTTATTTCAATTCTGTCCAGATTTGTCCATTGTTCTTATTGCCATATTTTGAGCATGTGTTAGCCTATGTTTAAGCATGATAATTGCTTGATTGGAACCTAGCTAGGTTGTTGGTATTTTTGGTGTTATTTGCATGCAAATTGTAGGTGCTTGACAGGTACAACAGGTGCAACTACCCCACCAATGTGGGGTGGTTATTTTGGCTATTGCAAGATGAAATCTTGCAAATAAGATAATTACCTTATGCAATAGGGTGGTTATTTTGACAGGTTGCTTTTGCTTAAAGGTAAGTAGGGTATAAGGGTGCCCCAATTCACCCTTCTTTCCTTTCCTTGAAACTTTCCCTTTCTCCCCCCTAGGGTTGTTTCCTAATAGAGGGGTATGGTAGATTCTATAGTATCCTTTCATAAAATTGCCTTTTAAATCAAAGTTTCCATCTTTATCAAATGCCATATTTACTAAAGATCTTTTGAGAATCATTTATTTTGGAAACTTACCATGTTTTACTTGAAAGGAAACTTAGGGTTTACCATAGGCCTTGATTAGGTTATAACCCTATTCTCTTTCGCACTACGTGGACTTTGATCCATGTATTTCCATACATGGTACGTAGGCACTCTTCGTGAGGTTCAAGTCCGCCCTAGGATACTAAGTATCCTAGGTTTTCTTTTCCCTCTTTCTCTTTTTCTGTTTTTTACTTGAATATATGGATGAATGAATGAATGATATGCATGCTGTCTTGTGATGATAATTGTTGATTTGTGTGTGATTAAGACTTTGATTTAGCCCAATTAAATTAAGAGACCGTTTAGGGCGATATGGGTGCCTATAGGCTTTGCCTAGAACCTTCCCATATCGTAACTTAGCCTCCGAATCCCTGATTTCTTTAGTTTCCAAAAGATCATTTGCCTTACCATTTTTAAATATGGAGTCAATCTTTTGTTTTCCTAAAACAAAACCGTTTTTTAGGGTTTTCCTTGTTTCCTTTAAAAAATAAGGTGGCGACTCCCTTTTTCTTTTCTAAACCCTATTCTTCTTTCCAATCCCTTGTGGGGCCCAATTTCCGGGGTCCACACCTACATTTAAGTTATCTTGATTTCCAATTTGGTTGCATTATACGTCTCTACATATGTAGTGCAACCCCATACCTTAACATTCTTTAAGGCTTAGTGCTTCCCTTTCCATATCTCATATGAGTTCTAAGGGATAGCCTTTGGTTTGAACTCTATTTCACAGGTACGTGGCAATTTCTAGAGCATATCCTAACAAGGATAATATTAGGTCGTTGTAACTTATCATGGACCTAACCATATCCAATAAGGTTCTATTCCTCTTTTCTAACACACCATTAAGTTATGGTGTTCCAAGAGGTGTCCATTGTGATTGAATGCCCGTTTGAACAAGTTGATCTGAAAATTGACCGGTTAAATATTTGCCTCCTTGATCCAATCGAAGAGCTTTAATACTTTTACCGGTTTGTTTCTCTACTTCATATCTGAATTCTTTGAACCTTTCAAATATTTCAGACTTGTACTTCATTAAGTATACACACCCAAACCTAGAATGAATCATTGGTAAAGGTTGTAAAGTAAGAGAAACTTCTATATACATCACTATGTATATCTTGTTCTCTTAGGGTTATTAGCATTCAATTTAGATCTATCATGCTCCATTGCAATTCATATTTGCAATAAATTTTAGAAAATAAAGGTCATCCACATAAACTCCAGAAGTAATGAACTCTTCATTTAATAGAAAACATTTATTCAATCAAACTAAAATCTTGTTTAGATAAAACTGAAATAAAATTAATGTTTCTAATAACTTCTGGAACGTAAAGATAGCTAACTATTATTTCTAAACTACTCCATTAGGTAGAGTCAAGCAATAAGCCCCACAGCTAATGCAGCAACGTTTGCTCCATTCCCCACTTGTAGGGTTGATCCGCCTTTACTCTGCCTTCTGCTTCCCACTAGATTCTGCACGGAATTCAAAATTCACATCAGAATTAAGTACCCAAGTGGAAGCAGAACTAACGTTTAGTTTAGAGCATGATCCATACCTTCCAAAGGTTGGTTCTTTAGAGTATCTAGATACTCCCGGCAGTTACGTTTCCAGTGCCCATCCTTGCCGCGGTGAAAACAGGTTCCTTTGGCTTTGTTGTTACCTTTCTTCTTCCTCTGGGTACTCTTACCCTTGCCTATACCCTTGCCCTTGGGCTTAAGCTTAGACTTGGAAGTAGCAGCTTCATTAAATTCAAGCAAGAATTCTTTCCCATACAACTCTTGTATGTTGATAAAAATCTCGTAAGCACTTCCCATGGACTCGTGTTGCTTCTTAAGATCGAGACTCATAAATACCATCATATAGCACCTTGCCATGAGATCGTCGTCCATGCGCTTATGGTAAGCGTCTTTCTCTTGCTGAGTTGTAGCCTCAGCAGGAGCAATGGGAAGTGGATTATGAAGTGCATAGGTAAGTTTCTTGGAATCCAAAACAATTTTTAGATTCCTAAGCCAATCAAGACAATTTGGTCCAGTCAAACGGTTGATGTCCAATATTTTGGATAACGGGTTAATGTGAGCCATTTCTATGAACTACATATAAAAATTAAATAGAGAATTAGTTTCATTTTTAATCCATAATGATCGGGTCTTCAATCATATGGTACCTCCCACTATTTTATCAAATTCCATACACCCTCTAATGGAATTCGGGAAGCTTATTCCTAATGGGGATTAGGGTCCCACTGTGACCTAAAAGCCTCACATTATAGTTTCTTGACTTCTAACCCACAATAAGAAGACAACTCCTTGTCTATTGCTTCATAAGCAAGTTCCAATCATTTTGCCTCTAGGGTACATACTCCTCACATTATAGTTTCTTGGAATACTTCCCTAGTTAAGTTAAACCCATCATTCACACAGGTATGTTTCGCCAAATATATACCTCACATTATAGTTTCTTGGTATATACCAGTTTAGGCACCCCATGATATCTACATATGTGATAGTTTCAAGTAATGTCTTTAATATAGGTAGCTCCTACATGTCTGCAGCCAGGTACCCACATTAAGGGACGTTAGATGATCCTATAATGATAGAAGGCAATGAAGAATCCATTCCCTAATGTATTCTCCATTTCCAACTTAATATTAAAAGAAAGGGGTTTTAAGGGTCTCATCAAATTAACTAATCTAACATATATCTCATGCATTTAAATAAGAAATATATAACAACATTATATATATGTAATCCACTTATCGATATTAGTCCCTATAAGGTGACATATAACGATCTTTGGATTTGGAGCTATCTCTATTAATCTCATTAAAAAGCTCCCACTATGATGATTATGGACTTTAAGAAGATTCAATCCAAGCCAATGAATTGAATCTAAGGTCTAAGGTGGGTGTAGGTGATCGTAAAGCATTCATTCGAAACATAGCATGCTCTCTTGAAAGTCTTCTCCAAGCTTTCAAGCCCTTCAATCTCCTCCATTAGCTTCATGGTCTCCATCATAGGCTTGTTGGGCTCCACCATGCTCCTTTAGGTCCACCATGCTCCTTAGTGCGCTCTCGATTACATAACATTTACATAATTTAAAGAAAGGGATACATAAGGGGAATATGGGGTACATAAGAGAATGATAGAGAGAGAGAAGAAGGTGGCATGCAAGCCCCAAATAAATAATACATCACCAAAAATTGACAACTCTTGAAAAATTATACAACCCATTCATAAGACGGCCAATCACAATTGGTTTAAGGGTATAGTCCATAATCATCATCCATCCATAACCATACAATCATATTGCATAATAAAGGAAATAACTATAAGCAATAAACATATGGGCATTCATGGTAACTCTATTGATTGGTATTCATTAATCTTATTAATGTGTCCTAATCTTATTAGGAGATGCATAAGTTCCAGAATTAATAAAGTCTTAACATTTAAGACATTTAATTTCAATTAATCAAATTAATTGAAACATATTAAAGTTCCCTAATTAAACTCTAATATCAAATATTAGGGTCTCTTTAATTAAACAAAACAATTTCATTTAATTAAAAAATTCCAGATTTTAATTTAATCCTAAATTGTGTTTTAAACCATTTAAAACATTATAAAATTAATCACCATTAATTAAATAATCAATTTCAGAATTAAATAAAATCATTTTATTAATTAATTAGTGCATTAGGGTTTACTAAAACCCTAAACTCTAAGTGCATTAACTCTAAACCCTAAATGTAACCCTAATGCATTAAATGCCTTATGATTGGTCAATTAATGATCAATCATTTAAACCCTAGGTTTATGTGGTATTAATGATTAGGATTAGGGTTTAATTAATGCCACCTAGGATATTAATTACTCCTAATTAATATGCACTAATTAGGGTTTCTAAAACCCTAAACCTTAAACCTATTAAATGCCAATGATTAATTACTAAACCATTAATGATCATGATTGGTCATTAATGACCAATCATTTAACCCTAGGTTAGACACATTAATTACTAGGTTTAGTTATTAATTAATGCATTAATAGAATTAGTGTTTAATTAATACAAATTATGGTTTCCTAAACCCTAAACCCTAGACATCATAAATGCAATTAATAATACCCTAATGATTAATAACTATGATTGGTCAATTAATGACCAATCATTAAACACTTTAATTAAGGTAATTAATAGCCTAATTAGGGTTTTAATTAATGCAATTAATGAATTAGGGTTTTGTCATTAATGGGAATTAGGGTTTCATAAGAAACCCTAAGGCTGCCGCCACCTATAGTGGGCTGTCATGGCTAGGCCACAGCTTAGCCACAGCTTAGGCCATGGCTTAGCCACAGCCAGGCCAGGGGGCTGCCATGGCTAGGCAAGGCTGCCATGTCCACCATCAAGCATGGGGAATTATGGCCTTCCTTGGGACACGTGCTAGGGTGTGGGCCAAGCCCATTGGACACGTGTGGAGTGGCCAATAGGGCTGTCTTCTTCAAAGATCATTAGGGTTTCAAGAACCCTTGCTGGCACCACCATGGGAGGACCTCCAAGGTCACAAAAGTTTCTAAAACTTAATCAATTCGACTCCACCAACAAAACCAGATTTTGTATCATGTCCCTACATGAATTACTAAGCTAATTGAAGTGGTTTGGATGATCAAATCATCCCCAATTGTTCTAAACAATTTAAGAACAGTAGGCTGTCTAGAATTTGACAGCATACTGTCCCTGATCACAAATTGATTTAAAACCCAACAAGATGGTTAATTCAGGCTACCAAATTATTTTTCCTAGTATCCTACATGTCTTAGGAAACTAATAAAATTGGTTTCATGCAATTTGGAGTTCTCTAGCTCAAGATATGAACAAAACTCCATTGATGACTTTCTGCAGAAAAACAGCCTGCTGTGTTCTTCCAAGAAATCAAACTTTTTGATTCTTATATGCATCAAGACTCTTATAAAACTTAAAGAAAATCATACATACATTATGTATAATCATCCTATAAATAATATACATCAATTTTACAGAAGTATCTGATCATAACAGTAGCAAGAACCCTAGGGTTCTAAAACCCAGATTCGAACATGGTGGTCTTCTCCTTCTTCCTTCTGTTCTAGAATCATAATCCAATTATGATGCATCTGAATGCTTGGGAACCCTTTCCTACCATGTCTAGAACATAACCCAAGTGGTGGCAACCATTGCCATGCTTTTGATCTCCATCAAAAACTCACAATTGTGGCTGTTACATCATTCCCGAGCAAAACTGTCTTCCCTGACAGCCTGCAGTAAATAATTCATAACTTTCACTAAAAAACACGGATTGATGAACCGTTTGTTGGGTTGTAAAGCTGATTCGAAGAGCTTTCTAACCATATATGGCTCAAAAATTTTGGAGAAGAACTCTGATTTCGGCATGCAAAACAAGATGATGATTTTTCTTGACTATCATAAAAACTGTTCATCATCTTCTCCAAACTCAATCCCCATTCAACTTTTGAATAACCAGCAGCCCTAAAACTATTTTAGAAGAGGAGTAGAAGGAGAATTAACCTAGGGTTCATTAACCCTAGGTTAGGCCATGAGAGGGAAACCATTCTAATGCATGAACATAAATTCCAGATTTATTAACCAATCAATTTACCATGAATTACAGCCCATATGCGGTTTGTATTAGGCATAACCTGGCTCTGAAACCACTGTTGGGAATCACACTAGGGAGGAAAACTACAAAGGTGGAATTAAAATTTTCCTACGATTCCCAAACCCATGAATCTTAATTATGCTTAATACAAAACAAAAACCCTAACTAGAAGAGGGTAGAATTACTTACAGTTTGATATGGTCTTCTCCTTTATGCTCCAAGCTTTTTCTTCTCCTTTTTGCTCCAAGCTTTGTCTTCGGACAGCAATGAATGAGCAGCCCAAGTGTGCTGCCTCCAACGGTATCCACACCTAGCTAGAGCTTGTTGTCCTTTCCTTCTTCTTCCTTATGGTTGCTAGAGGTGGAGAAGAGGGAGAGAGAGAGAGGGAGAGCTGTAATTTTTCCAGCCAGCCTTTGGGAGAATGAATTGTCCTCTTGTGATCCCCATATAATGGGCATTATATAGCCCATTAATAGGGCCGGCCATAGGGGGATTCCTAACCCTAGTGGAATTTGTGTAATTACTCTTAATTACATAATTGGCCCACTAGTTTGCATCAAATACAAATTAGCCCCTAAAGAACTTTTCTTTAATCACTTATACCCTTTGTCTCATAGACAATCAAGCTCTCTTAGCATGATCAGTGTGTAACCCATTGGATTCACATCATCAAGTAGTAGGAACAGCACAAGTTGTACACAATGGAACACTTTCCATTAAGGGTCTAATTGAAACTCCTTTCAATTCCCTAATTGATTAAAACTCATTTATATCAATTAGGGCTTCTACTAACCATGAGTAACACCTAGCATATGGCTCATGGTGTGGTCCTTAATGAGGTGAATAGTCATTTACAAAGAACCCTTCTGTTATAGTTTATAGGTTACAATTCCATCCTTCCATCAACACAATGTCTCCAATTGAACTAATAGGACATGGAAGTTTGTCAAGTCCCTAGTTCAATTACTTTATACTCATTCATTAATATCAACTCAATGATGAACTTATGGAAACTCCTTTCCATATTCATTCTACCATGGGCCCATGGATTTAATGAGTTATATTCAATGAATGCTATATGAGACATTCACTCCCTTTTTCCTGAGAGTGATGGATTCCTTGTTGATCACTCATATGCCTTCACACACATAGCAGAAGGGCCAATGAACACCCTTACAGACCCCTGAATAGGATCTGCACTTAGTGTTATCAAACTTCTAAAGCTACATGCATAAGACAACCATGGTGTCTCAAATCTAAGGATTACTTTTACCACTATAACAATGAGAAACTGATTGATAGGCAGGTTAAAACTCCATTCGGTTTATCTCATATCTTTGGTCACATTCAGTGTACCTATTCTTATAACAGGCACCCACTTGTTGGTTGTAGTGTCTCCACACAAATAGCTTGAGACTATCTATCCTCCTATCGAGTCAACCTAACAAGTGCCAGTCCTATGGTTCATTACTGTCCATCATAGTGAACCTTCAACTAAGAATGTGTCACACCCCATTTTTGCACCACCTTACTAGGACTCATCATTTCATGCATGTTTTTGTTTGGTTTTTGAGTCTAGTCACTTGCATTAGTTTTCTAGAGTCACAAGGACAATGGATATGAATTTTGGTTCAAATTGGAGTTGATCTTGAGGGATAATAAGAGCTTTTGTGACTTGAGGGGCATAATCGTCTTTTAAGTCCCAAACTTTTCATTTGACCTTGGAATGATCTCCAAATTGTCAATTGGAGTTCATATGGATGCATATGAGGTACTTAAGTCCCGTGGCCCTGATGATGAGTTTAGTGTGGTTATTTACGGATTATCCTTAAAGAATTAGTGCGAATCACAGCATGAGATTTTTGGTTAAAATGAAAAGAAAATTATTTTATTAAATTAGCCATTTTTATCATGACACTAACACGTGTACGTATGTGATGAGTGTGTGTACGCACATACGATACATGTGCATGCGTGTTAGCGGTCAGTCTCCCAATTTTTATAAAAGACAATTTCCTTTTCCTATTCAGATTAGAAGTCTTTTATCATTATAAAATACCTTTTGATTATTCTCCAAGGAAACCTAGTCCAGGAAGGAAAGGGAAACTCCAGATTTCAGCTATAAATACTCTCTTAATGTCTCAAAACAAGGGAGAGGAGAAGAGGGTTTGGAGGGAGTGAAATTCGTCATAATTCAGCAGTAGATTTTCTGAAAACCAGCAGTCGTATTTTAATCATAACTTTTTCATCCGAAGTCAGAATTTGATGACATTGGTCTTGTTAGAAAGATAATTCAATTCTCTACAACTTTGTATTTCACAAGCTTTGTCCAAATCCAACGTTTTCATACCCAAAAACGCGATTGAAGTTGCTGCTGCTGCAAAGTGACGAAAATCACTTTTCTTTTCTCTTGTTCTCTTTTTGTTTTCTATTTCTTTTCAAAGTTGAGTGAGTTTTGATCTCTTTGCTGTGATACCACTTTGACAAAGAGGAGGATTCGTGTTGGTTTGATTCACTCTAAAGACCTGAGGAGCCACGAACAATTACAAACACAAGGAAGGTCCTTCCTAAGGTATTCTCCTTCTCTATTCAAGCTTAAACTAGGTTTTCATATGGGTTAGGCTTATTACATGTTAAAGGTAACTTTTTTATCATGTATTAACACTCTAGCTAGTTAATATACATGGAATATCTATTGTTTATCTACTGTTTAGCATGCTTTAGGGCTGTCCTTTAGGTTTTTAATGCATAGTTATGATTCTTGTGCTCCTGTTTGTCCTTGTGCTAGGATTAGTGTCATTGCATGTTAGAGTTAGGATTTTCATCATGTTATATTGCTTTAGTTAGTTAATATGCATGATTTAATTTCTGTTTAGTTTGGTTTTAGCATGATTAAAGTATGTTTTGTATGTTTTTAAGCATATTTGTGAGTTTAGGGTTTTAGAGTCATTGTTTCGTGTTTGTTTTCATATAGCATGATAAAGTAGACTTTTTTATTGGTTTTTCTTCGTGTTTGCTGTATATGTTTTTCATATGGAGTAAACATGATAGTTTTGCATGCATATTAGTATGTTTTAGGGTTTTTATGCATGATATGGTTCTAGGAATATGTTAGGACTTATTATTGTTCGCTGTTTTTGCTATTGGCATGCTTAGTGGATGATTTTAGGTCATAATACTATTCTGTCCAGATTTGCATGTTAGTGTTTTCGCATGGTTTTGAGCACTTGTAAGGGTGCAAATAGGTGTGGTATTTGTCCTATGGCAAATAGGGCTGCTTATGTCTGAAATAGCTAATGTTTGGAGTAATTGCGCTCAGGTAAGTGGGTGTGAAGGTGCCCCAATTCACCTTTCTTCCTTATCCCTTCTCTTCTCCCTATTTAGGGTTAATTTTTAACATGATCCTATGGTTTAATTAGAGGTTTCCTTCATAAACAAAATTCTGGTTTTTATTAAGGTTTCCATTTTGTGGATTTCTTTCCTAAAATCAAACTTTCTATCAATTCTCTTTTGATCAAATAAGGAAACCTAGGGTTTTTACCATAGGTTTGTATTAGGATTTAACCTTAGTTCTAATCGAACTACGTGGACTTTGATCCATGTATTTCGTTGCATGGTACGTAGGCGCTCTTCATGAGGCTCAAGTCCGTTCTAGGATCCAAGCATCCTAGGTTTATTTTTGTTTTGTTTTCTTTTTTCTTTTTTCTGTTTTTATTTGCTTATTATGCATGGATGGATGAATGAAATATATGATATGCATGCAATTCTTGTGATGATATACTTGCTGATTTTTGTATGGAAAGATCTTGATTTAGCCCAAATGAACGGAGAGACCGAAAGGGTGACATGGGTGCCTATAGGCTTTGCCTAGAACCTTCCCATGTCATAACTTAGCCTCCGAATCCCCGATTTCTTTGGTTTTCAAAAGATTGGTTTTTGCCTTTCCTTTTTTATGGAGTCATTCAAATTGTTTTCCTAAAACAAACTATTTTTAGGGTTTTCCTTGTTTCCTTTAAAAAATAAGGTGGCGACTCCTTTCCTTTTTCTTTTTCAAACCCATTTTCTTTCAATCCCTTGTGGGCCCAATTTCCGGGGTTCACAGAATGATTTAGGAGTTTAGTACAGAGATATATTTAGAGTCTTAAAATTACAACCCTTTGTAATTTCATATTCTCAACTCTAACTCCATGGACATATTATGTAAATATAAATGATGCATATAAACATAATAGAATAAGTCCTTTTATTAAATCAATAATAAATGTGACATATATAAATGAAATCAATTGATTGTTCCTAATCCCTAAACAATCATCTCTATGATTGGCTCTAGGGCATAATCCCAACAGGAAGAAAATGTATTTGATTTGAGGTAAGAACACCTTTGAAGTGTAAAAGAATTTTGTTTAAACAAAGTGAAAGTGAAGCTTTATTATTCTTAATCTCAATTGAAAGGAGATCCTACATAGAATGATGGTGTTTGAAAAATTGACTTGATTAAGATAACGCTTTTTAGAAAGAGGGCACGCGCCTTTTTTATGAAAAGAATTTGTTCGAGTCATTTTTGGAATAAACTCGTCAATTGAAAACAATACTCATGTCAACAACTTGCTTGTTGGCAAGAGGTTCTTTTTAAATCAAAAATCTTTATTTGATAAAGATGGTAATGTTGTCAGAAATGATTTGAGGACAATGGTGTTGGGAATCTAACTAGGGAGGAAAACATACAAAGGCAGAATTAAAATTTTCCTACGATTCCCAAACCCATGAATCTGATTATGCATAATACAAAAACAATAACCTAACTACCAAGAGAGTTAGGGTTACTTTCAGTTGATGAATGTCTTCCCCTTTATGCTCCAAGCTTTGTCTTCTCATTTTTGCTCCAAGCATGTACTCCGGGCAGCAATGAATGAGCAGTCCAAGTGTACTGCCTCCAACGGTATCCACACCTAGCTTGAACTTGAAGTCCTTTCCTTCTTCTTCCTTGTTGTTGCTAGAGGTGGAGAAGAAAGAGAGAGAGAGAGAGAAAGAGAGCCTCAAAGAAAATTTCGGCCAGCCCTTGGGAGTCTCCAAATTGTGATTCAAGTGATGATGTCATCACATCATAAAAGGCTATTTAAAGCCTCCAACTAGGGCCGGGCAAGGGGGGATTCCAAACCCTAATGGGTTTTGTGTAATTACTCCTAATTACACAATAACCCCTCTAATTTGTATCAAATACAAACTAAGTCCTTAAAGAACTATTCTTTATTCACTTATACCCTTTCTCTCATAGACAATCAAGCTCTCTTCGCATGATCAGTGTGTGACCCATTGGGTTGACATCACCAAGTAGTAGGTACTGTTAGAGTTATGCCCTAGAGCTAATCATAGAGATGATTGTTTAGGGATAAAGGAACAATCATTTGATTTCATTTATGTATGTCACATTTATTATTGATTTAATAAAAGGGCTTATTCTATTATGTTTGTATGCATCATTTATATTTACATAATATGTCCAAGGAGTTAGAGTTGAGAATATTGAATTACAAAGAGTTGTAATTATAAGACTGTAAATATATCTCTGTACTAAACTCCTAAATCATTCCTAGTTGAAGGTTCACTATGATGGACAGTAATGAACCATAGGACTAGCACTTGTTAGGTTGACTCTATAGGAGGATAGCTGGTCTCAAGCTATTTGTGTGGAGACACTACAACCAACAGGTGGGTGCCTGTTAATAGAATAGGTACACTGAATGTGACCAAAGATTTGAGATAAACTGAATGGAGTTTTAACCTGCCTGTCAATCAGTTTCTCAATGTTATAGTCGTACAAGTAATCCTTAGACCTGAGACACCATAGTTACCTTATGCATGTAGCTTTAGAAGTTTGATAACACTAAGTGCAGATTCTATTCATGGGTCTGTAAAGGTGTTCATTGGCCCTATTGCTATATGTATGAAGGCATATGAGTGATCGACAAGGAATCCATTACTCTCAGGAAAAAGAGAGAGAATGTCTCATATATCATTCATGATATAACTCATTCAGTCCATGGCCATGGCAGTGTGAATATGGAAAGGAGTTTCCATAAGTTCATCATTGAGTTGATATTTATGAATGAGTATAAAGTAATTGAACTAGGGACTTGACAGACTTCCATGTCCTATTAGTTCAATTGGAGACATTGTGTAAATGGAAGGATGCAATTGTAACCTATAAACTATAACAGAAGGGTTCTTTGATAGATACATATTCACTTCATTAAGGACGACACCATGAACCATATGCTAGGTGTTATTCATGGTTAGTAGAAGCCCTAATTGATATAAGTGAGTTATAATCAATTAGGGAATTGAAAGGAGTTCCAATTAGACCCTAAATGGAAAGAGTTCCATTGTGCACACCTCGTGCTATTCCTACTACTTGATGATGTGAACCCAATGGGTCACACACTGATCATACAAGATGAGCTTTAAAGTCTATGAGAGAAAGGGTATGAGTGCATAAAGAATAGTTCTTTGAGGCCTATTTATATTTGATATAATTTATAGGGGTTATTGTGCAATTTAGAGAAATTGCATCACACCCTAATAGGGTTTCACCCTATGGCCGGCCCCCCCTAGTGTGGACTATATAAGTCACACTTTATGATGTGTGACATCATCACAAGTTGAAATCCCAAGGGGCTGTCCAGATTTTCCAGCCTCCCTCTCTCTCTCTCCTCTCTTCTCCTTCACTAGCAACAACAAGGAAAAGGTGGAAAGGACTTGAAGCTCTAGCTAGGTGTGGATACCGTTGGAGGCAGCACACTTGGGCTGCTCATTCACCGCTGTCCAGAATCAAAGCTTGGAGCAAAAAGGAGAAGACAAAAATTCTGTAAGTGGTCTAACCCTCTTCATAGTTAGGGTTTGATTTTGTATATGCATAGTTAGATTCATGGGCTGTGGAATCAAAGGGAAAATTTTTATATTCCGCACTTCTATTTTTCCCTCTTGTATGATTCCCAACAGTGGTATCAGAGCCATGATTATGCATAATACAAAATACATATGGGCTGGAATTTATGGTGTAGTTGAATGATTCAAAAATCTGGAGAATTTTTACTGCAGAATTGTTCTTCTCTCTGGCCGAACCTAGGGTTTGGAACCCTAGGTCTATTCTTCTTCTACTCCTCTTCTAAATCATGGTTAAGGGTAACCATTGATGCAAAGGTTGTATAGGGTTTGAATTGGAAGAAGAAGAAAAAGGAAAACTGGGTTTTCTGAAGAGGGTCGAATCTGGGTTTTAGAACCCAGAGGTTCTTGCAATTAAATTCAATCAAAGCTTCTGTATTTTTGATGCAAATCCATTGTAGGATCATTATATATCATGTGTATATGATTTTCTTTAAGTTTCAAAAAGGTTTTGATGGAAAAAGATTCAAAAAGTTTGAAAATTTTTCATGAACAGCATAGCAGATTTTCTCTGCAGAAAAGTCATCAATGGAGTTTTGATTAGAACTTGAGTTAGGGAACTCCAAATTGCATGAAACCAATTGCATTAGTTTCCTAAGACATGTAGGATACTGGGAAAATTCGTTTGGTAGCCTAATTCATTCATCTTGCTGGGTTTTAAATCAATTTCTGACCATGGACAGTATGCTGTCAAATTCTGGGCAGCATACTGTTGTTTTAATTGTTTAGAACAATTGGTGATGATTCGATCATCCAAACCTCTTCTAGAAGCTTAGTATTTCATGTAGGGACATGATACAAAAGCTGGTTTCAATGGAGGAGTCGAATTGATAAGGATTTAGAAGCTATTGCGACCTTCAAGGTCTGCAACAATGGCTCCAGCAGTGGGTTTTGGAAACCCTGATTGTTCTCGATGATGGCAGCCACTTCCACCACTTCTCACGTGTCCAGAGGCTTGTCCCACACCCCTAGGATGTTCTCCCATGGCTGCCCATGGCCTCCCACAGTCGTTGGTGGCCATGGCAGCCTAGCCAAGCTCAGGCAGCCTCCTGGTAGTGACGGCTGCATAGAGTTAAGGATGAAACCCTAATTTTGAGTTAATGATGAAACCCTAATTTCATTATGGCATTAATTAAAACCCTAATTGGAATATTAATTACCTTAATTGAGAGTTAATGATTGGTCATTAAATGACCAATCATGGTTATTAATTGTTAGGGCATAATTAATACCATAAATGATGTCTAGGGTTAGGGTTTTGGAAACCCTAATTAGTGTAATTAATTAAGGGTAATTAATACCCTATTTGGCATTAATTAAACCCTTATCCCTTTTATTAAATACCATATGAACCTAGGGTTTTAATGATTGGACATTAAATGACCAATCATAAGGAATTTAATGATTAGGGCTTGCATTTAGGGTTTAGGGTTATGCGTTTAGGGTTTAGGGTTTTAGGAAACCCTAATACACTAATTCATCATTTAAATGATTTTATTTAATTCCCATGTTAATTATTTAATTAATATTGATTAATTTTATAATGTTTTAAATGGTTTAAAATACAATTGGGGATTAAATTAAAATCTGGAAATTCTTAATTAAATGAAATTGATTTGTTTAATTAAGGAAACCCTAATATTGGATATTAGAGTTATTTTAGGAAACTTTATATGTTTAAATTAATTTGATTAATTGGAACTAAAATGTCTTAAATGTTAAGACTTTATTTAATTCTGGATATTTTTGTTAATACCTAATAAGATTAGGATGCATTAATGAGATTAATGTAAATCATTCAAGAGAATTACCATAATGCCCATATGTTTTAATGCTTACAGTTTTTCTTTACATTATGCAATGAGATTGTATGTATGTGTTTGGATGATGATTATGGACTATACCCTTTAAACCAATTGTGATTGGCCGTCTTATGAATGGGATGTTATTATTTACAAGAGTTGTAATTTTATTAAGGTGATGTAATTTATTTGGGGCTTGCATGCCAGCTTCCCTCTCCCTCTCTCTCTATCATTCTCTTATGTACCCCACATTCCCCTTATGTATCCCTTTCTTTAAATTATGTAAATGTTATGTAATCGAGAGCGCACTAAGGAGCATGGTGGACCCAAAGGAGCATAATAGAGCCCAACAAGCCAATGGTGGAGACCATCAAGCCAAGGGAGCAGATTGAAGGACTTGAAAGCTTAGAGAAGTGTTTCAAGACAGCATGCATGTTTCGAATGTGTTATTTTACGATCACCTACACCCACTTTAGACCTTGGATTCAATCTATTGGCTTGGATTGAATTCTCTCAAAGTCCATAATCATCATAGTGGGAGCTTTTAATGAGATTAATAGTGATAGCTCCAAATCCATAGATCGTTATATGTCTCTTCTTAGGGACTAATATCGATAAGTGGATTATTATTATTTTATGCTGTTCAATTTTTATTTATATGCATGAGATGTATGTTAATTTGATGAGACCCTTAAAAACCCCTCTATTTTAATATTAAGTTGGAAATGGAGAATACATTAGGGAATGGATTCTTCATTGCCTTCCATCATTATAGGATCATCTAACGTCCCTTAATGTGGGTACCTGGCTGCAGACATGTAGGAGCTACCCATATTAAAGACATTACTTGAAACTATCACATATGTAGATATCATGGGGTGCCTAAGCTTGTATATACCAAGAAACTAACATGTGAGGTATATATTTGGTGAAACATACCTGTGTGAATGATGGGCTTAACTTAACTAGGGAAGTATTCCAAGAAACTAACATGTGAGGAGTATGTACCCTAGAGGCAAAACGATTGGAATTTGCTTATGAAGCAATAGACAAAGAGTTGTCTTCTTACTGTGGGTTAGAAGTCAAGAAACTAACATGTGAGGCTTCTAGGTCACAGTGGGACCCCAATCCCCATTAGGAATGAGATTCCCGAATTCCATTAGAGGGTGTATGGAATTTGATAAAATAGTGGGAGGTACCATATGATTAAAGACCCGATCATTATGGATTAAAAATGAAATCTAATTTTCTGTTTAATTTTCTGTATGTAGATCACCGTAATGGCTCACCGCAACCCGTTATCCAACATTTTGGAAACCAACCGTTTAAGTGGACCTAATTATCTTGATTGGTTAAGGAATTTAAAAGTCGTTTTGAATTCTGAAAATATTACCTATGCACTTCAAAGTCCACTTCCCAATGCTCCTACTGAGGCTGCAACTCGGCAAGAGAAAGACGCTTATCAGAAGCGCATGGATGATGATCTTATGACGAGATGCTATATGATGGTGTCTCTAAGTCCTGAGCTTAAGAAGCAATACGAGTCCATGGGAAGTGCACCCGAGATATTTGTCCACATACAAGAGTTGTATGGCAAAGAGTTCTTGCTTGAATGTGATGAATGGGTTGAAGTTCCTGCTTCCAATTCTATGCTCAAGCCTAAAAGCAAGGGAATAAGAAAGGGTAAGAGTACCCAAAGGAAGAGGAAAGGTAAAGGGATCTGTTTTTACTGCGGTAAAGATGGGCATTGGAAACGTAACTGCCAAGAGTATCTAGATACTCCGAAGAACCAACCTTCGGAAGGTATGGATTATGCTCTTATACTTGAGACTAACATGAGTGTTAGCTCTGCTTCCACTTGGGTACTAGATTCTGGTGCGAGTTCTCATATTTGTAATTCCATGCAGGACCTAGTGGGAAGCAGAAGGCTGAGTAAAGGAGAAGTAACCCTACGAGTGGGAAATGGAGCAAACGTTGCTGCATTAGCCGTGGGGACTTGCTGCTTGACTTTGCCTAGTGGGAGTAGTTTAGAATTATCAGGCTGTCTTTATATTCCAGAAGTTATAAGAAACATTATTTCTATTTCAGTATTATCTAAACAAGGATTTAGGTTTGTTTTTGAGGAGAATAAATGTTCTTTATTTAAAAATGAAGAGTTCATTACTTCTGGAGTTTATGTGAATGGCCTTTATTTTCTAAACTTTATTGCAAATGTTAATTGCATAGAACATGATAGTTCTAAATTGAATGCAGACAAACCCAAAAGAACAAGAGATGAAGAAAACTCCGCATATAACTGGCACTTGAGACTAGGTCATATCAGTGAGAATAGGATTTACAAGATGTGTAAGGATGGACAATTGGGTCCATTGGTTTCTATGCCCTTTCCAACTTGTGAATCCTGTTTACTAGGTAAAATGACCAAGTCACCTTTCACCGGTCACGGTGAGAGAGCTGCAGACATATTAGGATTGATACATAGTGATGTATGTGGTCCTATGAGCATACATGCTCGTGGAGGTTTCTCTTACTTTATAACCTTTACCGATGATTATTCTAGGTATGGGTATGTGTACTTGATGAAGTACAAATCTGAAGCATTTGAAAAGTTCAAAGAATTCAGATATGAAGTAGAGAAACAAACTAGTAAAAGTATTAAAGCTCTTCGATCGGATCGAGGAGGAGAATATTTAACTAGTGAGTTTTTAGATCATCTTGTTCAAGCGGGCATTCTATCTCAATGGACACTTCCTGGAACACCACAGCTTAATGGTGTGTCAGAAAGGAGGAATAGAACCTTATTGGATATGGTTAGGTCCATGATGAGTTACACTGATTTACCATTGTCCTTCTGGGGACATGCCCTGGAAACTGCCGCGTACTTGTTGAACAGAGTCCCAACCAAATCTGTCCCTAAGACACCGTATGAGATATGGAAAGGGAGAGCACCAAGCCTTAAACATATTAAGGTATGGGGTTGCACTGCATATGTAAAGACACATGATGCAACCAAGTTAGAATCAAGATCAATTAAATGTAGGGTTGTGGGATATCCTAAAGAGAGTTTAGGATATTATTTCTATTATCCTGATGAACAAAAGGTGTTTGTTAGTAAGTTTGCAGTCTTTCTTGAAAAAGAGTTTATTCAAGAAGGAGGCAATAACAGGAAAATAGAACTCAAAGAATTGTCTGATGAGACACAAACCGACAGTGATCCCACCCCTGTCCCTGATGAGACAGAACCCACTAATGTACCACAACCTCAACGTAGATCGAGTAGGGTATCTGTTGCACCTGAGAGATATGGATTTCTCAACCATAATGCAGAGGAATTGTTCCTTGGTGATAGAGAACACCGAGATGACCCTACTACTTACGGACAGGCGATTTCGGATATTGATTCGAACAAATGGCTGGAAGCTATGAAATCTGAAATGGACTCGATGTATTCCAACAAAGTCTGGACTTTAGTTGATCCACCAGAAAGTATAGTACCTATTGGCTGCAAATGGATCTTCAAAAGGAAGATAGGCTCAGATGGAAAGGTAGAGACCTATAAGGCTAGGCTAGTGGCAAAAGGTTACCGACAAAGACATGGTATTGACTATGAGGAAACCTTCTCGCCAGTGGCTATGCTTAAGTCCATTAGGATCTTGTTAGCTATAGCTGCGCACTACGATTATGAGATATGGCAACTGGATGTAAAGACCGCTTTCCTTAATGGAAACATTGAAGAAGACCTTTATATGCAGCAACCTGAGGGTTTTACATCCAGTGGTGAGGACCACAAAGTGTGCAAGCTACAGCGGTCCATTTATGGACTCAAACAAGCTTCTAGAAGCTGGAACATCCGATTCGATGAGGCAATCAAATCGTTTGGTTTCCTACAGAATATGGATGAACCATGTGTGTACAAGAAAGTTAGTAGGAGTGCGATTACCTTCCTGGTCCTATATGTTGATGACATTCTACTTATCGGGAATAAAGTAGAAACGTTATCAAAAGTGAAAGAGTGGCTTTCACAGAATTTCTCCATGAAAGATTTGGGAGAAGCATCCTATATTCTGGGAATAAAGGTCTATAGAGATAGATCTAAAAGGATGCTAGGTCTCTCCCAATCATTGTACATAGACAAAATATTGAAAAGGTTCAATTTAGAAGATTCCAAAAGAGGTCTAATTCTTGTTAGGCATGGAATCAAGTTGTCTAAAAACATGGCACCTAAAACTCCAGAGGAGATTGCGTACATGAGGACGATTCCCTATGCTTCTGCAGTAGGGAGTCTAATGTATGCCATGTTGTGTACAAGACCAGATATCGCTTTTGGTGTAAGTGTTACAAGCAGATATCAGGCAGACCCAGGTGTGAAACACTGGGAAGCAGTCAAGGCTGTCCTTAAGTACTTAAGAAGAACTAAGGAACTATTCCTTGTCTATGGAGGAAGAAATTTAGAAATGGTTGGTTATACGGATTCAGATTTTCAATCTAACGATGATGATAGGAAATCAACATCGGGGTATGTTTTCACCTTGAATGGTGGAGCTGTAAGTTGGAGGAGCTGTAAACAGGATGTTACAGCGGACTCCACTGCAGAGGCTGAGTACATTGCTGCATCAGAGGCTGCAAAGGAAGCTGTTTGGATAAAGAAGTTCATTACTGAACTGGGAGTAGTTCCTGCCATTGAGAAGCCCTTGCCATTGTTTTGTGACAACAACGGGGCTATTGCTCAAGCTAAGGAACCACGGTCTCATCAAAAGTCCAAACACATTGAGCGTCGATTCCATGTGATTAGAGAGATCATTGGAAGAGGTGATATTAGCATACAGAAGATTCACACAACAGAAAATGTAGCAGATCCCTTCACTAAAGCTATGACCCAAGAGCAGTTGGATCACCACAGACAGGAAATGGGTATTAGATACATTGTGGATTGGCTATAGTGCAAGTGGGAGATTGTTAGAGTTATGCCCTAGAGCCAATCATAGAGATGATTGTTTAGGGATAAAGGAACAATCATTTGATTTCATTTATGTATGTCACATTTATTATTGATTTAATAAAAGGGCTTATTCTATTATGTTTGTATGCATCATTTATATTTACATAATATGTCCAAGGAGTTAGAGTTGAGAATATTGAATTACAAAGAGTTGTAATTATGAGACTGTAAATATATCTCTGTACTAAACTCCTAAATCATTCCTAGTTGAAGGTTCACTATGATGGACAGTAATGAACCATAGGACTAGCACTTGTTAGGTTGACTCTATAGGAGGATAGCTGGTCTCAAGCTATTTGTGTGGAGACACTACAACCAACAGGTGGGTGCCTGTTAATAGAATAGGTACACTGAATGTGACCAAAGATTTGAGATAAACTGAATGGAGTTTTAACCTGCCTGTCAATCAGTTTCTCAATGTTATAGTGGTACAAGTAATCCTTAGACCTGAGACACCATAGTTACCTTATGCATGTAGCTTTAGAAGTTTGAAAACACTAAGTGCAGATTCTATTCATGGGTCTGTAAAGGTGTTCATTGGCCCTATTGCTATATGTATGAAGGCATATGAGTGATCGACAAGGAATCCATTACTCTCAGGAAAAAGAGAGAGAATGTCTCATATATCATTCATGATATAACTCATTCAGTCCATGGCCATGGCAGTGTGAATATGGAAAGGAGTTTCCATAAGTTCATCATTGAGTTGATATTTATGAATGAGTATAAAGTAATTGAACTAGGGACTTGACAGACTTCCATGTCCTATTAGTTCAATTGGAGACATTGTGTAAATGGAAGGATGCAATTATAACCTATAAACTATAACAAAAGGGTTCTTTGATAGATACATATTTACTTCATTAAGGACGACACCATGAACCATATGCTAGGTGTTATTCATGGTTAATAGAAGCCCTAATTGATATAAGTGAGTTATAATCAATTAGGGAATTGGAAGGAGTTCCAATTAGACCCTAAATGGAAAGAGTTCCATTGTGCACACCTCGTGCTATTCCTACTACTTGATGATGTGAACCCAATGGGTCACACACTGATCATGCAAGATGAGCTTTAAAGTTTATGAGAGAAAGGGTATGAGTGCATAAAGAATAGTTCTTTGAGGCCTATTTATATTTGATATAATTTATAGGGGTTATTGTGCAATTTAGAGAAATTGCATCACACCCTAATAGGGTTTCACCCTATGGCCGGCCCCCCCTAGTGTGGACTATATAAGTCACACTTTATGATGTGTGACATCATCACAAGTTGAAATCCCAAGGGGCTGTCCAGATTTTCCAGCCTCCCTCTCTCTCTCTCCTCTCTTCTCCTTCACTAGCAACAACAAGGAAAAGGTGGAAAGGACTTGAAGCTCTAGCTAGGTGTGGATACCGTTGGAGGCAGCACACTTGGGCTGCTCATTCACTGCTGTCCGGAATCAAAGCTTGGAGCAAAAAGGAGAAGACAAAAATTCTGTAAGTGGTCTAAGCCTCTTCATAGTTAAGGTTTGATTTTGTATATGCATAGTTAGATTCATGGGCTGTGGAATCAAAGGGAAAATTTTTATATTCCGCACTTCTATTTTTCCCTCTTGTATGATTCCCAACAGGTACAGCACATGTTGTGCACAATGGAACACTTTCCATTAAGGGTCTAATTGGAACTCCTTCCAATTCCCTAATTGATTATAACTCATTTATATCAATTAGGGCTTCTACTAACCATGAGTAACACCTAGCATATGGCTCATGGTGTGGTCCTTAATGAGGTGAATAGTCATTTACAAAGAACCCTTCTGTTCTAGCTTATAGGTTACAATTACATCCTTCCCTCAACACAATGTCTCCAATTGAACTAATAGGACATGGAAGTCTGTCAAGTCCCTAGTTCAATTACTTTATACTTATTCATTAATATCAACTCAATGATGAACTTATGGAAACTCCTTTCCATATTCATTCTACCATAGGCCCTTGGATTTAATGAGTTATATTCAATGAATGCTATATGAGACATTCACTCTCTTTTTCCTGAGAGTGATGGATTCCTTGTTGATCACTCACATGGCTTCACACACATAGCAGTAGGGCCAATGAACACCCTTACAGACCCCTAAATAGGATCTGCACTTAGTGTTAGCAAACTTCTAAAGCTACATGCATAAGACAACTATGGTGTCTCAGGTCTAAGGATTACTTGTACCACTTTAACAATGAGAAACTGATTGACAGGCAGGATAAAACTCCATTCAGTTTATCTCATATCTTTGGTCACATTCAGTGTACCTATTCTCGTAATAGGCACCCACTTGTTGGTTGTAGTGTCTCCACACAAATAGCTTGAGACTAGCTATCCTCCTATAGAGTCAACCTAGCAAGTGCGAGTCCTATATTTCATTACTGTCCATCATAGTGAACCTTCAACTAGGAATGTTTTAGGAGTTTAGTACAGAGATATATTTACAGTCTCAAAATTACAACACTTTGTAATTTCATATTCTCAACTCTAACTCCATGGACATATTATGTAAATATAAATAATGCATATAAACATAATAAAATAAGCCCTTTTATTAAATCAATAATAAATGTGACATGCATAAATGAAATCAATTGATTGTTCCTAATCCCTAAACAATCATCTCTATGATTGGCTCTAGGGCATAATCCTAACAATCTCCCACTTGCACTATAGCCAATCCACCATGTATCTCATACCCATATCCTGTCGGTGGTGATCCAACACACTTGGGTCATAGCCTTAGTAAAGGGGTCTTCTTTATTCTCTGTTGTATTAAACTTCTATATGTATATGTCATCTCTTCCAATGATCTCTCTAATCACTTGGAATCGCCGCTTAAGGTTTGAACTTTTGATGAGACCGTGGATCCTTGTCTTGAGCAATAGCCTCATTGTTGTCACAAAAACAATAGTAAGGGCTTCTCAATGTCAGGAACCACTTTTAGTTCTGCAATGAACTAACTCATCCAAACATGCAGCAATTCGCTCAACCTCTGTAATGGAGTCTACTACAGTACCCCACTTACAGCTTCTCCATTTGACGTTTCCACTTTTTAAAGTGAAAACATTGTCCACATTACCAACCATTTTCAAGTTTCTTTCTCCATAGAAAAGGTATAGGTCCTTTAGTTCTTCTTAAGTACTTAAGGATAGCCTTGACTGCTTCCCAAGGTTTCTTGCCTAGGTTTGCCTGATATCTGCTCGCAACATTTACAGCAAAACTGATATCTGGTCATGTACTTAGCATAGCATATGCTTTTGGACAACTTGATTTCATGTCTGATAGGAATTAGACCTCTTTTGAAATCATGCATTTTGAACTTATTCAAAATCTTGTCTACGTACATCGATTGGGAGAGACTTAGCATCCTTTAAGCTCTATCTCTATAGACCTCTATTCCCAGAATATAGGATGCTTCTTCCAAATCTTTTATGGAGAAACTCTGTGAAAACCAATTTTTCACTTTTGACAACGTCTCTACATTATTCCTAATAAGTAGAATGTCATCCACTTATAGGACCATAAATGTGATCGCACTCCCACTAACCCTTTGTACAATCATGGTAAAATAATGGGTTCTGTCTCAACAGGGATAGGGGTTGCATCAATGTCAGTTTGTGTCTCATTAGACAACTCTTTGAGTTCCATTTTCCTGTTGTTGCCTCCTTCTTAAATAAAATCTTTTTCAAGAAAGATCGCAAACTTACAAACAAAACAACTTTTGTTCATCAGGATAATAGATTTAGTATCCTAAACTCTCTTTAGGATAATTCACAAACCTACTTTTAAGTTATCTTGATTTCCAATTTGGCTATAGTATATGTCTCTACATATACTGTGCAACCCTTTACCTTAACACGCATAAGGTTTGGTGCTTCCCTTTCCATATCTTATATAGGTCTTAAGGGACATCCTTGGTTTGAACTCTGTTTCACAGGTATGTGGCAATTTCTAGGGCATATCCTTAAAAGGATATTTTAGGTCGTTGTAACTTATCATGGATTGGACCATATCCAATAAGATCCTATTCCTCCTTTCTAAAACTCCATTTCTAAGAGGTATCCATTGTGATAGAATGCTTACTTGAACAAATTAATCTAAAAGATCACCGGTTAAATATTTGCCTCCTCGATCCAATCGTAGAGCTTGATATTTTTACCGGACTGTTTCTCTACTTTATATCTGAATTCATTGAACCTTTCAAATGTTTCAAATTTGTACTTCTTTAAGTATACACACCCAAACCTAGAATGAATCATCGGTAAAGGTTGTAAAGTAAGAGAAACCTCTACATACATCACTATGTATATTTTATTCTCTTAAGATTATTAGCATTCAATTTAGAACTATCATGCTCTATACAACTAACATTTAGTTTAGAGCATGATCCATACCTTCCGAAAGTTGGCTCTTTAGGGTATCCAGATACTCCCGGCAGTTACGTTTCCAGTACCCATCCTTGCCACAGTGAAAACGGGTTCCTTTGGCCTTGTCGGTATTACCTTTCTTGATGCCTCCCTTTGGCTTTAAGTTCTTCTTCTTCTTCCCTTGGGTACTCTTACCCTTGCCTTTTCCCTTGCCCTTGGGCTTGGGTTTGGCTTTGGAAGTAGAAGCTCCATCAAATGCGAGCAAATTGTGTAGCCCAGGAAGAGTGAGCTCAAGCTTGTTCATATGAAAATTCATAACGAAATACCCAAATGAATCAGGAAGGGACTACAGAATAATGTCTAAACACATATCAGCTTCAATGATCACATCAAGTTTCTCAAGCTACTCGATATGGTTGATCATCTTCAAGGTGTGATCAGTCACGGATGAACCCTTGTTCATCCTTGCCTTGAATAGATCCTTGACAATATTATATTTAGCGGTCCTACTTTGCTCCCCATACAACTCTTGTAAGTGGAGAAAGATGTCGGGAGCGCTACTCATGGACTCATGTTGCTTCTAAAGCTCAGGGCTTATGGATGCCATCATATAGCATCTTGCCTTTAGGTCGTTGTCCATGCGCTTCTGATAATCGTCTTTCTCCTGTTGAGTTGCAGCCTCAGTAGGAGCCTTAGGAAGTGTGTGGACCCTAAAAAGAGGCCCACAGGAGGGTTTAAAAGTCGCCAGTCTATGGACCCAGGAGAAAAGGCCCACGAATGGGTTTGGAAAAAGAAAGGAGTCGCCACCTTATTTTTTAAAGGAAACAAGGAAAACCCTAAAAAAACGGTTTTGTTTTAGGAAAACAAAAGATTGACTCCATATTTAAAAATGGTAAGGCAAATGATCTTTTGGAAACCAGAGAAATCGGGGATTCGGAGGCTAAGTTACGATATGGGAAGGTTCTAGGCAAAGCCTATAGGCACCTATATCGCCCTAAACGGTCTCTTAATTTAATTGGGCTAAATCAAAGTCTTATCACACACAAATCAACAATTATCATCACAAGACAGCATGCATATCATTCATTCATTCATCCACATAATCAAGTAAATCAAAGAAAAACAAAAAAAAGAAAGAGGGGAGAGGAAACCTAGGATACTTAGTATCCTAGGGCGGACTTGAACCTCACGAAGAGCGCCTACGTACCATGTATGGAAATACATGGATCAAAGTCCATGTAGTTCGAAAGGGAATAGGGTTATAACCTAATCAAGGCCTATGGTAAACCCTAAGTTTCCTTTCAAGTAAAACATGGTAAGTTTCCAAAAATGAGTGATTCTCAAAAGATTTTTGGTAAATATAGAATTCGATAAAGATGGAAACTTTGATTTAAAAGGTATTTGTTACGAAAGGAAACTATAGGAATTACCATACCCTTCTATTAGGAAACAACCCTAGGGGGGGAGAAAGGGAAAGTTTCAAGGAAAGGAAAGAAGGGTGAATTGGGGCACCCTCATACCCTACTTACCTTAAGCAAAAGCAACCTGTCAAAGTAACCACCCTATTGCATAGGGTAATTAACTTATTTGTAAGATTTCATCTTACAATAGCCAAAATAACCACCCCACATTGGTGGGATAGTTGCACCTGTTGTACCTATCAAAGCACCTGCAATTTCCATGCAAAACATACCAAAATACCAACCAACCAAGCTAGATTCCAAATCAAGCCATTATCATGCTTAAACATAAGCAAACACATGCTCAAAATATCATATCAAGGACAAATAACAGATCTGGACAGAATTGAAATAAGGCTTAAAATCAACCACAAGTCATGCAACAACATGAATCATAAGCTAACTAAAACCCTAATTCAATCCTATATGCAATGACATGCAATAAACCCTAAAATCCACTACTATGAATGCAAAAATATCATTTTTAGGGAAATAAACAAATCTGGACAGAATTGAATTAAAGCCTATATTCATCCACTAAGCATGCAAACAACATAAATAGTGAACAATCGTAAACCCTAATTTGATCCTAGAACCATGACATGCATAAAAGCCCTAAAATTAATTATGTGAATGCTCAAAAATATCATAGTTATCAAATATGCAGCACATATATATCAACTATGAAGAAGAAATAAAGAAAATCCCTAAGCTATCATGCTATATGCAACTTTCCTAATACAAGGATGAATGAAACCCTAGAGTCACAATTGTGCTCAAAATCACATAAAATAACTCTAAATCATGCAAAACTCATCATAAACATCATTCTAATCATGCATATTAATCAATAGAAGCATCAACACATGATAAAAATACAAGCTTGCACATGAAATATGGCTATTCCAAGTAAAAACTCAATTTCAGCACTAAGGAAACCCTAGAATCCCAAACATGCAGTAAATCACATGGAATAGCATCCTAGCATACTAAACAGCCCATAAACATTATCCTAATCATGCATACTAACTAATAGAAATAGCAAAACACAATAAAAACACAAGCTTTAATATGCAAAAGAGTTATTTCATGCAGAAAACCATTTTCAGCACTAAGGAAACCCTAAAGTCCCAAACATGCAGTAAATCACATGGGATAACATCCTAGCATACTAAACAGCCCATGAATATGATCCTAAACATGCATACTAACTAATAGAAATAGCAAAACATAATAAAAACACAAGCTTTAATATGGAATAATGCTATCTTATGCAAAAACCCTAGTTTGAATGAAAGAGAGAAAGGGGAAGAGGTATACCTATGGTGGCTGCTGTAGAGAGTCCTCCTCTTCTTATTGTACTGCTGGAAATTCCTTCCTTCAAGCCTTCAAGCAAAGCTCCAGCCTTCCTTCAAGCTCTCTCTCTCACTCTCTCACTCAAAGTTTAGGCTAAACTACCCTAAGGATGGCTGCCATAGCCTCCAAGTCTCACACATGCCTCACACTTCAGAAATTGCCTCCCCATTGCTGAAGTATAAGGGGGTATTTATAGGGATTGAGGGAAAACCCTCAATGGTTGGGATTAAAACCCTAGGGATTGATCCAAGGGTTCTTAGAGGTTCCCTTGGGGCTCAAGTAGGTCAAATAGGTCAGAAATTAGGGTTAAATGGCGGCTAGAGACGAGCAAATCCGAGGAAATAGGGAGGGAGCCGCGTCAAAGCTCAAAAAAGGAAAGTGGCTCGGGTGACCACCTGGGGCTGGGCGGCTAGCCGCCTGGGCCCAGGCGGCTAGCCGCCCAGGCCTAGGTGGTCACCCGAGGCCATGTCATCTTATGCCCTAATTTGACCCCCTTCGACTTCCAAATGTGTTTCAGGGCCCAAATCAACTCCGATTTCGACGAAACGAAAGCCAAAACGACCGTGTTTCGAAGGGGAATGTAATTTGAGTCACTTGAGGGCAAGAAACCCTAGCCATGGCTGCATGGTTGGGTCCTACAAAGGTGGTTAACCGCTATGCCTCACCATCGCTTAGCTTAGGTATGCACATAGGGTCGCACCGAATGCTTTCTAATTCGAAATTCAACCTCCCTAAACACATTTAGGAATGAAATTAAGACTAATCAAGGTCGAATGAGTAGTCATAGAGTGAAAATCATGAACCAATTCGGGCTAACCCGAAGTAGGTCTTTTAGCCAACCTGAGCCTTGTTGAGCCATTCTACTCCCGAACCTTCAATTCATCGAATTGAACCCAAAAATACCTCAAATGCAACCATATGAACTCCAATTGGCAACTTGGAGATCATTTCAAGGTCAAATGGAAAGTTTGTGACCAAAAAGATGATTATGCCCCTCAAGTCACAAAAGTTCTTATTAACCCTCAAGATCAACTCCAAATCGAACCAAAATTCATACACACCATCCTTAGGACCCTAGAAACTCAATGCAAAAGACTAAACTCAAAAAGGAAACAAAAAGACACATGCAATGACACACCCTAGCTAAGGTGGCAAAAATGGGGTGTGACAAAGTGGGCCATCAAGTGTGTAGGTAATCTTTTCAGAATTTAAAACTATTTTCAAATTCCTTAGCCAATCAAGATAATTTGGTCCAGTTAAACAGTTGGTTTCCAATATTTTGGATAACGGGTTGAGGTGAGCCATTTTAATGAACTACATATAGAAAATAAAATAGAGAATAAGATTTCATTTTTAATCCATAATGATCGGGTCTTTAATCATATGGGACCTCCCACTATTTTATCAAATTCCATACACCCTCTAATGGAATTCGGGAATCTCATTCCTAATGGGGATTGGGGTCCCACTGTGACCTAGAAGCCTCACATTATAGTTTCTTGACTTCTAACCCACAATAAGAAGACAACTCCTTGTCTATTGCTTCATAAGTTCCAATCATTTTGCCTCTAGGGTACATACTCCTCACATTATAGTTTCTTGGAATACTTCCCTAGTTAAGTTGAACCCATCATTCACATAGGTATGTTTCGCCAAATATATACCTCACATTATAGTTTCTTAGTATATACCAGTTTAGGCACCCCATGATATCTTATATGTGATAGTTTCAAGTAATGTCTTTAACATGGGTAGCTCCTACATGTCTGCAGCCAGGTACCCACATTATGGGATGTTAGATAATCCTATAATGATGGAAGGCAATGAAGAATCCATTCCCTAATGTATTCTCCATTTCCAACTTAATATTAAAAGATAAGGGTTTTAAGGGTCTCATCAAATTACCTAATCTAACATACATCTCATGCATTTAAATAAAAATATATAACAACATTATATATGTAATCCACTTAACAATACTAGTCCTTATAAGGTGACATATGACGATCTTTGGATTTTGAGCTATCTCTATTAATCTCATTAAAAGCTCCCACTATGATGATTATGGACTTTAAGAGGATTCAATCCAAACCAATGAATTGAATCCAAGGTCTAAGGTGGGTGTAGGTGATCGTAAAACATTCATTCAAAACATAACATGCTCTCTTGAAAGTCTTATCCAAGCTTTCAAGTCCTTCAATCTCCTCCATTAGTTTGATAGTCTCCGCCATAGGCTTGTTGGGCTCCATCATGCTCCTTTGGGTCCACCATGCTCCTTAGTGCGCTCTCAATTACATAACATTTACATAATTTAAAGAAAGGGATACATAAGGGGAATGTGGGGTACATAAGAGAATGATAGAAAGAGATAAGAAGGTGGCATGCAAGCCCCAAATAAATAATACATCACCAAAAATTAACAACTCTTGAAAAATTAATACAACCCATTCATAAGATGGCCAATCACAATTGGTTTAAGGGGTATAGTCCATAATCATCATCCATCCATAACCATACAATCACATTGCACAATAAAGGAAATAACTGTAAGCAATAAACATATGGGCATTTATGGTAACTCTATTGATTGGTATTCATTAATCTCATTAATGTGTCTAATCTCATTAGGATAAGCATAATTTCCAGAATTAATAAAGTCTTAACATTTAAGACATTTAATTTCAATTAATCAAATCAATTGAAACATTTAAAGTCCCCTAATTAAACTCTAATATCAAATATTAGGGTTTTTTTAATTAAACAAAACAATTTCATTTAATTAAAAATTTCCAGATTTTAATTTAATCCTAAATTGTGTTTTAAACCATTTAAAACATTATAAAATTAATCACCATTAATTAAATAATCAATTTCGGAATTAAATAAAATCAATTCATTAATGAATTAGTGCATTAGGGTTTCCTAAAACCCTAAACCCTAAGTGCATTAACTCTAAACCCTAAATGTAACCCTAATGCATTAAATGCCTTATGATTGGTCAATAGATGACCAATCACTCAAACCCTAGGTTTATGCGGAATTAATGATTAGGATTAGGGTTTAATTAATGCCACCTAGGATATTAATTACTCCTAATTAATATGCACTAATTAGGGTTGCAAAAACCCTAAAACCCTAGACATCATTAATGCACTAAATAATACCCTAATTATTAATAACTATGATTGGTCAATTAATGACCAATCATTAAACACTTTAATAAAGGTAATTAATAGCTTAGTTAGGGTTTTAATTAATGCCATTAATAGATTAGGGTTTCGTCATTAATAGAAATTAGGGTTTCATCTTAAACCCTAAGGCTGCCGCCACCTATAGTGGGCTGCCATGGCTAGGCCACGGCTTGGCCAGGGGGTTGCCAAGGCTTGGCCACGGCTAGGCCAGGGGACTGCCATGGCTAGGCCAAGCTGCTGTCAAGACTTGGCAAGGCTACCATGTCCACCATCAAGCATAGTGAGCTATGGCCAGCCTTGGGACACATGCTAGGGTGTGGGCCAAGCCCATTGGACATGTGTGGAGTGGCCAATAGGGCTGTCTTCTTCAAAGAACATTAGGGTTTCAAGAACCCTAAATTGGCGCCACCATGGGAGGACCTCCAAGGTCACAAAAGTTTCTAAAACCTAATCAATTCGACTCCACCAACAAAACCAGCCTTTGTATCATGTCCCTACATGAATTACTAAGCAAATTGAAGTGGTTTGGATGATCAAATCATCCCCAATTGTTCTAAACAATTCAAGAACAGTGGGCTGCCCAGAATTTGACAGCATACTGTCCCTTGTCACAAATTGATTTAAAACCCAGCAAGATGGTTAATTCAGGCTACCAAATTATTTTTCCTAGTATCCTACATGTCTTAGGAAACTAATGAAAGTGGTTTCATGCAATTTGGAGTTCCCTAGCTTAAGATATGAACCAAACTCCATTGATGACTTTCTGCAGAAAAAACAGCCTGCTGTGTTCTTCCAAGAAATCAAACTTTTTGATTCTTTATGCATCAAGACTCTTTTGAAACTTAAAGAAAATCATACATACATTATTTATAATGATCCTATAAAGAATATACATCAATTTTACAGAGGTTTCTGTTCAAAACAGTAGCAAGAACCTAAGGGTTCTAAAACCCAAATTCGAACTCCATTGTGTTCTTCCCAAACTTTTCGATTTGATTTGATTCCTATGCATCCATAACCACAGGTAATTCACATAACACACTTATATGAATTAATTGGCACTCATCTCATGACAACCAATGAATCAATTTAAAACAAAACATACAAGAGAGCAACCTAGGGTTCCAAACCCTAGGTTCGGCCTCCATAGAGAACACCAAACTTCTAATTATCTTTAATTCGATTTTAATGCATCAAATACATTTAAAATTTATATATACAGTATATATAAACATATATATTCATCATATGAATTATATATATCAAATCAAAATAAGAAGAAGATGAAGAACAACCTAGGGTTCCAAACCCTAGGTTCAGCCAACATGAAGAAAACCCTAGTTTTCAAAAAACTAGTTCTAGCATCTTAATCCAATTATGATGCATCCGAATGCTTGGGAACCCTTCCCTACCATGTCTAGAACATAACCCAAGTGGTAGCAACCATTGCCATGCCTTTGATCACCATCAAAAGTTCATAGTTTTTGCTGGTGCATCATTCCCGCGTAAAACTGTCTCCCAAACAGACTGTAGTAAAAAATTCATAACTTTCTCTACAGAACTCAGATCGATGTACCGTTTGTTGGGTTGGAAAGCTGATTCGAAGGGCTTTCTAACCATATATGGCTCAAAAATTTTGGAGAAGAAATCTAATTTTGGCATGCAAAACAAAATGACAATTTTTCATGACTATCATAAAAACTGTTCATCATTAAACCAATCAATTTACCATAACAACCAGCCCATATGCAGTTTGTATTAAGCATAATCATGGCTCTGATACCACTATTGGGAATCTAAATAGGGAGGAAAACATACAAAGGCGGAATTAAAATTTTCCTACGATTCCCAAACCCTTGAATCCGATTATGCATAATACAAAAACAATAACTTAACTACCAAGAGAGTTAGGGTTACTTACAGTTGATGAATGTCTTCTCATTTATGCTCCAAGCTTTGTCTTCTCCTTTTTGCTCCAAGCATGAACTCTGGGCAGCAATGACTGAGCAGTCCAAGTGTACTGCCTCCAACGGTATCCACACCTAGCTTGATCTTGAAGTCCTTTCCTTCTTCTTCCTTTGTTTTTGCTAGAGGTGGAGAAGAGAGAGAGAAAGAGCCTCCAAGCAAATTTCAGCCAGCCCTTGGGAGCCTCCAAATTGTGATTCAAGTGATGATGTCATCACATGATAAAAGGCTATTTAAAACCTCCAACTAAGCCCTCTAATTTGTATCAAATACAAACTAAGCCCTTAAAGAACTATTTTTTATTCACTTATACCCTTTCTCTCATAGACAATCAAGCTCTCTTAGCATGATCAGTGTGTGACCCATTGGGTTCACATCATCAAGTAGTAGGTATAGCACATGTTGTGCACAATGGAACACTTTCCATTAAGGGTCTAATTGGAACTCCTTCCAATTCCCTAATTGATTATAACTCATATCAATTAGGGTTTCTACTAACCATGAGTAACACCTAGCATATGGCTCGTGATGTGGTCCTTAATGAGGTGAATAGTCATTTACAAAGTATCCTTCTGTTATAGCTTATAGGTTACACTTGCATCCTTCCATCAACACAATGTCTCCAATTGAACTAATAGGACATGGAAGTCTGTCAAGTCCCTAGTTCAATTATTTTATACTTATTCATTAATATCAACTCAATGATGAACTTATGGAAACTCCTTTCCATATTCATTCTACCATGAGCCCATGGATTTAATGAGTTATATTCAATAAATGCTATATGAGACATTCACTTTATTTTTCCTGAGAGTGATGGATTCCTTGTTGATCACTCACATGCCTTCACACACATAGCAGTAGGGCCAATGAACACCCTTACAGACCCCTGAATAGGATCTGCACTTAGTGTTATCAAATTTCTAAAGCTACATGTATAAGGCAACTATGGTGTCTCAGGTCTAAGGATTACTTATACCACTATAACAATGAGAAACTAATTGACAGGCAGGTTAAAACTCCATTCAGTTTATCTCATATCTTTGGTCACATTCAGTGTACCTATTCTTATAATAGGCACCCACTTGTTGGTTGTAGTGTCTCCACACAAATAGCTTGAGACTAGCTATCCTCCTATAGAGTCAACCTAACAAGTGCTAGTCCTATGGTTCATTACTGTCCATCATAGTGAACCTTCAACTATGAATGTTTTAGGAGTTTAGTACAGAGATATATTTACAGTCTCAAAATTACAACACTTTGTAATTTCATATTCTCAACTCTAACTCCATGGACATATTATGTAAATATAAATGATGCATATAAACATAATAGAATAAGCCCTTTTATTAAATCAATAATAAATGTGACATGCATAAATGAAATCAATTGATTGTTCCTAATCCCTAAACAATCATCTCTATGATTGGCTCTAGGGCATAATCCTAACAAATGGTCCTATGTAGGTATGGATCTTTTAACAAGGATTTGGGATATAAAGGATCACTTTCAATTTTAGAAGACCTTTTGAAAAAGTACTTAGAGCTCTTGGAGCTTAAAGATGGTTTTGGGAGGAATTTCATCCAAACTTAGTGCGCACTTGAATTAATTGAATAAAAGTGTAATCAACTAAATCTCCTAAGGATTGAGATTTCACTACGTGACATAGGGACACGCAAGAGTTCCTGAACTCGAGGTAAGGTGATTCATTGGAAACTGACAGGTCAATTAATTAAGCCCATTTTATGGTGATAAACTATTATGCTACGGATGAGTTTTTTAAGCATTTGATGCTGTAAACTCTCTATCCATAGCATGATAGATTATCTCAAGATATTAGTTGAACCTTATTCACATGGGAATAGAATCGAAATATCAACATAGCATGAAATTCTAAGATAAGCACATCGAAAATGTCAAAAGATATATAAGCATAATCAACCTTGGCAAGGTTTGGAATTCATGAATGCGAAGTTTATTGCTTTGAAAAGCACAAGTATATGTACATAAATTAAAAAGGGTCAAATGACCACAAAATGAAAAGTGCTCAAGTATTAGGACAAAAGGTCGCAACGACCACAACCCGGAGGGTAGCGAAAAGCCATAGCCTCTAAATAAAGCAGTAAATAAAGCGGTAAATAAATAGTTATAAATTTTAGGGGCAAGAGTCTCAACGACCACAACCCGGAGGATTCAACCTCAAAATAAAAGAAAGAAAAAGAAGCCTACTATGCCTCATATCAAGAGCGTGTAGGGGCCGTAGCCGTAAAGAAAAATGAAAAAGCCTACTGCGCCTCATATCATGAGCGTGGAGGGGCCGTAGCCATGGTTAGTATGTTAGCAAGTTAGAAGTTAGTAACCATTTTGAATGGGTTTGTCCAAGTCCTTGTATTTGTCCATTTATCCAAGCATGGGGATATTTAATTAAGTCCGTTAAAGCTCCATAGCCAAGGGGATTTTTATGTTCAAGTTGATTATGATTACCAACAAGGAAACAAGAAGAGGTTAGTATAAATAATATGCATGCATGCATGAACCTAACCTTGCCAAATTTGATTTTGTTTAAACATCATCTCAACCTTTTGATATGCTTAAATTTCCATTTCACACACCATATATGCAAACTCACATGAAATAAAAGCAAATGAAAATAGGTGCTAGCAACCTATTGGAATGGTTTGCAAGCATTAGGTGGTTTAGGGTCTCCCTGCCTTTAACCCACCATACAAGAGTTGATCCCTTCACGACACGTGTTAGGAGACCCATGTACGTACTCGGGCTAAGGTAGGGAGGGCAATAATCACATATTAAGGCTGCAAGTAATAATGGTAAGCTTAATAGGAAATTAAACTAAAAATGCTTAGGAAGGAATTTTAAAAGGGAAGCTCACCTAGTGTAGGTGATTTCACATTAGCTTTGAACAAGTTGGGCTTGAGTGCTCCTCTCCTAAGTTAGAAATCTCTCTTTGAGATACTCCCTTGATGATTCTAAGTGTGCTTGGAAGGTGGCGGAGTGAAATAGGGAAGGAAAGTGTGGTAACAGTGGAGTTACCAGTCAGCAGAAGTAAAAGTGCCACTCAGAAGACAGGAAATTGACAGTCTTTCTGTAGTAAAACTGCAGCAGAATTTGTGTCTCTTTTATGCTATCCAAATGTAACTTGGATGGTTCAACCCTTGGATTTTCCTTCAAGAACAGCCCTCAAATTTGTGTGAGAGGGTTTGTGGGGAAATATATGGTAGGCTCTTTGTGGTGGATGAGATTGAATTGGATTAAAAAGTGGGATTAGGGGGTGATTTGTGTATTTATATGGATGGGTGTTTCAAGGGATGGGGTTTAGGCAAAGATGGAGGATGGATGTGTGGGATTTAGGTTGAGTGTTTATGTATGTGAGAGATGGGATGAGGGGAGTTGGCTTAGGGATCCCTTTAATTAATGGATGAAATATGGGCTATTTATAGGTAAACATGGACTTTTAGGGGTAAAATGGTCATTTGGAGGGACATTTTGGTCACATGGGACGTAGAGGGCATTTAGGCTTTTTTTGATGAAGGAATTACCTCATTTGATGAGGGTAAATTGGTCCAAAAGTGGCAAAAGGGCATGCTGCCTTACCCACGCTGGCATGGCAGGCGTGGGTAACGCTGGCCTGGCCAGCATGGACTCATGTCCCATCAGGCAGTTAGATTTCGGCTGTAGGGGGAGCAGGATACTACAGAGCTGAAAGCAAGATCTCTCCACGCTAGTTTGGCCAGCGTGGGCACACTTGTCCCACATTTGTGATGATTTCTCATCATCACACATGATAACTTGTGTTTTTGGGCAGTGTGCCCTTCTAGAAGGTGTGGGGCTGCTGAGGTGGGCCTATGGTGGTGATCTGCCCTATTGTGGGGCCGTACGATCGCGCGATCACGTTTGATCGATGATCAGGTGAAATCCGACCATTAATCTTGAATGGAGATTGAAACTTTGGGTCCCTAAACTTGGTTTGGGACTAGGGAGTGGAGTGTACACTCCCTAGGGTGGGATTGAATGGCCCGGATGCGAGCATGATGCTCGCAAGGCTCTGCAATTAGGGTTTCGTTTTATCGTGAGACGAACGAGGCCTGATCTCCGATCAAATGGTCCTGTATTGATCTTGAGGGGTTGAATTGAAGATCAAACGGTCGGTTTGACCATTGGATGAGAAATTGTGAGGAATTAAACCACCTAAAGTTGCATAAAGGGTTCGGTTTTAGGTGATTTGGGGATCAGAGTGCTTGTGCCTTCTGACTCCCAATTAAATGATCCTAGACCGCTCTAGGGATATTGAATTGAAGATCCTAAGGTTGAATTGACCATCAGATCAAAGATTGTTAGGAATTGAACCACCTAGTGCTGAATTAGGGGTTCAATTCAGGGTGAATTGGGGATCGGAGGGCTCGTGCCCTCTAATTCCCAATCAAATGGTCCTAGACCGCTCTAGGGATATTGAATTGAAAATCCTACGGTTGAATTGGCCGTCGGATCAAGGATTGTTGGAGATCGAACCACCTAGTGCTGATTTAGGGGTTCAATTTAGGGCAAATTGGGAATTGGAGGGTTCGTACCCTCTGATTCTCAATCAAATGGTCCTAGACCGCTCTAGGGATGTTGAATTGAAGATCCTACAGTGGAATTGACCGTGAGATCAAAGATTGTTGAAGATCGAATCACCTAGTACTGCTTCAGGGGTTCGATTTGGGGGGAAATTAAGGATCGAAGGGTTTGTGCCCTCTGATCCGCAATTAAATGATCCTCAGTTAAAAGATCCTAAACCGCTCTAGAAATATTGAATTGAAGATCCTACGGTTGAATTGACCGTGGGATCAAGGATTGTAGGAGATCAAACTACCTAGTACCGATTTAGGGGTTCGATTTAGGGTAAATTGCGGATCGGAGGGTTCGTGCCCTTTGATTCTCAATCAAATGGTCTTAGACCACTCTAGGGATGTTGAATTGAAGATCCTACGGTGGAATTGACCGTGGGATCAAAGATTGTTGAAGATCGAATCACCTAGTACTGATTTAGGGGTTCGATTTAGGGGGAAATTAGGGATCGGAGGGTTTGTGCCCTCTGATCCTCAATTAAATGATCCTAGACCGCTCTAGGGATATCCGATTGAAGACCCTACGGTTGAATTGACCGTTGGATCAAGGATTGTTGGAGATCGAACCACCTAGTGCCGATTTGGGGGTTCGATTTAGGGTAAATTGCGGATCAGAGGGTTCTTGCCCTCTGATTCTCAATCAAATGGTCCTAGACCACTCTAGGGATGTTGAATTGAAGATCCTACGGTGGAATTGACCATGGGATCAAAGATTATTGGTGATCGAATCACGTAGTACGGATTTAGGGGTTCGATTTAGGGGGAAATTAAGGATCGGAGGGTTTGTGCCCTCTGATCCTCATTTAAATGATCCTAGACCGCTCTAGGGATATTGAATTGAAGATCCTACGGTTAAATTGACCGTGGGATCAAGGATTGCTGGAGATCGAACCACCTAATGCCGATTTAGGGGTTCGATTTAGGGTAAATTGGGGATCGGACGGTTCGTGCCCTCTGATTGTCAATCTAATGGTCCTAGACCGCTCTATGGATGTTGAATTGATGATCTTACGGTGGAATTGATCGTGGGATCAGAGATTGTTGGAGATCGAATCACCTAGTACTAATTTAGGGGTTCAATTTGTGGGGAAATTAGGAATCGGAGGGTTTGTGCCCTCTGATCCTCAATTAAAGGATCCTCAATTAAATGATCCTAAACCGCTCTAAGGATATTGAATTGAAGATCCTACGGTTGAATTGACCGTGGGATCAAAGATTGTTGGGGATCAAACACTTAGTGCCGATTTAAGGGTTCGATTTAAGGTAAATTGGGGATCGGAGGGTTCATGCCCTCTGATTCTGAATCAAATGGTCCTAGACTGCTCTAGGGATGTTGAATTGAAGATCCTACCGTGGAATTGATCGTGGGATCAAAGACTATTGGAGATCGAACCACCTAGTACTGATTTAAGGGTTCGATTTGGGGGGAAATTACGTATCGGAGGGTTTATGCCCTTTGATCCTCAATTAAATGATCCTAAACTGCTCTAGGGATGTTGAATTGAAGATCCTACAGTGGAATTGACCGTTGGATCATAGATTATTGGAGATTGAACCACCTAATACCGATTAGGGGTTCGATTTGGGGGGAAATTGGGGATTGGAGGGTTTCTGCCCTCTGATCCTCAATCAAATGGGCCTAGACCGCTCTAGGGATGTTGAATTGAAGATCCTACGGTTGAATTGACCGTCGGATTAAGGATTGTTGGAGATCGAACCACCTAGTACCGATTAGGGGTTCGATTTGGGGGGAAATTGGGGATCAAAGGGCTCGTGCCCTTTGATTCTCAATCAAATGGTCCTAGACCGCTCTAGGGATGTTAAATTGAAGATCTTATGGTGGAATTGACTGTGGGATCAAAGATTGTTGGAGATCGAACCACCTAGTACTGATTTAGGGGTTCGATTTGGGGGAAAATTAGGGATCGGAGGGTTTGTTCCCTCTGATCCTCAATTAAATGATCCTAAACTGCTCTAGGGATGTTGAATTGAGGATCCTACGATGGAATTGACCGTTGGATCAAAGATTGTTGGAGATCGAACCACCTAGTACCGATTAGGGGTTCGATTTGGGGGGAAATTAGGGATCGGAGGGTTTGTGCCCTCTGATCCTCAATCAAATAGTCTTAGATCGCTCTAGGGATGTTGAATTGAAGATCTTTCGGTTGAATTGACCGTCGGATCGAGGATTGTTGGAGATCAAACCACCTAGTACCGATCAGGGGTTCGATTTGGGGGGAAATTGGGGATCGGAGGGCTCGTGCCCTCTAATTCTCAATAAAATGGTCCTAGACCGCTCTAGGGATGTTGAATTGAAGATCCTACTATGGAATTGACCGTGGGATTAAAGATTGTTGGAGATCGAACCACCTAGTATTGATTTAGGGGGTTCGATTTGGGGGGAAATTAGGGATCCGAGGGTTTGTGCCCTTTGATCCTCATTTAAATGATCCTAAACTGCTCTAGGGATGTTGAATTGAAGATCTTACGGTGGAAGTGACCATTGGATCAAAGATTGTTGGAGATCGAACCACCTAGTACCGATTAGGATTTCGATTTTGGGGGAAATTGGGGATCAGAGGGTTTGTTCCCTCTGATCCTCAATCAAATGGTCCTAGACCGCTCTGGGGATGTTGAATTGAAGATCCTACGGTTGAATTGACCGTCGGAGCAAGGATTGTTGGAGATCGAACCACCTAGTACCGATTAGGGGTTCGATTTGGGGGGAAATTAGGGATCGGAGGGCTCGTGCCCTTTGATTCTCAATCAAATGGTCCTAGACCGCTCTAGGGATATTGAATTGAAGATCCTATGATGGAATTGACCATGGGAACAAAGATTGTTGGAGATCGAGCCACCTAGTACTGATTTAAGGGTTCGATTTGTGGGGAAATTGGGGATCGGAGGGT
The DNA here is from genome assembly GCA_039720395.1 of Liquidambar formosana. NCBI lineage: Eukaryota > Viridiplantae > Streptophyta > Magnoliopsida > Saxifragales > Altingiaceae > Liquidambar > Liquidambar formosana. The sequence continues at coordinate 7,917,791 of CM077831.1, forward strand.
TTGCGCCCTCTAATCCTCAATTAAATGATCCTAAACTGCTATAGGGATGTTGAATTGAAGATCTTACGATGGAGTTGACCCTTGGATAAATGATTGTTGGAGATCAAACTACCTAGTGGTGATTTAGGGGTTCAATTCGGTGTTTTTGGGTATCGTGCCCGTTCCTAGCTCTTGGGCCTCAGATGCTAAGGGTTAAATCGAGGAGAGGTTTTGTCGTAGTGGGTAGGATAGGGTGAATGAAGTTAGGTACGAAGCGTGTCCGACCTAATTGATTTTGTCCGGAGGCGACCCAACAAAATTTGGGTGTCTATAAAGTCCATTTAATGCATAATTATGCCCAACATGTAGTGCAATAAACCAAAAAATGATTTTTAACCAAAATCATCTCCCAAGATATGCTATATAACGCATAATCAAATAACCTCATAATTATACCAAAATTATGATAAACATCATAAATTCCCATTATGATTATAACCTTAAATCATAATCGAAAACATCAATTAAACATGGAGATTAACCATAAAATCCATACAGCTATATTCCATAGAATGTATAAAATAAACTGAAATTCGTAAAGAACATAATTCCCAAATTAGATTATCAAGTACCTATAATCTCATTCTAGGATTTATTCCACAAATCATTTATATACATATTCTAGGCCCAAGAATACTAAATACTATGATAATATATACCATATTATCATGTCAATAGTTTAAACCTATGTAAATTGCACCTACCTCCATGAAATGTGTGGAAAAATGTAGTCTTGATGTTGTGGGTGTGCAGATCCAAGCCTAGGATGCACATGCAAGCTCTCCAAAGTAAGCCCTAACTTCCAAATGCCATGAATGATGAAGAAAATGGAGATTCCAACTCTAAGATGCAGCCAAACCTCACAAATACCATGGATAAACACAAAATATAAGGATATGATAACTACATCCCAAGAAAAATGCAAACCCTAGCCTTATACATGAAAAATTACCTCTTAAATCCGAAATGGAGGTAAACCATGAGTGAATCCAAGCTAGAAATGTCGAAATGAAAGCCCTTAAGCATGAAATCCAAGCAAAAGTAGAGAGAGAAACTCTTTCTCTCTCATCCGAACACCCAAAAGCTCTTTCTCACTCTTTCTCTCTCCCTCTTTCTCACTCTAAAATTCAAGAATGAGGGTTACAAGTCGGGGTTGAAGGGTTTTATAACCTCAGAGGGGCACATGCGTCATTTCAACAAAAATAAGCCTTCAAACCAATTCAGTCGACTCATTTAGCACTTTAGTCAACTAAAATGACAATTCAGTCTACTGAATTGAGGATTCAGTCGACTGAAAATCCTAGAATTGGAACTCTTCAGTTTCTGTGTAATTTAGTCGACTGAAATCACACTTCAGTCGACTCAAACAGACAAAATACACTCCACAGCCTTATTTTCATTCAAAACATTTAAGTAATCTTCTCCATTCTTTTATTCTCCCTTTTAAGATTACTTTAAGTTATTTAATGAAAATAAGCAAATAACCCCCCATTTGAATCCAAATAAAATAAAAATCAAATTCTCAATATATCAAAATCTCATTTTCAAGTTTTAATACAAAATTCGTCTCTCAACAGATTTTCCTAAAACAATCATGTGTGGAACCCAATCCAAACATGCTAATAAATTCCCATAAAATCACCAATGTCTTATAATATTATAAACTCCTATTACCACCAAAAATTATCTTTAAAACTGAAAATTTATGAAAATCCATTTTTCCCTAACACTTAGCCAAATTTCAACAGCTTAAACCCTTAAGTTGCAAATAAGGCTAAATGCACAATTAAGATACTTGATGCATAAAAACTAGCATCAAAACACACTCAACATCATATTATTATACACATGCATTACCCATACATGAAGTCATCCAACAAATCAAGGGATTAACTACGTTAACCATATATTAAACCCTTAATACCCTATTTAAAAATTACAGGTGTTACATCTTGTAACATAATGATGTTTTTGAAAAGAGAGCACGTGCCTTTTTAATGAAAAGAATTATTCGAATCATTTTTGGAGTGAACTCATCAATTAAAAATGATGCGCGTGTTAACAATTTGCATAATGACACGAAACTCTTTTTTGAAACCAAATCTTTATTCGATAAAGATGGTAATGTTGTCAAAAAATGATTTGTGGGAAAATGGTCCCATGCAGGTATGGATCTTTCAGCAAGGTTTTGAGATGTAAAGAATCACTTTCAATTTTAAAAGACTTTTTGAAAAAGTACTCGGAGCTTTTGAAACATTTGTAGTCAATCGAATGTAGGTTTGTAGTCCGTCAAATGGTATATTTGTCGCTAGTTTAATTCAAGTCAGTAGTCCAATAAATGTTGAGATTTTCGATCAAGCATTTCATCAAGATATTGATCAATGGGGATGGCCTAACTACTGGATTCTTGTTGTGGCACACTCATTCATGTAACACTCCCATTTGTAGTTAGTCAAATGTAGGTTTGTTGTCCGTCAAATAGTATGTTTGTAATTATTTTAATTCATGTCAGTAGTCCAATAAATGTTGAGATTTTCGAACAAGCATTTCATCAATACCTTAATGAATGAGATTTTTGTCGTGGTACTCCCGTTCATGCAACACTCCCATTTGTGGTCTACCCATAGTAGGTTTGTAGGCAGTTAAATAGGGTGTTTGTAGCTCTTTTAAACAAAACCAGGTAGTCAAATGAATGTTGGGATTTTCAATCAATTATTTCATTAACATCTTGATAGTATGGGAGTGTTCCATCAGGTTATTGTAAAAAATGGTTCAAATAATCATTCATACAAGACACAAAATCTTGTAAATTTCATAATTAATTGAATGATCAATTAATGTTGATCATCTATACAAAAAATGAATATTACATGAACCTATAAATTGTCCAAAATAGTTCAAATATATATTTGGCTTACGCCTTACAAGATTGTACAAAAAATGAATATTACATGAACCTGTAAATTGTCCAAAATGGTTCAAAGTTATATTTAGCTTACGCCATACAAGAAACCTTCAATCTGACCAAAATGGTGCGAAAAAATATAATTGCATGAGGGAATCCCATATTTCTCAAAACACAAACTTTCTCTATAAAAAAATTTCCCATAATAACACCCAAAAGAAATATTGCCTTCAAAATAAAGTTGCCATGCCAGCAACGTCACTCCCAAAAGTGTTCACTTCTCATCACTCCAAATCTACGAAACATTAAGAAAAAAATTAATTACTAAAACAAGTTAGTAATAATATAAATGGATAAATTATGAAATAGAGCTAAGATCAAGTAAAAGAATGTTAGAAAGGATAAAAAAAAACTTGTTAGTACTTGAATTTCAAAGTTTATTAGAAGCAAAAAATAAAAAATGACACTCAGTTACTATTGGTGTGGAGGTCCCTTTGAGACCTAAAAAGTGTAATGTTTGTAAGACATTGGGCCATTTATCTAAAGATTGTAGTATAAATTGCAGACAAGCTTGGGTTCCTAAGACAAGTGCTCAAAAGACTCATACTGCAGTGAATGTACAAGAGTATACTCCTAAAAAACCCAATATCTGGACCACTATGGTTAAGATCGAGTAACAAATCAGCCAAGGGTAAGGAGGTTATGAATTCTGGTACGCCTTCTTTGCAAAACAAATATGAGGTACTTGACTCTTCTTGTGGGAATATGGTGGACCTGATTGTGAATCGGATAGATCTTCTCATCACTCAAGATTATAGTAAGACAAGGCCTAAAGTGAATAGACATGCACCATATAAAGTAAACAAAAATTTGTTTATTTTTGTATTTAATCCCGTGCATCGGCACGGGTGCACTACTAGTTTATCTAGTATTTGGACAGCCCAACCACATGTAAATGGGATTGAAGCTATGTTGAGTTAAGTTTTATCTACTATTTGGACAACCTATTTGGAAACATACTAAATTGCAACAACCTTTTTTATCACCCAAAAAAAAAAGGAAATAAAGAAAAAAAAAGGTAATAAATTCATGGTTGAATAAACGCACCTCTTACATTATTTGGATTCACAAGGGCACCTTTCACATTAGAAGAATCCGGAGCCGACACCACTTGCACCAAACCTTTTTGCACTGCCAACTCTATCCCAACCTAAATTGCCTACAAATCATGCTCGAGAATTGGTTTAGGCTCCATTGCCACAACATACGCACACAAAATATCTGCCAACTAGTTCCTAATGACACCCCTGGATCCTCCCCTTCCCTCCAAAGGAACCATCTGTACTAATCATCTACACTCTTACTGCAGGAGGAACCCATTTGCAAACATCATACCTATTTTTAAAAGTGACAAGAAAATTTCAAACACCCAACAACTCCCTATTTACAATCATTTTATCAACGACTAAATTACAAACAATTCTCGACCTAACATCCTTTATAATATGATCAGTAATCACTTCCCAAGGCAATACCTAAAGCACCTATTTTTCCTATTCCTCCATACAAGGTAAATAGAGGCAACAAGAACAATTTGCTTAATCTCCATAACAGCGCCATCCGTCTACAATGCAAAGCAAACCACCCTGTCTCCTACCCCCAATAAACAACACTCCTACCTATTCTACACTTTGTAAGAATAACCTCCCAAACTTTCCAAGAGTATAACCATTTAAAAAATAAATTATCAACATCATCCTCAGCCTGGCACAGCACACAATGAGCATTTTGTAAAACATCATCCAAACTGAAAAATTTAAGGATCCCAAAAAATTTTGCCTTTCTTTTGCTACATTTTCTCAAAAAACCAAACACTATGATTTTTTCCCCAAAAAAAATGCAGCTTTAACAAAAAAAAAAAAAGGTAGCAACTGTAGCAAAAATTTTTCCTCAAAAAAAAAAAAAAAAAAAAAAACCCTAAAAAAAAAAGGCATCAAATACCATTTCCTCAATAACCAAACAATATGGCTTAAAATAAAATTAAAAAAAGGAAAGAAAACATGAAAATATTTGAAAACCCTAACATACCTCGCTGCTGGCGGATGGTGACCCTTTTGTCACCGATGGTGATGATCATCATGAGAAGGGAAGGATGAAAGTCTGCTCGCCGGTAGTTCTTGCTGGACCTCCTAAATAGCAGTGAGCATCATAAGCAATTATGGTAAGTGAAAAAAATAAAAAAAAATAAAAAAACCCCAACATCTACACCTCCCAAATACTAGCGAATGAGTGATTTGGAGAGAAAGAACACGAAGAAAACCAGGTGAGGAAAAAACAAAAACAAGAAAAAGAAAAAAGGAAGGCTTCGTACCTCTCCTCCCTGTTGCCGTGTGGTCCTCGCTGGAGGCTCCGCGGATGAATGCTTGTTTTGGTGGCTGGATTATGGAGGATGAGAAAGCTAGGGCTTTTGCTGATTGCGTGAGAGAGGCGGGTTGAGAATGAGAACCAAATTCGGTTTGAATCGTGTTCTGAAAATGAAACCCTTATGTTTTTTTTCTCAGATCTAGTATTAGCGGGTCAACCCATGTCCATATGGGTTTGAGTCGGGTCTTTCAAGTTATCTCCAATCACAGCCGTTAGATCACCTTCTTTTGGAATGAACGGCTAGATCAGCACGTGCTGATATAGCCCTATATCAACACGTGCTGATGGGATCAATTCTGTATATATATATATATATGTTGATAGCCCCATGTAGAAGACTCTAAAGTTTTATAAAAAAAAATAAAAAATAAAAAATCAGCATGGGTAGATGATATTGGACTCATTGCAGTGGGAAAATCCAATAACATAATTAAGGTATTTTAAATCCCATTTATAAAATAACACTATATTAAATGTAAAGAAGTCTCATTTCCTACCTCAATCGCAAGCAATACCAACCCAAATCCACGTGATAGATACTGACAATGTGAATGCAGCGTTAATGCACCCTTGGGTCCTCCCGAGGACCGATAAAATCTAATAATTATGCATAAGTAATATTTAGGTAAATTTCAAAATAAACATAACGTACTCAAAAATTACTATTGGCCTTCTGACAGTGAACTATGGTCCCAAAATGATCAAAATAATTTTTAAAACACTCTTTATAATTTTGGGGAATTTTTCATAATTTTTGAGAATTTTTTGTAATTTTTGGAATTTTCTAGTATTTTCTGGAATTTTTAACAAATATAAATTAGTCAAAAAGTCAAACTACAATCAAACTTAGTCAAAATGATCAACCAAGGATCCCACATGGTAGGGCCCGCTAAAACGAGTCCAATGGTCAAATTTGGGGTTCATATGATTATCATATGGCTTTTAAATGCATGAAAACACGATAAGGTATACGGATGCACCCACACAGGATCATAATCCTATAGGTCTTGTTCAACCGCTCGCGGGTTGCATTGTGTAACCCTGTTACACCGTGTGTTTAACGGGCCAACTTCGATGATTAATATCTCCCTCATTTCTTAACCGTTTTCAATCATTCAAGTGACGAATCGAAGCTCATGCAGAGTACTACGTGTGTATATAAATTGTTCATTCAAAATCCTATAAAATCCTATTCGTTTTTAAGCCTAAAGTTTCGGGTTTTCATGATCTAAAATTCTGAAATTTCTAAAACTTCAACCTACAACCTACGGTCATTTTCTCTGAAATTTGACACTACCATGGTGTTCCTTGGCCCCAAAAACATAACGTAGGGTCATCCCTTCCAAAAATAATTAAAGAAAATAAAATTGCATATACATATGTAAATATACAGTACGTGATATATATATATATATATATATATATATATATAATCAGGTCATCACATTCCTTGCCGCTGTTTCTCGCCGCTGGTGAGGGAGGAGGCTGTCGTTTGGATGTATAAGGGAGGTCGCTGTGAGATGTTGGTCCGTTAAGTTTCCTTGAGCAGGAGCTTGAAGGGAAGAGAAAGAGAGAAAGAGAGAGAGAGAGAGAGAGAGGGGTAGGGGCTGTTCATATGAAGACTGAGAGAGAGAGAGAGAGAGAGAGAGAGAGAGAGAGAGAGAGAGGCAGATTGGACGGATGCTGAGGGGGATGAGAGAGAGAGATTGGACGGGTGCTGTAAAGGGGATGAGAGAGAGGATGGGCGGTGTGCCTGCTATAGTGCAGAAGGGTAAAATAGGGAAGCAAAAAATAACCACACACCCACCTCTGGTTAACCCCATCGTGAATGGTCCCTACAAATTTTATAATTCTAAGCCAATCCTTTGGGGCAATACCATGGAAACGTAAACTCAATTGGTAATTCAATTGAAGAAAGCCTAGGACAAGACATCCATCGGCCATAGCTTCTGCTATGATGTACGGAGTATTCAACAAAAGCCTCAAACCTACTCTCGGCCAGACCATGCACTGACACTCTGACATATGAATGAGAACAAAATGTCCTGAGAAAACTTTTCTGCTGTCCCCGTAGGAAAACCATCGTCTTACAATCTTTGAGTATGCTACTTACAAGGAACGTTTGGGGTATTTACAATTAATTTCCCTAATTGTAGGCACCTCACACATCAGCAGATTTTCCTCTAGAAGCTTGTATTTGCAGCATGCAGAAGATATTTTTTATGTCACAAGTGGCTAGTGGATTTTCACCACAATTGGATCCAATAAGCTCATCGGAGTCTGAGGGTCTTTTTTTTGCTGTTGTTGTTGTTGTTGTTGGGGGTGTTGTTCCCTGCAGCACTCTCTGGCTCTCTCTCAGCTGGCATTCATGCCTGTGCAACTCTATAAGCATGATTCTGAATTTCCGATAACGGATCATCTTGTTACCTGGGTTGATTTTTCAGAAGCTCTCCATGCATCAGTTGGATGGTGTGTTCTTAAAACCGTTAGATAGTTGGATATTAACCATGATATTTAAGTAGATTTGCTTCATGGAATTTTAAGATGTGATGAGGCTTGGCTGATTTTCCTTCCTTTTTCCTTTTCTCTTTCCTTTTGTCGTATTCCTTGCAAGCACATGGGTTGCGCTGCCCTTTCAAGCACCTTTCAATCCTTATTCCATTATCAGGTTGTATCATGAGAGATGTATTGACTTATCACTGCAAGGATGAAGGATAAGGATGAATTTATTTCCGTCAGTCACATGAAAGAACCACTGCAAGTATTGGACGGAACATGACTATCATATACGAGCCTAGATGTTGATTACTTACATCAAGTTGATTTACATTCTTACTGTTTGTGATCTATAGATGCCTAAGTTAGATAAATGGCACAACATTAATTATCTTTGTCTTACAGCTACACACTTCTCAAATTCATTAGGATAGATGTCTTCTCTCTTGACTTTAGGTTGGGGATGGTTAGCAACCCCCATCTAAATGATTTCCTTATTCGAATCCAATCCTTTTTGAACTTGCATGCCTCTAGGTCATGGCCCAAATTTTAGTAATCAGAGAAAAACAATAGTATCTGTCATAATAACCTTCTGTGAGAATCCTGCACCTCAATAACCTATCTAGACTGGATAAAGGATTTAACATGTCACCGGGGCTAACCAGCAAAAAATAAAACTAAAAATAAGAACATTTCACCAGGATAAATAGGGAAACTGATGCTATTCTTTTTAAAGCTTAAACATTTTAACTAAAAGAGGATGGAAGAAGACCAACTCCCATAAATTATGTGATGTCTTTTTTCTTTATTTTGTAAAACAAGACAGGGAACAAATGGGAGATCGAGCATTTATAACCCCAAGAATGGTTTGTTGAAATGAGGCCCATAAGGACACTCAAATTACCATACAATAAAGAGTACAAAGGTTGAGGATGGATATAATTAACACAAGATAAGGAAAATTTGTTAAATTTTATGTGTTTTAATAGGAAAGCTTCAAAACTTATTTGCTTTATATTTTGACTTTATTGGCTGAAATATTTTTAACTGTTTTAGTAATTTATTTCATTGGTTTATTACTTTCTTTAAGAGCCAACAGTTACCATTCTTATATTTAGGTATTATTACCCAACGGTAATATACTTTAATGGAGGAACGTTCTGTAAGGTTTCTAGGGCCTATTTAACCAGAACGTTCCATCCATTACAGACATATACACAGACTCTTCTCTCTACATATTTCTTCTCTCTGTCAAACTCTCTTTGCTCTTTCTTCACCATTTTTTTCTATTATATATTTTGGGCAATTCGATACATACTTGGCACCCCGTCTGCTGTAGGCGTGCGCTACAGATCAGACAGCCTGCGAGGAATAGGGTTGTATCTTGGAGCCGTGTGCGACCGCCAATACCCGCACGTGGGGAGGCGTATACGACTTTAGGACAGCGACTACGTGCCTCTCTACAACTCCAGGCTATTTCCTATCTTTTTCTACTATTTGATTTTGTTTAATTTAATTGTTTATATTTAATTTTGTCCTGTTCATATTCGTTCTCCTTGGATAATGTTTGCATAGATTATATTTATTTTGTTCTATTAAATCATTGTGTAGATTTATGTTACCACTAACTTTGTTTATTGTAAATTTGTTCCAACATTCTAAAGTCGTATAGAAGAGAATAATTTTAGTTATTGTTTTGAGGATTGTTAATTTATCTAAATACTTTGTTGTCTATTTATTCTGCAATATAAAATATTATATATTGTTTTATTCATAAAAATTCTGTTTATTGCTTTATAAAATACTGTTCGTGAAAAAAAAATAGTTTATTGTTCGTGGAAAAAAAAAAACAGATTCACTGTTGAGTTTGTTTGCTGTAAACTGTTCATAAAAAAAAACAGTTTTGCTGTCGGGAAAAAAAAAAAAAAAACTGTTTGCATGTGTTACACTGTTCGTGAAAACAAAAAAAAAAAACAGATTCACTATTCAGTTTGTTTGCTGTATACAGTTCATAAAAAAAAAAACAGTTTTGCTGTTGGAGAAAAAAACAACTGTTTGCACGTGTTACAGCAGTTTTTTTTCAATCTGCTGGTTTTTAACAGTTTGTCTACTGTTTATCAATTTACTGCTTTTATGTTTAAAAATTAAAACAGTTTTCTTTTAATTTTTTTTTTATTTGCTGTTTAAAATTTAAAAGGTTTGCTGTTTTTATAAATACAGCACTATTTTTTTTTTTTTTTCTCTATTTCTTGTTTATACTTAATATTCAATTTTGGGTGACAATTGATTTTATTGTTTAACTCCAGATTAATCTCTGATTTGAACCTTAATGGCTAATAACGAAGAAGCAAATAGTGTTAAACCCGAAAAATTTAATGGTCAACATTTTGGTAGATGGCAAAGACAAGCTAGATATTGGCTAATGGTTCTAGGACTAATTTTTGCTTTAGAAGATCCTAAACCAACCACTACTACTACTACCACTTCAACATCTGACCCTAAAGATGCACCTAAGATGACACCCGAACAAATTGAATATCATTGTTTTAATAGAATTCTTAGTGCGCTCTCTGATCATTTATATGATGTATACCACTCTACCACTAAAACAGCAAAAGAGTTGTGGAAAACTTTAGAAGATGAGTATGGTGTAATTGATGCGGGAATTGAAAGGTTTACAGTGTCCAACTTTAATAAATATAAGATGGTGGATAACAAACCCGTAGGTGATCAAATTCATGAATATCAAGAACTCTTAAGAGGTGTAGAGAAAAAAGGAACAATTTTTAATGAAGAATTTAAAGTGTCGTGTCTAGTCGATAAATTACCTCCATCTTGGGCCGACTTTGCTAGATCACTTAGGCATAAACAAGGAGACCTTACTTTAACACAAGTAATCAATTCATTAAGAGTAGAAGAAAGTCATCGGTTGAGTTTGAAAATTGGGAATGAGTCTAGAGTGAATTTAGTAGAAAATAATAATAATAACAATCACAACAATAATAATAGGCAGAATTACCGATATAATAACAGGAAAAATTATAGACCTAAAGGTAGAAATTTTAAAAACAAGAATGGTCATCCGAATCAAAACCAAAATCATCATAACCAAGTTAATAATAAAAATAATTTTAACAACCAAAATCAGAGAGGACAAGGAGGACAAGGAAAAGGCAACAAAGCACCATGTTACGTTTGTGGAAGGACCAATCATACTGCTAGAATGTGCTTTTATAGGAAGACTGAGGAGTATCGACCTAGAAACAATCAGAATCCGAATCAGAATCATAGAGGTCAAGGTGCTAATATCAATGTTTTGGTTGAGGAGAATTCTGGTGAACCGTCCTTTAGGTATGCTCCTGAAATTCATTTCACTAGCTTTAATAAAGATTGGTGGTTAGATTCTGGAGCTAATATACATGTTTGTTTTGAATCTAAATGTTTTAAAAATTATCAGAAATCAAGTGGAGGATGTGTAACCTTAGGGAATGGATCAGTCGCACCAGTGCTTGGAATTGGAGATATAGACTTGAAGATGACATCTGGAAGAATATTGACTTTAAAAGATGTGCGACATGTGCCAGAAGTTAGAAGAAATTTAGTCAGTGGGTCTGCTTTAGTGCAATTAGGATATAAAGTTGTAATGGAGTCGAATAAAGTTGTTATAACTAAGAATAACGTATTTGCTGGAAAAGGTTTTGTAAGTGATGGTTTGTTTAAGTTGAATGTTGCTTCAGATATTAATGAAAATTCTAGTACTTCTTCAAGTATATTAAATGTTGAATCTTGTGATGTTTGGCATGGACGACTAGGACATGTAAATTTTAGGAAAATAAAATTAATGATGGATCTAAATTTGATACCTAAATCTAATATAGATTTAAAACAAAAATGTGAAATTTGTGTGCAAGCTAAACAAACAAGAAAACCCCATAAATCTGTGGAAAGAGATACTCAAATACATGATCTTATACATAGTGATGTTTGTGACTCTAATCGACCTCCTACAAGAGCTGGTAATAAATATTTTGTAACGTTTATTGATGACTGTTCTAGATATTGCTATATTTATTTGATTAAAACTAAAGATGAAGTTTTTAATAAATTTAAAATTTACAAAAATGAAGTAGAAAATCAATTAGAAAAGAAAATTAAAAAACTTCGATCTGATAGAGGAGGTGAATATAATTTAGAAAGCCTTAGTATTTTTTGTGAAGAAAATGGCATAATACATGAAGTAACACCGCCTTACTCACCTCAATCTAATGGAATAGCTGAAAGGAAGAATAGAACACTAATGGATATGGTTAACTCAATGATTGTTAATTCTGGTGTATCTGAAAATTTGTGGGGGGAAGCTTTACTCACTGCGTGTTTTATTTTAAACAAAGTTGTTGTTAAAAGTAATAATAAAACTCCTTATGAAGTTTGGAAGAAAAGAACTCCGAATCTAAAATTCTTGAAAGTGTGGGGGTGTTTAGCTAAAGTCTTAATACCTGAACCTAAAAGAAAGAAAATAGGACCTAAATCTGTAGACACTATATTTTTAGGCTATGCTCAAAACAGTACTGCTTATAGGCTCTTAGTTTTCAATTCTGAAATTAATGAAATCTCAAACAACACGATAATTGAATCACGAGATGCTACATTTTTTGAAGATATTTTTCCATATAAAACTAAAGTTTCAAATCAAGTAGTAAATAGGTCTTCGATTATTGTAAGTGATATACCATCTACTAGTATTAATATTCCTAAAGAAAAAGAATCAGAACTAACGGTAGAACCTAGAAGAAGTAAAAGGATAAAAACAAAAAAGAATTTTGGTGAAGATTTTTATATTTTCTTAACAGAAGGGGATCCTTGTAATTATAAGGAAGCTATGATGTCCATAGATGCTCCGTTTTGGAAAGAAGCGATTAATAGTGAAATTGAATCAATTATACAAAATAACACTTGGGAACTCACAAACTTACCTCCTGGTAGTAAACCTATTGGTTGTAAATGGGTGTTTAAAAAGAAATTAAAACCGGATGGTAGTATTGATAAATATAAAGCTAGGCTAGTAGCTAAAGGATTTACACAAAAGAAGGGCATAGATTATTTTGATACGTATTCACCTGTTTCTAGAATAACTACAATTAGAATATTAATAGCTCTAGCTTCAATACATAATTTAGTAATTCACCAAATGGATGTTAAAACCGCGTTTTTGAATGGAGACTTAGATGAAGAAATTTATATGGAACAACCTGAAGGGTTCATTGTTAAAGGAATGGAACATAAGGTATGTAAATTAGTTAAATCTTTATATGGTCTTAAACAAGCTCCAAAACAATGGCATGAAAAATTTGATAATGTAATTTTGGAATATGGTTTTATAATTAACGAACATGATAAATGTGTATATTATAAAGAAGATAATGGAGATTGTGTTATTTTATGCTTATATGTTGACGATATATTGTTATTTGGAACAAACTTGGAAATTGTCAAAAATGTGAAATTGTATTTATCTAAAAAATTTGATATGAAAGACTTAGGAGAAGCTCATGTGATTTTGGGAATGAAATTAGAAAGAACTCCAAATGGAATTACCTTAAGTCAAACTAGAATCATAGAAAAAATGTTGAAGAAATTTAATTATTTTAATTATAGCTCTGTTTCTACTCCTTATGATCCTAATGTACATTTAAAGAAAAATAAGGATGGACCAGTTTCTCAATTAAAATACTCACAAATGATTGGATTTTTATTATACATAGCTAATAAATCTAGACCTGATATAGCTTATGCTGTCGGTAGACTCAGTAGATATACGCATAATCCTAGCAAGCATCATTGGACTGCCTTAGAAAGAGTTTTTAAATATTTGAAAGGTACATTAAGTTATACATTGTGTTTTAGTGGTTTTCCTAATGTTGTAGAAGGTTACAGTGATGCTAATTGGATAACAGATAATTCAGATGTTAAATCTACTACTGGGTATGTTTTTATGTTTGGAGGTGCAGCCATATCTTGGGGTTCAAAAAAACAAACTATTATTTCTAGAAGCACTATGGAATCAGAACTTATTGCTTTAGATACAACTTGTATTGAAGCTGAATGGATTAAAAATTTGATTTTAGATATACCATTGATAAATAGACCTGTTCCTGCTATTTCAATACATTGTGATAATCGAGCTGTGATAGAATTGATAAAGCAAGCACACACAAATAAGAAAATGAACAGGCATATACAAATGAGATATAAATCTGTGAGAAATCTTGTGAATAAGAATATTGTATCTTTAGATTTTGTTAAATCTGAAAAGAATATTGCTGATCAATTGACTAAAGGATTATCAAGAAATGGTGTCCTAGAATTGTCGAGGGGGATGGGTTTAAGCCCACAGGAAGTCACCTAGGGAGGTAACCCAACCTTTATGATTGGAGATCCCAAGGAAAAGGTTCAATGGGTAAGAACAATCTGTACTGCGTGACTTAAATTCCAGCACTCTTTATGAGCAGATACGTGCATAAAATTATCTTACCCATCCCTATGACATAGTGCTGATGATATGTGACATTAAGGAAGGGTTATACCCTGAATGAGCCCGAGGCAGACATTCTTCCGCGAGGTATTTGTCACATATACCCTTGGAGGACTCACCTAAGTGAGAGTTGTCGTGAGGCCGCGACTATGAGAATAGGGCTATTCTCTAGAAACTCTCATGAGAATCAAGATCGAGCACATGGCCTTTAATAGTGCTAACCCGCGCCAAGTATATGTATCAATACTGTGTGTGTGACAGTTGAATTCTGGTAAAAGGGGTCTAGTTCAAGACCTAGTTCACTATGATTCCTTCAGAAGGAAATTGTCAACACTAAGTGTAGGCTCAAGTCCGGAAGACTCCTACACCCATTGCATAGTATATAATTGCCCAAATATTTTATCTATATTTTTTTTAAGTTTTGAATCTTGTGGGGGATTGTTAAATTTTATGTGTTTTAATAGGAAAGCTTCAAAACTTATTTGCCTTATATTTTGACTTTATTGGCTGAAATATTTTTAACTGTTTTAGTAATTTATTTCATTGGTTTATTACTTTCTTTAAGAGCCAACAGTTACCATTCTTATATTTAGGTATTATTACCCAACGGTAATATACTTTAATGGAGGAACGTTCTGTAAGGTTTCTAGGGCCTATTTAACCAGAACGTTCCATCCATTACAGACATATACACAGACTCTTCTCTCTACATATTTCTTCTCTCTGTCAAACTCTCTTTGCTCTTTCTTCACCATTTTTTTCTATTATATATTTTGGGCAATTCGATACATACTTGGCACCCCGTCTGCTGTAGGCGTGTGCTACAGATCAGACAGCCTGCGAGGAATAGGGTTGTATCTTGGAGCCGTGTGCGACCGCCAATACCCGCACGTGGGGAGGCGTATACGACTTTAGGAGAGCGACTACGTGCCTCTCTACAACTCCAGGCTATTTCCTATCTTTTTCTACTATTTGATTTTGTTTAATTTAATTGTTTATATTTAACTTTGTCCTGTTCATATTCTTTCTCCTTGGATAATGTTTGCATAGATTATATTTATTTTGTTCTATTAAATCATTGTGTAGATTTATGTTACCACTAACTTTGTTTATTGTAAATTTGTTCCAACAAAATTTAGTCATATTCTGGCCCAAGGCCTGCTTGCATCCGCATGCATGACGTGACACAATAAAGCAAGGGAACTAACCCAATGGGTGATAAAGGTCAAGTAGTCTTTTAACTTCGAAGTAGTGCTTGTTAGAAGTACAATATGCAAAAGGTTTTACACAAACACACACATATATAAAGAACGTCACTTGATGTAGTACTTAAACAAATTTACTTCGGTGATGCACATTCACATATTGCTTCAAAACCTTGCTTAAATCTGGATTTGAGTTGGTATTGTACACTGCAGGTACATTCAAGGGGTTCGAATCTTTGGCAGCTCAAATTTGAATTCTGATTCTGCAGTTCCTATTGACAATGAACAGCCAACCTCTGAGGTTGCTTCTGTAAATGATAAGAACAAGTGAACATTTACTCCCACCCCCTTGCGCGCTCATTTTGTTGGCCAGGGGCATTTACTCCCACCCCCTTGCGTGCTCGCTTTGTTGGCCAGGGGTACAAGCAGGTCTTACCTTCTTGCTAATTTACCCACATCTAATAAATAATGAAGTCTTCTACCATTTAAAAGGGGTTTTTTTTTCTTTTTTTTGTGTTTGTCCTAATTTCATTTAATAAGTTGGGACCAATCCAACAACCTCGTGGTTGTGGTGCTGACAATGAGATGTAGCATTGTGGCAGGTTTGCGGGCAGGCAGACGCATGGGGTGATGGAGTTGTGCCAGAAGTCTCAGCCCATCTGGAGGGTGCGCTCAATATTAGCTTGGATGGAGTGTACCATTCACCGGTTGGTTCGGATGATGAACTGAGACCATGGTATGGTTCTCCTGCTATTGTAGATCAATGGATACACCACCTCACCAGTTAATTATGTTTTAGGTACACTAAAGGAAGAGAAATTTAATCCATTCATTTTAATATCAGCTTATCCATAAATAATGTACATGCAATATCTGACTTAGAGTTCTGGCCAAATTATGAAATGTTCAATTCTTTGTTCTTTCTTTTTCTCTTTCTTCATTTTTTTTTTTTTTTTTTTTTTTTTTTTTTTTGTCAATTGAACTTAAAAGCAGAGAGACATCTCTTACCACACTATCTTCAATTACTTGAAATCTAATTTTCATATTAGGTCATTCGTTTCATATACTATAATAGCCAAAACCCGAGCATTCCATCGGGCTGCGTTTGGTTTGAGTGAATGGAATGAAAATGGAAATGGAATGAGAATGAGAATGAGAATAGAATAGAAATGGTCATTCCATTCCAATGTTTGTTAAGGGGTGGAAATGGAATAAAAAAGATTAGGTGGGATCATTTTTTATGATTTCTTTCCTTAAAGGGTGGGAACGGCCATTCCTCTTGGATTGGGAAGGAATGGCCATTCCATTCTTAGGCTACCAAACAATCACATTTTTTTTTGCTAATGGAATCACCGTTCTATTCCCTCTCTCATTTCCTCAACAAATGCAACCTGAGTGCTTACCTTATCCTTTCCACTACCATTTTCTAACGCCAATAATTTGAGAAACCGCTTACTCTACCAAATAAGATTTGAGAACCACCCCCCCCCCCCCCCCCCCCCCCAAAAAAAATGCAAATCTTTCTTTGTGTGTGTGTGTTCAATTCTCTTGAAAAATAAAAAGGGTGAATTTGTTTGCCCTAAACAAAAAGAAGCATGTTGTTTACTGAAAATAGTGGATGTCCAAACTAATTTCCTCCTTGTTGTCATTGTCAATTTCCTTATAAGTATTTCCTCTATATAGGCATGGCTAGTTGTGTTACTGCAAACTACTTGACACCTACCTCAACTGTTCATGAGCCTAATCAAGCCGAGTTTGGTGTTGCTCAAACTTAACTAGTTCAGCAATCAAGCCTGAAAGCTGGGCTTGAGCTAGGCTTCTTTGATTGATGATAGAAATTGAAAGAGCCTCTTGGCACCCCAAGCCACAGTTGTTTTCAAGGAGCTCTCCTTGTAATGGCCCTACATAGGTCTTACCCACAATTCTATTAGCAGTGTGGTTCGTAGTATTGTGCTGTTGTTTCCATTAATAAACACATCTGCAACTACATGACGATGCTTGCCAATAATAAGCAAAGACGGACTCACACTCTAATACCATGTTAAGTTTCTAATCTAGTAACTATTTATTACGTAGAAGGCAACAGATATATGAAGTGTAATCAAATTCAATATTTAGACAATGTTTGGATGTGGAACTTCCAAACAGCTATATTATGTAAGGATTTGCCCTAGCATAATGAATACAAATCCAGGAAGGGTCCACCAAAAGCAGATGTGTTTATAAATGGACTAGGCCAAGCAAGTGAAACATGATCCATTTAATTATAAGAGGTCAGAACTCCAAAACAAAACCCTTGAATTTTACCAGACGGGTTGATTTAGTCGCTAAGAGAGATTCAGCCAAATTCAGTGGATCTCAAACTAAAAGACGAGGGGAGGTGTTTCAATATCACATGTAAATTGAATCACCACATTGTGTGCGTGTGTTTTGGCTGGTGGATCTGGCATGGGTTCTTACCTGCCTATTTATGGCTACAAAAGTAACAATCTTTTGAACTTGATCTAGTTTGAAAATAGAACCAAACAACTAGAGGTTCAAAATAGATTACAAATGCCTATGTATTCCATTATTATCCCAAGTTTGTTTGTTTTTTTGTTTGTTTGTTTTTTTTTTTTTTTTTTTTTTTTCTGTAAAGCTGCACAGTTAACCAAACAGAAGCCAGTTAACAATACCATCGGCCAACCTTATTCGAAAGGTCATTTAAAGCTGCACTTCATTCCAGCCAAACCTTCCAAAATATATCCGGGAGAAAGATTCAAAAGAAAACCAAATGTATTCATAGTAGATTAAGCAAACTATGGGGCCTGTGGAGAAGCGATTCTTCTGTTACCAAATTCAAAGATTTGCTCCATAGATTTTAACCGCAAAAATGCACTGTCCAAATAAACGAGGATCCACTTCTCACTAGGACAACAAATTTTGAAGAACGCGGTGCATTTGAACATACAGCCATACAGGTAAGTAAAACGAGACATTACAATAGCTAGTCAATAGTGTAATGTCAACAATATGGAGATCACTAAATACGTAACTATCAAAATTAGGAAATCTTAATATATGTCTACCCTTCATATAACATAATTGTGAAGAGAAAGGAAAACTTATAATATAATTGTGAAGATTAAAGAAAACTTGTATAGGTTCTAATGAGAATTCAATCAACGCTTCTATTATGCAAAATTTATTATGGAACTCGGTAAATGTCATGCGACATGAGATATCTTAATGCTGCAGAGAAGTAAAAATCAGTGCTCATTTGCCGTGTGGAGCTTTCCAATTCAAATCCACGCATAAGCAAAGTTTAACTCCACTGCGAGTCTGCGACTGTAAAATCCCACCACAGCCCATGTACCTAAATATTCAAAAAGTATTGTTCATATTATCAGGAAGGAACAATCAGGACTCAGTCGAGGCCTGCCACTGCCTCCAATCATTCCAAAATCTAGTGTCTACTTCACTAGAGAAACAAGTCTCTGCACAGACCACTGCAATGCATTGCAACTACGCTTTTGACAACAATAGAAAATCCCAATTTCCAAATGTCACATAAAAATAAATAAATAAATAAAGGACAAGAAAAATCCCAAAACACATGCAGATATTGCAGGCAATGTGCCTAAAAGAGCGAACTTAGAAAGGATAGAGTGGAGGAATTTTGTCCTACATATCATTGATTAAAAAAATTGCCCCATGCATATCACAAGGTCCAGAAATGCATCTGATTACCTCCCAAGACTCCAAAAGTAACCACCTCACAAACATTAACAGTTCATGAGTGATAACAAAAGTTTTGAAAGATGTCTTCACTGCTGACGCTAGGAGTAAAAAATATAAGCAACACCAAGATTGATTTCAGAAGACCACATGAAGGAGTCTAAATTCCTTTTTTTTCACCCTAGCTACTTTTTACAAGATCTCCAACTAGAAACTTCTACATTGGAACCTAGCCCAGTGAGTTCAGTCTCAAATAGAAGTAAATACCAACATAACATCCAAAAGCACTCAAGAGAAGGATCACTAGAGTTTGCTAATAAGGGGCTGGGGCACCATTCCAAAGCCAAACATCCAAAGTTAATCTCTCTCAATCAGCAGTCAGTCAGTCTTCACAAAATGGGCAGATAGCAATTTCCCGATCTCCAGGAATCCAACTTTGTCTTTGCCATTAAATATGGTCTTCAGCTTCTCATCACAATAGATCTCCCTCTTATCTGCAGGATTCTGCAAGCCAAAAACATTCACATATCTTACCACACCATATAATGGCATACAAAAGTCTTTCTCAATTACAACATTCCAATTATACATGTAATAATCAAAAGCCATGTGATATCCATAACTTGAATGAACACTCAGCGTGATCAAAATTCAATAAAACAAATCAACACTATGTAAAAGCATCAGAATCCACCTATTCAGTGCCTCCAGAAGTGAGGACATATTAAATAAACAACAGCTATGCACAAAATAACAGGCCCTCCTCAATTAAGAGTTAATGTGTCCCAAATATGAAATGCAACAGGCCCTCCTAAATAAAGATCCGTAATAATTCCCAAGCCTCATGAGAAATATCAGGGTTCCGGTTGGGGGGCCTGGGGATAAAACTAAACCAGCCACCCCCCCCCCCCCCCCTTCAAAAAAAAACGAAAAAAGAAAAAGAGAGAGAGAGAGAGATATTATAATATAAGCGTCCCTTCCAAAATAAATAAATAAATTGAAAAACACACATGCATGCACACACAATTCACCCTAGTTGAATTTGTGGATAAAAAAAACACAAGCCTTTTGACCATCTTATACCCAATCTAGAATTTGAAACAGTTGAAGTCTGTTGATGACGCCTTGTCCAGGACACCGAAGCCACATGGCTTCAAACTTAGGTTCTAGACATTTCAAACCCAACTAAGGCTTAATACCACTTATCCAACTGTTTAGGTTAAACACAATGTTGGTTAGGTTGTTTCCATTAAACTGACTAACTATAGGGTCTTCCAGCCATTAAAGGATTGAAGTGGCTTACCAACTGTTATTTTTTATGGAAGGGAAGAAGTAAAATTACTTTGGGGAATAAATGTATGGGTATAGCTAAATTGCAAATTTTGCCATGTCCACGTGATCTGTAAACTCCCAACCCTCTATATTTACTAATCATACTCATTAAATAGCTACTGATAATCTTCCTACAATGTCACAGTTACATTCCTTTTTTTGGTTCAAAGGAGAGCCTAATGGGCCTTTGGGCTAAACAATGGGGGTAGCCCAGCCCCCTTCCGCCCTTCCCATAACCCCTTCCCTTCTACAAACACACCTGAAAGGAGTTGAAACCATAACCTCCCCAAGCCCTCCTCCTTAAAAGGGGAGACATGCCAACGGCCTACAGGCCATTCACATCACTATTACATTCATAGCCAAGGATCCAGTAATCATCAGTGAGGACCTACCAAAGGGTGCCTAAACTAAATGTTCACAAAACAGCAAAGGCAATCTGGAACTAAAAAGTGATTACAGGCTGATTCAGAAAGCATATGGTAAGATGATATAGCATTCTATAATTTCTATGGTAGGTTCTTTCTTTCTCCTGCTTTATTTTTTCTCTTTGCGCTGAAAAAAGGATTGAGCATTTTGTAATGGCTGTACATCCACAAACTTCAGAATGAAATACTTCAAAAGTAGCACAAGATCTCATTAAAAGTAATGACGTGACTCATGAAACACAAACATCCCAAAGAAGCAACCAGGCAGTAAAATTACTGAAGCAAGCTAAATTGTTCCCTAAGTAACTAAAAGACCTTTTTCTTTTCCTTTTTCTTTTGGGTGCGCAGGGGGGGGGGGGGGGGGGGTAGTGGTTTATACAAATTGCACATGTCCGATACTTTCGCCTTCGAACACAGACCTACTCCAAGTCCCCTTTTTAATTACAACAAGTAGTTCAAAGGAGTTCAAAAGGAAAACTAATTAAAGTACGACACTGCATTATATCAATCAATTTTGTGGGTGTAGAGTAAGATATACAAGGTCTCATCATGTAATTTGTCACAAGCATAAGCATCAAAGAAAACATAATACTTATATTGGAGAAATCAAACTATAGTCAACTTTCTATAATTTAAAATAAAAAAAAAAAAATCATTATACTATATAATAATGTCACTTATATTACATTATTAATATTTAATACATAACAAAATGTGTCTTGTTGAAAGTCCACATAAAATAAAATAGACACACAATAGAATTACAATAAAGGAGATAGACAAATGATGCATGCACGGTAATAAATATCAGCCTTTAAGACTGCATTATTGGCCGCACCATTTGATACATCCTAATATATTCGAAGTATCAAATAATCACATAGATATCATTGAGTAAGAGGCTGTATCAGCCAATAAAATAAATGTGTAAAACCTTGTTGTCTTCACATAGGTATCATTCAAGAGCACTGGACGCATGGTATCCTATCGTCACATGTGTACTTTGGAGGCATTACCATGTAGGACAACCCCTAAAGTAGAGAATAAGATTGCCTGCAATTACCTGTAGATGTGTAAAACCTTGTTGTCTTCAGTGTTTGTGACAGGTATGGTAATGTTAGAGTTTGTCGATAAAATAAAGGTTAATTTGGGTGATATTTATTTCTTCCAACTTCATCAATAAAATAAAGGTTAATTAGGTACTGTTTTAAGGAAAAATATGGTAAGAAATCAAAAGAAAAACCTTGCTGTAAATTTTGGATGGAATTGGAATTTTTAGGGTATTCAAGGTTATATTGTATATAGAAAGGTAGGATTTGAATTTGTGGTGGAAAGTAAAGGTTTTAGGATCAAAATTGAGTCTAAAGAAAGGGTTGGTTGTGGATTTTAAAATTTTACAGCAGTGCTGTGAATTAAAATAAAAGAAGAAGAAGAAGATATAAACATTAGAGTCCTAGGAGTTGTCTCACCTAGGAGATAACCAATGCAATCTCATCATTAATTAAATGCAAAAGCAAAAAGAAATTCTTATTAATCAATTATTTTAATTGTCTGTAAGCCTTCTTATATAGAGAACCATAAGATCTATCTGCAAATTCTGCTACTAATCAAAATAGGACTCTTACTTTCTAGATTAGGACTCCAACTTAAATAATTAAACGATTTTTTTTTCTTTTTTTTTCATAACGAGTAAACTCATTGGGCCAACCCCGGGCCCATATAAGACCCCACAACCCATATGGACTAGATAAGTCCAAGGCTCATGAGGACCATAAAACCTTGTGTGGGTGACCCGTAGCCCCAAGGGGTTTAGCAAGAGTCGAACTCAAGACATCCGCTTCCTAAGACATAATCGCTTGCCAATTGAGCTAGAATTCTTAATATCTAAATAAAACTTAAAGTAGAAACTCTACAAAATATAAAAACTAGAAATACTAAGAAAATATAAACTTTTTGGAATAGAAAATTTCAAGCAAAATAAGATTCTTTTTTTTTTTCTTTTTTTTTTTTTTTGATAAGGAGCAAAATAAGATTCTTTAAACTCTAAAAACAACTGAACTAAATCCCAACTAGACTAGGAATTGACAAAACTCACAACAAAACACCTGCTAACTTCAACACCAAACAAACACAAATCTATAAGATTATCAAAATACCCCTAATCATAGAATTTTGTTTTTCTTTTCTTTTTTTTTCAAATCCAAGTAAAGCTTGAACCATGTACCTTCACCTTACCCCTCACCAAACATACTCCTTTCCATGTAGGACTTAAGTGGGATGATTGTTGCATCGGTGTAACCCACATAGCTTTTGAAAATTTTCTAAATTTCATCTTCATCACACTAAGACCACATTTCAAGCCCAAATTTTCAAGTTTTTTCTCATACTCAAGCCTTTCAAAGCATGGAAATCCATATGTGATAAAATTCTACCATTTGAAGAATTTTATAAAAAAAAAAAAAAAAAAATTGAGTATTCAAACATCAATTTTAAGGAAAAAAATACAGGGATTCCAAAATTTACATTAGAGGGGAAAAAATTCATTAAAGCTTCATTTTCTCCCTTTCCAATGCATGTGGGGGTGATTATGAACCAAAAGGGGGTCAACAAGACCTGTCAATGGATCGGATTTTGATCTAAACCCAATCCAATATTTTGGATATGGTAAGGGATTGGAATTAGTTAACAATCCGAATTAGATAATCCGTTTGTTAACTAAATCAAATATAGATATTCCCAATTACAATCTGATTTGTTGACAGGTCAAAGTGCCCTCCAGGACCCCATACCCCACCCCCCCCCCCCCCCCCCCCAAAAAAAAAAAAAAACAAAAAAAAAAAAAGAGAGTTTATTTCTGCCGTCCCAAAAATGTACGAAGGTGCTCTTATAGGGCAAGATCGATCTCAACAACTAAAAGAATTAGAAGTGCTTAAGTGTAACACTTAAAAATCTCATGTTCCTTCCTTTCCATAAGCACTGGACCAAACTAGGAGGAGCAACTCTCCAAATTGGAAGATAACACCCCTAACAAAACATCGTGCCACCTTTTAAACAGATCCACAACAAATCTCAACATAAAACAAAGCACCCCAAAAAGAGTAAACAAGATGGAACACAATTCAAAAGGGACATATGAACTATAAATCTCCTTCCTAGAAAACCAATTCCTATCCATGGTTTTAAATACAAGGTGCAGGCAAGTGTAACAGTAACGATAAATGTGTAACAGGAATCGGTGACCGCGAGCGTGCATCTTTTTTTTCTTGCACATGGCCCAAGCTTATTGATACTCATATTTTCACTCTAGAATCCTATATATTACTGTTTTTAAGGATTTTTAATGAATTTTATTCAATAAAACCAAAACATCTAGGGCTAGACACCATAGATTAAATTCTACTCCTAAAAGCCCCAAAATTCTACTCCATGTTTTCACGTTAGAATCCAACATGCACACCATATTTCATTCAATAAATGTACGTGTATATTTATAAAATATATAAATATTTATTATATAAAGTTAAAATTAGGAGGTTTTTTCATAATAATTAATGTTGGGTTTAAGTAATATAAAGTTGAATTTTTTGGGGCTTAAATAGTATAAAGTTGAATTTGGCCACTTTAAAAATCAAAAATAAAAGAAATAAGAGGGACCAAAGTGAAAAAAAGAATTATAAAAGCATCTGGACATTGTAATAACCAAGTTTGTGGGCATAAATAATAATATCAAAGTTTGGACATTATAAAAATAAAAATGTGGGGGGGTTTAGCGGCAAAAACAGAACTATAAAAGGAAAAATGGGTTTCTGGATCATAAACCCAAGCTAAGCTCATGATCGTAGCTTCGCCGAACCCTACCTCCAGTGACATCACAAGCAACAACTCCGGCAGGAGTGTGCTTCTCTCTCTCCTCCTTTTCCTTATTCTTCTTTCTTCTTCTTTTCTGCTTTTTCTTTTTTTTCTTCTTCTTCTTTCTACTTTTTCTCTTCTTCATTTTCTTCTTCTTCTTCTTCTTTCTTTTTCTTCCCATGGCTAGCAATGGCTTTGAAAGCATAATGGCTTATAATTGTAACGGCCGTTACTGTGCAATAACGGACCCTAATGGCCTTTATGTAGTGTTACAGTGCTGTAATGGACCGTTACGCGGTGAGCCCTTGTACACTATGCGTAACGCCCGTTACAGCCCGCTTTTTAAAACACTGTTCCTACCAAAGCTTCAATGACTCCACAAAAAATTTCCCATTCTAGAAAGCTTCCATGAATCCTATTCGCCCTCCCTCTACACACACTAATACCATGGAGCAAGTCAAAGCAAGAAGCAACAGACTCCAACTCCTATTTTTGTATAGCTCGAAGCCTTGAACAAAACTAGGATTTTGATGCATCCACCACTAATCAAACCTATATTAATACGCAAAGAGACCTGCTTTAAGAAATCATGCCATCGAAGAAAGCCACCTAAAATGAAAGAGACCTGCTCTAAGAAATCATCCCA
This sequence comes from Liquidambar formosana, assembly GCA_039720395.1. Lineage (NCBI taxonomy): Eukaryota > Viridiplantae > Streptophyta > Magnoliopsida > Saxifragales > Altingiaceae > Liquidambar > Liquidambar formosana. Next base: position 7,943,361 of record CM077831.1, read on the forward strand.
CTAAATCCCACCCAATCCTTGTACGAGTCTATAACCTCATTATATCATCAAACCCCTTAATATACCCATATTTCCAACCAACCATGTCTTCAATTATCTCACTTATCACTTATCAGCATATCTCCATAGCCACCACAGCACCACCCTAACAAAACTTGAGTAAGGACTCAAATTATTATGAATTATGTACCACTTTGATTGGTTTGATGTGCTTTGTGATTCTAACTTCTTTTTAACTTCTAACACCCTTTTTGTTAATTTCATATCTTTTTTGGTTGATTTTATAAGGGTTCTTGTTTGTCTTTTTTGAAATTATTTTACTATTGTCACTAGTGTTACCATAATATGGTGTACAATGATACACCATATTATTACTAGGTATACGATGATACATCATATTATTTTCAATGAAGGTAATTTTGTATTACTAATAAAAGGGCAATGCCCATGTACATGAGACATATACAAGCACTCGCCAAAATCCCTACTAGGGCTTGAGAGAACCAAAAAACATTAAAAAGGAGGGACGAATCCCATTACTACTACTAGGTATAAAGCAAAATTTGAGGGGTGTTGAGATGGTTTCGAAACTTAGAATATACTAAGTGCATATTATAGAATATTTCGTTTCAAACTCTATTTAAGGCCCATTAACTATTTAAACCTATTAGGATTTAAGTTAATGCAATTCCAATGTTTCCTATTTTCTGCCATGGTATCAAAGCATCATTGATTCTGAGACTTGGGTCTTCCATCAATGTTCCTCTGTCGGAGAACAACGCGGCCATTACCAAAAAATTTCTTTTTAATAGTTCTAATGTTATGTTTCCTTATATTTTTCCTCATAAGACCATAGATATCACAAGAAAGATCTGTACAAAAAGAAAGGACAATGTCCCCTGTGAGCCAAAAGCAACAAAAAACTTACCAACAAGAAAAAACTATGTACAACTCCAACCCATTAAACCAAGCAAGCATAGAACCAAAACTACAAAGGTGCCTCGCAGAGGACAAAAGCAACCCTTAAAAGATTCCAACATAATGAATCCTGTTTTATCTAGGAAAGCTGTCTCTCCATTTGCAAATCTATGGACCCAAAAAAAGATAACCCAAATTTGTCTAAAAATATTAAAAATCCCCCTTGTAGTATACCAATACCTCCAGCATCCCTCCTCCGCCATCTTTCATTCAAAAAGTAACTACATAAGAATCACCCCCCACTAATAGATCTCTAAATTCACATCTTTTTGCATACCTTAAGCCAATCAAAAGAGCAAGAATCCTTGCCTTGACAGCACAACCTTCGCCATTAGGCATAGAGAAGGAATAAATGGCATTGCCATTATGGTTTCTAAAAATATCACCCACACCAATAATGCCTGGATTTTCTAAAAAGAAAACCTCAAAATTTAATTTCACTTTATCAATAGGAAGTGGATTTCAAGTGCATGACTTTATAGTTTTCGATGGGAAAGACAAACAAACCACCTTCCTATTCCTCGAGAAGAGGGTATAATGGAACTTCCTAGAAGTAGAAAGCAAAAATAACAAACTTCTAATGTCTTCCCACAAAGAAGTCACATTCCCTATCCTTTCTTCAAATATCGCCGCGTCAGTTTTCCTTCAAATACACCAAATAATGGACATCACATTCCAAAAAACCCTAACCTCTACTCCCACCACAGTCCGGAAAGTGTACTTCTAAAAGAGAGAAAATATGCCTTGAAAGAGTCCATATCACACCCAGCATATTAAATAACTTACAAAAAATCATAATAGCTATAGCACAATACAAGATATGTCATTTTTTGACAACTATAGCAAGAAAAGAAAGAAAATGTCGATACAAAATAAACTTAATATATTCACAACAACAGTGTCCAGAACATACATATTGATAGTCGATTATATGTGTGAAGTTAAGCAACAAGGAAATAAAAATACTCAAATCAACCTAACCAACATGAGTGTCATGCTTTCTTTTTAGATGTCAACAGGGCTTCACATGGCCATATGAGAAAGATTTGGTTACAAGAGAAGCTAAACCTAGCCTTCTCCAGTCGGAAGTGATACTTGTTTAGATCAGTATCCAAAAAACACCTTGACTTTGAATCAAGATTATGGGAGGGACCCCCTCTACTGCATACTGTCAAATTCCTTATTCAGCTTATGTCAAATTCCTTATTCAGCTTATCTCAGACCTCCACCTTTTACAGATCCTATCATACAAAACTAAGGAGGGGGGCACAAAGGTAACACTAAGCTTGAGTCATACAAAACTAAAATTGTAACACTAAGCTTCCCTCTAGCTAAAAGTGCAGAAAATGGGGAAGCAAGAGCATTGGCATTGAATTTTTTTTAAAATGCTCTGTTTGGTTGCTGAGAAAAGATGGAAAAAGAAAACGGAAATACAAGTACAGAATCTAAGAACTCTCATTATTAAGGAGCTGAGAAAACAAAAACTGCACTGACAGCTAAGCCCAACACAACTACTTGGCTCGCCTTAATTAACTTTTTCATATTTTGGAAACAAAAGAAAGAGTAAACCTTAGGCTCAGAAATTTTTATTTTTAAAATTTTTGGCCTCCATTTTTCAGCAACCAAATGCAGGTTATGATAAAAAATAAATAAATAAATAACATCAGTTCAAAAGCCCCAACAGAAAGAGAAACGCAGAGTAAGTAATCAACCTCATACATATACAAACGTAGGGTAAATTAGAATATCTCAGGGGTAACAAACTGAGTTAGAAACAATACATATGCTAGGGTTTAAAACAAACAAACATTTGAGTGTGGAGAGCGTATTTTTCTGTCCGTTTCCCACATTTTCTTAGCAAGCAAACGGAGAATGAAGAAAAAGAATACAAGTATAATAGAGTCATAAGTCAAGGCCCCCCCCCCCCAAAAAAAAAAAAAATGCAGGGCAACTAATTAAAGCATATACATACAACAACAGGAGCAAAATCTATCCCAAGTGCAATAAAATTTCTGGTTTGTGCGTGTGTGTGCACGAGTGTGTGTGTGTGTGTGTGTGCACGAGTGTGTGAAAGAGAGAGAGAGAGAGACCTGGAGGTTGTGGAGCTTGATGTACTCCCAGATCTTCTTGACGGCGTCGGTGCGAGAGGACTCAGGAGCGCCTAGGAACTTGCGGAGGGCAGGAGACACAGGGGCCACCTTGGAGAATGCCCGATGATCGAGCCATAGATGGTTTTGAAGGCGGTGGTGTTGGCTTTGTGGCAGCAGAGGACCTTCCTGGGGTCCCAGCTTTGGCCGCTGCCATCATCACTCGACAACCTCTGAAAACCCTAGAAACCGTTGTAGACGAAGACATTGTTATTCAAAAGAGTGCTACTGTCACCACCTGCTTCAACTACTGGAAATGAGTTTAAGGGTTTGTGCCGACTGCCGAGTAAGGGTTTTTTACTTCCACGGACTCTGTCTGTCCCAACTGACCCGGGTTTTAAATGCCCTCACCCAGGTTATCAAACCCCTTCCCACCCACTGTTTTGAAATCCAAACCAACCCGGCCAATTGAACACCCGACGCACTTTTCAAACCGATTAGTTCAATTAACCTATTAAATTATAAAACCAAATAACTCAACCAGATCAAATGGTTCAACCATTGGCCGACAGACCCAACTGACCCACAGACCCAACTGACTCAATTGACCAATAAAATAAGGGTAAAGTTAAATTTCAACTATTTATGGATTGCCTTTTTTCTGCACCTATATGTTTTTCATTATAGTTCTTATTATTTATATTGTTTCCTTTAATGTTATGCGCTAATTATGAGTTATTAGTCATTAGTTTTTAAATCTAAACTTGAAAATTTAAATTTTATTAATATATATGTACTAAATTACATTTTTTTATTCACTTTTTTCAATATATTTTTCAATTCAAAAATAATTAAATAATTATAAAATTTATCTTTATTATATATTTTAACCGGTTGATCCATTTGACCCGACCAGTTGAACCAAATTGAACCAACCCAGCCACTTGACCGGATCAATGTCCAGACTGGTTTTCAAAACATTGTTCCCACCCATTTCTTTTGGATCAGGTTACTGATTAATTAGATTCAATCTTGATTTGAAATCTGTTTCAATCCCTCCACTGGGGCTAGCCTAGTGGTGAGGAATGGTGGGAAAAATTGTAAATGTAAAAGCAAGATAGGTTAGGGGTTTGAACCCCTTCCAATGTACCTACAAAAAAATTTAAAATAATAATAAAGGACAAGGAAAATACTGGCTCTAGAGCAACTACTTGTCACAACCCGAAAAATAAGTCATGACGTGTCAATAATGAAAAATAAATTAAATAAGAATCGAGGATGGTTTGTAAGTAAAATCACTACTTAATTTTTAAGAAAAATTTGACATGGTCATGTCTGAAAATAGAACATACCAAGCTATTGACATTTCAAACCTATGCAATTTAAACCAAAAATCATAAACCATCTGTTGGGGAAATTTTTGGATTTTGTGGAATACGACACTAAAAATTTATTAAAATTGTACAAGGATATAATTTACAACCTAAATTAAAAATCACAATTACAATGAAATTGAACATGGATAAATAAAATAATATTCACAATTTGAATTAACAAAAATCAACACAAGAAATATATTTAATTAAAATAAAATAGAGTAAGAAGAGCTGGCCTGTGGGAAAGCACGTGAGATCACGCTGTCCTAAAGGAACTATCGCTTCCCTACGTACAGGTGCTAACAGACGATAGGATCTCTAAGATACAACCCCAAAGCTTGTAACTCCCTCTTCTATGGGTACGTCTACAAGAAGAGTATGTTGAACCCGTTCACAATTAGTTGCCCGTAAATACAATATATAAAATAACTCAATAAAACTCTTAAAGAGATATAGTGGAAAAAGATTGAGAAGATAATGTAAATCTATTATTTGTTCATGTAGAGAAACCACCCACTATTTATCATAGTTATTAAACCTGGACCAGACCGGGCGGTTCGACCGGTGAACCGAACCCCTAACCGGTTCAATTTAATCATTGGATCGGAAATACAATCAAATCGGACTGAACCGGATCAAACCGGTGGTTTTTTTTTTTTTGCGAAATGGTGTAAACCGGTCCGGTTGGACTGGTTCAATACAAGTTGACTGTGGCGCTAGCGTTTAAAAATTTTCCTCTTTTTGAGGCCGCTGGGTATTGAAACCAAGATGTAAAGTAACTTAAAGAGAATCTTAGCCATCCAACCATGTGTTGTTGTTGTGATAAAAGTTACAATACATAGTATTTAATATCTAAACATACACATTTCATTTTTCCCCCTATTTTCAATTTTTTTTATTTTTTTAATTATAAGACCGGTTCAACCAATGACTCGACGGTTGAACCAGTGACCCAATGACCCAACCTCTAGACTGGGTCAATGACCGGTCAAGGTTTAATAACTATTCTATTTATAATAGTAAAATACTAAAATTGGTTTGGGCTAATAAAAGTCCAAAATAAATATCATAATAATTCTTATAACAGCCCAATTAATAACATGAAATAAAAGCCCAACGGCTAGTAATAGACACTCATAAATTATAGAAATTAAGATCCAATGGTCAAATGAAATAAACTCATATACTTAGCCCATAAAGCCACGCGTGCATCAAGTCATAACACTCTCACATACCACATCACAATATGGTTGGCCGGTTTGATCGAAGTGGGCAGTGCGTGTGTACGCACATGTGTGGTCCGAAGTTTTTAAGCTTTAAAGAAAATCACATATTTTCTAACATCATCCACAGTGAATTCATAAAATTAAGTTGGCATTCAATCTTGCACAATTCTACTATCGATACACACATTATAAAATACATAAGGCTGTTCAAATATTATACAAACCATAAGAAAAAAAAATATGATGTCCACACACATCCACAATGCAGTGCCCATGCTAACCCCGATGCGATGCCTTCTCATAAGAGTCATCATTAGTTTACTCAAAATCTGCGACAATATTTTAAAAGAAGTGTGAGTATAAACTCAATAGGTTACATTTTTCAAAGATGTAAACCAAGATTTTAAAACAATTTTGAGCGATAAGAAATGATGTAATTAAAAACCACGTTCCACAATTTGATAAAAGGGAGAGCATATAAATAATCAACCCATAACTCATCCACCATATTTGGTAGTCTAATCCATTAGTATTTTAAATTAATAAATCCTCCCCAGGTCATATGGGGCCCTTGCGCGTAGAATAAGAGGAAACACAACAAGACATCCTTACTTAGGATCGTAGTAAGCTCAAGAAGAAACACAGCAAAACATCGCTACCTGGACCGCAGTCTATTCGACTCTAAGTCTAGGACTAAAGGAGAAGAAGACATGGCATAACTTCCCTTTCTTTTAGGACCGCAGTAATCTTAACTCTAGTAGCCCTTCCATCACAGCATCACAAAAATATTTTATATAAATGTTCTCCCATAATCATTTCATAAATGATGATAAGAGAATAGTTTCTAAAACACTTGTATAAAGTGGCCCCTCAATATTACAAGTGTAAAAATTTAGTTAAATGGGTTCCAAAACTAACTCATTGTAATAAAAAATACCCAATGGGGTTAAGATATGACATATATAAACCAAAATAGGGTGTAAACCACAAACCCTAAGTGTACCCATTTCATAATTTTCATAAAATTTAAAGCCCACACCTGAAAAACATGAAATATGGAGTGTAAACATGCAAACCTACATAATATTCTCCCAACCTATGTGTACAATAATTTATAACAATGAGAAATGCACCTACTTCACAAACGGTAGCTAGAAATGCAAATCCAAGGGTGTACACGCGTAGATCGGGGTGGAAATCATGAGGTTCAAGTGTCACGTGGTCGAATCCGAGTTCCGGCGTCCTTGTCTCGCACCGTCAGCCCTCTCTTTCTCTCTCTCCCCTTGCATCTCTTTCTCTCCCTCTTGTTCTTCTCTCGGCTAAAATAGGTGAGAAACCAGGTTTTTAACAGCAAATAAGAAGAGGGGTAAAAAGGTTATTTTGCCTTCTTTTTTATTTATAAAAAAAAAAAAAAAAAAGTCTTCAACCCCATATCCTAATTGATCAACTTTGGAGGGCCCAATCGATTAGGTTTGACATAAGCCAATGGGAATTTTTGAGCCACCTCCAATCGATTAACCCTTCCACTATGATCAATCAACTGCTAATTTTGCACTGAAACGTGCTAAAATCGACTGAATTAGTTTATAATCCTTATATTTTCAATTATACACATTTTAATAATCTAGGTCATCACACTGCTCCTCCATGTTGACGTGACCTATTATATGACTGTCACATATCCAAGATGTTGAACCTAATAATCAACCCTAGAGAGGGGTGAATTGGGTTGATGCAAAATAAATGGAACTTTAAAAACTTTTGCAAATATAGTAAATTAAACAATGATGCAAATAGCATAATTAATGAAAACAGATAAATGAGAGAGAGTTAGAGAAATCAAACACAAGATATAACGAGGTTTGGCTCTCCCGCTTACGTCCTTGCCTCAAGAACTCCGCTTCAGGATTCCAAATCCACTAACCAATCTCCTTCACGAGTGGAGATCAAACCTTATACCAATCTACTTACAGGTGTAGATTAAACCTTTACAACAAACAAATTCCCTTTGCTCAATAAGGGTTATGCCCAACCCTCAATCTCTCACAAAGATAGATATGAATTTAGTACAACAATGTTGTCCCAAGTAAATAACCCTAGAGAGGGGGTGAATAGGGTTATAGGCCAAATTAAAAATTAATGCCAATCTCAAAATTACATTATTGCAAGCAAGAATGAATATGAAAATGAGCAATAATAAAGAAACTAAGAGGAAGAGAATGCAAACGATGTTAATGAGGTTCAGCCTCCCGCCAATATCGTCGCCTCAAGAGCTCGCTTAAGGATTCACCAATCCACTATTACTCTCCTTCAAGGTGGAGCAGCAAACCTTTACGAATCAAGTGTTTTTCACTAACACTTAGCTAAAAATACACTTCTTAAGTGTTTACAAAGTTAGGGTTCACACAACCCTTTGATACAAGATGTTTGGAGTTGTTTTTGTGCTCAAAGATAGCTCTCTCAAAGAGTAGATACACAGAAAATGAAAGCACACTCAGCTATTGATTGATTTCAATGAATGCTCATAAAAGAAATTAGGGCTTGCAATTGATTTTCTTGTTTGTAGCTCAATGAATGCTCATAAATGAGCTCAAGGCTTGTATTTATGCACAAAGAGTCCAATATAGCCATTCAGTAGCAATAAATGCCGGGAAAAAGAGTTTGGTGGGCATTTAATGCTTCAAAAGTCCAGTTATAAAACTAGCCATTAGATTTCTGCCTGAGACTTTTAGCCGGCTGAAACAACTTTCAGCTGTCTGAAACTTCCCTTTCAGCCGTCTGAATAAAGCTGTTGAAAATTCTAGAGAGGATGAAATCTGAGAAATGAATAAGAGGTACTTCAGCCGTTTTAAAGTCTACTTTCAGCCAGCTCAAAGATCTTTCAACCGGCTCAAGGAGCCGTCCAAAAATTCTAGAAAGCTGAAATTTCAGAAGGAGCCATGATGTTTCAATAGGCTAAAACATGGTTTCAGCTGTCTAAAAATCTCTGTTTTCAGACTGTGAATTTTCACTAACTCTAGGTTCAAAGTGAATCGCATAGGAAGATATTTATCACTTTTTTGCAAAGTTTTAAGTCCTTTAATCTTGTGTGAACAAGGATTGAAAACAATCTTACAATATGTTCCTAATTTTCTCATATATCGACTTGAAACAAAGTTTGATACATCTTTGAATGACGAATCGCTCTTGTTCATTGTTCTAGCACTTTTGCGACTTGATCCTTGGATTCTTGAATCATCTTATTGCTTTGATACCTGTCTTAATTCATTACTTAAATGTTCATTTGTCCCTAAACATCTTATTATGTATTTTTATTATCAAAATCACGGGTTTAAAACCAATTAGGTCAACAAACAACAAATCCCTCTCGATAGGGTGAATAAAGAATTAAGCTCAATCTAATATGATATGGACAATGAAAGCTCAAGTATGTAAATCTAGGGCTTGATAATGGGTAGGAAGAGTATAATCTTTTTCCCTTTGTTAATCCATTATTCCAAAATGTTTGAGACACCATTTATATAGCCTTGGATGGTTTATGACCGTTTGGTAGCAGCCTTTTTGAAAATATAGCTGTTGGAGCATTTTTCGGGTCAAATTGCACTTTGAAAACTAGTCATTATTCTGTCAGAACGAGGATTTCAGCCGGCTAAAAATACTTTTAGCCGTCTCAAAAACATTTTTAGCCGTCTCAAATGAACTGTCTAAAAATTCCAGAAAAGGTTCAAAAGGTCTCTTCTTGGTCTAACTTTTAGCCGTCTTAAAATAATTTTCAGCTGTCTGATAATTTTCAACCTTCTTAAAGTTGACTTTTAGCCTTCTCAAAGTTTCAGCCTTGTCAAATAAGCCGTCCAAATACCCAAGTCTTCAACATCTTCAAGTTTTCACTTCATGGGGTTCTTTGAGAGTTAGAATCTTCTCTTCTTTGAGGCTCCTTTTTTCTTGTTCTCTTTGGCTTTCTTTTCACATTTGAGTATAGAAAAACCTAACTTATAATGATCAACTTTAATGATAAACATTAGTTCATAACCATCAATGCTTTGTTATCATCAAAATCATAATATATTCATGGAATGAAATCTTGAGGCTAACAATCTCCCCCTTTTTTATGATGACAAACTATTGATGTTGATCATAAAATAATAAGCATTCAAATTGTTGGAGGTGTCACACCCCATTTTTGCCACCTTAGCTAGGGTTTGCCATTTCATGTGTCTTTATGTTTCCTTTTTGAGTCTAGTCTTTTGCATTGAGTTTCTAAGGTCTTGAGGATGATGTGTATGAATTTTGGTTCGATTTGGAGTTGATCTTGAGGGTTAATAAGAACTTTTGTAACTTGAGGGGCATAATCGTCTTTTAGGTCACAAACTTTCCATTTAACCTTGAAATGAACTCCAAGTTGCCAATTGGAGTTTATATGGATGCATTTGAGGTATTTATGGGTTCAATTCAATGAATTGATAGTTCGGGATTAGAATGGCTCAATATGGCTCAGGTTGGTTAAGAGACCTACTTCGGGTTAGCTCGAATCGGCTCATGATTTTCACTCCATGCCTATTCATTTGATTTTGATTAGTCTTAATTTTATCCCCAAATATGTTTGGAGAGGTTGAATTTTGAATTGAAAGACATTCGATGCAACCCTATGTGCATACCTAAGCTAAGCAACGGTGGTGCATAGCGATTAACTACCTTTGTAAGACTTAACCATACAGCCATGGCTAGGTTTTTTTGCCCTAAAGTGACTCAAATTGCATTCCCCTTTGAAACACGGTTGTTTTGGCTTTCGTTTTATCAAAATCGGAGTTGATTTGAGCCCTGAAACACATTTGGAAGCTGAAATGGTCAAAAATAAGCAAGAGATGACGAGGCCTCGGGTGACCACCCAAGCTTGTGCGGGTAGCCGCCTGGGCCCAGGCTGCTATTCGCCCAAGCCTAGGTGGTCACCTGAGCCACTTTCCATTTTTGAAGTGCTGAAGCGGACTCCCTCCGATTTTCTCAAACTTGTCCGCCTCCAGCCACCATTCGACCTTATTTTTAATCCTAATTGACCTACTTGAGCCCCAAGGGAGTCTCTAAGGACCCTTGGATCAATATCTAGGGTTTTAATCCCAACCATTAAGGGTTTTCCCTTAAACTCTATAAATATCCCCTTATATTTCAGCATTAGGGGAGGCACTTGGAGAGACTTGGAGGCACCTAAAAGTAATTACAGCCATCCTTATTGTAGTTTGTGAGTGAGAGAATGAGAGAGAGAACTTGAAGGAGGGCTGGAGCTTTGTTTGGAGGCTTGAAGGAGAGTGTTTCCAGCAGTTCATAAGAGGAGAAGGAGTCTCTACAGCAGCAAGAAGGCTCCACCATAGGTATACCTCCCTCCCTTCTTCTCTTTCATTCAAATTAGGGTTTTGCTTAGAATAGCCATATTTCACAATCAAGCTTGCATTTTTATCATGTTTTGTTACTTCCATTAGATTATATGCATGATTAGGATGTTGGTCATGGGCTGTTTTGCATGCTAGAGAATTGTTTTATGTGATATAATGCATAGTAGGGATTCTAGGGTTCCTATTGTGCTGAAATCGAGTATTTGCTTAGAATAGCTGTATTTCATGTGCAAGCCTATATTTTTATCATGTGTTGATGCTTCTATTGGTTAATATGCATGATTAGAATGCTATTCATAATTGGTTCTACATGATTTAGAGTTATTTCATGTGATTTTATGCACAATTGTGATTCTAGGGTTTTTATAATCTTTGTGTTGGTTTAGTTGCATATAGCATAGTAGCTTAGGGTTTTTTTTTAGTTTTTCTTCATAGTTGCTGTATATGTATTGCATATTAGATAACTATGATGATTTTTGCATTCATATAATTGATTTTAGGGTTTTTTGCATGTCATTGCATATAGGGCTGAATTAAGGTTTATATTAGTTCATGATTCGTGTTATTTACATGACTTGTGGGTGATTTTAGGCCTTATTTCAATCCTGTCCAGATCTGTTTACTGTCCTTAATGACACATTTTGAGCATGTGATAGCCTATGTTTAAGCATGATAATTGCTTGGTTAGAAACTAGGTTGGTTTGTTGGTGTTTTTTTTGGTGTGTTTTGCATGCAAATTGCATGTACTTGACATGTACAAACCCATAGAAAGTGGGATATGACAGGTACAATTATCCTACCAATGTGGGGTGATTATTTTGGCTATTGCAAGATGAAATCTTCCAAATAAAGCAATTACTGTTGGGAATCATACAAGAGGAAAAATAGAAGTGCGGAATATAAAAATTTTTCCTTTGATTCCACAGCCCATGAATCTAACTATGCATAACACAAAATCAAACCCTAACTATGAAGAGGGTTAGAACACTTACAGAATTTTTGTCTTCTCCTTTTTGCTCTAAGCTTTGATTCCGGACAGCAGTGAATGAGCAGCCCAAGTGTGCTACCTCCAACAGTATCCACACCTAGCTAGAACTTTAAGTCTTTTCCACATTTTCCTTGTTGTTGCTAGTGTAGGAGAAGAGAGGAGAGAGAGAGGGAGGTTGGAAATTCTGGCCAGCCCTTGGGGAGTTCAACTTATTGATAATGTCACACATCAAAGTGTGACTTATATAGTCCACACTTAAGGGGGCCGGCCCTAGGGGGAAACCCTATTAGGGTTTTATGCAATTTCTCTAGATTGCATAATAATCCCTATAAATTATATCAAATATAAGTAGGCCTCAAAGAACTATTCTTTATGCACTCATACCCTTTCTCTCATAAACTTTAAAGCTCATCTTGCATGATCAGTGTGTGACCCATTGGGTTCACATCATCAAGTAGTAGGAATAGCACGAGGTGTACACAATGGAACTCTTTCCATTTAGGGTCTAATTGGAACGCCTTTCAATTCCCTAATTGATTATAACTCACTTATATCAATTAGGGCTTCTACTAACCATGAGTAACACCTAGCATATGGCTCATGGTGTGGTCCTTAGTGAGGTGAATAGTCATTTACAAAGAACCCTTCTGTTATAGTTAATAGGTTACAATTGCATCCTTCCTTCAACACAATGTCTCCAATTGAACTAATAGGACATGGAAGTCTGTCAAGTCCCCAGTTCAATTACTTTATACTCATTCATAGATATCAACTCATTGATGAACTCATGGAAACTCTTTTCCACATTCATCCTACCATGGCCATGGATTTAATGAGTTATATTATGAATGTTAGATGAGACATTCTCTCTCTTTTTCCTAAGAGTAATGGATCCCTTGTTGATCACTCACATGCCTTCATACACATAGCAGTAGGGCCAATGAACACCTTTGCAGACGCCTGAATAGGATCTGTACTTAATGTTATCAAACTTCTAAAGTTATATGCATAAGACAATTATGGTGTCTCAGGTCTAAGGATTACTTGTACCACTATAACAATGAGAAACTGATTGACAGGTAGGATAAAACTCCATTCAATTTATCTCATATCTTTGGTCACATTCAGTATACCTATTCTATTAATAGGCACCCACCTGTTGGTTGTAGTGTCTCCACACAAATAACTTGAGACCAGCTATCCTCCTATAGAGTCAACCTAACAAGTGCTAGTCCTATGGTTCATTATTGTCCATCATAGTGAACCTTCAACTAGGAATGCTTTAGGAGTTTAGTATATAGATATATTTACAGTCTCAAAATTACAACTCTTTGTAATTTCATATTCTCAACTCTAACTCCATTGGACATATTATGTAAATATAAATGATGCATATAAACATAATAGAAAAAGCCCTTTTATTCTATCAATAATAAATGTGACATACATTAATGAAATCAAATGATTGTTCCTAATCCCTAAACAATCATCTCCATGATTGGCTCTAGGACATAATCCTAACAATTACCTTATGCAATAGGGTGGTTATTTTGACAGGTTGCTTTTTCTTAAGGTAAGTAGGGTATAAAGGTGCTCTAATTCACTTTCTTTCCTTGAAACTTTCCCTTTCTCCCTCCTAAGGTTATTTCCTAATAGAGGGATATGGTAGATTCTATAGTTTCCTCTCATGAAAAATGCATTTTAAATCAACGTTTCTATATTTATTGAAATTCCATATTTTCTAAAGATCTTTTGAGAATCATTTATTTTTGCAAACTTACCATATTTTTCTTGAAATGAAACTTAGGGTTTACCATAGGCCGCTATTAGGTTATAACCCTATTCCCTTTCGAACTACGTGGAATTTGATCCATGTATTTCCATACATGGTACGTAGGCGCTCTTCGTGAGGTTCAAGTCCGCCCTAGGATACTAAGTATCCTAGGTTTTCTTTCCCTTCTTTCTCTTTTCTCTTCTTCTTTGATTTACTTACTTATGTGGATGAATGAATGGATGATATGCATGCTGTCTTGTGATGATAATTGTTAATTCTTGTGTGTTTAAGACATTGATTTAGCCCAATTAAATTAAGAGACCAATTAGGGCGATATAGGTGCCTATAGGCGTTGCCTAGAACCTTCCCATATCATAACTTAGCCTCCAAATCCACAATCTTTGATTTTCAAAAGATCTTTTGCCTTACCATTTTAAGCATGGAGTCACTTGTTTTGGAAAATAAAACATTTTAGGGTTTTCCTATTTTCCTTTAAAAAATGAGGTGGCGACTTCCTTTTCAACCCACGTGGGCCACTTTTTTAGGGTCCACAGGAAGGTAATAACTAAATACAATTTTCATGCTCCCCCTAAAAATATGCATAATGATACCAATAAATAAAGTATGCAAGTAATACCAATGGTTATCATCAATATGCATTTACACCATTTAATATATGCATGCCAAAAATATCAAATGTAAGATCATCATACATTTTTACATTAAGATCAAAGAATATTATATATGCTCCCCCAAAGTCATATTCTCCTCTTAAATCATATAATCATCAAGTACAAAGAAAATATAACATCAATCATTACTATTTCTCCCCCTTTGACATCATTAAAAAGAATGATGTTCATATATATATATATATATATATATATATATATATATATAGTCATAATACCAAGAGAATGTACATTTAAGCTCATAAGAATTCATATCACTCACGAGATTCAAAATATCAACAAGTCTAGCGATGAATAGCATCAAAATCATCATGTGGATCATGCATTCAAGTCTATAATGTGCATATAAGCCAAGATTTTGAAAAGAATAGATATCAATTGTTGAAATATCAATTGAAAAGTTAAACTTTGGGTTAGCATTAATTTTTCAGATTTTAAGTATTGAATCACATAAGACTTATAGAAAGAGATATGTAATATTAGTTATTTGATGCATCTATCTCATTAAAAGAGTATATGTCAAGATCAATGAATAAATATACAAAACCTTATCATCATGCATTGATTTGATTTTTATAATTATAGCACTCTTTGCTTACACTCTTCAAAAAATAAAATCTTTTTATAAATAAAGAGTGAATTCTTACCAATATCACCTTATCATAAGGTTTCTACCTTTTGAGACTCAAGCATTATTTCTTGGGAGTTCATGAGTATGAATTGAATTTACCTCCCATAATTTTTCATTAAACTCATGCTTGAGGTTGCATACCTATATAACAAGACTATGCAACTTTCTTTGGTACCCAAACCATTTTGGGTCCATGAGGGCTAGCACTTAGAATTATAACTCCTTTAGGCTTCTAAATACGTTTTGTTTTGACAAAAGATTTTAGGTAAGATTTTTCCAAATTGGTTTTGTCAAAAACACACCTTTGACTCCCCAAAGTTTTATCAAAATTTTCTTTACAATATGAAAACTTGGTCAAGGTAGGGGTCAAGTTATCAATCTTTTCTTTTAAAGAAATAGTTTCTTTTTGAAAGCATAATAAAGATTGATTTTTCAAAATATCTTGCTCATTTTGTCTCTTCAAATCATCATTAAGATTATTCAAATTTTCAATAACATTTGAGAGAAAAGAAATTTTCTTTTTCAAAACAATATTTTTATGAGCAAGTTTCTCGCATTCTTCAAGTAACTCATCAAAAGAAATTTGAAACTCTTCATAATAAGAGGATTCATCAAGATTAGAGTTTTCCTCCTCTTCTTATGCCATGAAGCAAAAATAAGCTTCATGTTTATCGATTGATGCTTTACTTAAGTCACTATCTTCTTCAACAACTTCATGAGCTTTCATAGTGAGCTTATATGTTGTAAAGTTGCCATTTAGATCACTTAAGCTCATATTGTTGAGATCCCTTCCTTGAAGAATGGAAGTGGTCAAGGAATCCCAAGCTTTAGGAAGACATTTAAGTATCTTTCTCACCAATTCCGAGTTATTATAGGTTTTGCCAAGAGAGCTCAATGAATTAACAATAATATTAAAGCGAGTAAACATATTGGAAATAGTCTCATACTCCTTCATTCTAAATAATTCATATTCACATACAAGCATATTAATTTTGGCCTCTTTAACTTGAGGTGTTCCTTCATAGGAAACCTCTAATGCATCCTATATCTCTTTGGCACTAGTGCACCTAAAGATTTTACTAAATTCATTTGGAGCAAGTGCACAATATAAAAGATTCATAGCTTTAGCATTTATTTCCATGAGTCTCTTGTCATTATCATCCCATTCTTCTTGGGTCTTAGTGGGTATATGGGGTCCATTTTCAATAACCTTCCATACTTCATAGTTGGAGGCTTGAATAAAAATTCTCATTTTATTTTCCAAAAATCATATAGAAAGCCATCAAATGAAGGTGGCCTTAAGGTCGATTAGCCTTTGGCAATAAAAGTTCCAAAATATTTTGACATAACCTTAACTCTAGTGAAGATTTCAAATTAAAATTAGAGCCCTGCTTTGATACCAATTGTTGGCCTAAATAATCAACCCTAAAGGGGGGTAAATTGGGTTGATGCAAAATAAATGAAACTTTAAAAACTTTTGCAAATATAGTAAATTAAACAATGATGCAAATAGCACAATTAATGAAAGCAAATAAATGAGAAAGAGTTAGAGAAATCAAACACAAGATATAGTGAGGTTTGGCTCTCCTGCCTACATCCTCGCCTCAAGAACTCCACTTGAGGATTCCAAATCCACTAACCAATCTCCTTCACGGGTGGAGATCAAACCTTACATCAATCGACTTGCGGGTGTAGATCAAACCTTTACAACAAACAAATTCCTTTTGCTCAACAAGGTTTATGCCCAACCCTTAATCTCTCACAAAGATAGATATGAATTTAGTACAACAACAAATCCCTCTTGATAGGGTGAATGAAAAATTAAGCTCAATCTAATATGATATGAACAATGAAAGCTCAAGTATGTGAATCTAGGACTTGATAATGAGTAGGAAGAGTATAATCTTTTTCCCTTTGTTGATCCATCATTCCAAAGTGTTTGAGACACCATCTATATAGCCTTGGATGGTTTATGACCGTATGGTAGCAGCCTTTTTGAAAATATAGCCGTTGGAGCACTTTTTGGGTCAAATTGCACTTTGAAAACTAGCCGTTATTCTATCAGAACGAGGATTTCAGCCAGCTGAAAATACTTTCTGCCGTCTCAAAACATTTTCAGCCATCTCAAATGAGCCGTCTAAAATTCCAGAGAAGGTTCAAATGGTCTCTTCTTGGTCTGACTTTCAGCCGTCTTAAAATAATTTTCAGTAGTCTCAAAGTTATGTTTCAGCCATCTAAAAATTTTCAGCCTTCTCAAAGTTTCAACCTTCTCAAATAAGTCGTCCAAATACCCAAGTCTTCAATATCTTCAAGTTTTCACTTCATGGAATTCTTTGAGAGTTGGAATCTTCTCTTCTTTGAGGCTCCTTTCTTTTCTTGTTCTCTTTGGCTTTCTTTTCACATTTGAGCATAGAAAAACCTAACTTATAATGATCAACTTAAATGATAAACATTAGTCCATAACCATCAATGCTTTGTTATCATCAAAATCATAATATATTCATAGAATGAAATCTTAAGGCTAACACAAGGTTCTTACAAAAATGCATACTGGGCAGATGAGTATCATAATGGCCTTCTCTCATTTTTTTTCTTTAGGACTAAAATACCCCCCACTCTCTACACCTTCTTATATCTTTTTCTTAATTCGTCGCTAGTAGTCTAAAGCTTCCATTACTGGCGAGACTCACCCTCATCTATGGCCCTTTGTTCCCTTCCCTTCTCACTCCATCTCCTTACACATCCCATGAATATAGCAACTCCAGACCCACCACTTCACCATCTCATCCTTCTTCATTCTTCCCAAAAATCATAATATGCAACCTACTAAAAAAAAAAAAAAAAAATCACAATATGCAAAACCATGAGCAGTTCAAGCAAGTCCATGCTAAAAATAATTAAAACCAATTGAATTCTCAATTCGGTTGCCATAGCCAAAATCATTGAAGTTTATGCACTCTCCAATCACTATGCATCAATTACGCCCACATGTTGTTCGATAAAATGGGGGAACCAAACTACTTTTCCTAGATCACCATAATTAGAGCTTTTACCATTGTGAAGAGCCGATAAAGGCTTTGTTCAACATCAACTAGTGGAGTCATGAGGGATCCGACTTCATGTTCAAAAAGGAGGTGTGTAGAGATTTTCTGGTAAAGGTCTTTGGTCTCACAAAGGTCCATGATCATGTAAAGATGGGTTTCATCCTCGTACACATCGATCTCTTATTTTCTTTACATAATTGGTAGTCCCTTTTCAGGGCATCATACATGGCTTCTCGATCTCTTCTCTGTGTGTTGGGTTTGACTTCTTTTCTCCTCTCTCTTTAAACTCTATGAAACGTTCTCTCACTATATCTATAGGTTGTCTTTGGTGGGGTTTTTTTTTTGGGGAGTTATTGGAGTTACTCCTATGGGTTTTATTGAGAATAAAAGACATAAAGTTAGTGGGGTTGAGTCTCGTCGGAAATAGAGGTATCAAAATGTTGGCCGCAAACAACTTTGGAGAAAGAGATAAAAAAGTAAAGGTTTGGGACAAAGAAATGTAACCTTGGGGAGAAAAACTTTTGATTGACTATATTACCCTTACTGAAAATGATAACAACATTTGGCTACCCTTTTTTAGCAACAATACTTCCCTTTTCTAATGCAATTATAATTATGTAAACAATCTTAATGCCTTTCAAACCTACTCTCCTTCTCTTTATTTTCTTCCAAACTACTACCTTTTTAAGTTTCTTTTACTTTCTAATCTTTAAGTGATAGGGTTTTTAAAAGCAACATGAGCTTCATGAATTTCCTCTGTTTTTTTGCTTTACACTATATTAACAAGAATGATGAGATTAAATCGATGGGTATGCATAGGATGTTTCTGTTCAAAACCCACTTCGGTTTTGTGTCAGTCAAAATTGTATCATATGTGGTGAGGTTCATCTCTTCTTATTTGATTTATCATCTCTCTCTTCTTATTTTGATTTTTTTACCTATTATAATATCGACTAATTAGGGAGTGGCTCCTCTCCATTTCTAAAAAACAAATGGACCTCCAGTACCATTATGGATGCGTAACACATCATCCATTTGCTTGATTCAATGGAGGAGTTGTTAATTAATCCATGCGAAGTTGTTTTGGTCCTTAAATGTTCAATTAACGAAGTGAAATAGATCCCTTTTCATCTTCTACCTTGATACACCTACTTCAACTAATGTTCTCCGCAACACGTTTTGAAGGCCACCCATTTCTCTCAACCCTCTACCCTTTAAAGCTAAGGCTGTAACAACAATAGCCTCTGCAACATACTTATACAAATAGACCTCTATAAATATAATAATCACCAAAGCAAAGCACATACTAATAAATGAGGTCAAGGACCTGTACCTTGTGTACATTCCATGTTTTCCCAAGCGGTCCAAAACCTTATTGATGATTATCATAGGTACAATTAGAGTTAGACCTTAGACTAGATGTTATCGTCCCTACAAAATCCAAAATCAATGACAAACTCAAATCCTCTTACAATCTTGTCACTATCGCTTCATCTATGGGAGTCTGACCAGTGGTCCTTAGCTAATGGTATGTGGTTGGATCCATGAGTCTCTATAACTCATACCAAAACCCACTCACATATATAATGCTTTTAAATTTTCTTCAAATTTGTTTATCTTTTTTTGTCATTAGATTGATGAAGGGTTATTTGCAGGAAAAAAAATAATAATTTGATGAAGACTGAAGAGTTGTTTAGTTTTATGAGCCCTTTCTTCAAAAATCATTATAGATAAATTGGGAACCTCAAGGTAGAATGTAAAGAGACTGAGATGTGCTTGACACCGTTGACGAATATTTAAGGACCAAAACAATTATGTTTAACTATTCTAGCAACTTGAACCATTGGATAGAGTAAGTGGATGATGTGTCACTCATCCATTCAAATTACTAGAGTTCCAATGTTTTTTGAGAAATGGAGAGGAGTTGCTCTCGACTAATTTTTAGAAAAATATCATTGTAGATTGCACTTAGGGCAAGGATACCAAACGAACATGCATGCGGACAGAGATAACAACCAGTAAATAGAAGCTATAATTATTTTTTACTATTGTGAAATATAAAAAAATAAAATACTTGAAAAGACATTGCTGTTAAAGGCATTGCCAGATTAAATATTATGGGTTTGCGTTACATGAAAGATAATGTATAACATTGCTATAGAAAGAATTAAATATTATGAGTTGAAAGAAATAGAGCTAGAGGACGGATAGTTAAAAAGAAATAAAATAAAATAAAAAAGAGAAGAAGAAACATTAAAAAATAATAATAAATAAATAAATAGAGAATGATGAAGAAGTACTTCTATATTTATTTTCCAACTTCTCATCTCTTATGGAAAAAGTTCATATTTCTAACTTAAGTTTGCAATTTCTTTTCTTTCCTAGTAATTTTATATTTATGGAGTATATTTTTAATCAATTTGAAATTATGGATTTTACAAATTTTGTACCATTATTTATTTTGTTGGGTCATTAGAGCATCTCCAAGAGTACTAGCTAATTTTTTGCTATTTTAACTAGTAAGATGACATTTTTTTAAAAATAATTAGCTAGCTATCCAAGTGAGTACTCCAAGAGTATTAGTTATTTTTGAGCTATTTAAAAAAAATTTATTAACGATCTTTCTTTTTTTAATCATTTGGTGGAGAGATAAGGATAGAATGATGCATAAAGAGAAAACAAGTGTCACTTTTTAAACTAAAAATAGTTTAACCAGCGAACATTCGCTAGCTAAACATAGCTAGCTATATAGCTTGCCCCTTGGAGAAGGAAAAAAGTGATTTGATTAGCTAAAATAGCTACAAGAGTTGAATGCTAAGCCCCTTTGGAGATGCTCTTACATACATTCCACTATATTTATTATAAAATATTATTACTTTGCTTACTTTATTTACATTATCTACTTAAACAACCTTGTTTCATCATGGTTTTGCATTAAAAACTTAAAAAATTATGACTTAAAATGGTTCATGTGAATCAACTAGTTATAATGAAAATTGTGATCCATTCCTAGAAAAAAAAAAGAAAAGAAAAAAAAAGCAAAAGGATTTTAAGCCATAACTCCATTTTTTATTATTATTATTTATAATAGCATCATTAACAAATTCGTAAACCTCATAACTCCTTTTCACACCAAACTGTAGAATTACCCCTAATGGGGTGGGTTTAAGTTTCGACCACAACTACTCAACTCAGTGAGTCAACCTAATTCACACCACCTTATATTTGGTTGCTGGTATGAACAAAATACACTAAAAATCTTAGAGTTTAAAAATTCATGGGCCCTTTTATACCTCTTAGAAAACAATTATAGACTAGTGGTCTACTACAATTAAGCAATTGCCATCACTTGTGATCCCATCACAAGCTACAATTCCTGACTTCTCTAGTGAAATCTCTCATCTCGTTAAAATTCATTTTTATTTTTTGTGAGCTTTATATTTTGTAATATTAGCTCATTGGATTGAACATTTGGAAAGTGGAAACTAACAAACTAAAATATTAGTCTTGATTCAAATTGGATAAAGATTAGATTATATTTTCATCAATCTAGATTTGATTCATTTGACACAAACTAATGGCACTATTGTCATGACTCGAAAATAGGCCCTGACTAATTTAGGGGAAGGTAAAACGTTTGGGTTTAATGAATTATTATTTAGTTTAATAAAATAATTTGGGATGGCTTATTTTATGTTGGAAATGGAAAATTTTCAACATGGTCCCATCTGGAATTAGGATATAACGAGTTCTTGACATTTTCAAACCTATATAAAAACACATTTAGTCGATATTATAAAAACACATGTCCATCCACAACAATTGATATGATAACATGCTTCGCATTCCACGTAACCCATACAACCCTACTTAAATATTATATCAGTGTTCTAGATTCAAAATACATCAATCCAAAGGCTATGGCCATAAATACAATACAAGAAATGCCACAATTACATATTTTCCAAACATAACTTTTAACATAACTAAACATTCTTAAGACATGCATCACTCATAAGTAGTCATAGGAACAAAATGCTTTTAAGTTAAAGCTCTTGCATTTGTTAAAATTTTCAAAATATTAGGTGTGAGCGAAAGCTCCACATGACACATTTTTCATAGAAATAAACCATGGTTTAAAAGCATTTAATAAGCATACATGTAAGGGTATTATATAAGCAAAACAACAAGATAGACTACATAAACCAATCAAATCATAGATGTCTTTATAATTCCATTTATTCTTATTCTATAAATATTTATTCTAATTAATCCCCTGAATGCCTTAGATGATATGTGGGGTTGACTTTATCTTCAACCTAGCCTAAATTATCAAATCTCCCTAAAAGGAAATCCTTGCATGCAAAAATGAGACGTACACCTTGTGGTCGCCATGTCTTAAATGTTCGGAATCGAACTAGAAGGAAAAACAAAGTGCGGAATATAAAGATTTTCCTAAACGGTTCCACAGCCCATGAATCTAATTATGCTATAATATAAAACCAAAACCCTAACTAGAAGAGAGTTAGAATACTCACAGTTTGATTGTCTTTTTCCTTTGCTCTAAGCTATGAATCCAGACAGCAGAGAATGAGCAGTTTAAGTCTGCCTCCAATAGTATCCACACTTAGCAAGAGTTTCAAATCCTTTCTTCTTTTTCCCTTGTTGTTTCTAGAGGAGGAAAAGAGAAGAGAGAGAGAGAGAGAGCCTCTTTGGTAAATTCGGTTAGGGCAAGAGTAAGGAGTGTGATTGTTAGTCACACATTACATGTGTGACTATATATAGCCCACTAATAGGGTCGGCTATAATGGGGAATCATATTCCTCATATGATTATAAGTTGTAACTATCTCATAATTACAACTTAACCCCTCTAGTTTATATCCTATACAAACTTAGCCTTCAAGAACTATTCTTTATTCACTTATACCCTTTCTTGTAGGCTTTAAAGCTCTCAATGCATGATCAGTGTGTGACCCATTGGGTTCACATCATCAAGTTGTAGGAATAGCACAAGGTGTGCACAATGGAACTCTTTCCATTAAGGGTCTAATTGGAACTCCTTCCAATTCCCTAATTGATTATAACTCACTTATCAATTAGAGCTTCTACTAACCATGAGTAACACCTAGCATATGGCTCATGGTGTTGTCCTTAATGAGGTAAATAAGTATCTAACAAAGAACCCTTCTGTTACAGTTCATAGGTTATAATTACATCCTTCTATCTACACAATGTCTCCAATTGAACCAATAGGACATGGAAGTCTGTCAAGTTCCTAGTTCAATTACTTTATACTCATTCATAAATATCAACTCAATGATAAACTTATAGAAACTCCTTTCCATATTCATACTGCCATGGCCATGGACTTAATGAATTGTATTATGAATGCTATATGAGACATTCTTTATCTTTTTCCTGAGATTGATGGATTCTTTGTTGATCACTCACATGCCTTCATACACATAGTAGTAGGGCCAATGAACACCTTTGCAAACCTCTATAAGGATCTGCATTTAGTGTTATCAAACTTCTAAAGCTACATGCATAAGACAACTATGGTGTCTTAAGTCTAAGCATTACTTGTACCACTATAATAATGAGAAACTGATTGACAGGTAGTTAAAACTCTATTCAGTTTATCTCATATCTTTGGTCACATTTAGTGTACCTATTCTTGTAATAGGCACCCACTTGTTGGTTGTAGTGTCTCCACACAAATATATAGCTTGAGACTAGCTATCCTCCTAAAGAGTCAACCTAACAAGTGCTAGTCCTATGGTTCATTACTGTCCATCATAGTGAATCTTCAACTAGGAATGTTTTAGGAGTTTAGTACAGAAATATATTTACAGTCTCAAAATTTACAACTCTTTGTAATTCCATATTCTCAACTTTAACTCCATGGACATATTATGTAAATATAAATGATGCATATAAACATAATAGAATAAGCCATTTTATTAAATCAATAATAAATGTGACATACATAAAAGAAATGAAATGATTGTTCCTAATCCCTAAACAATCATCTTTATGATTGGCTCTAAGGCATAATCCTAACATTAAACCCCGCGGTTCGAGAGTACGCTAACTAACCCTGAAGGATTAGCGCGGATAGGAGTCGCCACTTCGATTAAGGTTTCAGGAATGGATTGATCCCTAGTAGGGGTCTAACTCGTCATAATTAGAGATTTTCATTTAGATTTGGAGTTGGGGTACGTTGTTGGAAAGGTGTTAGGCACCCAACAAGGCCTTGCCCCCACACATATTTGTTGGCTTTAGTTAATTAGGACTTTACTTTAAGGATAATTAACAATAAATTGATTTCATTTATTGTTAATTAGATTTATTATTATTCAATAAAAATGCTTTATTCTATCACGTTTATTCTGTTATTTTGTATTTACATAATTTGTCCATGGAGTTAGAGTTGAGAATAATATATCATAAAGTGCTATGATGGAGAGACTTTATATTTTTGTATTGCACTCTTAAATCATTTATAGTTGAAGGTTTATTGTGATGGACAATAATGAACCCTAGGACTAGAACATGTTATGTTGGCTCTTTAAAAGGATAGTTAGTCTCAAGCTATTTGTGTGGAGGCACTAAGACAAAACATGTGGGTGCTTGTCAAAAGAACAGGTACACTAAATGTGATCGTATTAAATTGAGTATACTGAATAGAGTTTTACTTGCCTGTCGATTATTATCTCATAATTGCAATGCTACAAGTAATCCCTATAGCTGAGACATCATGGTTATCTTGTGCATAGAGCTTTAGAAGTTTAATATAACTGATTATATATCTCATAAGGAACTTACAATTGTGTTAATTGGCTCTATTATTTTATGTATGGAGGTATATGAGTGATCAACAAGGAATCTATCACTCTCAGTAAAAGGAAGAGAATGTCTCAAGTAACATTCACAAATATAACTCATGTAAGTCTACGGTCGTAGCAAGATGACTATAGAAAAGAGTTTTCATAGTGCATCTACTTGAGTTAGATATTTGAGAATGATTATAAAAGTATGAGTTAGGGACTTGACATATTTCTATGTCCTATTAGTATAATATGAGACATTATTTTGATGGAAGAATGTAATTGTACCATAACTGTAACTGAACGGTTCTTTGATTTATCTTCACTTCATTTAGGATTACATCATGAACCATTACTAAATGTTACACATTATTAGTAGAAGTTCTAATTGATATAAGTGATCAAGTTATCATCAATTAAGGAATTGGCAGGAGTTCCAATTAGACCTTTACTGGAAAGTGTTCTAATGGGCACTTGTAATGCCACTACCTACTACTGAATGATGTGAATCCAATGGGTCATACAACTGTAAGCAAAGTGGGACTTTAAGTTGTGAGAGAAAGGGCATGAGTGTAATAAGGATTTATGGTTTGGGCTATACTTACATATGATGAAGTTTAGAGGGGTTATTGTGCAGTTATGAGAATTTTATAATTCAACAAGGAATAAGAATCCCCCTTGGTCGGCCCTCCTTGTGTGCCTATATATATGCACACTAGCATGTGTTTTAGACACATAACACTCATAACACACTCCCCTTGCCAGACCCTTACAACTTCTCTCTCTCTCATCTTATCCTTTCATCAAAACCCTAAAGAGCAAAATAGGAGCAACTTGAAGGCATTTGCTTGGTGTGGATACTATGGAGGCATGACACTTGTGTTGCTCAACAATCAATCAATAATCTTCAACCTAAGGACCTAATGTAAGTCATCACCCTTTTCATATAATTAGGGTTTTATGTTTTGTAATGAACCACAATTAGATTTAAGGCTTTAAGGAATTGAATCAAAATTTTGTCACTCATTGTATTTCGCTGTGTAGTTTTCTACATCAATTTCTTATGGAAGGAAACGATGGTTATGGTAAGAAGGGAGATCGTAGAGAGCGACGATGATGGTAATGGTGACGGTGACAAGGGAGATTGTGAAGAATAACAATGAGAGTTTTGAGCTAGGGTGAGGGAACCGATGATGAGGCTTGGAGATGGAAACAGAAATGATGGTGAAGGTTTTGAGCTAGAGATTGTGTAGATAGTGTTTTGGGGAGAACGAACATGAGTTGGAATTATAAATTTTTGTTACTCAATACATAAGGCACGCTCGTCATTATTTTTTATTGTAAAACCCAAGCCTGGGAATCCATATGAAAACCCACCTTCAACTTGGTATTGACTTTACCCCTTGTGGGAATCCTAATACAATAGGAATGATACTTACCCAAGAAAGCAACGGTACCGAACATGGGAATCAGGAATGAAACCTACTTCCCAAGAATCAAACCCTACAACCAAATACCACCTTAGAGTCATGTGCGACTGTTAGAACCTACCTATAGGGAGGTGTATATGACTTTAGAACACCTCTCAAATTTCACAGGCTATACTATTCTTTAATTTTAAATTTCGTGGAGGTTGAAGTCATTGGTGTTGCAACAACAATGGTCATGATGGTTGGTAGGTTCAAGTTCAATAATTGTGGAAATTTTTAGATTAGATTTGAAGGTGAGAGCATTGGTGTGTCATGTTAGTTGGGTTGCAATAGATTTTAGTGGATGATGGAAGGCCTCTTCCAACAACATTCATAGAAATCATGACTTTGGTGGAAGATTTTTACTAATTTTTTATTTATAATAATTACAAAACTTTGTTAACATGACATACCAAATCATTACGACAAATCAGATGGAAAGCACAATAAGGAGATTTCTCACTAGAAGTGTACCAATGCTATTTGACAAGAATAGGTTTTTTTTTTCCCCATGTACATAGGGTGTAACCTAGAATCATGCAAAACCTATGTAAGTTGGGGTTTGGTTCGGTTTTAAAGTAAATTTTAAATCAAACCAAAGTACCTCGGTTTGGTACTTATCGAAGCAAAACCAAACCAAACCAAACCAAACAAAAATATCGGTTTGGTTTGGTTTTCTCCTATCAAGTAATATCAAATCATGGATGATTTAATACACATAGCAAAAGAGAAAAAATGACAATCCAAGCTAAAAATAAAAACGGTTTTAATAATAATATTAAAGTATTAAACATTGTCAACTAAAAAAAGCGTTCAACATTGTTTTAAAATAGAAACATATTAACATATATTAATCAAAGTAACAGACAATTTACATATTAAAGTTTAATATATAATATTATAATATTATTACATATACTTTCGGTTTTTTAGGTTTGGTTTGGTTTGGTTTTTTTAACATGCAAATCAAAAGCAAAAATGTTGAAATCAAAATCAAACCAAATAAAAAAAAACCAAACCAAACCAAACCAAACCAGACCATTTGATTTGATTGTCAATTTTAACCTAAACCATACACAACCAACATGCAACTCAATTGTGCGAGGCGGACTCTATTGAGATTCGGGGAAGCCAGACGGCAAAAAGAAAAAGGTTCAATATTAGATGAGAGAGGAAGAGTAAAATATACTAAATATCAGATGAGAGAGGAAGAGTAAAATAGACTACCTGTTGTCTCTCTCTCATCCTCAAGGCACGCTTTCGCTCCTTATCCATCTATTTGTCACATAATAGCAGGCACATCCTCTATTGTCTCCTCTTCTCTCTTCTTTCTATTCCTGTAGATGCAGAATCTCTTTCTCCTTCTGCTGTCTTAACTACCTATTTCTTTCACCCCTTCAGTTCACCCCCACCCCCAATCTCTCTCTCTCTGTCTCTCAAATCGACCTTCAAGCTTCCAGCTCCTAATTCCCTTTCCTCTTCTCCCTTTCATCGATCCATGTAGAGTGAGGGAAGATTTGTATATATATATATATAGAGAGAGAGAGAGAGAGAGTGTGATGTCGTGTCTACTGCCGCAGTTCAAGTGCCCCTCGGACACCTTCTCTATCCCTTTCAAAACTCACCACCATACTAACACTACCACCCACCCCCGTAAGTTTATCTCTTACCACTATCCATTTGTTTCAATCATAATCGGGATTTGTGGGTTTCTCTGACACTGCGTTGTTACTGTTAAAATTCGTTGGATAAACAACAATAACAATATCTTTATTCATCCATTACATCACTGTAATGTAATCATTTCTTGTGTTTTGGGAGTATTCATTAGTTGATATGTGATGGGTCTTTCCTTTGTTTAAGTTTTGTGTGCCTCGCAAGTGGGGTATTTCGTTGTTGGCCATTTGATACCCTATTGCCACTCCTATGTATGAAGGCAATTCAAAATGTGGCTTCTCTCACAGAAGATTAGGGAAAAAAAAAATTTAATCAATTAATTTTTTTTTTTAAACTTATTTTTCTTGGTTGTGTCAATGAAACCTGACTTTTCGTGGTGGTTGTATCAATGCACAATAAGTTGTGCCTATAATGATTTTATTTTTGCAATGGTAATGGTCTGCTTCTTCTTGGTTCAAGAACCTTGGGATGGATATTTTCTTCCAAAATCATTACTTTCTCTTCTTCCTGGTTTTGTTCTTACACCCACAAGTCTCATCCTTGGTTTGACTGTTTAATTTTCTTACAATTTTTTTTTCTAATCTGTAGAATTGGTTTAGTCGTGTTTGAACTATAATATATCACAATTCAATAAATAAAAGTTTATAAATAAGTTCTGTAAAGATATTGTTAAGAAGGTACTTGATTTTAAATAGTTTGATATATTTTGTTATGATATGATTAAACCTGTATATAACACTATATTGCCAGAAAACAAAAAGAATAAAAAAAAGATATAATCTATATTCCCACTGAAGTAGGTGAGCAGCTAGCCAAGAAGCTTTTGTAAGGTGGTGTGTGTTTCTTTATCTAGTGACCTACATAGTGGATATGTCTTGTCTAGGAAACATATCACTTGGCTCTAAAAAACCAATTAGGCAGCCGACACTCTTTTCTTAACAACACCCAAATTGAGGGTTCGACTTAGTTAAAATTGAGGGTTCTACTTAGTTACATTCTTCATTTTGCAAGTTTGAGAAGCAAGGTGCATTAGCACTCATGATGTTACTATATCATATATTGTTACATCACCTAACTAGTTCCCTTAACTGACATGGTAAGTTTATCTGTCCAAAATATTTTTTTTATAGCCTTTTTGTTTATCCAATTTTTTCTTTGCCCAGTGTGAGATTCATTTGGAATATGGATGTTGTTCTCATCTCTCAGCATTTCTGCTAGAAGATCTTTCTTAAGGCGCTTGACTAGAGGTTTTTGAAGTGCACTTAACTGTGTTTCTTCAAATTTGTAATTGACATCCATCAACATACATTTATCAGTTTTACCAACTACTTTGATCTAGAGATTCTCATATTGAGTGAAAATTGACGAGCTTCATTGGTTGGTGACATTTTCTTCAGCAAAGAGAATCCTATATCTAATTGGCATTATTTTTCTTAATATATTGGTTGAATTTTGCAGCAAAAAATAGAGAGCCTATTTATTTCCGGGCACAATGTATGTTATCTACTACATCACCACCAACAACAACCGCAACAACTACAGTGCTGGATATGGAGAAGCTACGATTACGTTCTTTAGAAGATCATTCAAATTCACTTGCTGCACATAGACCATGGGTGTATATAGGAGCAACCAATCCACCCACGGAGGTTAGACTTGATCCATCTAGGATATTAATAAATAAAGGCTTGAGATTTTTCGACAGAATTGGAATATTCTTAATTGCATATTGAAAACAGTGAATTTTCTAACTTATTTTTCTTCTTTGGATAAACTCAAGTAAGTTATCTCTTATATATGGTGATTGTGGCCTGTTTGTGAACTCATCTTTGTTGTGTAAGTGACAGGTCCGTTCGTGTCTTCTTAGGCTTGCTTGTGAAGGGGAGTGTTGGGAAGTCCCACATCCCACATCCCCCTAGTGGCTTTTAAGTTGGAAGGCCGAAATACAAGTATATGAAATAATAACTAACCCACTACTCAAACGAGGGACTTCCCAACACTCCCCATCATGTGCAGGCCTAACAAGACAAGAACGGGCCTCAAATGGGATACATTAACGACTGGCTTTGATATCATATTAAGTTTCCAACCTAAAAGCCTAAGCTATTATGTGGAAGGCCCAAATAGGTATATGAAGTCGTAACAAACCCAATACTTGGGCGATGTGTGATGTGGGATGTGGAATGTGGGACTTTCCAACAGTGATTATACTGAAAATTAGGCTTGATAACAATGAATTAGTATGTTCAGTTGTCCACCAGTGCAAAGGACTTCGGTTTTAACAAATGAAGGGTGTTTCTGTCATTTACTCTAGTATTGAAGTTAAAGCCAAGCCCATTGCCTATTAATAAATTCAAAAGGGAAAGGTATTCCATTATGATTTATAAAGCAAATGCTTAATGATTTCTATTGCATGCAACTTTGCATGATTCTTGAGTAATGGGTAGCACCAACTTGTTAATGTTGGTTTTAGTATCAACAAAATCACAAGCTGTTTTATAGTTCCTATGTGGCTATAATGGTTAGATTCTCATACCATCCCGAAAGATATTCTAACTGTAACGTGCTCGCCTTTTTATGGTCGCTATCCCTATTGGAGCCTAGATTCAAATTTTGTAAAGTCGTATAGTTTATCTATTGAACATTCTGTTGATTTTAAAGTAGTCCCTACAGCCATTTTCATTGCTCACAAACGAGTTCATTGGTTGGTTATGTTAAGTTTACAATCTTTATTACCTTTGAAAATTTGTCTGCAGGTAAATTTTGGAGCAACTTTGGCCACAGAAACATTTCTTACTAGTGAAGAGGCTGTAATAGCTGCCGCTGCTGCCGAAGCGATTGCTCTAGCAAAAGCAGCTGTGAAGGTTGCAAAGGATGCTGCCCTAATGATCAGCAATAACCGCCCAACGAAAGCAGAACGTAAACCTGCAATTTTCCCATCTGAATCTGGTACTATTCAGCTCAAGAGGGCTCAGCTTATAGAACCAGAGCATGTTGGTATGGTGGGAGATTCCGTGGGAGCTGGAAGTGGACTGGGGGAATACTGTTCTATGCTTACTTTATTTAAAGAGTCTGATGATCTGGAGCCAACACTTGAAGAACTCGAACTTCTGCAGATGCAATTCTCCGAGAGTATAGCTGTGAGATCGAGGCGTCAAACAGAAAGAAAAGCCAGAAGATCAAGAGCAGCAGAAAAGGCTGCGGCTGGTGTTGTGTCTGTGAAGTCTGGTTCTACCAGCCGGAAAAAGCGTGCTTCTTTACAGGAAGTAGACTACTCTGATCCATTGCGTTACTTGAGAGGTACTACCAGCACTTCGAGGCTTCTTACAGCTACAGAAGAATTGGAGTTGTCAGAAGGAATACAGGTTCAATTCACATATTAGCAATAATTCCCTTTCTTTTTTCTTTTTTCTTTCTAAATACTGATTTTACTAGGGGAAAAGATTCTTCAGAATTGCTTATTTTGGTTTTTAGGATATATTATTTAACCTCTTTGTGATCATTATCTATTCAGATGATAGTTACTAGATAGATAGTCTTTTAGAACAAATATCCTTTGGAAATTTTTTTATGCAGGTGTAGACTTTCATTTCAGCATTAGTTGGAGACTTTTTAAGGCAATCTATGCCCACCACTTGATACCTCCTGACTCTTGAAAATATAATCTCCTGACATTACCCGATAATATTCTGAATTAGGGGTAAACCACAGATGCCTTTCTTCAGTTTTCCAAAAATAAGACTGGCCTCCTGCTCTCCTGTGAGCTTGTGATGTCAGGCATCATTTGCCTCTCCTCCTTTACATTTAGTAGCTTCAAATGGCTTTAAGGACCATTTTGGAAATGGTTTCTCCATTACCAAAAAGTACAGAGGTGACACAGTAGCAATTAGCTCGATGAATGATTGGAATGTTACCAAGTTGGCAGGTCTTAATGCATGACCAAAATGTGCCCTTTTAAATATTAGAATCAAATTGTGACAACGGCACATAGTTCAGAGCAAATTAGTATAAATTTTAACATTTTAGGATTCCAAATCAACCCAACTCAATATGTCTCCATCTTACTTTCTTCCCCCCTCCGTTCCTGTCTTGATATTTTTCTGCATCATCACCCAATCTATATTTGGTGGCAATGGAATTCAGTGGCACCTGCCACACCAAATGAGTTATTGAAGTGGCCTCGCTGAGACTCATTCGACAGTCGACACCAAATCCTGCTACTACAACAACTACAACCTCTCTTAGCCTCTTGTAATTTCTGCAACATCTGTCAGCAGTACTAGATCAAAGGCAGCGTCCTTTGCAATATCCTTGCTGGAAGTCATTGCTGAAAAATAAAGAGGTGAAGCCAAAACCATCTATAGACAGTTGACAAGACTGAATTGGAATCTCATTCAAGCAACAAGAGCTCGAGCCTTATTGTCAACACCACCAAAAAAGCAGCAGGAAGCTAGGGGGGAACAACATTGAGTTTGAGGCACTGACTTTAAAGGGAGGAGGTTTTTTGCATATAGTTTCTTCTTATAAGGACATATCTGGACTTTCTGCCCATCTTCTACCCAAACATTGGTAAGGCCACCTCCCAGAGAGAGAGAGGTCTTTATGCCATTAAGATAACCAAGAAAAGGACATTGTGATGCAGCACAAGGTTAAGGTTAAAACCTTAACCTATACTAAAATAAAGGCCCCTGGAAAAGAGATCTTTTAGGTTTTAAGGGGCTGTGAACAGTACACTTGAACAGTAACTCTGGAAAAAGAAATAAGAGAAAAGAGAAGAAAGAAAGAGATAAAACCCTAAACCACCAGGGTTTGTTTGAGTCCACATTCAAACACAAAGAAGAGTTCCACACTCAACTTAAAATAACTTTTATTCCATCAACTCCACCCCTATTAGTGCTATTACAATCCTATCTATACGGTTCTAATGTGCTTGCTACTCAAGTTAACTAAGTTTCCTATTCCATTACTTTTCTAATTCTACTACCAAATGATGGTGAGATCTTAGGGTGCCAACCTAGTTGGGATTCTTTGCTTCTCTATGATGCTTTTAGCTCTGTTTTTTGGTTTTGAAAAAGGAAATGTTCCTAATTTAACTAGGCTACTAATTATGACTTCCATGAGTAATTAAGCCCAACCCATTACAAAAAACATAAAGCCCATAAATTTGACCCATTCCCCAATTATATTAAATTACTAAAATACCCTTATAAGAAATACAATATTCCCATACCAAGAATACCCCCAATAAATCCAGCTTTCATTTTTTTTCTTCATACATTCCACATCACATTGTTTGGAGTCATTTTGACCATTTGATGTGGTAACAGTTTGACTGTCCATTAAGCTAAAAGTTGTTGTGTTGCACTGCTGCTTATAGTATTGGAGATCTCCAGTACTTGGTGGTAATTGAAAGGAGCTATTTCCAACCATTTTGTCCCCCAAGTCTAGTTGATAAAAAAAGCCATTACCCAGGTCCTTCTAAATTGGTCCTGCTAGAGATATGATCCCAACTTTCAATATTTTTTTGCACTAAGTGATCACTCTCAAGACTCGTACCTATTAATTCATGCATGGTAGTCCAACACTTTTTTTGATGACTAGGAAACCCTTTGGGTAATCCTCGAGCCCATGTAAGACTTAACTCACATGGACCAGGTAAGACCAAGGCCCATGAGAACCATGAAAACCTTGTTTGGGTAGCCCCAAAAGGATTGCAAGAGTCGAACTCAGGACTTCCACTTTGAGGTGGAATCCCTTACCAACTGAGCTACTCCTTGGGGTTAGTAGTCTGACACTTTTACCACTGCACTAACCAATTACCCCTTCGAGTTTAGTTCATCTAAGTTTAAATGATATATCCCCCAATGTGTCTGTGTTTGTAATTTTCTATAGAGAGGAGGTAAAAGATTTTACAGCCAACCTCAGGGAAGGTTTCTCATAGTTACCCAAGAATTATTTGAAACAATCAGCTCATAATAGTCGCACTTGTCATTTGTAATAGTTTTACTTGACAGGTTTACATTTTTTATCCTAACATTTGAGAAGAAAACTATCGCCAAATTTGGGCTTTTATTGTTTGGTTTTCAGAATAAAAGACTTATGGTTGAGAAGTTTTGAATGGTGATTCCAACGTGGCTTCCACATGAATTGGTATGCTGCTGCATTGTTGAGAAAATTATTCTGAGTCTATGCCAGTTCAACTTGTATATCAAGATTATGAATTATTTATAACCAAGGACTAAAATTTGTCTGATATCATCAATATACCCAAGGATATTCTCTTATTGGAGGTCACCTTATAAATTTTGGCAACAATTTTGATCAATATATTCACTGAACATAAATAAAGTAATTCCACATAAAAAATGAATCCCAGTATGTTAATAGTACATTAAATATATAATGTATATATGTCAACATTTAAGTCCTTAATTGTAACTATAAATATTATGTAGGAATTCTTGCAATTTCAGGTAAACTAGAAGCTAACGGATTGAAATGCTTCCTTCATCTTTAACTGGATAAAAAGAAAGGGAAAAATTTATTTTTTTTAATATTTGGTGGGGATTGGGGGTTGTTTGAAGTGAATTTTGGAATTTTTTTTCCCGCTTCATCTTGTCTGATTTCTGATGGCTCCTCTATTGTAATGCAGGACCTATTGAAACTGGAAAAGCTACATGAGGAGCTTACAGAACGTTGCGGGGGTCAGCCGACCTTTGTACAATGGGCTACTGCAGCAGGTGTTGATCAGAAGACCTTGAGGAAGCGCTTAAACTATGGGATACTCTGCAAAGACAAAATGATTAAAAGCAATGTTCGGCTTGTTATTTCAATTGCCAAAAATTATCAGGGAGCTGGGATGAATCTTCAAGATCTTGTCCAGGTATTTCAACCTTGTATGCAGCCAAATGAATTCCTCCCCCCTTTTCTCTCTCTAAAACATAAAAACTATGAAAAGAAAAAGAAAGAGAAAGAGAAAAAGAAAAAGAAAAAGAAAATTATTTGTTCAAATCTGTTGGCTTTGATGTTTGTGATGGCTGAATGTTGCTCACTGACTTGCAGGAAGGATGTCGAGGCCTTGTAAGAGGTGCAGAAAAGTTTGACGCCTCAAAGGGTTTTAAGTTCTCGACCTATGCTCACTGGTGGATTAAACAGGCAGTTCGGAAATCTCTCTCTGATCAGTCCAGGA
Source organism: Liquidambar formosana (assembly GCA_039720395.1). Taxonomy (NCBI): domain Eukaryota; kingdom Viridiplantae; phylum Streptophyta; class Magnoliopsida; order Saxifragales; family Altingiaceae; genus Liquidambar; species Liquidambar formosana. Next base: position 7,978,708 of record CM077831.1, read on the forward strand.
CAATTCGCTTGCCAGTAAGTTTTCCTTCAGTATTCAAGGCATTTTTCTCCTTGACTGTTCTTCCATCAATTTCTCTGCTTTTTCCTGGATACTCTTGGATTGATTACAAGCATGTGTTCGATAAGTGAATTGTCTTTTGGAGTTGCTAATTTGGGGGGAGAGAAAAAGAGTTGTATATGTCTCACTTTTAAAATTTTGAAGCATTACTGTCAGTGTGAGCCTTGTCCACTGGGTATGAACTTTTGCTGTCAGTGTTTGGTCAATAAAATATTGACTGGCAAAGTTATTTCTACTTTTATGCTACATATTTTCTAGCCTTTCATCAGTGATATTTTTGGGTGAACAGTTTCACATGGTGGAGGCAACTTATAGAGTGAAGGAGGCTAGAAAGCAATTCTATAGTGAAAATGGAAGACATCCTAATAATGAAGAAGTTGCAGAGGCAACGGGGCTTTCAATGAAGAGGCTCACTGCTGTACTGCTAACCCCAAAAGCCCCAAGATCTCTTGATCAGAAGATAGGGATCAATCAGAATCTTAAACCTTCGGTCTGTACTATTCCTACTCCAATGCACATATGTGTGGCAATTATTTTGTCCAATCTGGTCCTCAATTTTTCCAACCCTTATTGCTTTTTGGCATAAATTTTGTTACTGATGGGTCATAGGTTTTCCTCCCCAGGAAGTTATTGCAAATCCTGATGCAGAAACAGCGGAAGATCTACTGATCAAACAATTCATGAAGCAAGATTTGGAGAAGGTGTTGGACACTCTCAATCCAAGGGAGAAGCAGGTCATCAGATGGAGGTTTGGACTAGAGGATGGAAGGATGAAGACATTACAAGAGATTGGGGAATTGATGGGTGTAAGCAGAGAGAGAATCAGGCAAATTGAGTCGTGTGCATTCCGAAAGCTGAAGAACAAGAGGAGAACCAAACATTTGCAGCAGTATTTGGTTTCATGAAGTACCAACTAGCTCATCTGAGACTCAAAAGGCCTTCGTATTTCTTCGTTCTAAGTTTATTTTTTCCGGCAAAAGGAAATGTATCCCTTCCTTCAGGATTTTAAAAATTTGTTGTGCATAGAAACAAAAAGAAAAATTGAGTTAAGCATTTTTCAATATTTTTTAGCGCACCAAGGCAAAGTCTTGCAGATTCTTATAACAAGACTGCCTCATATTTTAGTTTTCCAATTAATGATTTTTGTAGATTGGTAGGAGATTTGTACATTTTAAGTTGGCAACATGGAAATTCTTCTACCCCCACTCCCCCCCCCCCCCCAAAATCAACTCTTGCATTTTTTTAAATTATATTTTTTCCCATTTGAATAGGCCCTCCCTTTTGGCTGCATCGAGGGGTGTGCCATAGAGATTAGAGGATGTGAATGCAGCAAAAAAACATGTGGAAATAGGCCATCCAAAAGAGACATAATTTTGTGTGAACAATAATATTACATTGAATAAGGGTGCCATAATAAATCAAAAGTTTTATTTTTTAAGTAACATTTAATAGATAAATATAGATTTCCGTGTTAGATATATAAGCTATGAAGAAAAGGCGGTTAACCAATTTGAATGAAAAATTGGACGAGGAGGGAAAGAAATGTTTCTGACTAATAAAAGAAAATTTTAAGAAAAGAAAGGCAACCTGAGCTTCAGGTTATTTATTTCTTTATTTATTTATTTTTGGATCTGATATTCTGAACGCGAGCCTTAAGTATAAAAAAAGAAGAAGAGTAACTGACACCTGTCAGCAGTCGGTAACATACAGTATTTTTTTATTTTATTTATTTTTAGTCATGATGATGATTATCACGATCCGATTCGGAGGGAAACGAGAAGCCAATTACCATAGGTCCATAGTCCTGGACAAAGGAAAAGTGAGTCTGTGTGTTACATAAAAACAAAAGGTTAAAAATAGGTTTTTGATTCATTAACCAAAGGGGGAAACAAGAAAAAAAAAAAAAAAAAACACATGAAGGGAGGGAAGAAGAAGAGTGGAGGAGAAGAAGGAGAAGAGGGAGAAGGAGAAGGCAGTGTGGCCTCACAGCCATTACCAAACGACGATGACGAAAATGCGCGCAACACCCAACCTGTTTGTATGAACAACATCAATGGCGATGAACGAGAAGACGAAGCAGCGGAAGCGGAAGGAGATGGAGAGGTAGAAGAGGAACAAGACGAAGACGCAGTGGACGCTGACGAAGAAGAAGAAGAAGAAGAAGAAGCAGAAGAAGACCAAAAGCATCTCTACCAAGATCAACCCGATGCCGAGGCCGAGCGTCCCAAGCTCGACGATGGCTTTTACGAAATCGAAGCGGTCCGCAGGAAAAGGGTTCGCAAGGTAATCCACCCCTCACCCCCTGTTTTTTATTTTCTGATTTGGAGGCTTTTTTTTTAAACAAAATATGTGTTTCATGTGATTTTTTCTTTTCTTTTCTTCTTAATGTCTCTGGATGAATGAAATTGCGAATGCTGCAACAAAAGGGTGAGGTCCAATATCTCATCAAATGGTACGTGCCTACCCTTCTTCTATTTTTCCCACTTTCCCTTTTTTTTTCATTTGTAGATGTATGTGTGTATATAAGATAAGAATAGGAATACTTCTTGTTCTTCTCTCATCATTTCTTTCTTTGCCCTATACTACAATGAGAATCAATCATTCAACTGAAATTTATTGCTATTCCATTGATCCCGTTTTACTTTAGGCGGGGCTGGCCAGAGACGGCCAACACATGGGAACCCCTTGAGAATCTCCAGTCCTGCTCTGATGTCATCGATGCATTCGAAGAGGGGTATGTTTCTAAACTTTGTTTTGTGAATTACCCATGAAATCCTTGTGTAACACTTCTGTAGCTCTTGTTTAATCCCAAATTTCTGTTTTCAAAGCTTGCGATTGGGAAAACATAGGTCTTCCAGGAGGCGGAAACGCAAGTATGGGGGTCCTCATACCCAACCTAAGAAGAAGCAGCAGCATTTTGCTGCTGCTGCTACTGATAATGTAAGGCCTGTCAAGCGCAGGATTATCGATCAACCTCTGCCTGCTGCTGCTTCTGTCAACAACTTGAGCTTTGCTGACGATCCCACCCCTTCTCAACATAATATCGAAACCACCAATCAAGTTAATGAGCATGGGCCGTTGGCAACTGGTAATTCAGAAACACAAGAAAAGAAAGAGGATAATGAGTTGAATACGACGCTTAATGAGCTTAAAGGGACAGTGTCTACAGATGGGGTCAACACTGATAAGTTAGCAATACATTTCCAGGAAGCCAAGGCTTCCGAGGGAGATGGCTTGGCAGATGGGCTTCCCAAGGTTGATGGTGCAGAAACAACTCAAACCAATCGTTGCACGGGGGCTAAAAGAAGGAAGTCTGGTTCTGTGAAGAGGTTTAAACAAGATCCAGCCTCGTGTGAACCAAATGATTCTCAAGATGCAACAGCAAGGATCGCCAGTGGCTCTTGTGGTAGAGTTGAACCACTAGGTGTTGGCTTCGTGGGGGATGATTCGGGCCACAAGAATAAGTTTGATGACGCCAGAAATGCATCTGTTATCACTGAGATCATCAAGCCTATAAGCTATTCAGCTTCTGTATCAAACAGCGTTCAGGATGTCTTGGTAACATTTATGGCCACAAGGTTTGTCATTCAACTCCAACTTTCAGTCCCATTGATTTTTCAAATACCTTTATGCTTATATATGTATGTATTTGTTTGATCCTAAGACTAATTAGTTGAAAACTTGAAATTAACTGTAGTTTCTTTTTAGGGCATAAACAAATCTATCAATGGATTGGGAAAAAAAAATGCATACCCTTTAATGCAAACATTGCATGTTATCTGTCTATTTGGAGCGTCCATTCCTTAGCAAATTGATGAGATACATCCTGAAATACATGAAGAAAAAATTTACCTGAATTTCTTTTACTTGGAGAATCGCTGCCTTTCTTTAAAAGGGAAAAGGAAATTCGCAGCATGAAATCAAAGGATATTACAGTGTCTTTTACTTGGATAATTGGTGCTTTTAAAAAGAAAAAAAGAAGATTTCACAGCATGAAATAAAAGGATCTTACAGTTTCAGTCTCCAACAGTGGCCAAATAAACTTAGGAGTCCACAATCAAGTAAAGCTCAATCTAAGCCTTATAATGTTGAATAGTAGGTTTTAATCAATCTAGAATGTCATTGACTTTTGGGGTTTGGGAGGGGAAGAAGGCGAGAATTTTGTGCAATTGTGCTTTCTTGGCTGTCTTTTGGGTTGTTTGGATTGAAAGGATCTTTAAAGTTATTTCCCCTCGTTTACCATTTACCACAATCGAGAAATTTGCAAAGGACAGGCAACCAGAGTTATGCATGCCTCAAAAGGCCATGAAAATTTAATCAATTTCAAGATGGCGCTTACTTGGGATCTTGTTCAATTGATTTTATTTAGAGTTGTCTTATTTTGTCATTTCTTTAAGATAATATATTATTAGTTTAGTTTTATTAAGTTTTATGGAGTCAAGGGTATTTTGGTAATTTTTTTTTTGGCCTAAATGGGTTTGGTCATGTATGGGCTGTATTTTGGGCTTTCTAGTTGGGTCAGATTTGGTGGGTGTAGTCCAAGTCCACTTTGGTCCAAGTTAACTAGCTTGTCTTGGAAGCTTACTTGCTCTCCAAGTTGGCTTGTCTTAGAAGCTAACTTGCTTTCCAAGTTGGCTTATGTTAGAAGCTTGTTTACTTGTAGGAGCCTATAAAAGTCATGTAATAGCAGATTTTGAATCAATGAATGGTATTTGAAGATTTCTCTAGTTTGTGAGTGATTCACAAACTTTGAGGGTGTGAGGCCTTCTTCTAACCCAAGGAGTGATGCCTATGGGACCTTAGGTGTGATGCTTAAGGACTTCTAGGGGTGTTTCCTAGATTATCTTGTCTTTCTACTTCTTCTTCAGTTTTCTACTGCTTTGTTTTCTTTAAATTAACCAAAATCCTCCATCTCTAAACCCTTTTACACCCTTAACCCTATTTATCTATAACCCCTTCATAACCTTCCACCTTGGACTTTCATTCCCTCAATTTAATCCCTCAAGAAGTTTCTGTTAGACTGCAAAAATAGCTGCTGTCCAGAGTTTCCAGCAACCCTCATCAACCTGTGGATTTCGTCCTGCATCATAAAGATCCACTTCCTCCCTCTATCCCCAAAACCCCAACTCACATGATCATAGGGTTTCTCGAAATCTACTAGGAACACGCATAATGTGACTTGCCAATCACGGGCATGTTTGGGTGTCCAATCTGAAATTAAACAATTCAAGATATCCCGTTGAATTGACAAATTCAAGTAGTGGTCATCATCACAAATAGGAGTGGAAATTCAAAATAGTGGCATTTCATGAATTTCTAAGAATTAAACCTATAACATCGACTATAGTGATGACTCCAACCCTTTTAAATATTCTAATTCGAGGTGATAGATTTGTACTTTCAATACTATGTAAAATACCTTGAGTTGCTTAATTTTGAATTGGACACCAAATAGGCCCTAGCTCAATGACATTGTTGCTTGTTATTTACACTTTTTTTTTTTTTTTTTTGGGTTAGAAAAAAGGGAAAACAAAATCTTTTATATCTAGAAAGGTAAACAACCGTTATATTCATACACCAACAAAATTCCTTAAGAAATAAAACTCCCACCTTCGAGACTCTGAAGATAATTAGCATCATCTAAAACAACATATCAACCCACAATTCCATCAAATACATGCCTCAAGCTCTAAAACAAAGCTTTGATATTACTTAGCACTCCACCCCAATAGAGAGAGTAGATGATCCTAGGTGTAGTCATCTTGTAGGTGAACAATGTAGGCCCCTAGTTTCTATTAATCGTTGTTTCCATAAATTGTTCTTATTGGTTTTTGACAGCCAATTTTGTAATATTTAATCCTTTCCTTGATGCCATCATTTGTTTTGAAATTCCCAATGTGGATCTTAGAATCTTACAATTCTTGGTCCTGCTTCAAAAAAAAAAAAAAAGATTGACATTGAATGAAGCTTTAGGAGACTAGTGCTTTAGTCATCACAGCATTACATCATACTATGTAGAGGAATCCCCCATGAAACACCAACATGATGAAAAAGTATGCCAGAGCATAGATGACGGTGAATAGTGCAAAAAAAAAATGGTGATCCACAGACTCACTGTTTCTGTTACAAAACATGGACATCGAAAACTCTCCCTCAACACCATCTTAGAATCCCACCCATTAGATTAAATACCATAGTTACTTTTGATCATAGAATGCGGGTTTTGGTCAATTGGGAATTTTTATAACCACTTTCAGTTAAGGCAATATTTTTCATAGTCACATCACCAACGCAAGATCACCATTGTTCCTAGGAAAAGAGACAACCTCCTAGCTAACTAAATGGTTTTCCTTCCCTTCCCCCTGCCTTCCCACAAAAAATCTTCATGCATCTTTTCAATTCTTTTTGCCACTTTCTTTGGAAGCTTAAAGAGAGAAAGGTAATAAGTCGGAATACTATCAAGCACAGATTGCACTAAGGTAAACCTACCTCCTCAAGAAATATAAGCCTTCTTTCTACCCGTTCAATCTTTTCTAAAATTGCGTCCCAAAGTTTTTTGCCATAGGATTTCCTCCTAAAGGCATACCAAGGTTCTTCATATGCTAAACAGGAACAGAACACCCTACCAGATCCCAACCTATTAGTTTTACTCTCTGTTGACACCCCATTTTGTACCGCCTACACATTTCAAGTCCTCCTTTTAAGCCCAGTGATGAAGGGTGACCTAGATTGAAACAATTGATGTACGATCCTTGAAGAGCCGACGTGATTGTAGTCACAGCCCAGCCCACAAAGCCCTTAGCCTAATGTTTGTATGTATGCATCTTTTATTTGTGCGTATGCATCTTTCATTTGTGCGTATGCATATTAATTCCTAGAGTTGGACTTTTCCCTCGATTTCATTTTGTTACCTTATGAGGATTTGACCTACCTTGTAGCCACCCTGTGATGGTTGGAGAAGCTAGAAACCCTAACCTAGCTCCCCAAAACCCTAGCACACCCTCTATAAAAGGACTATTTTCTCACTTGAGAAAGGGAGGCAACATTCACCATCATTTTCATACAAACCCTAGAGAGCACAAACCCTAGAATTCAGAGATGACGGCTACAATCACGGAGGCTTGGAAAGGGGGGTTAGTCAAGGTATTCATTGGGATTTGCCCAAACTTGAGGGTAAAATCTCTTTACATTCATTTACATTTATTTCCCCAATTTTGAAATGATTAATAATTATTCCCGTTAGGCGTAAATGCACCCGTATGTATGAATATGATTCCAATGAATATGCCGTAGTTTTAGTCATTAACATGTCCTATGTCATTGGCAAGCATGTTTGATACCATTTAATTCATTCCTGTGGATGTTTGACTAGTATAGCATGTGAATACATAGTATTCTATTAGGTTTCGCATAGAATAGTTGCAGGATAGGATACTTTTGCATTGGACTTAATCTAGGATTTTTATGCATTATCACTCTCTGTAAATCATGTGGATATAGGATCAGATAGTATAGTTCAATTTCATCATTTCTGTCTTTTTTTCGAATTTGCCCATAAATGCATGTACGTTGCGTACGCATGTTTTAGGTACTGTGCTAATATGTTTGGCTGTAGGCTGTGGTGAGTTCATCCTTTTTTTTATTCACTATTTATTCTGTTTGTTATTATTTCTATTCGGTTTTTATTTATTTACATCATTCTCTTTTTGTGCTCCATTCGTTTCATATTATTTGTTGCATGAATAGGGTTGAATCCAATTGATAATTCTCGTTAATTAAAGTCAACAAACCATGTGCGGGAGGCTGGCTTCGGTTGGGTGTTGTTGGGTGCTTAACACCTTCCCAACAACGTACCCTAACTCTGAACTTGAAATCTTTTGGTTATGACGAGTTGGACCCTTGCTAGGGGTTAATTGGTTCTCGAAGCCAAATTGGGTGGCAACTCCTCTCCGCTCTAACCCTTTTGGTTAGTGGCGTACTCCTGAGCTGGTGTGGTTAGGACACGATGCTCACACTCTGCTTAATATTAATTCCTATAATAGCACTCTTTGACATATTAACATGCAACGTCGAAATCATTTCAAAGCACCTAATCAAGCTAATCAAATTTAAAGAAAAATTTCTGCTCATCCCTTGGTGTGGACACCAGACTATCGATCACTCGTGTGTACAAGCGCCATCGTTGCTGAACGGCTCAACCAATGGCCCTGTGGCTTAATCAGACATAGAACATAGACCAAGACACATCAGTCCTTTTTGCACATCAGCCTTTTTGCTTGGAAGCTAAGCTGGTGAATCCTACTTGGGGGCCAAGTTTATGTTGATTATTTTATTAGTTATTTTACCTTATTTTGGACACTAATTTAGTTGCAAGCATATCTATTTTTGGAATGACAGCTTCTGTAAAGGCATGAATGTATTATGAAGGAAATTACTATTGATGAATGAATTAAACCTTTGTTACCCAATGTTTGGTGCTGATTCCAAACAACCGCTTAGGTGCAAAACCTAGGGTTCTTCCCTCCCCTTCTTCTTCTCCTTTTCTTTTCTCTATTCTCTCTTTCTTCTCTATTATTGTGCTCAACAAGAGCATGTGTGTGTGTGTGTGCTATATTAAATTTAGTATCAAAGCAAACCTTGATCCATCCATTGAAACCGTTGTCTCTCCTCTGTTAGAATACGAGCCAAATCCTACCATCCCTCCACTATCGTCAACACCGTACCCACAACTACCACCAACATTTTCATTGTACCAGACCCACAAACCATAACTTAGGCTCGCGAATCGTACAACCTCTCTTGGCATTGTTTTGTTTTTCTCTCTGTCGTGGTGTTACCGCCGTCAATAGATCTAGGTTCACAAATTGAAACCCATGGTTGCCGTCGATTCTCCTTGAAGACCAATGTTGTTGAGCTCCTACTGTTGAGGCCCTCTTTACTGCTACTAACGTTGCCGTCGAGACCCCTTTTTGCCGTCGATGACTCTCCCCGCCTTAGATTCGTCGAGCTTTTCTCGGTGAAACGCCGGTGATAGCTTGCCATTGAGATCCCTGCCTTGTGCCTTCTCTTTCTCTCTCTCAATATGCTTTGAGAAGCATCAGGAGACTAGTCGGGTTATATGGATTAAAAGAAATTGGGCTTGTTTGGTCACACGTGCTGGCTATCTGAATCTGGACTAGAAAATCCCTATCCTTGGATAAGGTTATCCCATTTACGCTTTAATTACTATTCTCAATTGGAGTCTGTTACTCTATTGTCCAATCCGTGGATAGAGCTATCCTCAATTCAACTAAGGCTATTCCAACCAAGGATAAGTTATTCTAGCTAGGAACAAATTTCGGACAGGTTTATCCCCAACTCGATCCAGGTCATTCTAATCCAGTATATTATATTCTCTAGTTGATTTAAATTGTTTATTTAAAATTGTATCAATTAATTCTAGTGTACTTGATTGGAGAATTAACTTCATAAAAATAAAATATTTGTATTGCCCACTTTGCAAATCCACTCCTACTTGTTACTACTTTGTTTTGATTAGCCTTCAATTGCATTGAACCATTCTAAAATTCTTTAGTCAATTGGTTTGATTTATTAACTGTGGAGCTTAACTAAATTAGTTGTCGTATTTGATATATTCGTTTAATTGCAATTTTGAATACTAGCACTACTTGATTGTAATTTTTTACCTCGAATTAGGGACTAAGTCTCCTTCATTAAAAGGCTTATTGGACCATAGTGAGTTTGATTTTTAAAAAAAAAAACTTGTTGGAATTAGCTTGCTAATCTTATTCACATATAGTTTCCCACTGTCCTACATTTAGGGAGCCCCGTTACAATTATCAACCCACACCTAGTCCATCTTTTGCATGCACTTACGTAGTGGTCATGTTACATCTGGCTCTGAGTGTCAACCAATCATGGAGTCTAATCAATCAGAACACCTAGGGAAACTCATCTAGGACTTGTATGCCAAGTTTGATTCCAAGTTTGATGAAGAACATACTTGAGCTAACGCTCGATTTGGGATGTTAGAAGCCTCAGTTCAAAGGTTTTCCAATTACATTGAAGGCAAGGCTTCCCATATGGGAAGCACCCATGTTGACAATGTCGATAGAGTTCCCCCTAGGACATTTCATCAGGAAAAAATAAACCAAGGTTGGGTTCCAGGCCATGCTCCACACATCCCACATTATAGAGCTCCTAAACAAAACTACAATCAGCAACATGCTGATTATAGGGAATTTAGAGATCTTGATGAGAGAATTAAAGGTGCAATCAAAATTGAAGCCCCTACCGTTGATGGTTGCTTTAACCCAAGGGCCTTCACAGATTAGTTGCACGAGATGGACCACTTCTTTGAGTGGTTTGAGGGTTCAGAAGATTGAAAAGCTAGGTTTGCCAAAATGAAACTCGTTGGTAAGGCCAAACTCTTCTGGGAGAGTATTGAACTCCTACTCCTTAGGAGACACCAGCCTGCTATCACTGTTTGGGTATAGATGAAGGAAAAACTTAAAGACAAATATTTACCCTAATCATACTAAGCCAACCTACTTGATCAATGGAATAACTTGAGACAAGGAAACAGATCGGCCACTAAGTACATCACTCAATTTGATGAGTTCACGATGCGATGTGATGTAGATGAGGACGAATGTATGACATTAAGTAGGTTTAGGAAGGGCTTTAATGACGACCTCCGGAAGAAACTTGTTTTACGTGAGGTCACCACCCTAAACTAGGCTTACACTTTAGTCCAAAACTATGAGTTGGTCACTAGGCCCAGTTTGCAAGACGCTTTGAGAATAGAAATACTTCTAACCTTCGTCAATCTTCAGTTCCTAGGATTGCAGTAGGCCCATCTTAGGTTAAACCCAACCCTAATCCTTTCCCATTTTTAAGAGAAGATAAAGGAAAGGGAGTTATCAGTGCCCCTCCTAAATCGAGCTCCTGAATCCAATGCTTCAAGTGTCAAGGTTTTGGCCACACGGTAGCCACCTGTGCCAGCAAAACCTTATACATAGAAGGCCACGAACAAGAAGAAAATGGAAGTGATTTGGTGGAACAAATCTATCAACTTGATATTGAAAATATTAATGATATAGATGAGGAGTTTGAATTCCTAGTAAATGATCTTCACACCCCCACTATGGGTGTAGTTAGGTGTGTGTTAGCGCAACCTAAGGAGAATGATGATTGGAGAAGAATTGCAATCTTCCACACTTACATTAAGTGCAGAGAGAAAGATTGTAATGTGATCATTGATAGTGGAAGTTGCGTTAATGCGGTTTCCCCTACCCTTGTGTCCCGTCTAGGCTTAAAGTCAATGCCCCAACTAAATCCTTACAATGTGTCTTAGGTTAACACATCATCCATTGCCATCAAAGAAAGGTGCCTTGTTCCCATTCAATTCCTTTCCTACGAGGACCAAATCTGGTGTGATGTCGTCCTAATGGATGTGGGCCATATCATCTTAGGTTGACCATGGCTTTTTGACTTAGATGTTGCCATTTATGTTCATTCAAATTCATGCTTATTCGTCATTAATAGGCAGAAGATTTAGTTTAGCTCTTTACAACCCAAACCTTCCAACAAAGGTAAAAAGAAGGAAATGACTAAGGAAAAAGGGTTTACACATCAGCAACCCCAAGGAGATTGAGAAAGAAGCAATTAAAGGGTCTCTTGTGTTTGCCTTAGTCGCTAGGGAAGTGTCGCTCGCCACCCATAAGCCTTTCGAAGAGGTCAATGATTTCGACAATTTCAGGATCTTTTCCTTGAAGACCTACCAGACCAACTTCTTCCCATGTGTGACATCCAGCATGCAATTAATCTTGTTCCTGGAGCATCGCTCCAAATCTGCCTCATTATAGGATGAATCCTACGGAGCATGCTGAGTTAAAGAGACAAGTAGAGGAACTCTTGCGAAAGGGATTTATTCAGGAAAGTTTGAGTCAATGTGTTGTACCCACACTCTGAAACCCAAAGAAAGATCACTGGAGAATGTGTGTAGACAATCATGTGATCAACAAAATCACGGTGAAGTATCGCTTCCCAATCATTAGACTTGATGATATGTTGGATATGATGGTAGGAGTCACAATCTTGTCAAAAATAGATTTGAAGAATGGTTACCATAAAAAATTCAGATTCGTCTAGGTGACGAATGGAAAACAGCATTCAAAACAAAGGATGGCCTCTATGAATGGTTGGTTATGCCTTTTGGGTTGTCATTCTCTTAGTACTTTTATGAGAGTGATAACGTACTTCGACCTTTCTTGGGTAAATTTTTAGTCGTGTACTTTTATGACATCCTCATTTATAGCAAACCCAAGGAGTAGCATTTGGACCACCTTACATAAATATGCTCTTCGAGAAGCCAGTTTGTATGCCAACCTTAAGAAATGTTCATTTTTCACTGAGAATGTCATTTTCTTAGGGTTTATAGTTTCTTCCGAAGGAGTATCTACTGATCCACAGAAGGTGAAAGCGATTGTAGAATGATCTGAGCCGAAAAACATCCATGAAATTCGTAGTTTTCATGGGCCCGCTATTTTCTACCGTCGATTCATTAAAGGATTTAGTGCTATAATGGCCCCAATCACTGATTGCCTCAAGAAAGGGGAATTCAAGTGGACAAGTTCTGCAGCTAAAGCTTTTGTGGAAATCAAGAGAATGACTGAAGCGCCAGTAATGCGTCTCCTAGACTTTTCGAAAGTATTTGAAGTCAAGTGCGATGCGGTTGGGATAGGCATAGGAGGAGTATTCGGTCAAGAGCGACATCCCATTGCCTATTTTAGTGAGAAACTCAATGAGGCAAAACAGAGGTACTCAGCCTATAATAGAGTTTTATGCTGTAGTACAGTTGTTGAATCACTGGCGCCATTATCTGCTGCCCAAAGAATTCGTCCTTCATTCTGATCATAAACCCTTAAGGTATATAAATTCCCAAAAAAAGTTGAATTTTCGACATGGTCGGTGGGTCAAATTTTTACAAGCTTATACCTTCATGTTGAAACATCAATCTGGAGTTGAAAAACAATGCGGCGGATGCCCTTAGTCGTCGAGCCTTGTTACTTTCAATGATGAAAGTCGAAATCACTGGGTTTGATAGACTCCAAGGAGATTATGCTTCATGCCTAGATTTTGGCAACACTTATCAAGCCTTGCAAGATGAACAAACCCTAGAAGTTGATGGATTTATTCTCCAAAATGGGTATCTGTTTAAAGGAAACAAGCTGTGCTTCCCATGAACATCAGTAGGAGACTTTAGTGTGGGAAATACATGTAGGTGGTTTGTTTAGACATTTTGGGCATGATAAAACCATTGAGGAGGTAGAGCATCATTTTTATTGGCCTAGTTTGAAAAGAGATGTTGTCAAGATTGTGGGCCAGTGCCGCACATGTCAATTGGCAAAACACAAAAAGCATGATTGCCCGTGGCAAGATGTGAGTATCGACTTCGTGTTAGGTCTTCCACGTACCTTTAGGAAACATGATTCTATTCTTATGATCGTGGACCATTTCTCTAAAATGGCTCACTTCATTCCCTGATCCAAAACTTCTGATGCCTCCTATGTAGCAATGTTGTTCTTCAATGAGATTGTTAAATTGTATGGTCTTCGCAAAACCATTGTGTTTGATAGAGATGTAAAATTCATGAGTTATTTTTGGAAAACCCTTTGGCACCAAATTTAAATTCTCTACTGCCTATCATCCTCAAACAGATGGTCAAACTGAAGTTGTTAATAGAAGTTTAGGCAATCTTTTAAGGAGCTTGGTAGGTGACAACAATAGGAATTGGGATTCCATTCTGCCCCCAGCCCTGTTTGCATACAATACTTAGTCAATAGATCTATAGGCATGAGTCCATTTGAGGTTGTGCATGGTTACAAGCCTAGGAAACCTCTAGATCTCCTCCCTATGTCTCCTTATGTTTGGGTCTTTGAGTCAGCTGAGGCATTTGCTCGTCATGTTCATGATTTACATCATGAGATTAGCAAACGAATTCAAGCAAGCAATGAAAAATATCAAATACAAGTTTACTCATGTAGGCACCATATGGAATTTAATGTTGGAGAAGAATACCTAGACCTTGAATAATATGATGGATGAAGAGAGTAAAGTCATGAGCAGTAACATGAAAACCAATTTAAGTGACCTCCGACTAAAAGACACTCATACCATACATGAAGAGATTGTTTCAAATCCTAAAAAGCACGTCGTAGGCGACAAACATAGTTATTGGGATAAGAAAGACCCAAAGGACACATAAACCTGTTTTGTGATATGTCTATTCAAGAAGGAATTCTTGACATCAAATTGAAAAGGTGGCCACTGATGGAATGTAGCAACATAAATCAAGATGTGAACAATGGACATCGTTGCAACAAGGGAAAATGTATCCTCACATCTAACAACATATTCATGTGAAAACCCCCTTAGCCACAAGTTGAGCTCTATAACACTCTAGGGAGCCATTAGAGCTGGTCTTAAGCGGTTTAGACCAATTACTAGCATTAAGATTCCTTTTTACAGGTAACGGAATCAACTCCCATGTACCAGTCTCCCTTGTTTACTCATTTTACATTGCATTAATCTAATTTGGATCAGTATTGGCTTCTTTATAAGAGCAAAGTTCACAATAAGAGCGAATAGAGGAAAAGAAAGCACAATAAGAAGAAAAACAAGAATTGGATTTCTCCAATTCTTACTAGTGGAGTGCATACACGCATGAGATACCACTGTTCAGGGTGGGTCATGTTCAAAGAGTTAGAGTTGGGAACGTCTGACCGCATACAATCTGAGGAGGCAGAGCCCTCCTGCGAGAATAGACCAAGGGAAAAGAAGGAAAATCTGTAGAAATAGGCTCAAATGAAACTTTATCTGAAGAAGGATAGAAACATCAAGGTCGGAAATATATTTTTCACAAGATCCCGTAAGGGGTTACTTGTATAGATTTTTTTTCCCCAGATTCGTATTTTCAGTAGTATTATAAATATAGATATAGATAAATAGATTCATATAATTCTAAGAAATTGACTAGTAGCACATAGTA
Source organism: Liquidambar formosana (assembly GCA_039720395.1). Taxonomy (NCBI): domain Eukaryota; kingdom Viridiplantae; phylum Streptophyta; class Magnoliopsida; order Saxifragales; family Altingiaceae; genus Liquidambar; species Liquidambar formosana. The sequence continues at coordinate 7,993,817 of CM077831.1, forward strand.
ATGGCAATTGGATATTTTTATCTAGTTGTTCAAATGAAAATACTAATGATGGTTTGATTGGTATAACCTCACAAGGTCCCCCTTACAAGTTGAGCCGTTGAGTTGCTTCAATCATTTGTGGGCCAGTTTTTTAGTTGATGAAAATATCTCTTTTGAGGCTCTTTTATTTTTCTTTTAACTCATGTTGTATAGCTGTGGAAATTGGTGTTGTTGAGACTTTCCTTTGTTGAAAGGGCTTGAAACCTCAAAAACCCACTATAGTGAAATGGATCTTATCATCTAATGATCGATGTCCATGAAAACTCCATTCTGAGGGATTCGTTTCCCACTTTTTTACTCCGTTATTTTATTTATATTTTTATAAGCATTCAACAAAAAATTTATTATATTAATAATGTCATCAATGATAATACAAGGAGGACAAGGCGGTTTTCACTCCATTTATGTTTCTCTAGTTTTAAACCTTGCTCCGACAAAATACTGGATTGATATTCAAAGCTTGTGTAGCCTAAACTTGCATTTTTGTGCTCATCAAGTCAGGTTTTCCTTCTTCCTTTTTATTTATTTTTTGTAATGAAGTCAAGGATGCCTTTTGTCATGTTCATCTTTGTCTGATCTCTCCTCCTTTAAAAATAACTCTATTCAAATTACATTCTCTCTCTCTCAATTTATTCTTCCTTTTCTTCTCTTCTCCCCTTTTTTGTTTTGACTGCGTTATCTTTCTTACTTCTACATGAATTATGTTGGACAACGCTGGTTAATGTTGTCTACGATAAATAATGGTGGGCTAAGGCTCAGAACAACTTGTGTTTATAGGCTTCGTAAGGTTGGAAGAAGAATACTAGGTTGGAAGAAGAATACTTGGGTTATTAGGGTGCTTAAGGGTTATACTAGGAGTTTAGGGCTTAAATCAGTGGTTTAAAAAGGAAACATCACAGTGTAGAGAATTTAAGAAGAAGAATGAGAGATAATGTAGGATTTATTCCTAGAATTCCTTAGGCATCACTCCTAGGGTTAAGGTTGCAGCATGCATGGACATGTATAGACAGTTGGTAACTCCTAATTCTAATTAGAGTAGGATTCAAAAATCAGAAACTTTGAGTAGTGAGACTAACTACAACCACTAAGGGCCACACATCAGGGCCCAATAATACAACTAAGCCTATTTACTGAGATGAAAATCTACTGGCCATTACTACAATCAAAGCACACAAAATATTAATTCCAAAATACCATCCATTGACTTAATAAGACTAGATAAAATTTAAATAAATCTGAACCAGCAGCATATGAGCTTAAAGAAAAGACAAAATAAGACTTGATTTTCCAATTGGTTTGGGCCTGAGAACCTTTCTTTCCATGCCTTTTATAGACATTTAAAAGCGCTGCCATCGATCTCAATCATTGAATCTTGTTTGATCGTCTTAGATTTATATGTGTTCTTCATAAAAAATGTGTTCTTTAAGGAAATAAATTTTGTGCAATTTCCTTTGTAACACATGGAAATTTTTTTGTTTTTTGCCCTAAATAGATGCAAAACATCCAGGTGAAAGGAATAAATAGAAGATGATTTTATTCAATACTAAATGTTATCCAAAAATAATAATAGCAGTCAATACTAACTTGATGATACAATGAACCCCAGAAAGAGGACTGATATGAAGATTACAATGATCTTAGTATGGAAAGAATAATATCAAATAAGGACCAAAATATCAACTAAATCTCTAATTTTGAGCAATGATTTTGCTGTTATCTCATGCTATTGATATGATCTATTTGCACACTAAATAATAATGCTTTATTTTTAGCACATTCTATGATTATTGGAACGATTGAGTTTCAAACTGTTATGGTGTGTTCCGATGTGTTTCAGTGCATTTTGAACAAAATAACATTGTTTTGATGGAAACATCTTGGTATGTTTTGAAGATATCCAATTTCTATTAATTTTTTAGAGCATATTAAGTTAATATTATAGAGTCACAAATTAAATCACATGATGGGAGGGAATTAGTATTTAATTATTTGATTCCAAGTTGTCTGACTAAAATGTACACATCCTTGTTTCATTTCTTTTATATATTTATTTTGATTATGCTTAGATTCCATAGTACATGTTATAAATTTGTTGGTCTAAAATCTAATCCATTGATCCTACATGTTTAGGTCATGTTACTCATGTGACTTAAAGTTAATTATGTAAACAACTTAATTTGGTGTCTATGGTATCAATATCATCGATATTACACTATGCATATAACACAATGCTACATACATTGCACAACCTCATGTTCATGAATAAGAGTGATTGTTCATGCTATCCTTACATTTCACATTACTCAAGCCTCTTATACTATAATTTATTAATTTACATGTGTTATGTGGTGGCAAAGAAGTGCTAGTCATTACTTGAACAAATTTTAATTCGCAAAGGGACATTCTCAATGGTTTCCCACTGGTTTCTTTTATTGTGATCGGTGTATAGGCCTCAAACACACTCAACTAATAATTTTGAGGCTCATCTTTGCAAAAAAATTTGTTTTCTTGATGTTTTTGACCTTTTCCAAGCATTTTCAAATCTTTACATTGTTATCATTGTGTTCCTGAAATGTTGTTTTGTGTTTCTGTTTTAGACATGACTGAAACGAAATTTAGTACATTGGAGTCCTTAGCTTTCTTTAATGTTTTTATTTATTTATTTATTATGTAATTATTATCAAAAAATATTTTTTTGATTAAGCATAGTTATTAAAGGTGCAAGGCGCACCTAAGGCGCAAAGGTCTCCTTGGGGCCTAGGCGCAAGGCGCAAGAAAAAGCGCGGGCTTCAGGGAAGTGAGGCGCACAATTTAAAGAAAATAAATAAAAACTATTTTATCAAATGCAGCTAACAAAAATAATCAATTTAAACATATAAAATTGAACACTATTATCTTTTGGCCTTAAAGCTCAATTGGTTAGTGCGTTGTGCAATAGCACAGATAAGAAGAAGAATAAAAAAACAAACTGCTGGAGCATTTATTTTCGAAACTCAGAAAATAGCAAAAATTGAAAAAAAGAAGAAGAAGACCAGAGAAGAAGAAGAAGAACAGAGAAGAAGAAGAAGGAAGTACAATACTGCTGGAATGTTATTTTCGAAAATCAGATAATCAGAAAATCAGAAAATAGAAGAAGAAGAAGAAGAGGAAGTATAGTTCCGCTAAATAGAAGAAGAATAAGATTTTCGAAAATCAGAAAATCAGAAAATAGAAGAAGAAGAAGCAGAAGAAGAAGAAGGAGGAGGAGGAGGAGGAGTAGAAGAGGAGGAGGTACATACCTGTTCGACTGAGAAGGCTGCACCGCTGGAGCTGGAGGGCTGGAGGGCTGGATCGCAGAGCTTCGAAGGAGTTAGGGCTGGAAAGAGGAAAGTGAACTGCTCTTTCCCTTTTTTTTTTCCTTTTTTTTTTTGCTTTTTTCAATTTTTAACAGATATAAAAAGATGGTATTAATTTTACTTTTTTACAAAAGAAGGCTGGATTCACTAAGGCACGCCTCAAATGGGCCTTGCGCCTCAATAAAAAGCCCAAAAAAGCGCGCTTAGAGCGCGCCTTACGAACATCGCCTCGCCTAGCCCAGAGCGAAGCCCAACCCTTGCGCTCGCCTGCGCCTCGCGCCTAGGCGCGCCTCAGGCGTGCTTTTAACAACTATGTGATTAAGGACTATGTGGAGAGAGAGAGAGAGAGAGAGAGGAGAGAGAGAGAGAGAGAGAGAGAGAGAGAGAGGACCAAAAAACCCATGTACACGTGACATATAGCAGGAAACAAAAAGGCAATTATAATGATAGGGAATCAAGAAAGCTGTGAAAAGAAAATTGAGTTCAGAAACCATTTAGACTCACCACAGTTTTATTGCTAATTGAAGCTTCAAATTCTGGGTAAATAGCTTAATTCCATAAAAAAAACTCTTCTATTCCTTTCCCTAGTATCCAAAAAATTACATGGGGTGACATCTTACAAACTGATAAAAGGTTCTCCTACACCACCAGCCTTCTACTGATTGGATAGCCATTTGAGGCAAAGCTGCTCATCCCGAAAATATTGAAACAAAAAGCACACAAATCTCTAGCTACTTTGCAATGTCAAAGAAGGTGATCCTTTACTTGGCCGTTTCTTTGACATAATACACCAAACCAATCTTGGCAAAACAAAATTCGTTGAAATTAGAAGATTGAAAATCAAACAGTTACTTCACATTGCCTTCCAAGTAATAAAAAAAAAAGCCACTTTTGTAGGGATTGGCAGCATCTAAACATTAAAAGCTATGAAGTACAGTTCCTACCTCTAAATAGAACATCGAAAAGTGATTTCATTGGAAACAAGTAAACAACCCATTTCCTTTACCTTTCCAGATAATTCTATCTTGTTCTCTTAATCATGTTTGTTAAGTACTTCAACCTAAAAGCTTAAGTGATGCAGCACAACACCAGAATAATGTTGTATGTGACCGTTATAGTTGGCTTAAGGCTTGTGATTTTAGATTTTGAAGGGTGGAAGGTTTTGTAGGTGAACTAAAGTCGGGGTAGATCAAGATTTAAGGGTATCAGTGGCTGGAATTTTAGTAAAAAAGTTGTTGGAATTCTTCGACAGCAACTAGTTTAAGGTTTAGGATGTTAGAAGTCAGAACAAAGGCGTATGGTGTAGTAATAGAGTTTGGGTTGTGGGAGTAGGGTTTTAGGTTGAGAAGACAATGAAATAGGGGTTGGTTGTGGGTTAATTAGAAAACATAGAACTATAGAGAATTAAAGAAAAGAGAATTAAAAGAAGAAGAGATAATCTAGGCAAGCATGCCTTCAATAACCAAATCAAAATACTCAATATTTTATTAATCAAAGTCTAAATTTGTTTTGGTACAATAACCCTTATTTATAGACTCTAAAAAACTTGCTAGCCAAGTAAAACCTTCTAAAAACTACACTAACTAATATAGATACCAACTAGGACTCAAACTCTACTAAAAAAAAAAAAAAAATTAAACTCTTAATGGACTCAAAGTAGGAAATAACACAAAATGGAAACTTTTAGAAAATAGAAAGTCAACCAAACTAGAAAGCATAGAAAATAAAAATTTTGAAAAATTACTAGAGTTTGGTGCTTTGAGTTCTTCTATTCAGGATAAAAGAAGATGGTCTATTCACTCTTCAGCTGTTTTCTCTTGTAAATTTTTCTTTGATGAGTTAGTTGGTAATTTGAGTATTCCTTCTTTTTTTTCTTATAAGATGATTTGGAAAGCAAAGGTGCCTCTAAAAGTTCAAGTTTTTGCATGGACTGTAGCTCACAGGAGAATTAATACCAATGATTTGCTTCAAAAGAGAAGACCTTTGCATTTCTTGTCTCCTCAAATCTTTTGAAGGAATTCTTCTTTTTTTGATTGTGAGCAAATGGATTGAGATTTGTGCTTCGAAGCCTATCAAGAGAATTGCCATTGGGGGCCACTTTTATCCTCCTTGAGCTGATTTCAGTTTATATTGTTGCTTGGTTTGTGGCTTTCTGTTGTGGATATGAAGGCTTTGTTTTGTTTTGTTTTGTTTTGTTTGGCTGCTTGGTTTGGTGGTTATGTTGGGGTTGGGCCTTGTTCTGTATTTTGTTCTCTTCTTTTGGACTCCTTGTCCAAATCTGTATTTATCTTTTTTGATTAATACAAGTTGTTTCTTATCATAAAAAAAAAAAAAGGGTATTATCTTCTTCTTGTAATTTATATACTGATTTTGTAATTTTATATTATCTTAATCTATATGTAGTATAATTTTCGTATTGAAATTATTGATGCAAAAAAATAAAAATTGTGGAAATTGGCTATTAGTCCAAAATTAGATAAAATATTAGTAATTAGCTAAGCAAGAGTTTTTCTAACTTAATTAGTCAATGCAGGTGAAACTTATTTAGCAATTAGTCACATTTTTTAAAAAAATTCGTAGTTTACCCTTATTGTTATTAACAGCACTCAATAGTTTTTGTGAGTAATGGCACCCTATGTAACTAACTTGGTTTTTTAGTGTTCCAATTTTTAAAAACTTATAATGTGCAATATGCACATCCATTTTTTTAAATAAAAGAAAAATATTTTCTTAGAACCTACTTGTCAACCTCTTCGAAACAAATTCCATATTGATTATGTAATTATTAAAAAATGGAAACTATAAAATTTTACTATGTGGCATGGTCCAAAATAATACTTCATAAAAGTGTAAAATTTTACTAATATTTTGTAAAACTGTAAAATTTTATTAATATTTTGTAAAATTTTACTATTTGACATGGTTCTATATAATATTTCGTAAAATGATAAAGTTTATTGTTCTTCTCTCACTTTGTTTTTTTGTTTTTTGGTTGAACTTCCAAAATTAACCAAAACCACAAAGAAATGATTATGTGAGGGCTATTAAAGATCCTTCCAATGAAACAACCCAAAAAAAAAAGAAAAAAAGAAGCTTTCCTATTTTGTTAATTTCTAGGTGCAAACATCTAAAGTAGAGATAAGCTTTGCATAACCCAACACAAACAAATGAACAATTGCAATTGCATTATGTGGTCAGGATTTGGGAAAGGGGAAATGACCTTACTCTCAAGAATCCTTCAAAGTGTTGGACATCCTTTTAAGACACCACGTGGCTAAAAAGGGCAGCCTCCTTGTTTGTTTATCCTTCTTTCACAATGATTCATAGAAGCACACTGATTTGGAAGAAAGTGTCCTTACTGTGTGAGGGTCAATCTTCAAGGCGTTGGATCTTGCCCATCATGATGTAGTTGCTGGAAACCTTAAAGCTGAGGAAGGCAAAACGGGTATGGGGAGAGAGGATGGGTGAGGATCGGAACAAGATGTTGGTGGCAAGGGAGGAGCATCCAGCGAGTGATGGTTGCCCCTTTAATCTGGTGAGCGTTGCTAGTATGGTGAGAACGAGAGAGAGAGAGAGAGAGAGAGAGAGAGAATAAGGAACATAGAAATGGGGGCAATTTTGTCAGATGGGGTAAATGGACTGTTTGAGTTATAAAAAAAATTGGTTGACTAATTGCTGAATAAGTCTTAAATGGTGGACAAATGGCCAAATCCCCTATAAAAATTTAAGTGAACTAGAATTTGTACCAAAAAAGTAATTTTGGTGAATTTAAAAATAAATTTTTTAGTGAACTAGAAATCTTACTAATTAATTAGTGAGGTACAGCTTCTTATAGTTTGATTTTTTTGTTAGTTGCATTTAATCAGATGTTTTTAATTTATTATCTTTAAATGTGCGTCTCACTTCCCTCAGACCCGCGCTTTTTTTTGCACCTTGCGCCTAGGCCCTAGGAGTCCTTGGCCCCTACGCCTTGCGCCTTTAATAACTATGCTATATCAAGCCAACACACCCTCTCATGTGTGGTTCATTTTTGCACGTGGAGAGATAGGCAAACCAACAATCACAAACAAACAGATAAACTATTGGGAAAATAAAAAATGAAGTACTAAGACTCTATCACATAGTTATTAAACCTGGACAGGACTGGGTGGTCCGATTGGTGAACCGGTGAACCAGACCCTTGGCCAGTTCGTTATATTACTGGATCAAAAATACAATGAAACTAGACGAAATCGGCCTAAACTGGTCTAAACCAGTGGTTTTTCATGTGAACCGGTGCAAACCGGTCCAGTTGGACCGGTACTAATACTCAAGGAGTAATGCCGTGTGTTAAAATTTCTAACGTTTTGCTTAGTATGGGGAGTAGAAACGTGGATGTAAACGCCCATAGTTCTCAACCACTAGACCACCTAGTGCTTATGTGAAATATTTCACAGCACATTATTTAAAGTCTGAAATGTATATTGAATGTATACATTTCATTTTTTTTTTTTTTTGTAATAATTTAAATTAATTATTATTTTTTAATTATATGACCAGTCCAACCGGTGACCCGACGGTTGAACCAGTGACCCCACCTCCAGACCGGAATGACCGGTCTGGGCTCAATAACTATGTTTTATCGCAAGACCTCCCAAAAACAAGAGCTTTGATAGATACCATGTTAAGTTTTCAACATAAAAGCTTAAGCTATTAGGTGGATGGCCCAAATAGGTGTATGAAACCATATCACTCCCAGTATTTGGGTGATGTGGGATGTGGAACTTTCCAACAACCTTCATTTTATTAAGCCTTTAAAAAACACCATCACCCTTCTAATGTCTAATTGTGGAAGTTTCTTGCAAAAGCAATAAATTTTTATAAAATTAATTCTATTTCTGTTGTAATTTCCCTATTTTTAGTGTGTATTTGCTTGTACAATGTCTAGATTATTATTTAAAATTTATAAGTTACTATATTTATGACAACTACGTGGTAGCATATGTCAACTGGTTTGTACTGTTGGACTGTGAATCAGTACAGGCAGGTAAATAGTTAAGTTTTTATGACATTAGTATTTAGCCTTCATATTCGGTAGGCCTATGTTAATTGCATTGTTCATTTAATCCTTACGAATTGAGAAATGGCAAACATAGAATTAGAAATGGAGAAATAAGTATTTTTTAAGGAAAAAAAAAAAAAAAAAAAAAAAAGGTCATTCCTGCAACTCATGTGATTGAGAGGCATAATGGTTGGTATTAGATAGTGTAGGCTGATATGGCTCAGTATGGTTTAGTATTGGTATAGTTTGTGTAGTTTTCGTTGGAGGTGATATATAGTAACTATTAGTTTTAATGGCCATGTTGCTATTATGTGTAATTATTGACAATTATTTAGTCGTCATGGTACAAGAAGCAAAGATAGTATAAGCTATGATACTTTGTTGCTACACAACTGTTAATGCCATCAAACATGTGAAAACTTTGTTTTAAAATGGACCTTTTTTTCTTTGATTTACACTATAATTTTTGGAAAAGTAATAATTCCAATCAGTTTGGTTTCAAAAAAGTGGTCTTAAATTTGTTTATTATGTGCCAGCAGGCAGCTTAAAACCAAAGGCATTGGTTGATCTCTCTGAGTCTCTGGTTGATGCTTCTTTCATTAATTTAACTTGACACATGTAAAGGGCTTACTGTCTTAGTTGCTCAACTTGGCCTCATTCCCTTCTCGCATTGTTCCTCCCTGCTAAAAAGAGTTCTTGAGAACCTTGTGAACTTTTCTGAGAATCAAACTTTGCAAGGTGATCTGAAAGTGTGTATATTTCTTCTAATGCCTTCCATTCCAATTTTCTGATTAACAAATGATCTTTTCCAGACAACCAAATAATGAGAATAAAAGACAACGCTTTTTTAGTTGTGTGGAACATGGGTTAGCGTTATGTCATTCGTACAAGTGATCTCCCATCCAGGATTAGGAGAGGTGCTACATGAGGATGATGCATTGGTAGGTACAATGGATTAGAGATTGAAGTTGAATTTTTCAACATGATTTCAAACCCTAGAATTTAGAAGGAAAATTAAAGAGAAAAGTCTGGAATATTATTGATAAAACTGAATGATGTTCTCATTTTTACATGCTTAGTCTTTTTATAGAGTTCAAAAATCCTTAGAACCCTAAAAATAATTGAATACCTTGCTAAATTTACCCTCCCTAATATGGTAACATATAGAGTCGATTTTTTTTTTTTGGTAACGGTGGAACCATCCCACGGTAGGGCCCTAAAAATAATTGAATACCTTCCTAAATTTACCCTCCTAATATGGTAACATATAGAGTCGATCTTTTTTTTTTTTAATTTTTAATTTTTTATAATAATGGTGGAACCATCCCATGGCAGGGCCCTTTGGACCCACCCATGGAACCTAAACCCCCGGGGAGACTATTACAGCAACCCGCCGCCACGGCCCCCCACTTAAATCTTGGGTTGTCCTAGTGGGATATCGAACCTGAGACTGTGCGCCTAACCACACAATCACAAGTTCGCCCTTACCAACTGGGTTACCCAAGGGTGGGTAACATATAGAGTTGATCTTGACTATCACTACCATAAAAAACTTCCAGAAATAAAATAATAAAGCCTCAAAATCCCGAATAAGGAAAATTATATAAATAGAAACGAAAATACATCTACAGTCAAAATAAACTTCATGAAGACATTTATAGTAAAGGGGAGGAGGAGAGTCAAAGTGGGGGAGAGCTGGGGTAAAGAATGGTGAGGAGAATGAGGAGGGAGTTGATAATAGCGATGATGATTGAGAGCCTCATATTTTAATAATGGATATGGAATGTTTATTTATGTGTTTTGGGACTGTATTGGTTATCTAAAACCCAAATAGAGTGTTTTCATGCCATCTTGATGCACTGGTAGGAATTTTGATGTTTTTTACGATATTTTGTGTTATAAATTATATACTTTGCCTATTTATGGTTTCAATGTTGTCCCTTTTTTTTTTTCTACGATTTTTTGAACATTCTTCAATGCATATCTTTGCATGTTGCTCGAGACCGAGTTGTCTTGTCACGTGACTGATTCATGATGACATCAACGACCAATACTTTGCACCATGCCTTCACTTGAAGAAAACTCATCCTTGAACTGAGCTTTAGAAATTGGATCTCCTTTTGTTGTAAAATAAATACTTGGAAGAAAATACAATGAAAACCAAATTAAACAAGGATTGATAAACATGGATTGGTTTATTATGAGCTGACATTTGGTCAAGTCATCAAGGATTGAAAAACAAATTAAACTTTCAACCCAATGAAATCAATTAGTTTTATCCCACCATTCAATGGATTATGTATCAGTGAATCGGTAACTTCTGACTTATGATTTCTAATTTCTTCATGAATTTGTTGGTGCTTAGCTTATTCCAAGTCAACAATTTTGTCATCATCACGAATCTTTTTGTGTTTGACCTTTTCATAAAAAAATGCTTTGATCAAATGTATTCGAGTTGGTGTGATATGTGAGTCTATTGAATGGCCTTCATTGAGAATCAGATATATATTTTGAGCTGACATCTGGTCAAGTCATCAAGAATATTTATATTTGACAATTTGGAACCATCTCTGCTCATCTATTGATAAACATGGATTGGTTTATTATGAATTTTTATGTTTCTTAAAATTTAATTTGGTTTTAAAGCATTATTTCATATGGCATATTTTCCAGGTCTGATGGAAAAGAAGTGATGGTGGACAACAAATTCCTTAAGGCGAATAATCCACTTTTGGTGAGCGATGAACTTATTGCCCATTTTGATTTTTTTTCTTCATCGTTAACATTGCAGTGGCTTCAAGAACCAACATTTAGCAACTAGTCGGTTAGTATAACTATTGCTATTCTTATTAATTTTTCTTTCATGGCAGTTGATCAACTTCTATGAGCAACATCTCCGGTACAGTCCTACACCATGAGTAGGCAGAAGTATGGATGAAAAGTGTGGGTGTAGCTGGATCTGGATCTGGATCAGTCTTATCTTCACTTTTTTTTCCATATACGGTGTTGTAATTTTGTAGCAACAAGTGATAGTGCAGGATAACAAAATCAGTCTTTCTTGGGCCGTAAATGGTTCCAAACTAAGTTATATAGCAGTAGTACATTTCTGTGTGTACGCAGGTGTGACTACATATTTTACTATTCTACCAACCTTTAATGGGTTTCTTTGGACATTTAGGTTAACGATGATGAGAAAGCCTTGTTCACAAGTTCAGATAGGAGTGTGTGTGTGTGTACGAATTAATCTATGTTCTGATATATTGCTATTTCGTGGCATTAGTTTCGTAATGTATGATTTCAAGAATTACTTGAACTCTGGTACAGAAATCAAATTACGTTCCTATTTAATTCAAGTGGTAAACATGTAACCGGGGGAACCCACCACCCAGCCCTGCTCCCATTGGGATATCATGTGATTTTTTTTTTTTTTTTTTTTTTTTTTTTTTTTTTTTTGCCCTTTTTAAACAATTGAATATGAATGGAGAATATTGGTACAATACCTTCATGTCAACCAAGTAAAAAGTTTGAATTTGGATAATTGTGTATAGACCCAAAAAAAAAAAAAAAAAAAAAAAAAAAAAAAACTGGATAAATTGTAGAAAATATTTGTCAAAGGACATCGGGATTAGTGGCATGTCTCCAATAAGGACAGCGGGTTTATTGAAGTCTTAGTTTTGACTCTATTTGGGTGTGGGCGATCTTATTGTTTGGCCAAAAAATATAAATAAATTTAGAAACATTTAGGTTGGATTTTATTTTAGTATTTTAAAATTTTAAATTAGTAAAACTGGATTCTAAATATTTATGAATAATTGTTAAGGGGGAATTTGATCTTTTCCATTTATTGGATGGTCCTTTAAAATCTAGATCATTCATATCATGTGGGTTCACTAGTTCATGTGGGATCCATTTTTATTGGACCATCTAGTAAATGAAGAGGATCTTAATCCTTGAAATTGTCAATTTACGGGTGCCTGCTAAAACAGTTGAACATAATTCATAAATCCGACGTATTTCATATTCCATGGTAAACATAACATTCAACATCTCTTTCACTTGCAATCTTCATAACACCATTTTGAAATTGCCTCGTCTTTAGTAAGATTTGCAAAGACAAAAGGATAAGTCATTACGTAGGAAATTTTTTCTAGAAAACATACCAAGGTTTTAAGACCAAAACTTTAAAAATAATATATATAATAAATGGGAAAAACATCATATATTTTTATTTCATGTCCTATTATACAAGCTGACTCGATTAGCCGACTTATTTGGCCCCATATGATTGGTTCGTTCAAAATTAAGATAGTATTAACTTAAATTTTAGTTACTTAACTTAAATTTCACAACGTACATATCTTGTTTCACAATATCAACTTTATCTTTTTTATTAAAAAAAAAAAGAAAGATAAAAAGATAAAAGAACAATAAGAAGAAGAAGATGCAAGATCGAACTCAGAACTCTACAAGCCACTCTCTCAGCACAAAAAACTTCTTTTGGTTTCAAATCCACCGATGATGGCAAAATTGGACCTTGATGGGTGTAGGCCCAGGTAAACAACCCTAGAGGAATAATGAATAAGATATGCAATAAAGAGATTAAGAAAGAGATTGCAAACAATGTTATAACGAGGTTCGGTCTTTCCACCTATGTCCTCGTCTCAAGAGTTCTGCTTGAGGATTCCACAATCCACTATACCAATCTCCTTATGGGTAAAGATCAAACCTTTTACACAATAACTGTTCTTCACCAACACTTGCACAAAAGCACCTTTCAAGTGCTACAAGTTAGGGTTCTCTCAACCTTTGATACAAGTACGATTTGAGTTTGTTTTTGTACTCAAAAAACTCTCTCAAAGAGTAAATACATAACAATTGAAAGCACACTCAGTTAATGTTTGAATTTCAACGAATGCTCACAATAGAATTAGGGTTTGTAATGAATGCCAATCATAGAGATGATGCTTTAGAGATAAAGAACAATCATAAGATTTCATTTATTGTATATCACATTTATTATTAATTTAATAAAAGGGCTTTTCTATCATGTTTATTCTATTTTTTATATTTACATGATATGTTCATAGAGTTAGAGTTGAGAATATAAAATCATAAGATGTTGTGATTATGAGATTGTATATATATCTCTATACTAAACTTTTAAATCATTCATAGTTGAAGGTCATTATGATGGACAATAATGAACCATAGGACTAGCACATGTTGGATTAGCTCTTTGGGAGGATAGCTAGTCTCTGAGTTATTTGTGTGAAGACACTATAACCAACATGTGGGTGCTTGTTGTATAAATAAACAAGTACATTGAATGCGACCAAAGTCATGAGATCAACTAAATGGAGTTTTACCTGGCTGTCCATCAGTTTCTTATAGTTGCAATGGTACAAGTAATCCTTAGACCTGAGGTACCATAGTTGTCTTATGCATGGAGTTTTAGAAGTTTGATAGCACTAAGTGTTTATCCCTATGGGGATTTGCAAGGGTGTTCATTGGCTCTACTGTTACATGTGTGAAAGCATATTACTTCTAGTAAAAGGGGGAGAATGTTCTCATAAGAACACTCATAAATATAACTCATATGAATCTGTGGCCACAGTATAATATGGTGCATCTTATGAGTTGATAGTTTAGGTAGGTTCATAAATGCATTGAACTAGGGACTTGATAGACTTCCATATCCTATTAGTTTAATCAGAGACATTGTGTATAATAGAGGGATGTAATTGTAACCTTAAGATGTAACTGAAGGGTTCTTTGTTCGATAATTATTCACTTCATTTAGGACCACACCATGAGCCATTGCTATATGTTACTCATGGTTAGTAGAAGCCCAAATTGATATAAGTGAGTTATAATCAATTAGGAAATTGGAAGGTGTTCCAATTAGACCCTTAATGGAGAGTGTTTTATTGTGCACACCTTCTGCTATTCCTACTACTCGATAATGTGAACCCAATGGGTCACACACTGAACATGCAAATAGGGATTTTAAAGCTTTAAGAGAAAGGGCAAGATTGAATAAGAAAAGTTCTAGAGGTCCACACTTGCATTTGATGTAAGGAGGGGTTTAATTGTAATAATAGGAATTTGCAAGTTAGAATTCTAAAGGGATTCTCCCCCTATGGCTAGTCCCCTTGGTGTGTATATATATGTCACTAGCATGTGCATAACACACTTGATTCATTCTCTCTACACCCTGGCCGAACCCTAGAGCACCCTCTCTCTCTCTCCCTTCTCTTCTCCTCTTCTAGCTTCAATAAGGATTGAGAAGAAAAGCTTGAAGGCCTTTGCTAGGTGTGGATACTGTTGGAGGTAGGACATTTGTGCTGCTCAACTATTGTTGTCTAGAAATTCAAAAGCTTGGAGTTTGAAGACTTGAATAAATTGTAAGTGCTCTAACCCTTTTTCTAGTTAGGGTTTTATGTTTTGTATGAACCACAATCAGATTCATAGGCTTTAAGGTGTATTATGATTTTTGTTATTCATTAGGTTTTGCATCGTAGTATTTCTTTGCACCAATTCCTTATAGAGATAATCCCAAAATGAAGGGATAAAGCCAAAACAAGAGGAGTGGGGGAAAAAGGCCAATGGGCACTATTCATTGGCCAGCCGCCTATGTTTGGCGGCCGATTGGCACTCTTAAGTTGCCGTTCGGCCACTAGTGAGGCCGTTTGGTTGTCCTTGCTTGCTTATTCACTAAGTATGCATATTGGGTCCAAATTAAGTCCACATTCAATGATTCCGGATACAAAACGACCATGGTTCAATTCTCTATTAAAAATGGCTTTAAAAAAATTTTTAAAATTAAGCCACATTTGGTTAATTAGTCATGGATTAAGCCAAGGTGGCTCACCTGGGGTCCATTGAGCTAATAAGGATAAAACAGGGGTTTGTATCCTAATTGAACCATGGTTTTAACCAAACTCTTTAGAAAATGATTTTAAACATTAAAAAAATTAATTAAGACTTAATTAATACCAATGAAGTATCAAATTAAACCAATGGGATTGAATTATGAAGCAATTTTAAGGAGGACTGATGAAGAGGGTCAAACTGGGCCTACTATAGAGCATTCTTAACGAAATCACATCTGATGCTAACCAAACTTTAAACCAATGCTATAAATAACATTATAAGGACTTTAGGATCATTCTGATATGAATTTGGCAGGAGTTGGATACCAAACACTATGCAAGTGAAATGACGAAAATGCCCTCTAAGTTGCAAAAGTTCTTATTAGCTATCAAGACTTAACCAAATTGAACACCGAAAGATACCACGGATTTTTTGGGATGTGTAGTATAACACCCGTAAATTTTAAATAAGGTATTAAGGGATTACTCTATGGTTAATGTAGTTAATTCCTTGATTTATCGGATAACCTCATGTATGGTAATACATATGTACGATATTATAATGTTGGATCTGTTTTGATGCTTGTTTTTATGCATTGAGTATTTTAAGTGTGTGTTTGGCCTTATTTGCAACTTAAGGGTTTAAGCTGCTGAAATTTGGCTGAGTCTTGGGGAAAAATGAATTTTCATAAAACTTCATTTTTAAAGACAATTTTTGGCGGTAATGGAAGTTTATAATATTATAAGACTTCTTTGATTTTATGGAATTTTATTAGCATGTTTGGATTGGATTCCTCATTTGTTTGTTTATGAAAAATCTATTGGGAGATCGGTTTTGTAGCAAAACTTGGAAATGAGATTTTGATATACTTGGAATTTGATTTTTCTGATACTCTATTTGGATTCAAATGGGGGGTTGTTTGCTATTTTCATTAAATAACTTAAAGTAAATGGACATTTACTTAAATGTTTTGAATGAAAATAAGGTAGCAGTCAATGATGTAGGAGTTTATACACATTTGCATGAGTTACTGGGCATTTTCAGTAGGTACCGATTGATTGGTCCTTGAGGCCAATCGATCAGGGGTGCCCTAGAAACGTGATTTTGCTACTGTTAAACCCAATCGATCAGGCCCTCAACCCCGATCGATTGGGGCTGGCAGAATGCTGAATTTTTTTTTATAATGCGTCAAATGACACATGTATCCCTGGGTTTTCTTATAACCTTTCAAGCAAGACTCTTCAAGACCAGATCTGGTCTTTCTACCCCTAGAGAGCTAAAGAGAGATGGAGAGAGAGAGAGAAGAGAGAGAAGAAAAGATAGGGCTTGTTTAAAAAGAGAAAATCTCATTTTTCTCTTGTATGTGTGGGTTTTTCACTCTCTCACCTCACTTTAATGCTTGGGAATGCATTATTATGGCTGGATTCATCTTCCCCAACCTCTTGGTGGGGCTTGGAGCTTGCTTATGGTGGCTTGAGTGTAGATTTCATGGGTTTTGGCATGGATGTTCATCCTCAGCAATTCCTTTTGCATTTTTGGAGGTATTTTCTCACATTTTAGAGCTAGGGTTTATAACTTATTTTGGATTATTATCTCATTCTTACATTTTTGGGTTTGTTTATGCATATTGGAGAGTTTTGGTGGTGATTTGGAGTTGGGACCTCCATTACCATTATCATTAATGACATTTGGGAGCTAGAGCTTGGATTAGGAGCTTTCATGTGCATCCTAGGGCTTGGATTTCATACCCAACACATCAAGATTACATTTTCTACACAATTGGTAGAGGTAGGTGCAATTTACATAGGTTGAAACTATTGACATGATAATATGGTATATATTATCATCATAATTGTCATTTATAGGATTTGAATATGTATATAAATGATTTATGGAATAAATCTTGAAATGGGATTATGGGTATTTGGTAATCTAATTTGGGAATTATGTTTATTACAAATTTTGGTTTATTTTATACATTCTATGGAGTATAGATGTATGGATTTTATGGTCAATTTCCATATGTAATTGATATTTTTAGTTTATGATTTTAAGGTTGTAATCATAAGTGAATATTCTTGTTGTTTAGTTTATCATAATTTGGATTAATTATGAGATTATTTTGATTATGGTTTATGTGATATATTTTGGAGATGATTTTGGGTAAAAGGTCATTTTATGGTATATTGTATTTTATGTTGGCATAATCATGCATGAAATAGAACTAATTAAATACTTGGTAAAAGTATTAGAAAAAGGGGTCATTGGAATTGGACTACTTGCATTCAAGGGACTTAGCGGTGTTTTCTTTTTCTTTGGTCTTGGGTACTTTCCGGTTCCAAATAGGAACTCTTGTGTTGTCCTCTTGGAGGTGGGTTTAAATCCTCCGTTTCCACGTGAAAATTCCTGTGGGAGTGGTCGGTAATTGATGGAATTAATGTAAACTGAACATGAGTCACATGCATTGGGCATTATGCATTATTTACTTTAAGTTATGGACTATAATATGATTTGGATTCTATATATACTCGGTTAGTATATTTTGATTTAAATGATATAATTAGATTTTATTTATATCATTGCTTTAGTTTGCTATGTTAAATTGTATCCACTGAGTTGTCGAATTCATGCCTATTATTTAAATGTTTTAAAGATAATCTAGGGATTGGTTCATGCTATCATAGGCGGAAGCATGCTTAATGGAAATTTTATTATGTTGATTATTGATGTATTTTCAAAGGAAAAATATTATGTATTAATTTGGTTTTCACTTGGGCCAATGTAATTGTAATTAAAGGTTGTAATTTTAATTATTTATGGTTGTGCGGATGTGAAATGCGAAGTATGGGATGATACCACAAGTGTGGATGACAGGAAATTTTATGGAATGAATTTTATAACAGGATTTCATGATGGTATGTCTCATCTACGGATGTGTCATGCCCGAAAATTTTTAAATGGTTGAGAATTTGACATGTGTCATCCACGTTTTATCAAAGGATTTACTAAAGTAAAGCCTGTTTTATTACTATTGATTACAACTTAATTAATTTGGGTCGTGATATGTAGAGTCTAAATAGAAAGATTTGATGCCAAAATGATATAAAAACCTTTATGTGATAATGCTCCTAAGTTAAAAAAGTCAAAAGGAAAAGGATGAAAATGGGGTGTCTAAAATAATACATATTATGATGATTGCATGATAGTTTCAGAGGGTTTTCCTTATTGCATGCTGAAATATTAATTTTTTCTTTCTAAAATAGGGGTATTCTTCATAGCATAATAGTTGAAGCCCTAGGGTTGTTTTCTTTTCTTGATTCACTTTTATGAGTGTTTTAAAGCATTTTTCATGTTGGAGTCATTTTGCATAGGCTTCATTTTCATAGGTTTATAGATGATTATTCTTTTTAGAGGCCGGATGATTATCTTTTTTAGGGTGTAGGTCTTTTCATGAGAGCCTTAGAGAGTGTGTTTAAGTGTGCTACCATTTTTATTGCATTCTTAGTTATTGATTTTACATAAGATATGTGGTGAAATCATTCATGTGGAGTACTTTAGCTTTACTTAAGAAAGCTCGCCATAGGAAAGCCATTTTCATATTTTTACATAAAATCTTTATATTTTGGCTCATATTTGTTTATTTATTTATTTATATATTTTGAGTTATTATATGATATCTTTATGATAGTAGCTTATTATTTATTTATTTATTTTTTTTGCATATTTCTAGCTTTTTTAGCATGATAGGTAACTTATTACATGTAGGAGCATATTAGGGTTTTGTGTTGCTTTTAATTTTTGTTTTTTGCGTGATTATTAGGATGATTTAGAGTTATTTAGTATTCTGTCTAAATTTGATTTAAGTCTTTTAATGATGAATTGGGCATGTTTATTGTTAATTTGAGCATGATAATTGTCCTATAGCATAAATAGGATGATTATTCGGTATTTTGTTGATGTTTCTAAAATATTTTGCAGATGCTAAGTTCATGTATGTGTGAACCCTGGAAAATGGCCCACACGGTTGAAAAGGAGTCGCCACCTCATTTTTTTTGAGGAAACGAGGAAAACCCTAAAAACATTTTATTTTAAGAAAACAATGATTGAAAGACTCCATGCTTTAAAAAGGAAAGGCAAAAACTAGTCTTTTGAAAACCAAAGAAACTAGGGATTTGGAGGCTAAGTTATGAAATGGGAAGGTTCTAGGCAAAGCCTATAGGCACCTATGTTAGCCTAATTGGTCTCTTAGTTTATTTGGGTTAAATTAAAGTCTTTTCCACACAAATCAATATATCATTACAAGAGAATATGCATGCAAATATTCCATTCATTCATTTACATTGGGCAAATAAAAAGAAAAGAATATAAAAAAGAAAGAAAAGTAAACCTAGGACACTTAGATCCTAGGACGAACTTGAAACTCAAAGCGCCTACGTACCATGTTGTAAACACCCCATTTTCATCCCTAACATTTGACCTTTCTACCTTGGGAGCATTATCACATGTAGAGAATTGCAAAATTTGGGCACCAAATCTTTTTAGGTAAACTCTATACACCCCAAAGAATCTATAGTAACTTCCGGGGTTCAATTTGGTTAAGTCTTAATAGCTAATAAGAACTTTTGCGATTTGGAGGGCATTTATGTTATATCACTTGTGTAATTCTTATTTGACATCCAATTCTCACCAAATTCATCCCAAGATGATTCTAATGACCTTAGGATGCCATTTATAGGCTTGGTTTAAAATTTTGTTAAGTTTAGAGATGATTTGCTTAAGGATGGTCCAAAGTAGGCTCGGTTTGACTCCGTTCGTTGGTCCTTTGTATAATTGCTTCCTAATTTAATCCAGTCGAGTCCAATTAATGCTTCATTAATATCAGTTGGGTTTTAATTAAGGTGTATTAATTTTTGGAATTATTTTTGGTAGATTTTGATTGCAACTAGGACTCCATCAGGGTTCAAACCCTAATGTTACCCTGGTAAGTCTTAATTGATCTCTACGAGCCATATAGGTGTGAACCACGGGTTTCGATTTGGGGGGAAGGAAAACCCTTCTTTTAAAAAGACTTTTAGAGATTTAAATTAATCAAAATCTGGTTTTTAAAAGGTTCACAAAAACAATCAAACAAGGAGTCGCTACCTCATTTTTAGGAAAAGAGGAAAACCATAAAAATAGTTTTTTAAGAAAACCTTTGAAAACAAACCACATGACTCCGATCAAGGAAAAGTAGGTCTTACAAAACAAGAGAGGATTCGGAGACTAAGTTACGATGTGGGAAGGTTCTAAGAAACATCCTATAGGCACCAACATCGCCCCAAAATCGGTCTCTAAATTTATATGGGCTATTTCAATCACTTTCTATTTAGTCACCATGCATATGTAAAGAATCATCCATGAACATCCATAAAGCAATAAACATCCACAAAGCACATAAACATCCATGAACAAATATGAGAGATATGGAAAGCATGTAAAGAGATAAAGAACAAGAGAACAAATCCATCCTACTCCTCTAGCAATCATATGTGATGGATAAATGGATAAGCATGGGTCCATCCTACTCCTCTAGCAATATATGTGATGGATAAATGATGAAACATGAGTACATCCTACTCCTCTAGCAAATATGTGATGGACAAATGGATAAAAAGAAAGAAAAAAGAAAACTTAGGATACTAATTAGTATCCTAGGGCGGACTTGAGCATCAAATGAGCGCCTATGTACCTTACATACAAAAATGTAAGGATCAAAGTTCACGTACTTCGATTGAGAAGGAGTTACTCCCTTAACAATGAACTATAAACCCTAAGTTTCCAACTTAAGAAAGGTTTTAAAAACTTAGGAGTTTCCAAAAAAAAAAAATTTAAGAAAAGATAGAATTTGAAAAAAGATAGAACTCTTATCCAAAAAGAAGTTTGAGAAAAGTAGAATTCTAAAGGAGATGGAACTCTAATTTGAAAAGGAGTTTTAGGAAAAGTAGAATTCTAAAAGAGATAGAACTCTAAGTAAAACAGAATTTTAAGAGAGTTGGAAACTTAGGACTTCTAATCCAAAGTAAAGACAATAACCCGAGGGGGGGAGAAGAGAACAATTCACACACAACTTACCACGAACCAGTTACCATAAGCAAATTATTTCGAAACATCGAGAAAACACCAATTAATCACCCTATTCTATAGGGCAATTATTAAGCTCAAACCATTCATATTTATGCTCAAATAATCATTAGCAGACCTAATTCAAATATGGACAGAATACTAAACATGCATATAATGACCTAATACTCATGCAAATAACAAAAATCAAAAGAGAAACAAAATCCTGATATGCTCCTATATGCTCTAAACACCTTAACATGCATAAAACTATAAAAAACATGCTAAATATGAATTACCTTGATGAAAATATCATATGAAAATCCAAAACATAATCTAACATGATGCCTTAGGTAAGTATTTTATGTAAGAATGTGAAATAATCATCCTTACGGCGAGCTTTCTTAAGTAGAACTATCCAGAGATAATTTTACGTACAAACCACTCCGCATGAATGATTTCTTCATATATCCTATGTAAAATATATACCTAAGAATGCAAAGAAACTCACAGCACACTTAAACACACTCCAGAAAGCACCTATGCACAACCTCACCCTTTAAGGATGATAATTATCCTCGAAAAGAATAATCATCTATACACCTATGAAGACGAGCCTTACACAACAAGTGTCCTATACAAAAGATACTTAAAATCATGTATATAATTGAACCATGAAGAGAAAACGGCCTAAACAAACCATCAAAATTTCAGTGCAAAGTGCACCCCCTATCCTAGAGAGAAACTAATCTAACAGCAAGCAATTCAAAATTCCTACTCCACTAGCATGCTTTCACATCATATTTGAATCATATACACTCTAAAATATAGAGTATATGTGATTCCTAATTTAATACTAAGCCATAACTATGCAGAGAATGGAGTAGAAGAAGGAATCGTAAAAAGAGAATAAGGATACTTACAACAAAGCAAAGGTCTTCGTTGCGTTCTTCCTTCTTGTTGGGCTTCATTGCCTTCTAGTTCCTCTTCAAAATTGTAGTAGAAAGCCTCCTCCAAGTGATATGGGTGTGTGCAAATTCGTTCTCCCTAGCTCTCTTATGAATATGAAGTGTCAAAGTCCCCTATGCTGATGAATGAGCCTCTATTTATAGCCAACCAACCATATGAACCAATGGTTGAGATTGATTCACCATAAAACCAATCTAAGGCTATTATTAAATCCCTTAGATGTTGGACAAGTCAAAATCATATCCCAATAGGTTTAGAACACTTTTGGAAGAAGGATATTCGGAGTAAAGAGTCCAAAACCGTCAAAACTTCAAAACAGGACAAAACAACACGGAGCTCTCTGGTGACCGGTTGGCCCCAACCGGTTGGTGAACTGGTCCAACCGGTTGAGCCCAACCGGTCACCCGAGACAAAACTTAGGTTTCCAAGTTTTTGAGGATTTCCAACCCGTTTCGGACTCCTAACTTCAAATGGACTTAAATTCTTCAATTTAACTCCGATTTGAGTGTTTCAAAGCCAAAATTTCAAGGATTCAATGTAAAATAAGTCTAGAATATTCTTGGACCAAAAATCCCTGACCACGGTCAAGTAGCTGGGTTTTCAAGAGGCGGTTAACCGAAAAATAGTAAATTAACCATAGAGTAATATGGTGAACCAACCCAAAACCTATTCAACAATTAAATTGGCACTTCAATTAGGCTCATTACATCATTTTAAGATCAATGGAACAACCTGGAACGAGTTTTGAGGTCAATTGGAAGATATACGAAGTAAAAGACGAAATTGCCCTTCAAGTCGCAAAAGTTCTAATTAACTATCCAAACCTATCTGGAATTGAACCAAATTTGACACACATATTCAAAATGATCCTACAAACTAAATGCAAGTGATGGGACTCAGCAATGAAACAAAAACATGCATGCAATAATAACCTATTCTCCTAAGGCTTAAAAGGGCAAAAGTGTCCTTTAAGGCTTAGGGACTCCTAAATGCTTCTAAACCTAACCAAATGCTATCATGAACTTATGGGAGTGAAAATGGGGTGTCTACAATAGGCTTAACCCTTGATTAAATGCCTAAGTGTGGCTCAATTAGGAGTATTTCAATCAGATTTTAAGTATATAATTGAGCCATGGTCGTTTTAAATCCAAAATCAATGAATTTGGACTTAAAATGGGCAAAATATGTAGCATAAAAGGGTAAAAGTGCACAAAGGAAGACAAAAAGACACCAAAAAGGCTACTGGTAGCCATTTGGCCACCAAGAGAGGCCAACCAGCCACCAAGGAAGGCCAAACGGCCACCCATGGTGCCCAGACGGCCACCAAAGGTGCCTAGTTGGCCTTTGACAGTGTTTTATCCTAGTTTGACCTCTCTAGACTCATTCTCTTGCTAAAATTCGAATTTCCTCCGAATTTTTGAAGTGTTTGAGATAGGAACCATCTCTTGTGAGTGTTTTAAAGCCCTTGGATCATCCCTAGCTAGATCCAATCTTGGCCATTTATTCCACCCACCTTTCACTATAAATAGGGTCCTCCCTTCATTCATTCGACATCACGTCTTAGTAGAGTTTTCCTAGGCAAATGAAGAGCTTGAGTTCTTGAGTGTGGGGTGTGTGAACCCCGAAAAACGGCCCACAAGGATTTGGCGAAAGAGAAATAGGTAATATGGTGAAAGACAACAAACAAAAAGGAGTTGCCACCTCATTTTTTAGGGAAAAGAGGAAAACCACAAAAACGTTTTATTTTCAAAACCACATGACTCCATTAAAGGAAAAGCAAAGTCTTTAAAACCAGAAAATTGGATTCGGGGGCTAAGTTACGACGTGGGAAGGTTTTGGGCGAAGCCCATAGGCACCCACATCGCTCGAGTTGGTCTCTTAATTTGATTGGGCTAACTTAAGATCTTTTTCACTCAAATATCAATATATATCATCACAAGGCAGCATGCATATCATGTATTCCATCCAATCATCCATGCACAATCAACCAAATAAAACAAAATAGAAAAAAAGAAGAAAAGAAAAGAAAAGCCTAGGATACTTGGATCCTAGAACGGACTTGAGCCTCACGAAGAGCGCCTACGTACCATGCAGCGAAATACATGGATCAAAGTTCACGTAGTTCGAAGGGAATAGGGTTACAACCTAATACAAACCTATGGTAAATACCCTAGGTTTCCTTATTCGAAAAATGTATTGATTTAGTCCAAAATTGAAAAACTTCCACAAGAGGAAAACTTTGATAGAAAACTAAAATTTTATTAACGAAGGGAACCCTTGATAATTACCATGTGTTCGTATTAAGAAGCAACCCTAGGAGGGAGAAGAGAAAAGAAAGAAGAAAAGTGAATTAGGGCACTTCATACCCTACTTACCTGAGCGCAAAAGCTCCAAGCATTAGCAATTTCAAGCAATAGTAGCCCTATTTGCAATAGGACAAGCATTGTACCTGTTTGCACCCTTACAAGTGCACAAAATCATGCAAAGAGAGCAATATACTAATCTAGACAGAACCATGACAAGGCCTAAAACTATCCATTCATTATGCATACAACAAGAATAATGAATAACTAAGGACTCTAACTCAATCCTACATGCAATGACCTGACTAACATGCATAAAAACCTATGAAAGACACTATAACAATCATGAGAAACTCTAATAATATCAATAAACATGATAATTAAGCACATTCTAACCAAAAAGATGATATTTCATGTAAAATATGAAAATAGACCTTCCTACGGCGAGCTTTCTTAAGCAAAACTATCATAAGATAATTTCACGAAAAAAAGTCGTTATGGGGAGGTACAATCAACATATCCTACATAAAATATGTATACTAGAACACGATAGAAGTGATTTCATGCTTAAACACATCACAGAAAGCTCTCATGCAAAACCTCACTCAACGAAAAGGATAATTATCCTTAGAAAAAGATAATGTCTCCAAAAACCCTATAAAATATACTATACGAATGCAAACCTAGCATGATTCAACTATATGCAGCATATATAGAATGACTATGATGAGAAACAACTCAAAAAGTTAAGCTAAGCATGCTGTATGAAACTTGTGCGAATTAAGGGTTATTGAAACCCTAATTTCACAACCATGCATTAAAACCTATGAAACGACTCTAACACATGCTCAAATCATCATGAATATCATTCATATCATATATGTTAACTAACCGGAGCATCAATTCATGACAATTATCACAATAACCTAAACATGTGAACTATGCATGATTTAAGAGGATAGAAAAGATAATACTTTCAAATCCTTAGTAAACCAGGGATTATCAAGCATATAAAGTCATAAATCATCTTAAAATCATTCATAATGCATCCTAAAAACATTGAACTATCCTAACATGTGGAGTTATATCATGCACTAGAACTATCATAGAAGAGGAAGGAGAAGGAGAAGTAGAGAACTCATGTTCAGTATTAAATAGACATGCTTACCTCTTGTAGACTCTTCCTTGTCTTTAAACTTCTTATTTCCTTGCTTGCTTGGGGTTGAAGAGCCTCCTCTTGATGTCCTTTTAGCTCTCCAAACTCGTAGCTCCCTCTCTCTCTAAGTATAAAGTGCAATTAACCTCCCCTTATGTGCTGAATATCATGTCCTTTATATAGAGAACTAACCCCCTAAACCAATGGCTAAGATTAATTCATTAAATAATGATCCTAGGGCTATTAGAGACTCTCTTGGTGCTCAAACAACTCAAACTTACACACTCCTAAGAGAAAACAAGTTGTATTGGCGGAGGAAACCGTCAAAAGAGGGAGAGAAGAGTCAGAAGTTGAGTTCAGGACGGACTCTCTCAGATGACCAACTAGCCCCAGACCGTTAGCCGTCTGGGCTTGGACGGCTGACCGTCCAGCCCCGGACCGTTACCCGAGGGTCCTCCTATTCCGCTTCGATTTTGACTTCTACTTGCTTCAGAAGTCCTAAAATGTTCAAATTAAGTCTGATTTTAACGAAATAGAAGCCAAAACGATAGTATTTCGAAGGGGAACACATTTTCAAGCATTTTAGGACAAAAATCATTAACCATGGGTGCATGGTTAGGTTTTACAAAGGTGGTTAACCATGGTGCCTCACCATCGCTAAACTGGGTTTGTACACAAGGTCGAACCGAATGCTTTCCCAATCGAAATTCGATCTTTCTAAACATACCTAGGATGTAAATAAAGCCCAATTGAAGTTAAATGAGAGAAAATTGGTTGGGTCTTATGAGTCAATTTGAGCAAACCAAGAAAGGGTCTTTTAGCCAACCCGAACCATTACAAGCCGAATTGATCTTAAACCATTAATTCATGAAATTGAACTTATATATGGACTCTATATAACCATATGAACTCGAGGGGATGACTCGGGATTCATTTCAAGGTCAAATGGAAAATATACGGCTTAAAAGACGATTATGCCCTTAAAGTCGTAAAAGTTCTTATTGACTATCGAGATGAACTCCAAATCACTTCAAAATTCATACACATGATATTCAATGCCATAGAAACTCAATGCAAAAGACTAGACTCGAAAAGGACTCAAAATCCTACATGAAATGATATGTTCTAGCTAAGGTGACAAAAATGGGGTGTGACAGGGTGAACATTCCCATTAGTATCTTTTCACTTGAAACTCATTCTAAAGAAGAGCTTGGCTCAATAGTTAGTGGGGAACATTCCTTTTTCTTTCTTTTTTTTTTTTTTTTTGCATAAATGAGTGAGTATATTCCAAAAAATAAGATATACAGGTAAGCTAAAAGAAGCCCATAGGCCACAAAGAAAACATCACTAAACATTCAATATTAATCTACCCAAAAGAGGGTAGATTAATAAAGTGTGTAAGATAAAACCTCACAACCCAAGGATAGCAAATTAAAAAAGAAACCTAACTAAGGATTTTATTATTAATCCCCCAGTTGGTACAAAAAATTCTATTCCTAGCATTGTCCATGAAATATTTGAGACTAGTAATACGAAATCTGACATCATCAACTACACAGGATATAACAAAACTTGGCGGTTTAAACACATTTTCATGAATTCTGATGTAATAGAAAGTGGCTGCCCAAGCTATCCTCTTGATAGTATTCCCAAAAGAGTTCCCCTTCAAGTTATGAGTTGCCCAAATCAGTTCATTCTGCCACAGTCTAGGACATCTAAAAACACAACATTTCTCTAGTATAGCTTTCCAAACTTCAACAGCAAAAGGGCAAGTAATGAACAAGTGTTCACGAGTTTCAATGTAGGCATTACAGAAAACACAACTTGCATTAGAAATGAGTCCCCAATTAAGGAGTTTATCCTTAGTATTGAGTATATTAAGGATGATCAACCAAAGAATAAAAGCATGTCTTTTGATAGCTTTAGGAAACCAAACAATTTTATACCAGTCCACTTCAGTTTTATGCTGTCTAATAGCGTTCCAAGTTGATCGAGAAGAAAATGAACTTGATGGGTCAGGGAGCCATAATATCTTGTCATTAATCTCACTGTGTGGCCTTAAAGAAGAAGGAGTGGAAGAACATAATTCCAGCATAACAGTAGACTGGGAAAGTGGCCATGTCCAATCTCTTTGAGAAATGACTGCCTTTACTTTAGTTTGGGAAGGAAGAGCATCATCATACGTAACTCTAGTACCAAAATGAAGAACCAGAGGACCAAGAGGATGCCAAGTATTATGCCACAAGAAGGTATTGTTGCCATTACTAACGATATGTTTGATAAATGGCTTAGCAATGGACCTTGACTTGAGTATCTTCCTCCATGCCTATGAGCAAGAAGATGGAAAATTGACAGCCCAAAAACTATTGCCTCTAAGAAGGTAAGTGTGAACCCAAGCAACCCATAAAGAGCTAGCATTACTAAAAAGATCCCAGATGTGCTTAAGAGAGGCAGCCCTGTTACAATCTTTAAGATTTTGAATACCCAGCCCACCTTCAGCTTTTAGAAAACAAAGAGCTTCCCAACTGACTTTAGCTCCAGAATGAACCCCTGCCTTGCCTTTCCAAAGAAAATCATGAAATAATTGTTCTATGGATTTATAGATTTTTTGACGAAGAATGAAAATATTGCTTCAATAAGCTTGAATACTATATAAGATAGAGCTAATGAGTCAAAGCCTTCCTGCATAGGAAAGCCACTTGCTACTCCAGGACTGAATTCTTTTAGTGATTCTATCAATGAGAGGTTGACAATCAGAAGAAGATAGCTTCTTAGTGATAAGGGGAAAACCAAGATACCTGACAAGAAGGCAACCTTCAGAAAAATTAATAATGTGCATAATTCTACTGTTAATCTCATTGGGAACACTAGCAAAGAATATGGAACTTTTGCTGATATTAGCTTTAAGCCCTGAGAGAAATTCAAAGTCATTAAGAACTTGCTTAATGATAGTAATGGAGGACTCATTAGCAAAAGATAACAACAACACATCATCAGCAAAGCATAAGCGGCTAAGTTTCAGCTTCCCACATCTGGAATGAAATTTGAAGAGGATATGCTCTGTCATTTTACTAAGCATTTTGGAAAAAAACATCCATAACAATGACAAACAAGTATGGAGAGAGGGGATTCCCTTGTCTCAAGCCTCTTTTACCCTGGAAATAACCTTCAAGACCACCATTGATGGCAATGGAGAATTTGGGAGCACAAATGCAAGTCTTAATCTAGTTAACAAGATGAACCGAAGTGTTGAGAGTAGTAAGAGTATCAACAATAAAATCCCAATTGACTGAATCATAAGCTTTCATTAAATCCACCTTTATAGCACAACGAGGGGGACCTCCTCTTCTATGGTAATTCTTCAAGAGTTCCTGAGCTAGCAAGATGTTATCAGATATCTTACGACCATTGATGGACGCAGACTGATTTGGGCAAATAAGATCAGGTAAACAGGGTTTAAGCCTATTAGCAATAATTTTAGAGATACATTTGTAAATAGTATTGCAACAAGAAATAGGCCTGAAATCACCCATAGAAGAAGGGTTGGATACTTTGGGCACAAGAGCAATAATGGTGGCATTCACCTCTCCCAAAAGCTTGTTATGCTGAAAAAAAAGGAAAGAATAGCAAAAATGACATCATGACCTACAATACTCCAAGCTTCTTTAAAAAACCAAGGTGTAAAGCCATCAGGACTAGGGGCTTTATCATTGTTAAGGGAGAAAAGAGTATCCTTAATCTCACGAGAAAGAACAGGAAGATTAAGTAAGGAAAGCTGGTCTTCATTCCATTGGAATCCTTCAAGACTACTAAGGATATGAACCCTGTTAAAATTCTGAGAAGTGGAATAACCCAAAATATTTTGGAAATAATTAACAGCCTCTCTCTTGATACCTTCAGAAGTAGAAATAAGCTTCATAGCAGAATAAAAAATAGACCTGACCTCATTAAAGGTATTCCTGACCTTCATTGTTTTATGGAAAAACCCCGTATTCTGATCCCCAAGCTTGATTCAGTTGATACGTGATTTCTGCTTTAAAAAAGCTTCTTCAGCTGTAGCAAGATCAATATAATTTCTAAGACATTCCTTCTCTTCAGTACAAAAATCAGCTACATGAGGATGATG
Organism: Liquidambar formosana; assembly: GCA_039720395.1. Taxonomy (NCBI): domain Eukaryota; kingdom Viridiplantae; phylum Streptophyta; class Magnoliopsida; order Saxifragales; family Altingiaceae; genus Liquidambar; species Liquidambar formosana. The sequence goes on from CM077831.1 coordinate 8,023,758, forward strand.
AAGAAGGCTGGATTGGGCATTGTTCAAATTATCTTTGGCTCTATTCACCTGTCACGACCCAAATTAATTAAGTCGTGATCATCAGTGATAAAACAAGCTTTGTTTTAATAAATCATTTGATAAAAGAGGATGACAGGTGTCAAATTTTCAATCATTTTAAAACATTTTCCCTTTTTCGGACATGACCCATCCGTAGATAGGACATACCATCATAAAACCTGTTATAAAAATTCATCCATAAAAATTTCCATGTTATCCATAAGTGTGGTATCATCCCATGCATCGAATTCCCACATATACTCGCATCCATCAATAGATAAAATTACAACCCTTAATAATATTACAAATCCGTTGACCATAGGCCCAAAATAAAATTAATGAAATACATTCATTTATCCCGTGAATAATACATTAATAGACCACATTAATAAATCCCAAGTAAGCGTGCCTCCGCATAAACTTTATAAATCGTTTCCTGTAATACTGAAAAACATTTAAGGAAATAGGCGTGAGTATGACGACTCAGTAGATACAATCTAATATAGTAAACTAAAGCGATGATATAAATAAAATCCCAATTACATCATTAAAAACAAAATATACTAACCAAGTATATTACCAATTCAAAATAAGTTATAATCCATAACTTAAAACAAATAATGCATAATACCCAATGCATGTGACCATGTCCAATTTGCATTAATTCCATCAATTACCGACCACTCCTGCAGGAGTCTTCGCGCGGAAAGGGAGGATTTAACCCAACCTCCAAGAGGACAATACTGCACCCTCACCACCGTGCAAGGATGGAAAGTAGCCTCTTCTTCGGGAACACAGCTGTCATCCCTGCTTGGGACTGCAAGCAACCCAGTACCAAAGGGAAGGAAAACACCACTAAGTCCCTTGACCGCTAGTAGTCCAATTCCAGTGACCCCTTTTTATGCAATACTTTTACCTAGTATTCATTATGTCCATTTAATGCATGATTGTGCCCAATATGCAGCGCAATAAACCATAAAAATGATTTTAACCAAAATCATTTCCAAAATATACCACATAAACCATAGTGGAAAATAATCACATAATTATACCAAATTATGATAACAACATTATACCCATTTATGATTACAACCTTAAAATCATAAACCAAAAATATCAATTACCCATATAAAATACTCATAAAATCCATACATTTGTAGTTTCCCAAAAGCATAGGATAACCCATAATTCTCAATAAACATAATTCCCAATCTATATCATCAATTACCCAAAGTTCTATCTCAAGATTTATTCCATAAATCATCAATACCCATATTTTAAATTCCAAGAATAACAAATACTATGATAATATATACCATATTATCATGTCAATAGTTTAAACCCATGTAAATTGCACCTACCTCAACCCAATGTATGAAAAATGCAACTTTGTGTCTCGTGGGTGTGAAATCCAAGCCCTAGAATGCACATGCAAGCTCCCAATCCAAGCCCTAGCTCCCAAATAACTTAGTTGAATGAAGAGAATGGAGATTCTAACTCCAAGATGCAACCAAACCTCACAAATATCATGGATAAACACAAAATATGAGGATATGATAACTAAATCCCAAAAGAAATGCAAACCCTAGTTTTATACATGAGAAAGTACCTCTCAAATGCAAAAGAATTGGTGAGGATGAACATCCATGCCAAATTTCACGAAATCCAAGCTCAATCCACCAAGAGCAAGCTCCAAGAACACATACATGAACCTAAACAAGAAACCCCAATTACAAAGTCCATGAATAATACTCCCAAGAAGTAGATCAAGTATATGACCAGGTGGAGAGAAGAGAAATCATGCTCATAATGCATGAAAACCCATGAAAATGGAGGGAGAAACTCTTTCTCTCTTCATTGTCCCCTTTCTCTCTCTCTCGTATCCCCTCTCTCTCGATCAGCTGAGAAAATGGGTGAGGAACCCTCTAGAAGTTGGGTTTTATAGGAAACAAAAAGGAGGGGTAGAATGGTCTTTTTGCCCCATAAAAATCTTGTCTTTTAGCAGAAATCCCGTGTGTTATAGTCGACTATAATGAGTTATAGTCGACTATAACTCCCCAGTGAACAATACTGCAACATTCTATTTGTTATAGTCGACTATAAGTTGTTATAGTCGACTATAACACCCAGCAGGCACAAAACTAAATATTCTGTTTATTATAGTCAACTGTAAAGGGTTATAGTCAACTATAACACTCAACATGCCAATGAAGAGGTACGTAGCTCACCAAAACATACCTTAACACAATCAAACAAAGAACCCTCAGTCACAAAATTCAATCTTAACATCCTAACATCATATACATGTATTACCCATATAAGTGGTCATCCAACAAATCATGGGATTAATTATGTTAACCATAGATTAAACCTTTAATACCTTAATTAAAATTACAGGTGTTACATCACCCGCTCACTGATGTCACCATAGAAAGGTTTATTGAATTTCCGAAGCTCCTTTTTAACTGCTTTGAGTTTAGAGTACAACAAAAATATAGGAGCACCTTGAACTTGAATGTCCTAGCATCTCTGCACTATAGGAAAGAAATCTGGGTGTTTTGTCCAGAAATTTAAAAACTTGAAAGGTTTTTTAACTTTACTAGTATTAATATCAAGAGAGAAAATAACAGGACTATGGCTAGAGATACCAGGATTGCAAAAAACAGTTGTGGACTGAGGAAAACAGTCCAACCATCTATCATTCATAAGGGCTCTGTCCAGCTTTCTAACAATAAGAGAAGAATCTTCACGTTTATTAGTCCAAGTATAAAGAGGACCAATAAAAGGAAGATCATAAAGATCAGCTTGCAATATACTATCATGAAAATCAAGAATAGCTTGAGAGAAATTAAGGGAACCACCATAACGCTCACTATGAAATCGAACAATATTGAAATCACCCAACATAATCCAAGGAGATGAAAAATTAGAAGTTGAAATAGAAATAATATGATTCCATAGCATTCTTTTATTATTGAGAGAGTTGGAAGCATATATAAAAGAACAAAGAAAATTCCTGTTGTCAGAGATAACATGGACTTGGCAATAGATAATCTAATCAGTGGAGAACACAACATTTACTTGCACTATAGAAGGATCCTAGCAGACCCAGATTCTACCTTGAGTAGAAGCATGATAATTATGAACATGAGTCCAATTTGGGGCAATTTTATGGAGAATAGAATTGGCTTTGGTAGATCTAACTTTAGTTTCCCCAATACCAAAAATGCTAACTTTATTAGAACTGATGAAATGCTTAACTTCCTTATGTTTCGTAGGGTCATTAAGACCTCTAATGTTCCAATAGGCTGTATTAATCATTAGCACTGGATGTTTGAGCAGGCCCTGAAACTGTTATTTTTCCTTTTTGCTTTTTTATTACTCTTCTTCTTTTTTTTACTTCCTTTCGTAACTATCTCATCAATATGGATATCACAATACTTAGGATTAATCTCTGGAAAGCTGTCAGAATAAGATAAAGGATCGTTACTGATAACAGGAGAAAGCATAGAGATATCATCCTCTTTGGAGATAAGAAGAACAGGTGTCTCAGATTCCTCAACACAATCACTAAGCACACTGAAAAGATTTGAGTTAGAAGTATCCTTGTGCATATCTGCTGAAACAACTATAGTAGGATTAGAGCTAGTAGCATCTTAAATACATATAGAGTTACTGGGAATCAACACGGGAGTCGGATTCTCAAAAACAGCAGGGCAAATGGTGGCCACAACCTTAGGTTTCTTCTTTTCAACCTAAACTTGCTTAATAGTAGATGGACAATGAGATGAAGTGTGGCCAAAGATCTTACAATGTTTACATACCTGCGGCTTCCAAGGATACTCAGCATGAACAGTAATCACACACTTATCCCCCATATCAAGAGAGAAGGAAGAAGGAAAATCCGAATCCACACCCACTTCGACATATATACGAGCAAAAGAGCCTGGTTCGCGCCTCTATTAAGCCATCTAGGTACAAAGGGATCCCCACAGCACTAACAATATAGCTTAATCCATCATCATCCCAATATTCTAGGGGAATATTGAAAAATTTACCCAGATGGGAATCTTTTGTAGTTAAGGTTTGAGCATGCTCATGCGAGGCTACCATTTTCTAAGAATAAATAGCTTACCACTAATGTGCCAATAGGCTAGCCTCCAAAATATTCTCCATAGCTGTCGGATTTAAGAACCGAAAAATGAATAAACCACCATCTGTGGTTAAAATTTTAGGAATTTCCAGCCTGCCCCAAAGTCATTCAACAGTAGTTTTAAGAAAACTATAAGGGGCTTCCCATCAATGAACTAGCCAACCAAACAATTAGTCCATCGTTCCTCACCTATTTTGGCAATTCCAGGAGGAGGGCACACAATTAAATTGCCATTTTCTTTGATAGGAGCAAAGAATTTGAGTGTAGAGGTTTTCCTTTTAGGGTTGGTAAAAAGAGTCTTCCAATCCCTAACAACAACAGGGTCTAATGGAGTAACATGAGAAGAAGTTGAGGAAGGGTTCGACATTAATGGAGGGAAATCAACTGTGGAAGAGGACCTCAACCCTAAAACAGAAGTGGGAGCAGCAGGTTCACCTATCATTGTAGAACCAGCATTCTTGCCAATAGATCCACAATCATACCGATCTTTAAGAGAATCCACTTTTTCTTGTTGAAGAAGAACAACAGCCCCTATATCAACTGACGTAGATCCTGAAGGATAAATAATGCCAGAGCTATTTAAACCACCAAGCTGTGATTTAGAGCTAGAAATAGAGCTTGCTGGAGGTAACAGACCTTGATTGACACTAGATTCAGGCTGTGAAACAGAGGGGAAAGAGTTTACTGACATTTTATAAGGATTACACGAAAGAGAGGAACCAGCAATATCCGTATTACCAAGATCTCTAACACCTTCAGAAGGAAAATCTGAACGAAGATCTGAGGAATCTGATGCATGCTTGGACGGAATAGCATTCTTAAGAATAGATCTAAGGGGAAGAGAACCCACAAGCCGAAGAATTTATGGTGCTTGAAGAATATCTCCAACCGTTGATGAAGAGGCATGTAAATCACGACCAAGCAATCTAGCTGTAGAAAGATCCGTACCAGCAAGGGGTACAGATACAGATGTAGGATCTGAGAGAGACCTAGAAGTAATCAGATTTGAGGCATTAGAAGAACTATCACTTTCTAAAGAAACAGGGGTTAAAGAAAAAGACTAGTCAGCACATGCACTAATTCAAGGCTCATGTCCAAAACATCAAGAACAATCAGGCATGATGCAATAAGAGCACAAAAAGCAAGCAAAGGACCTACAAGCACCTCAAGCCATGCAATCATCGTTAAGGAAGACTCATTTAGGCTACAAGTGAGGTTTTAGGCTCCAAAATGTATATAATTGCTCATGACCTTGCTCTAATGACCTAGATGGACCTTAGGACCTTTAATCAAAGTGTATTTATCATTTGCAAGAGGACTAAGTCGATAGAAATGGTCTTAATAGGAGAAAACACTTTTAAAAGAGGCTAAACCTAGAATATGCAAGGTTTAGTTGACTACATCTTTGATGTAGTCAACTACATAATGTAAAATAGACCAGTTTTGGCTATTGGTTTATTTAGTCGACTATATGGGAAGGTTTAATTGACTAAATCATGCTGAAATGGCCTAGTCTTGCCTACTAGTTTATTTAGTCAACTATATGGAATGTTTAGTCGACTATATCACTCAAAATGGGCTGTAACGGCTAGTTTTTTGAAAGCCCAATAGTGCATTTATTGCCACCAAATAGCTCTTTCCTGGCATTTAATGCTTGCAACGGCTATTTTAGGCCAAATGGGTATATATACAAGCATTCAAACTCATTTATGAGTATATATACAAGAGCAATCAATACCCATCCTTAGTAAAAGAGCTTTCAAGCCCTAAATCATAAAGAGCATTCAATTGAGCAATTATTAGAAGTTTGTTGAGCTTTCAAGTGTTGTATTTACTTCAAGAAAGTTTGTTTACAACAAATCAATTCCAATTTCAAGTGTTGTAAGGGTTGTGTGAATCCTAGTGAGACAAGAGAGATTTTTCTTGAAGAGAGCTTCTCTTTATAAAAGGTTTGATCTTCACCCTTGAAAGAGATTGTCATGTGGATTGTGGAATCCTCAAGCGACACTCTTGAGGTGAGGACGTAGGTGGGAAGGCTGAACCTTGTTAAAATCTTGTGTTTGCATTCTCTAACTTTTTCTCATTATTGCTTATTGTTGAATTTTCTCTAGTTTGCAATAATCTGAATTTTAGTTTGTCATAATTGTTTTAATTGGCTATAAACCCTATACACCCCCTCTAGGGTTTTACACTTGGGATAACAGTAACCTAGCCTTTGAATCCTTCTTTTTGATTCAAGACATGCCTATTTTCCATTAATGGAGTCAAATTTGTTTTTATAAAACAAATCTTTTAGTGGTTTCCTCGTACCCTAAAAATGAGGTGGCGACTCCTTTGCTTTTTGAAAACCCTTTTAAAAGTGGAAAGAGAAACCTGATTCCCTCGAGTCGATTTCTGGCATCCACAATTGTCATTATTAGGGTTGAATTCATTCCTTTATCTTTATGATTTGTTGCTATTTGGGATAAATATACTTTCCCTATTTACATGTGAATTGTTGCTTTCATGAGGTGAATATATTTCCTTATGAGTTGGTGTTTTGAATTGAAGGTTGAATAGCCTCCTTATGTAATGACTTTGTGAACTTGTTGAACTTAATGTGAGAATAATGAAACCTTTCTCTCATTGGGTGATAATCTATAGTAAGTAGAAACTTACTATTCTTATATGATGATTTTGTTTTGATAATTTTATGTGAGAATAAAGAAACCTTTCTCACATCGAATTGATAACTTAATGTGAGAATAATGAAACCTTTCTCGCATTATGTGATAACCTATGATGATTTTGTGAGAATAAAGAAACCCTTTTTACATCGAATGATAAGTGATTGTAGGTAAAAGCTTACTTTGACTTGATAACATAATGTGAGAATAATGAAACCTTTCTCACATTATGTGATAACTTATGATTATTTTGTGAGAATAAAGAAACCTTTCTCACATTGAATGATTATAATAGTAAGTAAAAACTTACTTTGACTTGATAACTTAATGTGAGAATAATGAAACCTTTCTCACGTTATGTGATAATTTATAGTAAGTGATCTCTTTGCTTTCATTTGAGCTTGTAGGCATTAATGCAATCCTTCAAGCAAAAATGGGTTGTTCATTTTTCATTGGTTCACAAGTGAAACTTGTTCTATGAGGGGCTTCTGTCACACCCCATTTTTGTCAACTTAGCTAGGGTTTGTCATTTTATGTAGCTTTTTGTTTCTTTTTCTAGTCTAATCTCTTGCATTAGGTTTTTTTTGGGTCTTAAAGATAATGGGTATGAGTTTTGGTTCAATTTGGAGTTAATCTTGAGGATTAATAAGAGCTTTTGTGACTTAAGAGACATAATCGTTTTTTATGACACAAAATTTCCATTTGACCTTGAAATGATCTCTAAGTTGTCAATTAGAGTTCATATTGATGCATATGGGGTATTTATAGGTTCAATTTGATGAATTGATAGTTTAGGATTAATTCGGCTCATAATGGTTTAAGTTGGCTAAAAGACCCTTTCTTGGTTTACTTAAGTCGGCTCATGATTTTTACTCAATTCTCTCCCATTAGGCTTTAATTAGTCTTAATTTCATTCCCAAAGTTGTTTTAAAAGGTTGAATTTTGAATTGGAAAGCATTTGGTGCAACCCTGTTTGCATACCTAAGCTTTGCAACGGTGGTGCATAACGGTTAGCCGCCTTTGTAAAACCTAACCATGCATCCATGGTTAAGGATTTTTTGTCCTAAAATGTTTAAAAATGTGTTCCTTTTCAAAGCATGGCCGTTTTGGCTTTCGTTTCGTCAAAATCGGACTTTGTTTGACCCCCGAAACAATTTTGGAAGGCGAAGGAGTGCAAAAATGGCATTTGCTGATGGCGCCCTCGGGTGATCACCTAAGGTTGGGCAGTTCGGCTAACCGCCCAGCCCAGATGGTTAGTTGCCCAACTTTGGGTGGTTGCCCAAGTAGTCCGCCTTTTTTTTAGGGTTTTTGCGATTTTCTTCGATTTTTGACTTCTTTTTCTGCCTCTACAAGTCTTTCCTTCTAATTTTTTGATAGGTTTGAGTGTCTTGAGCCCCAAGAGAGTCTTTAATAGCCCTTGGATCATTATTTAAGGTTTTAATCTTGTCCATTGATTTGTGAGAGCTGATCCCTATAAATATTTAACTATGTTTAACCCAAAAGGGAGGCAACTTAGGCACTAGGGACCTAAACCCTAAAAAAGAGAGTTTTCTATGAGAGGGAGATGTACAAGGAGGGTTCCACTAACCTTAGCAAAGGAGGAGGAAGAGCTCTCTACATTAACAGGAGGTTCTACAAGAGGTAAAGCTCACAACCCTAAAATCTGGAAAATTAGGGTTTCTTCCTTATGTAAGTTCTAATGCATGCTATTGTTATGATCATTTTTAAAGTTTGATGCTTTCATGATATAATATGCATAATATTGAGATTGTTCATGGATTAATATGCATGGTTTAGAGTTTATTCATGGGTTAGTGTGCATGGTCCTTAGTTTAAGGTTTGGTGCATCATCTTTATTAAGTTATGCATGTTTCATGTAGTATGTTTAGTTTAATTATTTGATTTTTTTTTTTCATCATAGTCAATTAATATATGTCATTCATGGTAGAATCATGTTAGCATCTGCATTCACGTAGTGGATTTTCTAGGGTTTTGGAGAAGTTATCATTTCTAAGGATAATTATCCTTTTTTATTCATGTTTAGGGTCTGTTTTGCATAAAGTTTTCTCTTTTAGTTTATTTTTTGCATATTTTTAGTTGTCACACTGTGAATCCTAAAAAGTGGCCCACACAATTGAAAAAGATTGGTTTGAAAAAGAAAAGGAGTCGCCACCTTATTTTTTTAAAGGAAAAAGGAAAATTCTAAAAAAATGTTTTAAAGAAAACAATTGAATGACTCCATGTTAGAAAAGGAAAGGCAAAAAACAGTCTTTTGGAAACCAAAGAAATCGGGGATTCGGAGGCTAAGTTATGACATGGGAAAGTTCTAAGCCTATAGATACCCATGTTACCCTTTCGGTCTCTTAGTTTATTTGGGCTAAGTTAAGATCTTATTATACAAAAATCAGCAAGTATATCACATCAAGAATTGCATGCATATCATATATTCCATTCATCCATCCATGCACAATAAGCAAAATAAATAAAATAAAAAGAAAACTAGGATACTTGAATCTTAGGGTGGACTTGAACCTCAAAGCGAGCTCCTACGTACCATGCATCGAAATACATGGATCAAAGTCCACATAGTTCGATAAGAATAAGGTTAAATCTTAACAGAAACCTATGGTAAAAACCCTAGGTTTCCTTATTTGAAAGATAGAAAATTTAAGTATGAAAACTTCTACAGGATGGAAACTTTGATAGAAGGATATTTTATTTAACAAGGAAACCTCTAATTATGACGATAGATTCATATTAAGAAGTAACCCTAAAAGGGGGAGAAGAGAAAGATTAAGGAAGAAAAAGTGAATTAGGTCACTTTCAAACCCTACTTACCTTGTGCAATTATCTCCAAGCAATAGCAAGCTTAAGCAATAATGGCCTTATTTGCAATAAAGTGATTATCATACCTGTTTGCACCCTTAGATGTGATCAAAACCATGCCAAAACAATGATATATAAATCTGGACAGAATAGTATTAAGGCCTAAAATCATCCACTAATCATGCAAACAATAGAAATAGTGAATTTACATAAACCCTAATACAATCCTAGAACCATGACATGCATAAAAACCCTAGAAAATCAACTATATGAATGAAAAAATTATCATAGTTATTCTATAGGCAATACATATATAGCAACTATGAAGAAAAACCAATAACAAACCTTAAGCTATCATGCTATATGCAATTTACCTAAAACAAGGATAACGAAAACCCTAAACTCACAATCATGCTTTAAATTCCTATGAATTAACTCTAAACCATGCAAAACTCATCATGGATGTCATATTTATCACCTATATTAACTAATAGAAACATCAATCCATGGTAAAAATCACAATAGTTGCATGCGATAAAGCTAACCTACGAGAAAACCCTAATTTCAGCCTTAAGGGTTTAAAGCATACCTTGGGAAAGCTTCCTTTGCTACTGTAGAAACTCTCTATTGCTCTTGTGAATGACTTGAAACAAGCTTCTTAAGGTTTACAGCAAGAACTCCAACTCTCCTTTAGAATTCTCTCTTTTATTCCCTCTTAGAACTTAGGTTTAATGCATAAAGTGGCTCCCCTAGTGCTAAAGTATAGTGGGGTATTTATAGAATTTAATTAGGATAAATCAATGGCTAAGATTAAAACCCTAAAAATTAATCCAAGGGTTATTAGAGACTCCCTTGGTACTTAAGAAACTCAAAAGTTACCAAAAATTAGAAGAAAACTCATCCAAAAGAGTCATGCTATGTTAAAATAGGAAGGAGAATCCTGTTTTAGCAAAAATAGGATAGCGGCGTTGGGTGACCACCAGGGCCTGGGCGGCTAGCCACATGGGCCCTGGTGCATACCATGGGTTCATATTTTGGTTTTATAAAGGCGGTTAACCGCTATGTACTACCTTTGCAAAGCATAGGTATGCACATAGGATTGAACCAAATGCTTTCCAAAGCAAAATTAAACTTTCCAAAACACGTTTAGGGATAAAATAAAGACTAATTAAAGTCAATTTGAATAAAATTGATTGGTAATTGTGAGTCGATTTGAGTTAACCTTAAAGGGGTCAATTAATCAACTTGGACCATATTTAGCCATTTTAACCCTAAGCCATTGATTCATCAAATTGAACCTAGAAATACGTCATATACATCAATGTGAACTCCAATTGACAATTTGGAAATTATTTCAAGGTCAAATGAAAAGTTTGTGACCTAAAAGACGATTATGCCCCTCAAGTCACAAAAGCTTTTATTATCCCTCAAGATCAACTCTGAATTGAACCAAAATTCATATCCATTATCCTTATGACGTTAAAAAACTAATGCAAGGACTAGACTCCAAAACAAAGCAAAAGCCTACATGAAATGACCAACCCTAGTTAGGTGGTCCAAAAATGGGTTCGACACACATGATGTTTGTTGGGAATCGAATAGGGTGGAAAACATACAAAGGCGGAATAAAAAAAATTTTCCTACGATTCCCAATCCCATGAATCCAATTATGCTTAATACAAAACAGAAACCCTAACTACAAAGAGAGTTAGGATACTTACAGTTGAACAAAGTCTTCTCCTTTATGCTCTAAGCTTTGTCTTCTCCTTTTTGCTCCAAGCTTGAACTCCGAGCAGCAATGAATGAGCAGTCCAAGTGTACTGCCTCCAATGGAATCCACACCTAGCTTGAGCTTAAAGTCCTTTCCTTCTTCTTCCTTGTTGTTGCTAGAAGTCGAGAAGAAAGAGAGAGAGAGAGAACCTCCTTGTGAAATTCGGCCAGCCCTTGGGGAGAATGAAGGTGATTCAAGTGATGTCATCACATCACATGTGAGGCTTTATATAGCCCACTAATAGGGCTGGCCCTAGTGAGGAATCCTATTCCTCATATGAGTTAAGTTGTAATTATACATAATTGCAACTTAACCCCTCTAATTTATATCCTATATAAATTTGCCCCTTAAGAACAATTCTTTTATTCACTTATGCCCTTTCTCTCATAGACTTTCAAGCTCTCTTAGCATGATCAGTGTGTGACCCATTGGGTTCACAATCAAGTAGTAGGGATAGCACGAGGTGTGCACAATGGAACTCTTTCCATTAGAGGGTCTAATTGGAACTCCTTCCAATTCCCTAATTGATTATAACTCATTTATATCAATTAGGGCTTCTACTAACCATGAGTAACACCTAACATATGGCTCATGGTGTGGTCCTTAATGAGGTGAATAGTCATTTACAAAGAACTCTTTTGTTATAGTTTAAAGGTTACAATTACATCCTTCCATCAACACAATGTCTCCAATTGAACTAATAGGACATGGAAGTCTATCAAGTCCCTAGTTCAATTACTTTATACTCATTCATTAATATCAACTCAATGATGAACTTATGGAAACTCCTTTCCATATTCATTCTACCATGGGCCCATGGATTTAATGAGTTATATTCAATGAATGCTATATGAGACAGTCACTCTCTTTTTCCTAAGAGTGATGGATTCTTTGTTGATCACTCACATGCCTTTACACACATAGCAATAGGGCCAATGAACACCCTTACAAACCCCTATAAGGATCTGCACTTAGTGTTATCAAACTTCTAAAGCTACATGTAAAAGGCAACCATGGTGTCTAAGGTCTAAGGATTACTTGTACCACTATAATAATGAGAAATTGATTGACAGGCAGGTTAAAACTCCATTCAATTTATCTCATATCTTTGGTCACATTCAGTGTACCTATTCTTATAATAGGCACCCACTTGTTGGTTGTAGTGTCTACACACAAATAGCTTGAGACTAGCTATCCTCCTATAGAGTCAACCTAACAAGTGCTAGTCCTATGGTTCATTATTGTCCATCATAGTGAACCTTCAACTAGGAATGTTTTAGGAGTTTAGTATAGAGCTATATTTACAGTCTCAAAATTACAAACCTTTGTAATTTCATATTCTCAACTCTAACTCCATGGACATATTATGTAAATATAAATAATGCATATAAACATAATAGAATAAGTCCTTTTATTAATCAATAATAAATGTGACATATATAAATGAAATCAAATGATTGTTCCTAATCCCTAAACAATCATCTCTATGATTGGCTCTAGGGCATAATCCTAACAATCTCCCACTTGCATTATAGCCAATCCACCATGTATCTCATACCCATTTCCTGTCGGTGGTGATCCAACACACTTGGGTCATAGCTAGCCTTAGTGAAGGGGTCTTCTAACATTCTCTATTGAATTAAATCTTCTATATGTATGTATCATCCTTTCCAATGATCTCTCTAATCTCTTGGAATCGCTGCTTAAAGCTTGGACTTTTGATGAGACCGTGGTTCCTTGGTTTAAGCACCAGCCTCATTGTTGTCACAAAACAATGATATAGGCTTCTCAATGTTAGGAATCACTCCTAGTTCAGTAATGAACTTCTTAATCTAAACATGCTGTAATGCACTCTAATTTACAGCTCCACCATTTAAGGTGAGAACATACCTCGATGTTGATCTCCTATCATCATTATCAGATTGAAAATCGAATCCGTTCTACTAACCATTTCTAAGTTTCTTTCTCCATAGACAAGGCATAGGTCCTTTAGTTCTTCTTAAGTACTTAAGGATAGCCTTGACTGCTTCCCAGTATTCTTTATCTGGGTTTACCTGATATCTGCTTGTAACATTTACAGCAAAAACTGATATCTGGTCATGTACATAGCATGGCATATGCTTTTAGACAACTTGATTTCATGTCTGACAGGAATTAGACCTCTTTTAAAATCATGCATTTTGAACCCTTTCAAAATCTTGTCTATGTACATCGATTGAGAGAGACTTAGCATCCTTTAAGATCTATCTCTATAGACCTTTATTCCTAGAATATAGGATGCTTCTCCCAAATCTTTCATGGAGAAATTTTGTGAAAGTCAATCTTTCACTTATGACAACATCTTTACATTATTCCTAATAAGTAGAATGTTATCCACTTATAGGACCATAAATGTGATCACAATCCCACTAACCCTTTGTACAATCATGGTACAATAATGGGTTCTATCTCAACAGGGACAGGGGTTGTATCAATGTCGGTTTGTGTCTAACTCTTTGAGTTCTATTTTCCTATTGTTGCCTCCTTGAATAAACTCTTTTTCAAGAAAGATTGCAAACTTACAAACAAAACACCTTTCGTTTATCAGGATAATAGACTTAGTATCCTAAACTCTCTTTAGGATAATCCACAAACCTACATTTAAGTTATCTTGATTTCCATTTTGGTTGCATTATATGTCTTTACATATGTAGTACAACCCCATACCTTAACATGCTTAAGGTTTGGTGCTTTCCCTTTTCATATCTCATATGGGTTCTAAGGGATAGCCTTAGTTTGAACTCTATTTCACAGGTACGCAGCAGTTTCTAGGGCATATCCTTAAAAGGATAATATTAGGTCATTGTAACTTATCATGGATTGGACCATATCCAATAAGGTCCTATTCCTCCTTTCTGACACACCATTAAGTTATGGTGTTCTAAGAGGTGTCCATTGTAATAGAATGCCTATTTGGACAAGTTGATCTGAAAAAATCATTGGTTAAATATTCGCCTCCTCGATCCAATCGATGGGCTTTAATACTTTTACCAGTTTGTTTCTCTACTTCATATCTGAATTCTTTGAACTTTTCAAATGATTCAGATTTGTACTTCTTTAAGTATACACACCCAAACCTAGAATGAATCATTGGTAAAGGTTGTAAAGTAAGAGAAATCTATATATAGATCACTATGTATATCTTGTTCTCTTGGGTTTGTTAGCATTTAATTTTGAACTATCATGCCCCATGCAACTAACATTTAGTCTAGGGCATGATCCATACCTTCCGAAGGTCGGTTCTTTAGAGTATCCAGATACTCCTGGCAGTTACGTTTCCAATGCCCATCCTTGCTGCAGTGAAAACATGTTCCTTTGGCCTTGTCGATATTACCTTTCTTGATGCCTCCCTTTGGCTTTAAGTTCTTCTTCTTCTTCCCTTAGGTACCCTTACCCTTGCCTTTTCCCTTACCCTTGGGCTTGGGTTTGGCTTTGGAAGTAGAAGCTCCATCAAATGCGAGCAAAGAACCTTTCCCTTTCTTCATCGTCTCCTTAGTCATCTTGAGCAGATTGTGCAGCTCAGGGAGAGTGGGCTCAAGCTTGTTCATATGAAAATTCATAATGAACGGCCCAAAGGAATCAGGAAGGGACTGCAGAATAATGTCTGAACATATATCAGCTTCAATGATCACATCAACTTTCTCAAGCTGCTCGATATGGTTTATCATCTTCAAGGTGTGATCATTCACGGATGAACCCTCGTTCATCCTTGTTTTGAATAGATCCTTGACAATATTGTATTTAGCGGTCCTACTTTGCTCCCCATACAACCCTTGTAAGTGGAGAAAGATATCAGGAGCGCTACTCATGGACTCATGTTGCTTCTGAAGCTCAAGGCTTATGGATGCCATCATATAGCATCTTGCTTTTAGGTCGTCGTCCATGCGCTTCTAATAAGCGTCTTTCTCCTGCTGAGTTGCAGCCTCAGCAGGAGCCTTAGGAAGTGGGCCATCAAGTGTGTAGGTAATCTTTTCAGAATTTAAAACTATTTTCAAATTCCTTAGCCAATCAAGATAATTAGGTCTAGTCAAATAGGTGGTGTCCAAAATTTTGGATAACGGGCTGAGGTGAGCCATTTTAATGAACTACATATAGAAAATAAAATAGAGAATAAGATTTCATTTTTAATCCATAATGATCGGGTCATTAATCATATGGTACCTCCCACTATTTTATCAAATTCCATACACCTTCTAATGGAATTCGGGAATCTCATTCCTAATGGGGATTAGGGTTCTACTGTGACCTAGAAGCCTCACATTATAGTTTCTTGACTTCTAACCTACAATAAGAAGACAACTCCTTGTCTATTGCTTCATAAGCAAGTTCTAATCATTTTGCCTCTAGGGTACATACTCCTTACATTATAGTTTCTTGGAATACTTCCCTAGTTAAGTTAAACCCATCATTCACACAGGTATGTTTCGCCAAATATATACCTCACATTATAGTTTCTTGGTATATACCAGTTTAGGCACTCCATGATATCTTATATGTGATAGTTTCAAGTAATGTCTTTAACATGGGTAGCTCCTACATGTCTGCAGCCAGGTACCCACATTAAGGGACGTTAGATGATCCTATAATGATGGAAGGCAATGAAGAATTCATTCCCTATGATTTCTTCATTTTCAACTTAATATTAAAGAGAGGGGTTTTAAGGGTCTCGTCAAATTAACTAATTTAACATACATCTCATGCATATAAAAATATAACAACATTATATATGATCCACTTATCGATATTAGTCCCTAAAAGGAGACATATAACGATCTATGGATTTGGAGCTATCACTATTAATCTCATTAAAAGCTCCCATTATGATGATTATGGACTTTAAGAAGATTCAATCCAAGCCAATGGATTGAATCCAAGGTCTAAGGTGGGTGTAGGCGACCGTAAAACATTCATTCAAAACATAGCATGCTTTCTTGAAAGTCTTCTCCAAGCTTTCAAGTCCTTCAATCTCCTCCATAGGCTTGATGGTCTCCACCATTGGCTTGTAGGGCTCCACCATGCTCCTTTAGGTCCACCATGCTCCTTAGTGCGTTCTCGATCACATAACATTTACATAATTTAAAGGAAAGGATACATAAGGGGAATGTGGGGTACATAAGAGAATGATAGAGAGAGAGAAGAAGGTGGCATGCAAGCCCCAAATAAATAATACATCACCATAATTAAATTACAACTCTTGAAAATAATACAACCCATTCATAAGACGGCCAATTACAATTGGTTTAAGGGGTATAGTCCATAATCATCATCCATTCTTAAACATACAATCACATTGCATAATAAAAGAAATAACTGTAAGCAATAAAGCATATGGGCATTATGGTAACTCTATTGATTGGTATTCATTAATCTCATTAATGTGTCCTAATCTCATTCAGATATGCATAATTTCTAGAATTAATTAAGTCTTAACATTTAAGGCTTTTAGTTTCAATCAATCAAATCAATTGAAACCATTAAAGTCCCCCTAATTAAACTCTAATATCAAATATTAGGGTCTCTTTAATTAAACAAAACAATTTCATTTAATTAAAAATTTCCAGATTTTAATTTAAGCCTAAATTGTGTTTTAAACCATTTAAAACATTATAAAATTAATCACCATTAATTAAATAATCAATTTCAGAATTAAATAAAATCAATATATTAATTAATTAGTGCATTAGGGTTTCCTAAAACCCTAAACCCTAAGTGCATTAACTCTAAACCCTAAATGTAACCCTAATGCATTAAATGTCTTATGATTGGTCAATAAATAACCAATCATTTAAACCTAGGTTTGTATGGTATTAATGATTAGGATTAGGGTTTAATTAATGCCACCTAGGATATTAATTACACCTAATTAATATGCACCAATTAGGGTTTCTAAAACCCTAAACCTTAAACCTATTAAATGCCAATGATTAATTACTAAACCATTAATGATCATGATTGGTCATTAATGACCAATCATTTAAACCTAGGTTAGACACATTAATTCCTAGGTTTAGTTATTAATTAATGCATTAATAGAATTAGGGTTTAATTAATACGAATTAGGGTTTCCTAAACCCTAAACCCTAGACATCATAAATGCAATTAATGATACCCTAATAATTAATAACCATGATTGGTCATTTAATGACCAATCATTAAACACTTTAATTAAGGTAATTAATTTAGTTCATTAGGGTTTTAATTAATGCCATAAATGAATTAGGGATACGTTATTAATGGGAATTAGGGTTTCCTAAGAAAACCCTAATGCTACCACCATAATAAGTGGGCTGCCATGGCTAGGCCACGGCAAGGCTAGGGAGTTGCCATGGCTTGGCCAGGGATAGGTTAGGGGGCTGTCAAGGCTAGGCTACGGCTAGGCCAGGGGCTGCCATGGCTTGGCCAGGCCGTAGGAGGCCATGGCCAGCAAAGGGGACTCGAGCTAGGGTGTGGGCCAAGCCCATGGACACGTGTGGGGTGGCCAAGAGGGCTGCCATCATCAACAATTGATTAGGGTTTCAAGAACCCTTGCTGGCACCACCATGGGAGGACCTCCAAGGTCACAATTGTTTCTAAAACTCAATCAATTCGACTCCACCAACAAAACCAGCTTTTGTATCATGTCCCTACATGAATTACTAAGCTAATTGAAGTGGTTTGGATGATCAAAGCGTCCCCAATTGTTCTAAACAATTCAAGAATAGTGGGCTGTCCAGAATTTGATAGCATACTGTCCATGATCACAAATTGATTTACAACCCAGCAAGATGACTAATTCAGGCTACCAAATTATTTTTCCTAGTATCCTACATGTCTTAGGAAACTAATGGAAGTGGTTTCATGCAATTTGGAGTTCCCTAGCTCAAGTTATGAACGAAACTCCATTGATGACTTTCTGCAGAAAAACAGCCTGCTGTGTTCTTCCAAGAAATCAAAATTTTTGATTCTTTATGCATCAAGACTCTTTTGAAACTTAAAGAATATGATCTATACATCATATATCATCATCCTATAATGATTATTCATCAATTTTACAGAAGTTTCTGATCATAACAGTAGCAAGAACCCTAGGGTTCTAAAACCCAGATTCGAACATGGTGGTTTTCTCCTTCTTCCCTCTGTTCTAGAATCATAATCCAATTATGATGCATCCGAATGCTTGGGAACCCTTTCCTACCATGTCTAGAACATAACCCAAGTGGTGGTAACCATTGCCATGCTTTTGATCTCCATAAAAAACTCACAGTTGTGGCTGTTGCATCATTCCCAAGCAAAACTGTCTTCCCTGACAGTCTGTAGTAAACAATTCATAACATTCACTACAAAACTCAGATGGACGAACCGTTTATTGGGTTGTAAAGCTGATTCGAAGAGCTTTCTAACCATATATGGCTGAAAATTTTTGGGGAAGAACTCTGATTTCGGCATGCAAAACAAGATAATGGTTTTTCATGGCTACCATGAAAACTGTTCTTCTTCTCCAAACTCAATCGCTATTCAACTCTTGAATAACAAGCATCTCTAAAACTTATTTTAGAAGAGGAGTAGAAGAGAAAACAACCTAGGTTTCATAAACCCTAGGTTCGGCCATGAGAGGGAAACCATTCTAATGCATGAACATGAACCCTAGTTCATTAACCAATCAATTTACCATAAATTCCAGCCCATATGCAGTTTGTATAAGGCATAATCATGGCTCTGATACCACTGTTGGGAATCGAATAGGGAGGAAAACATACAAAGGCGGAATAAAAAAAAATTTCCTACGATTCCCAATCCCATGAATCCAATTATGCTAAATACAAAACAGAAACCCTAACTACAAAGAGAGTTAGGATACTTACAGTTGAATAAAGTCTTCTCCTTTATGTTCCAAGCTTTGTCTTCTCCTTTTTGCTCCAAGCTTGAACTCCGGGCAGCAATGAATGAGCAGTCCGAGTGTACTGCCTCCAACGGTATCCACACCTAGCTTGAGCTTAAAGTCCTTTCCTTCTTCTTCCTTGTTGTTGCTAGAGGTGGAGAAGAAAGAGAGAAAGAGAGAGAGAGAGAAGCTTCCTTGTGAAATTCGGCCAGCCCTTGGGGAGAATGAATGTGATTCAAGTGATGTCATCACATCACATGTGAGGCTTTATATAGCCCACTAATAGGGCCGGCCCTAGTGAGGAATCCTATTCCTCATATGAGTTAAGTTGTAATTATACATAATTACAACTTAACCCCTCTAATTTATATCCCATATAAATTTGCCCCGTAAGAACAATTCTTTTATTCACTCATGCCCTTTCTCTCATAGACATTCAAGCTCTCTTAGCATGATCAGTGTGTGACCCATTGGGTTCACATGATCAAGTAGTAGGGATAGCACGAGGTGTGCACAATGGAACTCTTTCCATTAGAGGGTCTAATTGGAACTCCTTCCAATTCCCTAATGTTAGGATTATGCCCTAGAGCCAATCATAGAGATGATTATTTAGGGATTAGGAACAATCATTTGATTTCATTTATGTATGTCACATTTATTATTGATTTAATAAAAGGGCTTATTCTATTATGTTTATATGTATCATTTATATTTACATAATATGTCCATGGAGTTAGAGTTGAGAATATGGAATTACAAAGAGTTGTAATTTTGAGACTGTAGATATATCTCTGTACTAAATTCATAAAGCATTCCTAGTTGAAGGTTCACTATGATGGATAGTAATAAACCATAGGACTAGAACTTGTTAGGTTGACTCTATAGGAGGATTGCTTGTCTCAAGCTATTTGTGTGGAGACACTACAACCAACAAATGGGTGCCTATTACTAGAATAGATACACTGAATGTGACCAAAGATATGAGATAAACTGAATGGAGTTTTATCTTGCCTGTCAATCAGTTTCTCATTGTTATAGTGGTACAAGTAATCCTTAGACTTGAGACACCATAGTTGTCTTATGCATGTAGCTTTAGGAGTTTGATAACACTAAGTGTAGATCCTATTCAGGGGTCTGCAAAGGTGTTCATTGGCCCTATTTCTATATGTATGAAAGCATGTGAGTGACCAACAAGGGATCCATCACTCTGAAGAAAAAGAGAGAGAATGTCTCATATAGCATTCATAATATAACTCATTAAATCCATGGCTATGGTAGGATGAATGTGGAAAGGAGTTTCATGAGTTCATCAATGAGTTGATATCTATGAATGAGTATAAAGTAATTGAATTAGGGACTTGACATACTTCCATGTCCTATTGGTTCAATTGGAGACATTGTGTAGATGGAAGGATGTAATTATAACCTATAAACTATAACAGAAGGGTTCTTTGATAGATACTTATTCACCTCATTAAGGACAACACCATGATCCATATGCTAGGTGTTATTCATGGTTAGTAGAAGCCCTAATTGATATAAGTGAGTTATAATCAATTAGGGAATTGGAAGGAGTTCCAATTAGACCCTAAATGGAAAGAGTTCCATTGTGCACACCTTGTGCTATTCCTACTACTTGATGATGTGAACCCAATGGATCACACACTGATCATGCAAGAAGGGCTTTCAAGTCTATGAGAGAAAGGGTTTTAGTGAATAAAGAATAGTTCTTTATAGTCCTATTTGTATTTGATACAAATAATAGGGGTTAATGTGTAATTAAATGTAATTACACATAACCCTATTAGGGTTTCTTCTCTATGGCCAGCCCCCTTTAGTGGGCTGCCTATAGAAGTCACACTTATGTGTGACATGGCATAATGCTTGCACACTGATAATAGCTTAAAATTGCATTAATGTTATACTTTTAGTAGGCATTATCACATTTATTTAGCACTTAATTCCGCATTTTACACATTATACATGAATTCTCTTGATACATGCTCTTATGCTTAAAGTGATGTATTAATGTGTGTTTTATTTTTGTAGGAAGCCAATTCCCTATGGTCAAGCATTCTTTATTTATTTGGAAATTTATGGAAGCTTTGTAAGGTTGAAGTGCATTAATTTTAGAAGATTTTAGCAAAGAAATTGGCAACCCCAAAGTTGGAAAGAAGATTAAAAAGGAAGTTTGGAGCAGTTACCGTATTTTGGCCATAACTTTTGACTCCGAAGTCCAATTGATGCGAAATTGGTGTCTCTGGAAAGCTGATTTGAAGCCCTACAATATTGTATTTCACGAATTTTTCGTGATTTCAACGTTTAGTAGGTCAAAAACGGGTTACAAGTTAGCCCTACTGGAAAAAACCGGGATTCCTAATTTGTTTCCTAATTTTTCTCCTCTTTCTTTTGGAAACCCTAAGATCACATGGAAAGGAAAAGGTGGCTGCACCTCTATATATTACTTCTCTTCTTCTCTTCTACAAACACCTCTCTCTTATTCTTCTTCTTCTACCTCTCTTTAGTTTTCTAGTATCATGAGTAGCTAAACGTTTTGCTAAGGCTAAGGAGTGAAGCCACAACAATTATTTGGTATTTGTTTAAGGACTCTTTCATGGATTTAATGTAAGGTTTTATAATTTTGATTGATTTTGATTATTTTGCAAAGTATTTATTCTGTATAATTCTTTTATTTATCGTTAACTCCGGGTACGGTGAATGCTTAGAATTCCCTGCGAATTAAATTACTAGTTTTCTCATGCATTAAATCAATCAATCTTATGAATCCATATTTTTAGAATTGTTTTGAATAAAATTAATTGTTACATCATCCGACTGGGGTCATCCTTCGTATGAATCTCAGTTGAGTTATAAAATTGAGTCGTTAGTAAATAACTAATACTTGTTGTGAGTGGACCTCTGAACCTTAGTGCTTTTAAATTATTGTTTTCAATTAAACTAATTCTCTGCAACCAAGCAACCAAATTTCTAAAATCTTTTCTCAATCTTTTCTGCTAATTATTCCCCTTCCCTGTGGTTCGACCTCGGACTCACCGAGAATTTATTACTTCGCGACATCCTGCACTTGGGAGCATTATTAAAGTCGCAGCAAGTTTTTGGCGCCGTTGCCGGGGACTGGCGTGGATAAATAGCAGTTTATTGTTTTCAGTGGAGGTTTGTTGTATTTTGCGAATCTCTTCGCAAATCCGGTAAACTCTTTCCACAACTTTTTATTTTTTTATTTATTCTTTTTTGTATGCAAATTTGGCATCGTGATCATACTCATCGTTTGGTTAGAGTTGAGTCTGAAAATTTGTGTGGCAATTTAATTGATTCTCTTGGACACAATCACACACTTGACACCATGTCTGATAATGAGGAACAAATTGAGAATATTGATAGGGATGATAAAAGGACTCTTAGAGATTATTTGCAGCCTACTAGGAGTAGTGCACCATCTTGTATCATTTTTCCTCTGAATGCTAATAATTTCAAATTTAAGGCTGGCATGATTCCATTGTTACCTAAATTCCATGGTTTAGAATCTGAAAACCCATATTTGCACCTTAAGGAATTTGATGAGGTTTGTGTAACCTTCCATGACCAAACTTGTAGTGAAGAGACTATTAAATTAAAATTATTTCCCTTTTCTCTCAAGGATAAGGCGAAAAATTGGCTTAATGCTTTAAGACCTAGATCCATTGGCACATGGCAAGAGATGCAAACTGAATTTTTGAAAAAGCACTTCCCACTTCATAGGACAAATGCTCTCAAAAGGCAAATAATGAATTTTTCACAAAAAGATAATGAGACTTTTTACCAATGTTGGGAACATTTTAAAGATTTATTAAATTCTTGCCTACATCATGGCTATGAAACTTGGCGTATCATTAGTTTTTTCTATCAAAGTTTAACTCCTAAAATGCGCCAATTTGTAGAGATGATGTGCAATGGTGAATTTATGAATAAGGACCCTGATGAGGCTTTTGACTATTTTGATCTGTTAGCTGAGAATGCCCAATCTTGGGATACAACTGATACTTTAGATAGGTCCAAGCCTTCTACCAACCCATCTGGGGGCGGTAAGTACCATCTTAGAGAGGATGATGACTTAAGTGCTAGGGTAGCTACTTTGGCTAGGAAATTAGAAGCCATGGAATTAAGGAAAGTTAATGAAGTTATGTCTGTGCCTAAATTGAATGATGTTTGTAGTATTTGTGAGACTGTGGGACACTCTACAAATGATTGCCCAACTATCCCTGCTTTTAAAGAGGTGTTACATGATCAAGCAAATGCTGTAAATATAAATAAACAACCTTTTTCTTCACCCTATTCTGAAACTTATAATCCAGGGTGGAGGAATCATCCAAATTTCAATTGGAGGAATGATAATGTTACACTACCACCTCAAGGCCATTCTAATTTTGTTCCTTATAATCCTCCCCCTTGGAAGGGTTTAGAGGAAACATTGCAACAGTTTATGCAGAGTCAAGCCACCATAAATAATCAGACTTCTCAAGCCATAGGTGACATTAGAAACACTCTTACTAAGTTGACCACTTCATTAAGCATTCAAGAAAAAGGTAAATTTCCATCTCAACCACAACCTAATCCTCAAGGTCAATTTAGTATTAGTGATTCTAATTTATCTGACACACAACTTGAGCATGTTAGGTCTATTACTACTCTTCGCAGTGGAAAAGTTATTGATAAAACTATTTCACCACCTAAAGACAAAGAAAAAGAAGAATTTTCAAAAACAAAGAGTAGTAATGAATTTAATAAGCCCGAGTCAAGTGTAGTTGAGAGATGCCCCATTCCCATTCCTTTTCCTCAAAGATTCCAACCACCTCAAAAAGTGAATCAGAATGCAGACATTCTTGAAATCTTTAAACAAGTGAAAGTCAACATCCCTTTGTTGGATGCAATAAAACAAATTCCTTCTTATGCTAAATTTTTGAAAGATTTATGTACGGTTAAGCGTAAGCTTAACGTACAAAAGAAGGCATTTTTAACTGAGCAGGTGAGTGCTATTATTCAAAATAATATTCCTCCTAAGTATAAAGATCCAGGTAGTCCCACAATTTCATGTGTTATTGGTAATTTTAAAGTAGAGCAAGCTTTACTTGATCTTGGGGCTAGCGTGAATCTTTTACCTTATTCGGTATATGAACAGTTGGGTCTAGGTGAGTTAAAACCTACAAAAATAACTCTTCAGCTTGCGGACCGTTCTGTGAAAATACCTAGGGGAATAGTAGAGGATGTGTTAGTCCAAATTGATAAATTTTACTTTCCTGTTGATTTTATTGTTTTGGACACACACCCTGTTTTGAATGCTAGTTCTCAAATTCCTGTGATTCTGGGTCGCCCATTCCTTGCAACTTCCAATGCTTTAATAAATTGTAGGAGTGGTATACTTAAATTGTCTTTTGGAAATATGACCCAAGAATTGAATATTTTTAATACTTGCAAAGAACCTAAGGATGATGATGACTTTCATGAAGTTAACTTAATTGATGCACTTGTTCAAAAACAATTTAATGTGTCATGTTTTTCTGATCCTTTAGAGGCTTGCTTGATTAATTCTCATGATTTGGAATTTAATGAAAATCCTAAAATTGCATATCTTTATTATTTATTGGATTCTACACAGGAATTGGACTTGAATGCGTGGAGGCCAAAATTTGAAGAGCTACCACCCTGTGAGCTTAAACTATTGCCATCAAATGAGAAAGTACCTAAGCTTAAATTAAAGCCTTTGCTAGTGGAACTCAAGTATGCATTCTTTAGACCTAAGGAGATTTTTCCTATGGTAATATCTACTAAACTTGATCCCTTGCAAGAAGGTAAGTTGCTGAAAATTTTGAAAGAACACAAAGGTGCAATAGGATTGAATGTTTCTGCCATTAAAGGAATTAGCCGTTTAGTGTGCACTCATATAATTTCTTTGGAAGAGATTCGGCGGGATGCTTATGACAATTCTAGAATTTACAAAGAACGAATAAAAGTTTTTCATGACAAAAATATTTTAAGGAAATCTTTTGAACCATCTCAAAAAGTTCTTTTGTATAATTCTAGATTGCATTTGTTTCCAGGTAAGCTAAGGTCCCGTTGGGCAGGACCATTTGTGGTTAAAACTGTTTTTCCTCATGGAGCTGTTGAGATTGAAAATCTTAAGAATGGTAATGTTTTTAAAGTTAATGGACAACGTCTTAAACTATTTCTTGAGAATTTTTCACCTGAGGATGAGTCCATTGATTTAGTGGATCCTGTCTACCAGGATTTACCAAACCCTTAATAAGTTAATAAGTTAGTTCGTATTAGTGTTTGTGTCGTAGTTAGTTATTTTTTTTTTCCCTTTTGTTTTTTTGTGTTTTTCGTGTCTAACCCATTTTGCAGGTATTAGAGTTTGTTTGTTTTCTTTTTGGTTCGCACCTCAAGGTACTCTCCATGATTTCTACTTTGTTTTTCTTTGTTTACATTGAGGACAATGTATCTTTTAGGTTGGGGGGAGAGAATTTTGGTGTGGTGTTAGTTTATTTTGGTCTTAGTTAGTTTATCTTATTTTTCAAAAAAAAAAAAAAAAAAAAAAAGTTTAATGGTTTACACATTTTTGGCTTAAAAATTTTGTTGCCTTAGCATGATTATCTAGTTTGAAGTTCATTATGCTACTCCTGTTTAAAATTTTCCATTGAATTTCATACTCGGATTACATTGCACTTGCACTTTAGCCGCATGAATATGATTCTTGATTAGAGGGTAAAGATGATTTTGGAGATCTTGATGAATAAAAATGTGGAGACTTTTAGCCCTTGCGAGTATTTGAGCCATTAATTTTTTTTTAGAGGGTTATTATATTTAATCTTACCTTGATTTTTGGAAGCGCTCAAATTTCATTGTTTAGTCTCATTATTTCTTCTTTTTGGTTGAATGCTGAGAATATATTTTTTATACCACACTTGTTTCTTTTGAAGTCATGGATATTGAAAAATTATACCACTCCTTGAGAGATGATTGTAGGCCATCTTTGATTTCTTTGAGCCGTTAATTTCTTTTCTTTGTGATACATTACCACTAGTTAGCCCATTGAGCCTTTTGATTAGCCTTTCTTTCATAACCTTTTTCCCAAAGTGTTTTGAGAATGGATATTATCAATGTTCAGTAAGGTGAATCGGTGGAAAAATTTAAAAAAAAGGTGAAAAAAAAAGAAAAAAAAAAAAATGGAAGAAAAGAAGAAAAAGAAAGAAAGAGAAAGCTTTGTTGGTGAAGTATTGAGAAGTGAAGTGAAAAAAAAAGAAAAAAAATGTTTGATTGCCAAAGTTTGGAAGAATAAGTTGAATACAAAATTGTTTCAAGTGAGTTTGTTCTTTCTACCATTTTCGGATACACTTTTTATTATCACCATAACCTTTTTGTTTCAATTCTTTCTTTTATCCCAACATTACATCCTGTTAAAAGTCCTATTTGATTTCGAGGATAGTATGGTTTGGATATTAACATGACTGAGCTATAATGCAATGTGTGGTGTACATTCTTAGTATTTGGCATTCCTTTCATGAGACTATATGATTATTTCTTGTGATAGCGTTTTTCAAATATTTTATATGTGAGATTCTTGTTCTTGCTCTACATTATTCTACTCACATATACTCGAGAGTTTTACCCTATTCAGAGTGCATTATTTTGTTGAGTGTAATCCTTGTGAGATTTGAGTTGAAGCATATTTCAGATAGAGATTTGGGTTGTGCTTTACCTTGAAATTGGGTTTATATTTGTGTTGGCTAAATTCTTCACACACAATGAGTTTTTGAATTCATTGGGATGTTTTTAATAGTTGCTAAGTGTCCTGAACTTTTAACTAATTCTTTTGCTAAGGTGATGAAATTGGTAGCCATGTTTTGAGTTTTTTCTTTTGAAGAAAACTATTTCGGTCGCTTTAATTGCTAGGGACTAGCAATATGCTGGTTGGGGGGTGTGATAATAGCTTAAAATTGCATTAATGTTATACTTTTAGTAGGCATTATCACATTTATTTAGCACTTAATTCCGCATTTTACACATTATACATGAATTCTCTTGATACATGCTCTTATGCTTAAAGTGATGTATTAATGTGTGTTTTATTTTTGTAGGAAGCCAATTCCCTATGGTCAAGCATTCTTTATTTATTTGGAAATTTATGGAAGCTTTGTAAGGTTGAAGTGCATTAATTTTAGAAGATTTTAGCAAAGAAATTGGCAACCCCAAAGTTGGAAAGAAGATTAAAAAGGAAGTTTGGAGCAGTTACCGTATTTTGGCCATAACTTTTGACTCCGAAGTCCAATTGATGCGAAATTGGTGTCTCTGGAAAGCTGATTTGAAGCCCTACAATATTGTATTTCACGAATTTTTCGTGATTTCAACGTTTAGTAGGTCAAAAACGGGTTACAAGTTAGCCCTACTGGAAAAAACCGGGATTCCTAATTTGTTTCCTAATTTTTCTCCTCTTTCTTTTGGAAACCCTAAGATCACATGGAAAGGAAAAGGTGGCTGCACCTCTATATATTACTTCTCTTCTTCTCTTCTACAAACACCTCTCTCTTATTCTTCTTCTTCTACCTCTCTTTAGTTTTCTAGTATCATGAGTAGCTAAACGTTTTGCTAAGGCTAGGAGTGAAGCCACAACAATTATTTGGTATTTGTTTAAGGACTCTTTCATGGATTTAATGTAAGGTTTTATAATTTTGATTGATTTTGATTATTTTGCAAAGTATTTATTCTGTATAATTCTTTTATTTATCGTTAACTCCGGGTACGGTGAATGCTTAGAATTCCCTGCGAATTAAATTACTAGTTTTCTCATGCATTAAATCAATCAATCTTATGAATCCATATTTTTAGAATTGTTTTGAATAAAATTAATTGTTACATCATCCGACTGGGGTCATCCTTCGTATGAATCTCAGTTGAGTTATAAAATTGAGTCGTTAGTAAATAACTAATACTTGTTGTGAGTGGACCTCTGAACCTTAGTGCTTTTAAATTATTGTTTTCAATTAAACTAATTCTCTGCAACCAAGCAACCAAATTTCTAAAATCTTTTCTCAATCTTTTCTGCTAATTATTCCCCTTCCCTGTGGTTCGACCTCGGACTCACCGAGAATTTATTACTTCGCGACATCCTGCACTTGGGAGCATTATTAAAGTCGCAGCACACACTCCCAACCCTAGCCGTCCAAAGAGTTGGAGGCTCTCTTGTCTCTCTCTCTCTTCTCCACTTCTAGCAACAACAAGGAAGAAGAAAGAAAAGGCTTGAAGCTCTAGTTAGGTGTGGATACCGTTGGAGGTAGCACACTTGGGCTACTCATTCACCGCTGTCTGGATTCAAAGCTTGGAGCAAAAAGGAGAAGACATTCAACCTGTAAGTGTTCTAACCCTCTTCGTAGTTAGGGTTTGATTTTGTATTATGCATAGTTAGATTCATGGGATTGGGAATCGTAGGAAAAATTTTTATATTCCGCACTTCTATTTTTCCCTTTTGTTCGATTCCCAACAGTGGTATTAGAGCCATGATTATGCATAATACAAAATACATATGGGCTGGTAATTATGGTGTAGTTGAATGATTCAAAAATTTGGAAAATTTTTCTGCATGATTGGTTTTCCTCCGTAGCCGAACCTAGGGTTTGGAACCCTAGTTAATTCTCTTCTACTCCTCTTCTAATTAATGGTTAAGTGTAGCCATGGATGCAATAGGTTGCATAGGGTTTGAGTTTAGAGAAGAAGAATAAGGAAACTAGGGTTTTATAAAACTGTTATGAACAGTTTTCATGGTAGCCATGAAAAACCGTCATCTTGTTTTGCATGCCAAAATTAGAGTTCTTTTCCAAAATTTTCGAGCCATATATGGTTAGAAAGCTCTTCGAATTACTTTATACTCATTCATTAATATCAACTCAATGGTGAATAGTCATTTACAAAGAACCCTTCTGTTATAGTTTAAAGGTTACAATTACATCCTTCCATCAACACAATGTCTCCAATTGAATTAATAGGACATGGAAGTCTGTCAAGTCCCTAGTTCAATTACTTTATACTCATTCATTAATATCAAATCAATGATGAACTCATGGAAACTCCTTTCCATATTCATTCTACCATGGGCCCACGGATTTAATGAGTTATATTCAATGAATGCTATATGAGACATTCACTCTCTTTTTCCTAAGAGTGATGGATTCCTTGTTGATCACTCACATGCCTTCACACACATAGCAATAGGGCCAATGAACACCCTTACAGACCCCTATAAGGATCTGCACTTAGTGTTATCAAACTTCTAAAGCTACATGTATAAGGCAACCATGGTGTCTCAGGTCTAAGGATTACTTGTACCATTATAACAATGAGAAACTGATTGACAGGCAGGTTAAAACTCCATTCAGTTTATCTCATATTTTTGGTCACATTCAATGTACCTATTCTTATAATAGGCACCCACTTATTGGTTGTAGTGTTTACACACAAATAGTTTGAGACTAGCTATCCTCCTATAGAGTCAACCTAACAAGTGCTAGTCCTATGGTTCATTATTATCCATCATAGTGAACCATCAACTAGGAATGTTTTAGGAGTTTAGTACAGAGATATATTTACAGTCTCAAAATTACAACCCTTTGTAATTTCATATTCTCAACTCTAACTCCATGGACATATTATGTAAATATAAATGATGCATATAAACATAATAAAATAAGCCCTTTTATTAAATCAATAATAAATGTGACATATATAAATGAAATCAAATGATTGTTCTTAATCCCTAAACAATCATCTCTATGATTGGCTCTAGGGCATAATCCTAACAATGTTTCCATGATAGTATAAGAGTCTTTTGCATGTTTTTTCTAATTTCTTATGCATGTAGGCTGGGTCATTGGATGTAGGAACATATTAGGGTTTTATTGTCCTTGATTTTTGTCTTTGGTATGATTATTGGGATGATTTAGTGCCTTAATAGTTTCTATCTAGATTTCTTTATTGTTATTATGGTATTGTTTTTAGCACGTGTAAGGGTGCCTTGTGAGCATGGTAATTTCCCTATTAAAAATAGGGTGGTTATTTGGCATTTTTGGCTATTGCTTGGAGAATATTACAAATGGTAAGTAGGTATGGAAAATACCTTTTTCTTCATTATTCTTTCCCTTCTCCCTCCTTGGGTTATTTCCTAATAAAGAGATATGGTAAATCTTTTAGGTTTTCCTTCCTTAAAAAATTCATTTTCTAAAAAGTTTCCATCTTTATTGGAATACCATATTTTCAAATATCTTTTTGAGAATCATTTATCTTTGGAAATTTCCCATATTTTCTTGGAAGAAAACTTAGGGTTTATCATAAGTCATTATTAGGTTATAACCCTATTCTTAACGAACTACATGGACTTTGATCCTTGTATGTTCAATACAAGGTACGTAGGCACTCTTTGGTGTTCAAGTCCGTCCTAGGATACTAAATATCCTAGGTTTCTTTCTTTCTCATTCTTTTATTTATTTATTTATTTATTTGTTTCATAGATGGAATAATGATATGAATGTTGTCTTGTGATGATAATTGTTGATTCTGGCATGATTAAGATTTTGATTTAGCCCAATTAAATGAAGAGACCGATTAGGGCAATATGGGTGCCTATAGGCTTTGCCTAGAACCTTCCCATATCGTAACTTAGTCTTTTAATTCATAATCTTTAGTTTTCAAAAGATTTTTGCCTTTTCTATTTTTAAACATAAAGTTACTTGTTTTGGAAAATAAAACATTTTAGGGTTTTCATCTTTTCCTTAAAAATGAGGTGGCGACTTCCCTTTTTTATTTCCAATGTGGGCCACTTTCTCAGGTCCATAGTTTGGCGACTCCACTAGGGAATTCGTGGGCTAGACTCTTTAAAGTTTGATTGGGCTAAATCAATTTCTTATATTAATTAAAATCAATCACATTGCATCCATTTGATTGTGTGTTTTCATTTGTTACATTGTATATGCAAATTCTTGCATGATAGAATCGATGTCCATGGGCTTGCCCATGGGTATATTAAATGAGTCAATCACATATTGCTGGACCCACGCGGCGTTCTTGATGCCACATGTGGTTAGGTATAAAAATTGGTTCAAACAAGCGAAGGACCCTAGCCTACCCTCTTATTGTAGTACATGTAGTTGACTTCATAGGACACCATCAACTCACCATTATGCACACACTTTGTGATAATGTTATGCTGCCAAATTTTTGTGAGATCATAAGATGTGTTGTATGCGTAGGTTTACTTTAACCTTGGGTAATGATCTAGACTTAATATCATGTAGCCTCACCTGCATACCTTTAATAAGTACCTCCACCCTTCACCCAAGGGCTCCCTAAAGGAGGGAGTGACTAATTAAAGGCGCGTGGTTAAGACCATCTAATTATGAGCTTTAAAGTAAACTAATAAGGGCTTATGTAAGGGTTAAGAAGTAGGGGCTCATTTATGTTTATGCCCCTAGTATGTCACCTCACCTTTTGTCTTAAGGGACGGAAAAAGAAACCCGATTCCCCCGAGTCGATTTTCGGCGTCCACTGTTAATCAATTGATCACTATCACTCTTTTGCATTGCATACTTGCATCGATGTATCCTTGCCAATGATCGGCTACACTGGACCTTTGATGGTGTAGCTATCAACTCCAATTGTCTTGTACCGAACGGTTCACCATTTAGGTATATCATACGAGTAGGTCGTACTGCTAGACCCATGCGAATTCCATAATTCACATATGGCTAGGTATAAAACCTCTTTAGCAATTGGGGAACCTTTTAACCACCCAAATTCATGTAGAATAGGGACACATATTTGGCTCACTTTGCTATAATGTCAAAACTATGTTGTTGTGCTACTCGTTTTTGTACATGCTATATGATTAAGTGAACAAGGTATAACCCAATCGAATGACCCTAGTATGTTTACCCACCCACTGCCCCACAAGGCTTGATATGGATTGGTTATCTAACTATGGCCATGATGAGTCAAACTTTATACACTTCAAAATAGTCATGGGACTTTAGTTAGGGAGCCTATTGCACCCAACCTGAAGTCCGTTCTCTTTCATACAAGGGGACTGGCTTGGATTCAAGACTACGCAAGAAGACTAGTGAGGGTGAACGGATCAGTTGAAACTATGTTAGAAATGAACCTAGTAGTGCCTATATCAGCCCTTTCTAAGGAAGTGGCCCCACTCGAGGATGTTAATAAGCTTTTACATGAGATGATGATCATGTTACAACAAGTGTCTCTGAAATCTAACGAGGCAATGAGGATGGCCCAGGAAGTAGTTTGGGCCTGAGTAACCCCAACCCAACCTATTCCAAAAAATACTCAACCCATTCCATAAAACGCCCAACCCATTCCACAAAATACCAAACCCATTCCACAAAATGCTCAGCCCATTCCACCAAACACCCAACCCATTCCACAAAATGCCCAACCCATCCTGCAAAATACTCATCACATTTTGAATACCCAAGGTTACCCTATCATCATCGATAATTGGCCCAATCCAACCATGATGAATGCTAATCCACTAATCTCAGAAGACCAAAAAATGTTAACACTCAAGGTCGAGGCCATGGAAAAAGCCCTCAAGAGTATCCGAAAGTCTGATGACATGATTGACATTCATACCTTGTCACTATTTCCAGAAGCCCGCATCCCATCCCAATTTAAGATGCTTGAACTAGAAAAGTTTGATAGAATAGGCTGTCCTAAAATCGATTTCAAAATAGACACTGGGGCCATGCATCCTAGAGGAGCCACTGATGAATTGCTATCCCAGATGTTCTATGAGTCACTTTTTGGATCCGCAGTTTCCTGGTTTTTAGCATTAGATGAGTCAAGAACTCGGTCTTGGGAAGATATCTGCACCGAATTCTCTAATCACTACAAGTACAACACTGGGGTAGATGTGACCCATAGGGACTTGGAAACTATTAAGCAAGGGCAGAACAAAACTTTCTCAACTTTCATTACCTGTTAGAGGCAAAAGGCATTACAGATGTCAGATAGGCCAAATG
This sequence comes from Liquidambar formosana, assembly GCA_039720395.1. NCBI lineage: Eukaryota > Viridiplantae > Streptophyta > Magnoliopsida > Saxifragales > Altingiaceae > Liquidambar > Liquidambar formosana. Next base: position 8,057,185 of record CM077831.1, read on the forward strand.
AAGAAGAACAGATATAGTTAGTGGAAAAGAGTTTGCTACCCATTTATCATAAACATTTGTTTGCCTATTACTTTCTGAATTTCAAGGCTTTAGTGGGGGCTGTGTTGGGAATCGAACAAGAGGGAAAAATACAAAGGCGGAATATAAAAATTTTTCCTACGATTCCCCAGCCCATGAATCTAACTATGCATAACACAAAATCAAACCCTAACTACGAAGAGGGTTAGAATACTTACAGAATTTTTGTCTTCTCCTTTTTGCTCCAAGCTTTGATTCCGGACAGCGGTGAATGAGCAGCCCAAGTGTGCTGCCTCCAACGGTATCCACACCTAGCTAGAGCTTCAAGTCCTTTCCTCCTTTTCCTTGTTGTTGCTAGTGTAGGAGAAGAGAGGAGAGAGAGAGAGGGAGGCTGGAAATTCTGGCCAGCCCTTGGGGAGTTCAACTTATGATGATGTCACACATCATAGTGTGACTTATATAGTCCACACTAAGGGGGCCGGCCCTAGGGGGAAACCCTATTAGGGTTTTATGCAATTTCTCTAAATTGCACAATAACCCCTATAAATTATATCAAATATAAATAGGCCTTAAAGAACTATTCTTTATGCACTCATACCCTTTCTCTCATAGACTTTAAAGCTCATCTTGCATGATCAGTGTGTGACCCATTGGGTTCACATCATCAAGTAGTAGGAATAGCACGAGGTGTGCACAATGGAACTCTTTCCATTTAGGGTCTAATTGGAACTCCTTCCAATTCCCTAATTGATTATAACTCACTTATATCAATTAGGGCTTCTACTAACCATGAGTAACACCTAGCATATGGCTCATGGTGTGGTCCTTAATGAGGTGAATAGTCATTTACAAAGAACCCTTCTGTTATAGTTTATAGGTTACAATTGCATCCTTCCTTCAACACAATGTCTCTAATTGAACTAATAGGACATAGAAGTCTGTCAAGTCCCTAGTTCAATTACTTTATACTCATTCATAGATATCAACTCATTGATGAACTCATGAAACTCTTTTCATATTCATCCTACCATGGCCATGGATTTAACGAGTTATATTATGAATGCTATATGAGACATTCTCTTTCTTTTTCCTAAGAGTGATGGATCCCTTGTTGATCACTCACATGCCTTCATACACATAGCAGTAGGGCCAATGAACACCTTTGCAGACCCCTGAATAGGATCTGCACTTAGTGTTATCAAACTTCTAAAGCTACATGCATAAGGCAACTATGGTGTCTCAGGTCTAAGGATTACTTGTACCACTATAACAATGAGAAACTGATTGACAGGCAGGATAAAACTCCATTCAGTTTATCTCATATCTTTGGTCACATTCAGTGTACCTATTCTCGCAATAGGCACCCACTTGTTGGTTGTAGTGTCTCCACACAAATAGCTTGAGACTAGCTATCTTCCTATAGAGTCAGCCTAACAAGTGCTAGTCCTATGGTTCATTACTGTCCATCATAGTGAACCTTCAACTAGGAATGCTTTACGAGTTTAGTACAAAGATATATCTATAGTCTCAAAATTACAACTCTTTGTAATTCCATATTCTCAACTCTAACTCCATGGACATATTATGTAAATATAAATGATGCATATAAACATAATAGAATAAGCCCTTTTATTAAATCAATAATAAATGTGACATACATAAATGAAATCAAATGATTGTTCCTAATCCCTAAACAATCATCTCTATGATTGGCTCTAGGGCATAATCCTAACAATCTCCCACTTGCATTAAAGCCTATCGACCATGTATCACATACCTATCTTCTCAAGATGTTGGTCTTAGACATAACCAATTATGTTTTAAAGCTTTAGTCAGTAGGTCTACAAAAACTTATGTAGATAATATCTTCTGTAATGTATCTATTACCTCTTCCAATGATTCCTCTAATCACTTGGAATTGTCACTCTATGAGTTTGGACTTTTGATGAGACCGTGATTCCTATACTTGAGCTATAGACCCATTGTTGTCACAAAACAAGGTGTGGGCAACTCAATGGAAGGAACAACTCTAAGTTCTAAATGAACTTATAGATCCAAACAGTCTCCTAGACAATGCGACAATTAATTCACCCTTAATAATGGAATCCACTGTATCTTTCATACAGTTCTTCCATTAAGTATTTCACCAACTAAAGTGAATATAAAATATACCCCATATGGATTATATCCAAATCCATATACCCATCTACTATGAGTTTACAATTTCCATATACAATCCAATATTCCAAATTTGAATGGATTGATAACTATTTGTAACAATTACAACATAATAGATATCAGGTTCAATACATAGTGTAAAATAAGGCTTCTAAACACTTTAAGAATCTTACTTGTGTTATCCTAGGGCACATGCCCTTGAATAATGAATTCTTATCTGAAGTAAATCAGACCTCCCTTAGAATTCTCCATGTTGAACTCCTTCAACATTTCAACTATGTTTGATGATTTGGAGATACTTAGCAATCTGTATGATCTATCTCTATAGATCTTATTGGATGCTTTTGCCAAATCTTTCATGAATTAGTTTTTCTCCAAAAACTAAAACTTTACATTAGATAACATTCATATATCATTCATAATGATTATGATGTCATCCATACTTAGGATAAAGAAAAACGATCGCACTCCCACTAACCTTTTATACACTCATGGTCCATCTATACAATGAGAGAAATCAAACAATTTGATTACTTCAACTTTATAGATGTTCTAATTATGAGAACCTTGTAGTCTATTAATAGACTTCTATAACTTACACACTTTTATGGTTTTTCACCATTTGATATAACATCTTTATATCCTTTTTGACATATCTTATATTCAAAATGTGTGTTTATAGATAACAAGATCCAAATAGATTTCAGTATAACTATTATCAAACAAGTTTCTTTATAGACAACTTTTTGCCTATGTTGAAAACATTCTTAAATAGCCAAGCCTTTTAGGTCTCTACCTATCCATATTGGATTTAATGACTCTTAGTCATTTCTCGAGTTGATGTGAAACATCGTCTAGTCATAATCAATAGGATTATCTTGGTGATCTTTATCACCAAAGAACAAATCTTTCACATTCTTATAGAGATACAATATCTCTCTTATGTTAAGAAATATCCAATTTGATCTATGAAAAGATTGTAGTGTAGTTAAGGGTTTTATCTCAACAAAGACAAGGGTTGGATCTTTGTTCGTTTGTGGCTTTACAGACAATTCTATAAATTCTATCTACTTTTGCATCTTCTTGAATGAACTCTTTCTCAAGAAAATCCAGCAAACATCCTAATGGACAACTTTTGTTCATTAGGGTAATAGAAATACTATCCCAACCACTTTTGGGATATACCACAATTCAACACTTACTTGACGATATTTCCAGATTGTCTACATTATGTTTCCAAACATACGTAGCACAAGCCCAAGCCTTAACTTCTTTAAGTTGGGTTTCTTCCCATATCATATCTGATATAATTGGGACAAAACTGGAGTGAACCCTAAATTATCAATATGTAGCAATTTTAAGGTATATCCTAGATGGATACATTAGTAAAACTCATAATGGATCAAACCATATCTTAATAGGGTTCAATTCGTTCTCTTAGATTCACCATTGAGCTATGGTATTCTAAGATGAGTCTACTGTAATTGAATGCATGCTCTACATGACTATATACATCACAATGTATTAATCAAATTATAAATGTAACTCTTTCACTTCACCAAGTAAAAGATGGGTTTGGTCATCTCATAACCAAGTCATAATCGTTACATTTAAATGAGAGTCTCTACATCTCTTGTATTCTCGAAATACGTTGCATTCGCTCTAATTAGTCATTTAAATTCAGAAATCAAATTTTTAGAATGTCTTAAATGACCTAGTTAAGAAATAAGTTCCCAAAATTAATCTAGCAACTCTTGCTCTATTAAAATTTTTAGAGGTAACTTATTATCTACTTAACTTTCTGCTTCGATTTAGATTACACTAGAATCACTACAACAAAAACACTCTATTGCAACGAAAGTTATTGCAACAATGCAAGATATAGTGGTAATATCCTGCATATTGCAATAACAAAATTTTTGTCGTTGCAATAAACACTTAAAAGAGGCCACATTCTCCCGCCAAATGGGAGGAGGTTGGCGCCATGTGCTATTGCATCAATAGTTATTGTTGTAATAACATATTGCATCGAGTATGTTTGTTGCAATAACATATTGCATCGAGTGCTTTTGTTGCAATAAAGCATGACTGTATCGCATCAATAATTATTGTTGCAATAGGGTCCTTGCATCAAGTTTGTTTGTTGCAATAGGCTATTGCATCAGGCACAATTGTTGCAATAGACTATTGCATCAAGCACTTCTCCCCCATACGGGGAGTGACTCGCACCATGCGCTATTGCATCAAACATTGTTGTTGCAATAACATATTGCATCGAGAATGTTTGTTGCAATAACATATTACATCGAGTAGTTTTGTTGCAATAAAGTATAACTGTATTGCCTCAATAATTAATGTTGCAATATGATATTGCATCGGGAATGGTTGTTGCAATAGTCACTTAAAAGGGCCCACATATTCTCGCCAGATGGTGGGTGGCTCGTGCCATGAGCTATTACATCAAAAACTGTTGTTGCAATAACATATTGCATCGAGTATGTTTGTTGCAATAACATATTGCATCGAGTACTTTTATTGCAGTAGAGCATCACTCTATCGCATCAATAATTAATGTTGCAATATAATATTGCATCGAGAATGGTTGTTGTAACAGAATATTGCATCAGGAACTATTGTTGCAATAGGCCCACATTCTCTCCCCATACGAAAACGTGCCCCATACGAAAAAGATTCGCACCATGCGCTATTGCATCACTCCCCCCATACAGAGGCACACCCGATACAAAGGAGATTCGCGCCATAGGCTGTTGCATCAAAAACTATTGTTGCAATAGCATATTACATCGAGAATGTTTGTTGCAATAGCATATTGCATCGAGTACTTTTATTGCAATAGAGCATGACTGTATCGCATCAATAATTAGTATTGCAATATGATATTGCATCAGGAATGGTTGTCGCAATAAGATACTGCATCAAGAACTGTTGTTGCAATAGGATATTGCATCAGTTTTTTGTTGCAATAGAGTGTGCCTTTATTTCTACAAACGATTTGTTGCAATATCGTAATTTTTTAAAAAAAAAAAAAATTCATACATAGGGATGCCAATTTTGCCCCAGCCTATCGGGGCCCGCACAACCCCGACCCCATAGGTGCGATTTATAGCTTAATTGAACGGGGATAGTGCAAATTTGGTATTTAATTTTAAAAACTGAGATGATTTTGGGACAGTGATGGTATGATGTTTCCCCGCCCTGTATACCTGCTACACTTAGCTAATATGATATATATATATATATATATATATATATATATATATATATATATATATAATTATCTTTTAGTCTATTACTAGTTCGCACGTGCCCGATGTATTTGAAGGGTTATTTAGTCAAGTTTTATTATACAATAAGAAATATAATGAGAAACAATATTATTGTTATGGCTTTGGAAATATCTGAGAAATATTATTGTTATGAAAATATGTCATTGTTATGACTTTGGAACAAAATGACATGAGCATACAATGGAACAAAATCCAGATGTTCTTCCTGCAAAAAACACACTACCATTAAGGAATTACACGGGCATACAATGGAACAAAATGACGCTATTTTGCAAATCTAGAGAACCCAGCACTATTTTGTTCGAAAGGAAGTGTCGTTTGATAGACATCACTGCTGTTTCATTCAATTTGGGATGCTGTTTTGACAAATGAACAGTAATTCTACAATATGATTTATAATAAAAGCTAATGGCATCATAAATCTAAATAATAGAATATCTGGATATTTTTTAGACGAGTTGGTATAGTTGATGTAAGATTCATATGATAATAAAATTTTATAAGGCACCTATATAGGTACCTTAGTAAATTGGAATTTGAATATAGAAATAATTGGTTCATTGTCCGTAGGAAGCATGAGAGTTAAATCCACTTTTATGAACAAGCTTTGGCTAACAAAGAAGGAATTTGAATGTCTTTTGGGAAGTACTTGAATTGACTAACCAAAATACTATAATTTATTCTGCACATTTTTCTTCAACGACTGCGGATTGTATCTTTTGCTTGATAAGCGAAGTAAAAAGATAACATGGTGCCCTTAGCATGCCTTTCACCAAATCAAATATTATTTAGAATTTTACAACTGATAATGGGAACAGAATAGGATTCTCAGACATAAAGACACGGTAGGAAAAGGTAAAAAAAGGGAAGGGCAAAAACATAGAGTTATCAGTCATCTAAGTAAAACCCATTTCCTCAAAATAATATTGGAAACTACGTAAATTAGCCTCAAGATCAAATGTGACCCAGAATTTTCACAAATAAAAGGGTTTTTAATCATAAAGTGTTTGACTAAATCTTACAATGTCAGAATTAACAATTGTATATAGGGAAAAGAAAAAAAGAAATGAAAGAAAAAAAAATTAAAATTTTTCCATTACTGAAGGAAGGTCAGTGTGTGGTTTGTAGTTTCCAAAGAAGGTCCCCTTGAGAGTCCTCTCATTCAAGAGATTCACTGTATGGGTTTTGAATGCATCATCTTTGTTTGGCACACCAACCAGTACCACAACACCCCATCCCTGCAAGGAAATATTGAGGCCTTAAAAGTTAGAGAAAATAATTCAAAAGCTTTCACCTAATTATTTTATCTTTTTTTTTTAAAAAAAATAATAATTACAAGAAGAGTTCATAGGAATTACATCATGAACACATTCAAATGCAGAGCTCATGGCATTGATATTTCCAGTACACTCAACACTCTGGTCAACTCCCCCGCTGGTCATCTCAGCTATTGCCTAACCAAAACCCATACCATGATGCTTTTACATTTTTCCTTTGTCCAAACAATAAAAGAAAAAAAATGTGGGCAGCAGTGTTGCAAAGAATACAACAATATGTATATGTTAAATTTACAAAAGTATAAACAAAGCCACTGTAGGTATTTAAACTATGGGCCTTAAAGTCAACCCATAATTTTTTTTTTAAAAGCCAATTCTAAGTATATGTCATATTGAAGTTCTATACTGAAGATGAAAAAAATGAAACTACTATAAATAAAAAAGAAAATGGCAATAGTGCCCATCACAAATGAGTCAGTAAAGAAAACAACAGTACATTATTGCTCAGCTGGAATAGTCATTTTCAACTTATTTCACCTTCTTGCTTTGCTTTGGCATCATTATCCTGTTTAGATGAAATATTAGTTTTGGTCTCGTCAAACTCCAACAACTGCACAAAGGGGAAAAAAAGAAGAAGCTTAGATGCCAACTAAGTATCTAACACACACACACACACACACACTGGGCAACAACTCTTACCAAGTTCACAAAGATCGATCCATTGTGCAAAATCAATCAAGTTTTTGAGATAGTTGAAATTAATAAGTGCTCTTGCACACCAATTAGTAACTGGTTATGTGGATACCAATCTTGCAATCCTAATCCTCAGGTCAAAATAAACTATCCAGAAAAGAGAAAGTTGATTTAATTACACACAATAGAGTGTGAAAAACAATGCCAATAGCAAAAGTAAAATCATGCAGGGGTATCGAATAAACCGGTTTTATGCAATGAGCAGCTAGAAATCGAATTACAGCTGGTACAATATATAGCAGTGCAGGCCAAAAGCGAAGTTAACACGAAAACTAAATTAGCTACTACACTGAATTCCACTACAATGATGAGATTCATATACACACATAACTGTCTTAGTGCCTTAAGGTTCATGAAGAAAGATAAGCTCTGCATAACATTTCTTAGTGTCAATAATAGACATACAGATCTATTTTGTTGTATTATAAGCTAAGGTTTGTCGAGTTTTTTTCCCCCTTTTCAAACAATTTGTTTATCCAGTTTCTCTTCAGTTTCATGGTTTGAAAATATCATCCAAAGGATAGGAGAGGACCACACCTTTTTTTCCCAATTCCCACAACTAACATGTAACGTCATACAAACTGGGACAACTCTGCTTTCTCCCTTCATAGCTACTTTACCTGTGCAGTTCTTGAATGAATTATTTTTTATTTTATTTTTTCCCACATCAGTTTCCTTTATTTGAAAGCATCTTTTTCTTCTTTATATGCATTCAAGATTGAACCCTATGGAATCTATTTGATTATTCTATCTCTAAAGTTGATGGAATTGGGGGTCAGACTTGAATCCAAATGGCCGAGCTTTCACAACGATGGCAACAAAAAATCCAACTAAACAAGTACTGTGATGGAGATTATTATTACTTTTTCAAATTGTTCTTTTGGGTTCCAAGGCACAGTTACGAATTCTCTGCAGCCAAATGTTTGTTCACTCTATTTACATAATACTGTAAATTTCTTTCTTGAGTTTTTAGTTAAAAGGAGCCTTATAATTCTTCTCCAGCATCATAACAACCAGAAATGATAACAGGCTAGATCCCTTAGTAGTTACATACTTCACCTACAAGCTAAAATAAGGAATGTCTTTATCAATAGGTCCAATTCTAAGCAATCCGTATACAAAATAACAATCTAAATATAACGACAACACAAAAATCACTATAAGGTAAGTATGCAGCTGAAATTATACAACACAAAGATACGCCTATCATTTCTGTATTAGGGGCTTACCTCACACTCTAGTTCGCTTCTTCTATTTGATTGGAGAGGCACTCACACAAATTTCTTTTACATGTTAATATCTACATAGAGCGGACCACTGATGTCATCAACAGAAAGCATAGGTTCATCAAGGCAAATATGGAAGCTGTGCAATAGCTCTTGAAGAAGTGCCAGATAAGAAACGATGTGAATAATAGCAGTCAACAAAGATCAATTGAGTAGCATGTACACAACAAATAGAAAGATGACCACAACAAAATCTGCAATGAAGTTACCAAGTTACAGAGCTCATGCCTAGGAGCCAGGAGCGGTGATGTGATAAATGCAAAAGTTATGGAGCAGCAAAGAACATGCTTCTGGGCAAAAGAACGATCCATGAAAATAGGACATATCTGCACAAATTATAGAGAACTTTTCTGTAAGATTAATAGCATTAGATGCCGAGCCAATAAATGGAATGGGACCTACAATTAAAAAGGGAAAAAAAAGAAAAAAAAAAGAAGACAAACGAATGAATAAATGATAACTAGAAGAGCTCATCTTTATGCACAAGCTCAGATTTGACAAAGCTAGTAAAATTTCCAAACCTACTTGCCCTAGTTAAAAAGCAAATCAAATTAGATAGCCGAGTTGAAAGTCTCAAGCTGTTATTTCAATCTTTCAGTTGGAACCCAGTTTATGGATAAATCCCACTAAACACCAATTAATGTTCATAAGAACAAAGGGACACTGGATGCAAGTTATAACCTACAAGGACTGATGTATTGATTCTTGAGGGCCCACTCATCTCGCATGGATGCAAATTTTTTGAATGGTGCACCTGAAAATTCATTCATTAAGCTCGCTGCTTAGACTTTTTGGCTGGTTAAATATTCGGTGAAAGAGGAAATAGTAATTGATTATTACTGCATAATACAACAAAAGCTTATACTCCTGCCAGCACCAAAAGAGGAATTATAACACAATAATCAAAACACCATTTTAGGGTAATGCTCTATAAACAAATTTTATTTATTTATTTATTTGCATAAAAAGTCTACAAAAACTTTCACAGCATCATCTTTTATCATTCATTCCAAATCAAGGAGGACCCTACAATAATCAATCTCAAAAAATGCTTGTATAATTTTTTATTATATTTTGTTTGGAAACCATATTCCTACCACTTTATATAATGAAAGATAACAATTAAATGAGCGTATAAAAACAACTCTCACCTTCAAGCTCCACCATTGCCTTTTTGATCACAGGCTTGAACTTTCCTGCAGAAACAAATTGAACTTTCTGTAAAAGAGCCAAAATGGCCAGGCTAGAGAAAAAAATTACACGAAAAAGTGAAATATGAACAAACTGAAGTGTATACAGTGAGATCTTCCCCAAAATGTTCTCACAAGGGAATTTGCTAGAAATTCTGTAAGACTTAATAAAGTTCCTTTAAACAAAGTTCTAATGTTACAATACTTTGCACCATTATTTCATGACAAATTCATGTTAATTATTTGCCACATAAGATTTGGAGCCATAATACCATTAAGCTTAATATTAAATTCCACATTACACAGTATGTAAAAATAGAGGCTATGGGGATATGGAAGAGTTTATAAGTATGCTGTACCAAGATGCATCAAAAAAGAACAAGAAGAAGAAGACAAATAGGAAGGAAACAAAAAGATAGAAAAGGGGTAAAAATCATTTAGAGAAACACATCTGTATATGCAATGAGAGAGAGAAAGGTTAGTATACAATGTCTCCTCTCCACGTCCATCAACGAAGTCAGTGCAGTTCCACTAACAGTCTATTCTTCAACAGGAGCATCCAAATTCCCAACCTGCATACAATGAAAAATAATCACATAAAAGTTGATTTGCTCACCAAAACCATGATAATCTTCACAATTGAGAGGAAAAAGACAGGATTGAACACCAGAAGGCACAGCAAGCTCAAAAGGGGCTTGTTAAATGGATAAAGCATTTCTTGAGCTAAATCAAGAAGGTGAATAAAGAACAGAAGCACTAACCGATGATATCAACCCAGGTTTTCCATAATGAAGGAGAATTGCAGTACCATAACCCAATGCATAGCAGTAGGTAGCATCAAAATTAGTTGGCAAACCACATCTCCCTTCGTGCTTGCAAAGTACGATTTAGATAGCATGTAATGACTACAGCTAAAAAGAACCCTAGAAAGTTGGGGCTGTCAACTTCTGTAACTGATTGCATGTAAAGCCTACAAAAAGGCACTGCCTGGCATTGAAGAGATATGGATTACAATGCCAAGGCTAGATAAATTCTTGATTGAGAAAGAATGAAGGTTGCCAAGGCTTTGTCTCCAAGTTGTGTTCACTTTGTTGGCTTGTTCCTTTATTTTTAATTGTCCCTCTCATTTGTGAGTGTTGGCTAAGAGACAAAGTGTGGGACTTAGTACCACACAGGCAAAAATTCGTGTTGAATTTAAGCCTGTGTGACAGTTATCAGTCACAAATCAATGTTTCTCCAGTGAATTGCAATCAAACATCTAAGCTCATAAACATAAGTTACTGAATGGTTTAAGTTCATCAAAAGGAATCCTCAAGCCATAACATCATGTTGTTACTAGTAATGGAGAATTAATAATTAGTGAGATCTTTTTAAGAAAGGATAGTAGCTACCCGAAAAAGTGGGACTGCCCTTTGAATTGGCCTTTATATGCACCCTCTTGCTTCCTCTTTTCCAACTCAGTTTCAACCATCTGAATAAGCATTTTCTTTGTTTCTATTTTGGCAACCTATTATATGAAATATATACAATATAAACAATAAAGCCCAACAGAACCCCATAAAAGTGGAAATCAACTACAAAAATAGTAAGATAAAATAAACACTTGGACATTTCCATGCGGATCTCTTTCAAGCATCAACTGTTCCTGAATTGCTTCAGGTAAAAATTCAAAAAGCTGCAAAGATTGGTCTGTTAGTTTCTTTTTCCAGAGCCCAACTTCATTTACAACCTCTTGGGCTAATATTTCATTCAGTTTTGCAAGAAGATGTTGCACCTGCAAATGCATGGTACAGTACAATGAACGAAAGAAATACATGACAGTCAACAGCAGTGAACCCAACCTTAACGGAGAAAGTGGGGTAAACAAATAGATATATAAATTTTATGATTCAAAAGTATACCTCAGGAATGAAATCAATTAGGCCTTCTGGTATAAGTATGACACCATAGTTATAACCAAACTATGAATGTTTACAGACAATATCTACAATGTAGTCTGTAACATTTTTCAAGGTCAGCTTCTTGGTAGCAACCTGCAGCAAGATACACCCTTGTTAAATAAAAAATACATGGAAAGCTCTTCTAAGGATTGATAAATTATTATGTGCCAAGGGGTATTCAAATTAAGCAATTTAAAATTGTAACAGCAAAAAACCAACCAATTCCCAAACACAATAGTCCATTAAAATTCAAAACCTTTCCTCATAGATTACACATATAAACACAATATTCCCAAACACAACTTTTTTTTTTCTCGAATCACTTAGCAATTTAGCTTAGTTAAGTTGGTATTTGTTCTCATAATTCGTAAACCAAACATAAAAGCACAAAACTCAATTGTTCTTCCCCTTTCCTACATTTTCTCGGCAACCAAACCAAGCATTAAAGATTACTTACTGATCAAGAATAGAAATCCAAAAATATTAACCTCTCTAGTCATACAAGCAAATATTATATATCCTCTTAGAAAGAAAAATACACAACATACCCTAAGGAAAAAAAAAAGAAAAAAAAACAGAGGACGCATAAAACTCATAGAATGAAAACAACATATCCCAGGGGAAAGAAAAAAAAATCACGAAACAAAAAAAATATACAATTAGCCGGAACAATAACCAACACTTTGAATCCCCAACTCAGCTCCAAAATCTCCAAGCCCGTTAAAACACCAAACTCGATTAAATCGCAACACAACCCAGAAAAACCATCAGAATTAGGCATAAAGTTAACTCATAGGGGGGAAAAAAAGACCATAGGTGAATAAACCCTACAATTGAAACCCTACAACTGAAATCCTAAAATAGATACCCTACAATTGAAACCCTACAACTGAAATCCTAAAATAGAAACCCTACAACTTTATACATCTAATTGAGATGAACAGGAAGAGAAATTAAGGGGAAAAATAACAAATCAATGAACTCACGGTGAAGAAACCCTAAGGAGATGACGATGGCATCAATAGGAGACTATAGCAACCGAAAATGATAGCAAACCGACGACGATTAGGGGCGAGGACGACGATGGCGGCATGCGTATGTAGTGATTAATGCGTGAGCTTTATGCGAGAAACCAACCGACAACGAAAGAAGGAGAGAGAGCAAGAGAAACTCAGAGACCTTGCTCGTGTTAAACCCATAAAGGATCGGGGGATTAATTCATTTTTATTTTTTTGGAAACCAAACGGATGACTGTTTTTTAAACGCGGTCATCTAATACAATATGAATAATGATAGTTTTTAAAAACTAGTCATCTTTATGGGAATAAAAGATGACTGGTTTTAGATTAAGTTTAACTATTAGTCATCTTTTTATTTTAAAAATCATAAGATGACTGTTTTTTTTAAAAAGGGTCATCTTTCTCCATCTTAAAAGCGTCATCTATTAATGTTTTTCTTGTACTGACGTGCTCCTAGAAAAACATATAAAAAAATGCATATACCTATAAATAACACTTGGAAGGAAGAAAATCAAGATAAAGCTATTAATTAGACATCGATAAAATGTAATCTCATGTGAGCATTTATTCTTAAATGGGTAATCTAAGTTCCCATAAGACAACTTTGAGATAAGGAAAAAATATAAGCAAGAAAGAAAATCCAATAATTTTTTTATAAGATGAAAGACATAAATAAGAAGAACATTTATCTTATATATCTTTTTATACAATCATGGAAGAGTATAAAGAATCATGTAGAAATTTATTATGTGCTCATTTATGTGTTCTCTTTTCCTTTAAGGGCGAAAAAGAAGTCTTTTGAGAACCAAGTTTGCTAACCTAGAGTGTAAAGAAATCTAGATTTGCTTCCCCTGGTTGTGTTCCTTCAAAGCAAACCCTTGCAAAGATCATACTTATCTAGAAGCCCTTTTGAAATCTATAAAAAATGGAAATAAAAAGACGAAATTAGAAAAGTCCAACATATGTAAATACGGTTTCCAATAAAATGGAAAACAGTTGAGGAAAATTCCTTGGCAAATGTGTTTTCAATACCATTTGCCGTGAAGTCATTCAATAGTCTGTACACTCTACAAAAGAAACTTGACTTCTTTTATTTAGCCTCAAACAACTCTACCAACAATTTGAGCGGTTCTCTGCTAGTTCTAAATCTATAGAACAACAGCTTTCATGGTACCATCCCCCAAACATTCACAAATGGAAGTAAATTGGGCATGATTAATTTAAGTCAAAATCAATTACACAGCCAAGTACCAAGATCATTGGCCAATTGTAAAATGCTGGGGATTCTTAATCTTGGAAACAATAAAATCAATGATACCTTCTCCTGTTGGTTAAGAATTGTTCCAAAGTTGAGGGTTCTTATTTTGTGATATAATGAATTCTACAGTGCATTAACATGAATTGATGTAAAGAGGGGAGGTATAATTACAAAGACATATGAAGTCAATCCCAAAAAGCGACCATAAAAATGGACAACAGGAGAATGTACTATAAGCAAAATTAACATGAATTGATGTAAATAGGGGAGGTATTGATCACAAAGCTCTTTATCCAACTAAAACCCCAAAAAATAAGCTGAAACAAAGATCCTAAAATTAAATAGAAGAGAAATTGGTTAGAATAAAAGACACTGAAATCAAATAAAAGAGAAATGTAAGACGAAGAAGAAGAATAAGAAGAAGACGAGAGGCACCGTACCTGGACAGCAAACAGATGGCCATTAAAATAAAAATCCCTAAAATCAAACAAAACAGAAATATGAATTTACATATAATATCAGCGCAAAATAATAATTTTAAAACACCAAGATTTATATATATATCTCTATATAATTTATAAATAACTAAAATAGAGAAAAAAAAATGAAGCCTTTAATCGATCAATCCAAAAGAAGACAAGCAAAAATCACGTCACAGAGAACAATAAAGTGAAAAAGAAAACGAATACATCACCACGAAAATCTTCTGATTGAACCAACTAAGAGAGCGACAAAACAAAAAATAATAAAATAAAATAACAAGAGAGACAACGAAAAAGGAAAACTAACCCATAGAAATGAAACTCCAACCCACCGAAAACCAACACAACGCAAAGCTCTCCGTCCACCCAAAACCCCGGTAGACAACTTGAAAAACCTTAGAAAAATTAGATAGAGAAAATCTGAAGCCTGAGAATAGTAGATACATTGAGAAGCGAGAGAGACGCCCTTACCTGTGTTTCATATCCCAGCCGTCCATCGGTACCGCTGGCACAAAGGGGTCAAGAACAGATCTGTTCTCCTTCTGCATAAACCGCACGGGAGCCGATGGCTCAAATGGCCTATGTACAGGTATACCCAAAACCCTCCCAAATGATGCCGTCCTTCTGTTGGAAGAGCACGCAGACCAATGAATCACATGGCATATGTACGAATTGAAACCACCCAAAACGACGTCGTTTTTGCCAGCGCATTAACCATAACAAGCGCACCAACGCCGTTTCGTTTAAAGTTCAGTGCCGTTTTGATAGGTAGACTGCCGTTCCATTCAAAAACCAATGCCGTTTCACATATGAAAAGTAGATGAACCAAAATGATGAATAGTGCCGGCTACATCCTTTCTTTAGTATACCTTTAAGATATTTATAATATCCCTCACGTATAATCTATCTTTTAAAGTAATATTTCCTGGTTAGCAAAACATATACAAACAAATCACTAAAACACATGATCACTTTTAATTTGCTGAAATAAAAAATTAAAAAAAAACCCCCTCTATTGCCATCTTTGAAGGAAGTAGCTTGCCAGTCAGGACCACAATGAAATTCATTGATAGGACAGTGTAGTTCGAGGCAGGGATTTAAAGTGTTTATTGGGGTGGGGATGATTAAAAGAAGCAATACCCTGAATGGTTTTGGGGCGGGATGGGATAAAAATTTACATATCAATTCGATGACAGGGCATTAAAAAACCAATCCCGCTCTACCCCTTTGCCATCCCTATTCATACATTAGGAGGGGTGAGGGGTATACCTTTTTTCCTCTTAGCGCCAAAGCTCCCACATTAATAAGCACCAAACATAAACAAAACAGGCCAAAAAAGAAGAAGAAGAAAACCACTCTGTCTCGCCTCTCTTTCTATTTCTCACTCTCATACCCAAGCCCTAAATCTTTCCATTCTCCATTGATTATCTCAGAAAACAGGTATGTGGTCTAATTCTTCTCTGTCCTCTCTCTCTTTCTCCCATTCTCCATTCTCTCATTCTCTGTCTTCGATCTCTTTCTTTCTCCCATTCACTTTTGTGATTCATTTGATCGAAAAATGGGTTTATATAGGCTGATCATTTGGTCCAATTTTAGAAGGGTTTCTAAAACTTTTAAACTGAATATCTGCATAGTGCTAATATAACTTATATCAATATGTGCTGATGGGAACATAACCGTATATATATATATAATCGAGTACACGCGATGCGTGTGCAACACATCTTTTCAAGTTTTCACTTCATCAGTGGAACTGCTATGTCAGTTTTCAAGTTTTTAAACCGCATGTGTGTATGTGGGAGAGAATTAAGGGGAAACATGTTGTGGTAGGTTTTTCAAAGTTAGTAAAATTATCAAATCGTCTCTTAGCTTTATTAACTTATAAGGGTATTTTAATATTTTCAAGTGCAGTCTAATCACAAGGGGAATTTGCTTTATATAATAGTATAGCAGATATATATATTTTATTTTTTCTATCCTACATTGGGCGGGGTGAGGGGTGTATATCTATATATATATATATATATATATTTGTTTTCTATCCTAAATTGGGCGGGGGTGAGGGGATGGGCTCTTTTTCCCCTTAGCGCCAAACCCTCTCGCGTTAGCAAGCACCTAAAAATCAAAACAGGCAAAAAAAACAAAACAAAAAACACACACGCTCTCACTCTCTGTCTGTCTCCTCTCTCTCTCTTTCTCTCTCACTCTCACACCAAGCCCTAAATCAGGTCTTGCTCTCTCTCTCTCTCTTAATCTCACACCGAAGCCAGGTCCGATTCAGGGGATATGAATATAAACACCCAAACCCTCTAGCTCCCTCTTTTTGTGACTCAATCTCCTCGCCTGCCTCCATTCTCTCACTCCCTCCAGCTTGTCAGACGAGCAAGAGCCTAGAGCGAAACTCACCAAGTCACGCACCCTCCGGCCGCTGCTACAGTTTCGAGAGAAACTCACCCTCGTCCGGCGGATTATCCCGACGCTAGGGTTTCAACCTCCTTTGCTATGCGTACCCTCCACGTTTCTAAATGGATATTTCTCAATTTCTGGTGGGGTTTATGTGTTATGCATTTTTCACGTATAGGTTTATTGAGTCATTGTTGTTATTGAAGAAAATTTCTATGTTTTGATACTGGGGGTTTTGTTTTCGGTTTTGGGTATTGATGGGTTGGGTTTTTTAATTTTTTATATTTGTTGTTTTGTTCTCTAAATTTCCTTTTTAGGCTACATTTAGTTGCTAAGAAAACGTGAGAAAAGAAAAGAAATAAAAAATTTATTCCCAATTCTTTTCTATTATATCCTGTTTCATTGTTGAGAAAACATTGGAAAATATATAAAATTTAAACTTTGTTGCCAATTTTTTCCCTTGGACTGTGTGGTTGCTCTGATTATGGGGAAGGCCGGTGATTGGACCAACAAATCTCTTCCCGTATAAATATGACAAGGGCATGTAAACTGTGTGAGCAAGACACAAAATTTTGCTTCTCTCTCTCTTTTGGGAATTGACGCTTAGTGCTCGAGGATTGTGTTGTGGGTCTGCATTGATGCTTAGTGCTCAAATTGGGAAAAATATGCTCCTTCATTATTATAGGTAGGTTTGGTGACCTTGTTCTTGGTGTTTGAATGCCAGGTTTTAGGGTTTGTTGTGGCACTGAGCACTTGGGTGAGTCTCAGTGTCAAGATAACCATATCAGTTGGGTAAAGTGTCTAGCAGCACTATGCGAGCTACAAAAGAGGGGTTGATTTGGCTGCAGGACTTACTTGATAGAGTTGTTAGACTTTTTCATGCTTTGTGAGCTTCAGCTTTAGTTTATAAAACTCAAATGCTTAAGGTTGGTCTCAAATTGGGCATAAACTGTAAAGTTGGGCCATAGCATCGTCAGCCTCTGCTTTATGAAAAGTCCATGGCATTATGCTATCCCTTTACATAGCTGTATGACTCATCGTCGCCTTGATCATTTAATTGTATTTATATAAAGTTATGCTTTATGAATTGTATAAATTTTAATATTTAAGAACATTTAGGTGAAATTAGCTTCACATTGGAAGTTGGGTTTGCCACTTGTACTCACTAATTTACGCTTAGTGCTCAGATGTTCATTTTTGTTGTATTCATTACTACGCAGACGTTTTCACCTGCTATTAGTTGCGGAGAACCGTGAATTGTTTCTGTACTCTATAGTTCATGTGGAGTTAAGTTCCATCGAAACTGTCTGGTTGTATTACTTGTATACACCATAAGTTTAAGTCACTTGTTGAATTTGGTACAGGAAGCTATGGAATAAAATTAATCCATGCAGATTGATTTAATTATAGTATTTGGATGGTTTTTTGGGATTGAAATAAACATGGTAAGGAAATGATGAGAAACCGTGAATTGTTGATGTGCCAACAGGATTTCAAACACTAGAGTGCAAAACAATTAGAATTTGGCTGAGCCTGTCCTTCTTTTATAGGTACTGAAAATTTTTCATCCTGAAATTAGGAATGATTTCTTAGTGCTAATTGAACCATCTTCCCATAGGTTTTCAAATTAGATGATATTTGAAGAGTAAAACTGGGTTAGGAAAATGAACAGAGGTATCCAGAGGCATATAATGTGATGCAATCTCTATTATGGAATTTTGATTTTTCCTTCGCTGATATGTTTGGTTAAATTGTGTGAACTTCAGATTCCAATATGTTGTGATAGCTGTGTTATTTATGGTCTAATTGATTGTTGTAGGGAACCTTTGTTGAAGGTATAAAGGAAGAAGTTGTATTATCCCCTGCTCATGCCCTTTCCCTTATAGCAGGTGGAGAAGGTACAAATCTGCTGTCATTCTTTTTTTATTAGAGTGGTTGAGAGACTATAATCTTCTAACTTGGGTTTTCTGTGATCATTGGTGTCATCTTACTTAATGCCCACTTTTTGTTATTATTCCTGGAAATTATTTTCATGCTTTTGTGATAAAATTTTACTTGTTGAAACAAAGCACAGACATGTTGGGTCCACAAACTTCAATCTACTCAGCAGCAGGAGCCATATGATATTTACACTGGTATTTTTACGCTGTTATAATGGAAGCACTACATAACTCTAATTGATTGTTGCATTTCATTTGCTTTTGTCATTGATATCATTTTGACTTGCATTCATTCATTTTAAGTTAGATGATGTCTTCAAGTTAGATATATTGCATGTGTGTAAAGTCTTCAGTAGACACATTCAAAGGATGCACCAACACTAACATAGAAGCATACGTGCACACACAAAGACACAGATATTTCAGCCACTTGGTATTTGGTTTGGCTGAAGTGCTGAACTTTCAAAGTGTATCGTATTTGGTTCGGCTGAAGTGCTGAACTTTCAAAGTGTATCAACTCCTGATTGAAAGGCATGGGTGTCTGGTTGAGCTGCCAGGTTGTTTCCTTCTCCTTTTCCCCCTGTGAGCTTGCTACTGCTACGAAAATTCACTGAAAGTAGTAGGCACCTATATAAATTAGAGGCTGGAACAAAATTTTAGGGCTGATATTAACCCTTATCTCATATATTATTTTGAGCCTCTAATTGGACCAGCGTAGAAGATTTAGCCAGTTAAGAAAATGCTACAAGGAGTACTCAGGCATCTCATCTACCATGCTCATCCACCATGCTTCCTTTTTTATGATTGATTAAAGCAAATTAATTAAATTTCTGTAATCATCTGGTTACTTATAGTTGTAAGGGCTATAAATTCTGAGCGAGTGGTTATATTTAATAATATAGATTTGTTAGGAGCTTTCATAAATAAATATTAATCTATTAGAGTTTTCTATCACCTTCAAATCTAGCTCTCTCCTATTTTTCTTCCCATAATCGTTACCTTCTTTCTTTTTGTGCATCTTATTATTATTTATTTTCTTATTTTCTTTTGCATCTCTCTTTTCTCCTCATTTTTTCTGTTGAATAATCCAAGAAAATTAGCGTTGAAAGCTCAAAACCAGTAAATATATGTGAATCCATGTAATTTTTAGAATTGGACTTGTGCTTATGTGATTTATAATAGATGCAAGGAAATGAGAGATATACAAATTGTAACCATGAGTATTGTGCTTATGTGTCCAGTTAGAAGAAAAATGCAAAAAGAAAAGGAAACCTAAGAAATTTTATTTATTTTTAAACAATACCTCCTTAAATGTAGAACTTTATCCACTGAAGAAGTGGTCCACAATTATGGTACATGACATGCCAAAAATATGGTCAGCTATCCAATTAAACGGGAGCAGTTTGTCGCCAAGGGTTAACTATAATTTGTGGTAATCCATTGAGGACCCCTCCATTGGTTTCCCTAATGGCTGTGACGTCAGCTGGAGTTGAATGCTTTCTTTACAGTGATTTCCACAGGGATGTAAATATGATTGCTCCTATCGGAGATTCATTATTCCATCATTTAATTTCTTTATATGACACTTCATTTTCTCCAATGTGTCATGGACCTTTTTATTTATTTATTTATATAAATATGGTCAGCCACATCTTGCCAAGTGACATTTTTGTCTTCTATGAATTTATTTTTTGATGAGGTTTCTATCAAATTCAATCATGTAGGCCTTTACTGAAACATACATAGATTGGCACTAGCCTATTTTGTTTGATCAGGGCCATCAGGCTCTCTTGATTTAACTTTACAAGCTTTACGTGTTGCTCATTCTACCCCTGTACCGAGAAAAAAGTCTTTAGAGTATTGTTTGATCCACTTTTAAATGTTATTAAGTGCTCATTCTCTTTTCATTCAAAAAAAAGTTTAAACTTCTTAAAATCATGTGTATACTGTATAGCCATTACATGCAAACAAAGTCATTTATTTTTCTCTGGGATTCTGATTTATGATAATGTAGTACATTTGTCAACAATCATTTACTTTTTTTATATTTCTAGTTCTTGGTTTATTTCCAAATCTTCAATCGTAACATAATTTACTTCCACTACCTTGTTAACAGACTATAGAAAGTAGCCCATGTGGTGAAAATAGCGAAGGAGAGGCTGTTAACTTGTCACAACTGGTAACTTCTGAGGCCTATATAATGGGACTGTGTCACACCCCATTTTTGCACCACCTTACTAGGGCTCATCATTTCATGCATGTTTTTGTTTTGTTTTTGAGTCTAGTCACTTGCATTAGTTTTCTAGAGTCACAAGGACAATGGATATGAATTTTGGTTCAAATTGGAGTTGATCTTGAGGGATAATAAGAGCTTTTGTGACTTGAGGGGCATAATCGTCTTTTAAGTCCCAAACTTTTCATTTGACCTTGGAATGATCTCCAAATTGTCAATTGGAGTTCATATGGATGCATAAGAGGTATTTCTAGGTTCAATTTGGTAAGTCAATGGCTCGGGATTAAAATGGCTCGTTGTAGTTCAAGTTGGTTAATTGACCCTTCCTTGGGTTAGCTCTAATTGACTCACAATTACCAACCAAATCTTTTCAAATTGACTTTCATTAGTCATCATTTTACCCTCAAAAGTGTTTCATGAAGTTCAATTTTGATATGGCCTGATGATGAGTTTAGTGTGGTTATTTACGGATTATCCTTGAAGAATTAGTGCGAATCACAGCATGAGATTTTTGGTTAAAATGAAAAGAAAATTATTTTATTAAATTAGCCATTTTTATCATGACACTAACACGTGTACGTATGTGATGAGTGTGTGTACGCACATACGATACATGTGCATGCGTGTTAGCGGTAAGTCTCCCAATTTTTATAAAAGACAATTTCCTTTTCCTATTCAGATTAGAAGTCTTTTATCATTATAAAATACCTTTTGATTATTCTCCAAAGAAACCTAGTCCAGGAAGGAAAGGGAAACTCCAGATTTCAGCTATAAATACTCTCTTAATGTCTTTAAACAAGGGAGAGGAGAAGAGGGTTTGGAGGGAGTGAAATTCGTCATAATTCAGCAGCAGATTTTCTGAAAACCAGCAGTCGTATTTTAATCATAACTTTTTCATCCGAAGTCAGAATTTGATGAAATTGGTCTTGTTAGAAAGATAATTCAATTCTCTACAACTTTGTATTTCACAAGCTTTGTCCAAATCCAACGTTTTCATACCCAAAAACGCGATTGAAGTTGCTGCTGCTGCAAAGTGACGAAAATCACTTTTCTTTTCTCTTGTTCTCTTTTTGTTTTCTATTTCTTTTCAAAGTTGAGTTGAGTTTTGATCTCTTTGCTGTGATACCACTTTGACAAAGAGGAGGATTCGTGTTGGTTTGATTCACTCTAAAGACCTGAGGAGCCACGAACAATTACAAACACAAGGGGAGCCACTTTATGCATTAATACTTGAGTGTTTGAGAGAGAATAAGGTATTCTCCTTCTCTATTCAAGCTTAAACTAGGTTTTCATATGGGTTAGGCTTATTGCATGTTAAAGGTAGCCTTTTTATCATGTATTAACACTCTAGCTAGTTAATATACATGGAATATCTATTGTTTATCTACTGTTTAGCATGCTTTAGGGCTGTCCTTTATGTTTCAATGCATAGTTATGATTCTTGTGCTCCTGTTTGTCCTTGTGCTAAGATTAGTGTCATTGCATGTTAGAGTTAGGATTTTCATCATGTTATATTGCTTTAGTTAGTTAATATGCATGATTTAATTTCTGTTTAGTTTGGTTTTAGCATGATTAAAGTATGTCTTGTGAGTTGTTAAGCATATTTGTGAGTTTAGGGTTTTAGAGTCATTGTTTCGTGTTTGTTTTCATATAGCATGATAAAGTAGACTTTTTTATTGGTTTTTCTTCGTGTTTGCTGTATATGTTTTTCATATGGAGTAAACATGATAGTTTTGCATGCATGTTAGTATGTTTTAGGGTTTTTATGCATGATATGGTTCTAGGAATATGTTAGGACTTATTATTGTTCGCTGTTTTTGCTATTGGCATGCTTAGTGGATGATTTTAGGTCACAATACTATTCTGTCCAGATTTGCATGTTAGTGTTTTCGCATGGTTTTGAGCACTTGTAAGGGTGCAAATAGGTGTGGTATTTGTCCTATGGCAAATAGGGCTGCTCAGGTCTGAAATAGCTAATGCTTGGAGCTAATTGCGCTCAGGTAAGTGGGTGTGAAGGTGCCCCAATTCACCTTTCTTCCTTATCCCTTCTCTTCTCCCTATCTAAGGTTAATTTTTAATATGATCCTATGGTTTAATCAAAGGTTTCCTTCATAAATAAAATTCTGGTTTTTATTAAAGTTTCCATTTTGTGGATTTCTTTCCTAAAATCAAACTTTCTATCATATTCAACTCTTTTGATTCAAATAAGGAAACCTAGGGTTTTTACCATAGGTTTATATTAGGATTCAACCCTAATTCTAATCGAACTACGTGGACTTTGATCCATGTATTTCGTTGCATGGTACGTAGGCGCTCTTCGTGAGGCTCAAGTCCGTTCTAGGATCCAAGCATCCTAGGTTTATTTATGTTTTCTTTTCTTCTTTCTTTTTTCTGTTTTTATTTGCTTATTATGCATGGATGGATGAATGAAATATATGATATGCATGCAATTCTTGTGATGATATACTTGCTGATTTTTGTATGGAAAGATCTTGATTTAGCCCAAATGAACTGAGAGACCGAAAGGGTGACATGGGTGCCTATAGGCTTTGCCTAGAACCTTCCCATGTCATAACTTAGCCTCCGAATCCCCGATTTCTTTGGTTTTCAAAAGATTGGTTTTTGCCTTTCCTTTTTTTATGGAGTCATTCAAATTGTTTTCCTAAAACAACCTGATTTTTAGGGTTTTCCTTGTTTCCTTTAAAAAATAAGGTGGCGACTCCTTTCCTTTTTCTTTTTCAAACCCATTTTCTTTCAATCCCTTGTGGGCCCAATTTCTGGGGTTCACAGTTTGGCGACTCCACTGGGGATTTGTGGGCTAGACTCTATAAAGTTTAAATGGGCTAGGTTAATTTCTTATGTTTAATTAAAATCAATCACATTGCATCCGCTTGATTGTGTGCTTTCATTTATTGCATTGTGTGCGCAAACTCTTGCATGTTAGGATCGATGTCCCTCGATGTATCCTTGCCAACGATCGGCCTAGTCTCAACCTTGGTTTTCTTGATTCCATGTGTTGGGGCGAAAGCTATCAACCTCTCTTGCCTAGTACCCTTGGGCTTGCCCTTGGGTATATTAAATGAGTTAATCACGTACTGCTGGACCCACGCGGCGTTCCTGATGCCACATGTGGTTAGGTATAAGGATTGCTCAAGCAAGTGAAGGACCCTAGCCTACCCTTATCATTAGTCCATATAGACAGACTTGTAGGACACTACGGTCTCACCTTTATGCACCCACAATTGTTTGTAATGATGCTATGCCGTGTTTGTGGTGTGAGGCTTTATATCTTATGCCCTTAATATAGACCTTTAAACCCTAGCCTTCGTTAAGGCCATGGGTTAGGAGGAATAAATTAAGGAAATAGGATGTAAAGCTATGTTTGTGATGTGCTAGTCCTAGGGGATTAATTAAACCTAATTGAAGGACTCTATGCCCTATTCTTTAAAACATACCCGTAATCCATGACCCCTGTAAAGGTAATTGGATAAAAGGAATGAATTAATTGAACATGGTGTAGAGACCGAATTCATTAAGGAAAATATGGAGGTTTAG
The DNA here is from genome assembly GCA_039720395.1 of Liquidambar formosana. Classification (NCBI taxonomy): domain Eukaryota; kingdom Viridiplantae; phylum Streptophyta; class Magnoliopsida; order Saxifragales; family Altingiaceae; genus Liquidambar; species Liquidambar formosana. The sequence continues at coordinate 8,082,025 of CM077831.1, forward strand.
GACAGATCCTTAGGCTAAAGGTTAAAACTTGTCTATCCATAGACGTGCTGGCTTGGATTCGCAATCCACAAGGGCGTCTAGTGAGTGTTGAGTCTACCCATCAGACAGACATGGCCGACGAAAGAACTAGTGAGGGGCACTTTGACCTTGAGGCTTGCCTGAAAGCCATCATGGCCAAGCTTGACCATACCGCCGAGACATCCGATACCGCATTGAAAATGTCTCAAGAGAACCAACAGAAGATGGCGGATCTTGAACAAAATGGCTCTAAGGCCCATTCCTCGGGTATACCTCATGGGGCTGGCACCGAAGAGGGACCTCAATCCAATGAGAACACCAAGACAAGGAGGGAAAGTAGCTCGAAACCTGAGGTCACCAACCTAGAAGGGGAAGCCAAGGGGAAAGGTACTAGCAGTGATTCCGTGTTAGCTAGCAAGGTAGAAGCATTGGAGAGAACTATAAAAGGGATCCGTAGGGCTGATGACATGGTCGATGTGAGGACTCTATCTCTGTTTCCAACGGCTCGTATTCCACTACAATTCAAGATGCCGGAGTTAGAAAAGTTCGATGGGACGGGTTGCCCTAAGACTCATTTGAAGATGTACGTGCGAGCTATGCACCCTCGAGGGGCTACTGACGAGCTTTTAGCTCAAATGTTCCATGAAACCTTGGCCACTTCTGCTTTGAAATGGTTCTTATCCTTGGATGAGAATAGAACTCGGACTTGGGAAGACATATGCAATGAGTTTTCAGAGCACTACAAGTATAACACAGAGGTGGACGTTACTCGAAGGGACCTAGAAACTACCAAGCAAGGGGCTCATGAAACTTTCTCTGCTTACATTACAAGGTGGAGACAAAAGGCGTCGAGAATGACGGATAGGCCGAATGAGGAGGACCAAATTCAGTTAGTGGTTAAGAACCTGCTGCCCGTGTATCACAAGCACCTATTTGCCCACTATTTCCCAAATTTCAAAGCTCTCATTGGGGCTGGCACACAGGTTGAAGATGTTATCAATGATGGGACAATCAAGACTGAGGAAGTGAGGAGTCGCAAGACAAACTTTACTGGGAAGAACAATGCCGAGGTCAACACCATAACTCAACCAATCCAACCCTTTTCTCTCAATGATGTCAACCCACCTCGCCAATTCACTGACCTATTCATGCCACTCGAAAGAGTCCTTGAAAAGCTCATAAGTCGTGACCTATTGAAGCCACTCGACCCAAGACCTCCACCAAATCCCTTACCCAAGAGCTACAATGAGAATGAGTACTGCAAGTACCACCAATCCAAAGGCCATGCCACCAATCGCTGTATTCGCCTTCGCCACCAAGTCCAAGACCTCATTGACAAGCAGGTCATTTCACCACCAACCCGTCCAAATGTCACCCGTAATCCTCTCCCACCACACAACAACACACCCCCACCTAACACCATAAATGCCATTGGGGTTGAATCCTCTCGCCCTCGCCATCCCATAAGACAATACACTCCGCTCCCCATGACCTTAACCCGTCTCTTCACCATTTGCCGCAATAACAGCCTTATCATGCCACTTCCACCAAAGCCAAGACCATCAACCCCTCACCAATATTGCCAATACCATCGTGCACCCGGCCATGACACCGAGGCTGTTAGGATTATGCCCTAGAGCCAATCATAGAGATGATTGTTTAGGGATTAGGAACAATCATTTGATTTCATTTATGTATGTCACATTTATTATTGATTTAATAAAAGGGCTTATTCTATTATGTTTATATGCATTATTTATATTTACATAATATGTCCATGGAGTTAGAGTTGAGAATATGGAATTAAAAAGAGTTGTAATTTTGAGACTATACATATATCTCTGTACTAAACTCCTTAAGCATTCCTAATTGAAGGTTCATTATGATGGACAGTAATGAACCATAGGACTAGCACTTGTTAGGTTGACTCTATAGGACGATAGCTAGTCTCAAGCTATTTGTGTGGAGACACTACAACCAACAAGTGGGTGCCTATTATAAGAATAGGTACACTAAATGTGACCAAAGATATGAGATAAACTGAATGGAGTTTTATCCTGCCTGTCAATTAGTTTCTCATTGTTATAGTGGTTCAAGTAATCCTTAGACCTGAGACACCATAGTTGCCTTATGCATGTAGCTTTAGAAGTTTGATAACACTAAGTGCAGATCCTATTCAGGGGTTTGCAAAGGTATTCATTGGCCCTACTGCTATGTGTATGAAGGCATGTGAGTGATCAACAAGGGATCCATCACTCTCAGGAAAAAGAAAGAGAATGTCTCATATAGCATTCATAATATAACTCATTAAATCCATGGCCATGGTAGGATGAATATGAAAAGAGTTTCATGAGTTTATCAATGAGTTGATATCTATGAATGAGTATAAAGTAATTGAACTAGGGACTTGACAGACTTCCATGTCCTATTAGTTCAATTGGAGACATTGTGTTAAAGGAAGGATGCAATTGTAACCTATAAACTATAACAGAAGGGTTCTTTGTAAATGACTATTCACCTCATTAAGGACCACACCATGAGCCATATGTTAGGTGTTACTCATGGTTAGTAGAAGCCCTAATTGATATAAGTGAGTTATAATCAATTAGGGAATTGGAAGGAGTTCCAGTTAGACCCTAAATGGAAAGAGTTCCATTGTGCACACCTCGTGCTATTCCTACTACTTGATGATGTGAACCCAATGGGTCACACACTGATCATGCAAGAAGGGCTTTAAAGTCTATGAGAGAAAGGGTTTTAGTGAATAAAGAATAGTTCTTTATAGGCCTATTTGTATTTGATACAAATAATAGGGGTTAATGTGCAATTAAGTGTAATTACACATAACCCTATTAGGGTTTCTTCCCCATGGCCAGCCCCCTTTAGTGGGCTGCCTATATAAGTCACACTTATGTGTGACATGGATAATAGGCTTGCACAATAAACCCTAGCCGTCCAGCCCTTTGGAGGCTCTCTTCTCTCTCTCTCTCTCTTCTCCACCTCTAGCAACAACAAGGAAGAAGAAAGAAAAGGCTTGAAGCTCTAGCTAGGTGTGGATACCGTTGGAGGCAGCACACTTGGGCTGCTCATTCACCGCTGTCCGGAGTAGAAGCTTGGAGCAAAAAGGAGAAGACAAAAATTCTGTAAGTGTTCTAACCCTCTTTGTAGTTAGGGTTTGATTTTGTGTTGTGCATAGTTAGATTCATGGGATTGGGAATCGTAGGAAAAATTTTTATATTCCGCACTTCTATTTTTCCCTCTTGTAAGATTCCCAACAGTGGTATCAGAGCCATGATTATGCATAATACAAAATACATATGGGCTGGTAATTATGGTGTAGTTGAATGATTCAAAAATCTGGAAAATTTTTCTGCATAATTGGTTTTCCTCCATGGCTGAACCTAGGGTTTGGAACCCTAGGTCAATTCTCTTCTACTCCTCTTCTAATTGATGGTTAAGTGTATCCATGGATGCAATAGGTTGCATAGGGTTTGAGTTTGGAGAAGAAGAATAAGGAAACTAGGGTTTTATAAAACTGTTATGAACAGTTTTCATGGTTGCCATGAAAAACCGTCATCTTGTTTTGCCTGCCGAATTCAGAGTTCTTCTCCAAAATTTTTGAGCCATATATGGTTAGAAAGCTCTTTGAATAAGCTTTCCAACCCAACAAACGGTGCGTCAATCCGAGTTCTGTAGTGAAAGTTATGAATTTTTTACTACAGGCTGTCTGGAAAGACAGTTTTGCTCGGGAATGATGCAATAGCCACAACTTTGAGTTATTGATGGAGATCAAAGGCATGGCAATGGTTGCCACCACTTGGGTTATGTTCTAGACATGGAAGGGAAAGGTTCCCAAGCATTTAGATGCATCATAATTGGATTAAGATGCTAGAACAGAAGGAAGAAGGAGAAGAACACCATGGAGGCTGAATCTGGGTTTTAGAACCCTAAGGTTCTTGCAATTAATTCTAATTAAAGCTGCTGTATTTATGATGGAAGATCATTGTAGGATCATTATATATCATGTGTATATGATTTTCTTTAAGTTTCAAAAAGGTTTTGATGGAAAAAGATTCAAAAAGTTTGAAAATTTTTCATGAACAGCATAGCAGATTTTCTCTGCAGAAAAGTCATCAATGGAGTTTTGATTAGAACTTGAGTTAGGGAACTCCAAATTGCATGAAACCAATTGCATTAGTTTCCTAAGACATGTAGGATACTGGGAAAATTCAGTTTGGTAGCCTAATTCATTCATCTTGCTGGGTTTTAAATCAATTTCTGACAATGGACAGTATGCTGTAAATTTCTGGGTAGCCTACTGTTGTTTTAATTGTTTAGAACAATTGGTGATGATTCGATCATCCAAACCTCTTTTATTAGCTTAGTATTTCATGTAGGGACATGATGCAAAAGCTGGTTTCAATGGAGGAGTCGAATTGATAAGGATTTAGAAGCTATTGTGACCTTCAAGGTCTGCAACAATGGCTCCAGCAATGGGTTTTGGAAACCCTGATTGTTCTTGATGATGGCAGCCACTTCCACCACTTCTCACGTGTCCAGAGGCTTGTCCCACACCCCTAGGATGTTCTCCCATGACTGGCCATGGCCTCCCACAGTCGTTGGTGGCCATGGCAGCCTAGCCAAGCTCAGGCAGCCCCCTGGTAGTGACGGCTGCATAGAGTTAAGGATGAAACCCTAATTTTGAGTTAATGATGAAACCCTAATTCCATTATGGCATTAATTAAAACCCTAATTGGAATATTAATTACCGTAATTAAGAGTTAATGATTGGTCATTAAATGACCAATCATGGCTATTGATTGTTAGGGCATAATTAATACCATTAATGATGTCTAGGGTTAGGGTTTTGGAAACCCTAATTAGTGTAATTAATTAAGGGTAATTAATACCCTATTTGGCATTAATTAAAGCCTAATCCCTTTTATTAAATACCATATGAACCTAGGCTTTTAATGATTGGACATTAAATGACCAATCATAAGGCATTTAATGATTAGGGCTTGCATTTAGGGTTTAGGGTTATGCATTTAGGGTTTAGGGTTTTAGGAAACCCTAATACACTAATTCATCATTTTAATGATTTTATTTAATTCCTATATTAATTATTTAATTAATATTGATTAATTTTATAATGTTTTAAATGGTTTAAAACACAATTAGGGATTAAATTAAAATCTAGAAATTCTTAATTAAATGAAATTGTTTTGTTTAATTAAGGAAACCCTAATATTGGATATTAGAGTTATTTTAGGAAACTTTACATGTTTTAAATTAATTTGATTAATTGAAACTGTAATGTCTTAAATGTTAAGACTTTATTTAATTCTGGATATTTTTGTTAAAACCTAATAAGATTAGGATGCATTAATGAGATTAATGTAAATCATTCAAGAGAATTACCATAATGCCCATATGTTTTAATGCTTACAGTTTTTCTTTACATTATGCAATGAGATTGTATGTATGTGCTTGGATGATGATTATGGACTATACCCTTTAAACCAATTGTGATTGGCCGTCTTATGAATGGGATGTTATTATTTACAAGAGTTGTAATTTTATTAAGGTGATGTAATTTATTTGGGGCTCGCATGCCACCTTCCCTCTCCCTCTCTCTCTATCATTCTCTTATGTACCCCACATTCCCCTTATGTATCCCTTTCTTTAAATTATGTAAATGTTATATAATCGAGAGCGCACTAAGGAGCATGGTGGACCCAAAGGAGCATGATAGAGCCCAACAAGCCAATGGTGGAGACCATCAAGCCAAGGGAGCAGATTGAAGGACTTGAAAGCTTAGAGAAGTGTTTCAAGAAAGCATGCATGTTACGAATGGTTTATTTTACGATCACCTACACCCACCTTAGACCTTGGATTCAATCTATTGGCTTGGATTGAATCCTCTCAAAGTCCATAATCATCATAGTGGGAGCTTAAATTTATGAGATAATTGTATTAGCTCCAATACCATAGTTTGGTGTATGTTACCTATTCACTTAGGGACTAATATCAAAATATGGTACTTTATATATGTTGATATATAATAGCATGCGATGTATGATTTATAATAGCATGAGATGTATGATTATAAATAGCATAATTTATATGTTTAAATTTTGATACATAGGATGCATGTTAATTTGATGAGACCCTTTAAAACCCCTCTTATTTAATATTAAGTTGAAAATGAAGAAATCATAGGGAATGAATTCTTCATTGCCTTCCATCATTATAGGATCATCTAACGTCCCTTAATGTGGGTACCTGGCTGCAGACATGTAGGAGCTACCTATGTTAAAAACATTACTTGAAACTATCACATATGAGATATCATGGGGTGCCTAAACTGGTATATACCAAGAAACTAACATGTGAGGTATATATTTGGCGAAACATACCTGTGTGAATGATGGGTTTAACTTAGCTAGGGAAGTATTCCAAGAAACTAACATGTGAGGTGTATGTTCCCTAGAGGCAAAATGATTGAAACTTGCTTATGAAGCAATAGACAAAGAGTTGTCTTCTTATTGTGGGTTAGAAGCCAAGAAACTAACATGTGAGGCTTCTAGGTCACAGTGGGACCCCAATCCCCATTAGGAATGAGATTCCCGAATTCCATTAGAGGGTGTATGGAATTTGATAAAATAGTGGGAGGTACCATATGATTAAAGACCCAATCATTATGGATAAAAATGAAATCTAATTCTCTGTTTATGTAGATTACCTAATTACTCACCTCAAAACCCCTATTTCCTAATATATAGGATATTGATAGTTTGACTAAACCCGATTTCTTTGATTGACTTAGGAAATTGAGAATTGTTCTCAATTTCAAAAGATTGTTTATATGCTATTAGGCCTTTTATTAAAGGCCCTCCATAAAACATCCTAAGAAGAAAAAGACACTATGCGCAATTGGCATCTTGTTGCCATGCTATATGATAGTATTGATGACTAATGAGCTTCAGAAGCAAAATTAGTCAATGCAAGTGCCTTTGATGTCCTACATCACATACAAAGGTTGTATTGTGAGTAAAATAATACTATAAAGTATAGTACTTGTAAAGGACTTCTTCTGGACTAGGATGTAATAAAAGTTGTTTATTAATAATCATTCTTTGAAAAATGATTAATCACATAGATTAGCTTGAGAAGCTAGATGTGACTTAAAATGGAAGCATAGAGGAAAGCAAGTCTTGAAAAGTCAAAGACAAAGAAATATAATTATTTTGTAGTAAACATAAGGTATTGTAAAGGGAACTTGATAAAGTATCAGTCTTCCTAGAAGAACCAAACTTTTGAAGTTTTGGTTCATGCTCTAAACTAAATTGTTGGTTAGTTCCGCTTCTTGGTTTTTGGATTCTAGTGTAATCTAAATCGAAGCAGAAAGTTAAGTAGATAATAAGTTACCTTTAAAAATTTTAATAGAGCAAGAGTTGCTAGATTAATTTTGGGAACTTATTTCTTAACTAGGTCATTTAAGATATTCTAGAAATTTGATTTCTGAATTTAAATGATTAATTAGAACGTATTCCGAGAATACAAGAGATGTAGAGACTCTCATTTAAATGTAACGATTATGACTTGGTTATGAGATGACCAAACCCATCTTTTACTTGGTGAAGTGAAAGAGTTACATTTATAATTTGACTAATACATTGTGATGTATATAGTCATGTAGAGCATGCATTCAATTACAGTAGACTCATCTTAGAATACCATAGCTCAATGGTGAATCTAAGAGAACAAATTGAACCCTATTAAGATATGGTTTGATCCATAATGAGTTTTACTAATGTATCCATCTAGGATATACCTTAAAATTGCTACATATTGATAATTTAGGGTTCACTCCAGTTTTGTCCCAATTATATCAGATATGATATGGGAAGTAACCCAACTTAAAGAAGTTAATGCTTGGGCTTGTGCTACGTTTGTCTGGAAACATAATGTAGACAATTTGGAAATAAGGTCAAGTAAGTGTTGAATTTTGGTATATCCCAAAAGTGGTTGGGATAGTATTGCTATTACCCTAATGAACAAAAGTTGTCCATTAGGATGTTTGCTGGATTTTCTTGAGAAAGAGTTCATTCAAGAAAGATGCAAAAGTAGATAGAATTTATAGAATTGTCTGTAAAGCCACAAACGAACAAAGATCCAACCCTTGTCTCTGTTAAGACAAAACCCTTAACTACACTACAATCTTTTCATAGATCAAATTGGATATTTCTTAACATAAGAGAGATATTGTATCTCTATTAGAATGTGAAAGAATTGTTCTTTGGTGATAAAGATCACCAAGATAATCCTATTGATTATGACTAGATGATGTTTCACATCAACTCGAGAAATGACTAAGAGTCATTAAATCCAATATGGATAGGTAGAGACCTAAAAGGCTTGGCTATTTAAGAATGTTTTCAACATAGGCAAAAAGTTGTCTATAAAGAAACTTGTTTGATAATAGTTATGCTGAAATCCATTTGGATCTTGTTATCTATAAACACACATTTTGAATATAAGATATGTCAAAAAGGATATAAAGATGTTATATCAAATGGTGAAAAACCATAAAAGTGTGTAAGTTATAGAAGTCTATTAATAGACTACAAGGTTCTCATAATTAGAACATCTATAAAGTTGAAGTAATCAAATTGTTTGATTTCTCTCATTGTATAGATGGACCATGAGTGTATAAAAGGTTAGTGGGAGTGCGATCGTTTTTCTTTATCCTAAGTATAGATGACATCCTAATCATTATGAATGATATATGAATGTTATCTAATGGTAAAGTTTTGGTTTTTGGAGAAAAACTAATTCATGAAAGATTTGGTAGAAGCATCCAACAAGATCTATAGAGATAGATCATATAGATTGCTAAGTATCTCCAAGTCATTAAACATAGTTGAAATGTTGAAGGAGTTCAACATGGAGAATTCTAAAAGAGGTCTGATTTACTTCAGATAAGAATTCGTTATTCAAGGGCATGTGCCCTAGGATAACGCAAGTAAGGTTCTTAAAGTGTTAAGAAGCCTTATTCTACACTATGTATTGAACCTGATATCTATTATGTTGTAATTGTTACAAATAGTTATCAATCAATTCAAATTTGGAATATTGGATTGTATATGGAAATTGTAAACTCATAGTAGATGGGTATATGGATTTGGATATAATCCATATGGGGTATATTTTATATTCACTTTAGTTGGTGAAATACTTAATGGAAGAACTGTATGAAAGATACAGTGGATTCCATTATTGAGGGTGAATTAATTGTTGCATTGTCTAGGAGACTGTTTGGATCTATAAGTTCATTTAGAACTTAGAGTTGTTCCTTCCATTGAGTTGCCCACACCTTGTTTTGTGACAACAATGGGTCTATAGCTCAAGTATAGGAATCACGGTCTCATCAAAAGTCCAAACTCATAGAGTGACAATTCCAAGTGATTAGAGGAATCATTGGAAGAGGTAATAGATACATTACAGAAGATATTATCTACATAAGTTTTTGTAGACCTACTGACTAAAGCTTTAAAACATAATTGGTTATGTCTAAGACCAACATCTTGAGAAGATAGGTATGCGATACATGGTCGATTGGCTTTAGTGCAAGTGGGAGATTGTTAGGATTATGCCCTAGAGCCAATCATAGAGATGATTGTTTAGGGATTAGGAACAATCCTTTGATTTCATTTATGTATGTCACATTTATTATTGATTTAATAAAAGGGCTTATTCTATTATGTTTATATGCATTATTTATATTTACATAATATGTCCATGGAGTTAGAGTTGAGAATATGGAATTACAAAGAGTTGTAATTTTGAGACTATACATATATCTCTGTACTAAACTCCTTAAGCATTCCTAGTTGAAGGTTCACTATGATGGACAGTAATGAACCATAGGACTAGCACTTGTTAGGTTGACTCTATAGGACAATAGCTAGTCTCAAGCTATTTGTGTGGAGACACTACAACCAACAAGTGGGTGCCTATTATAAGAATAGGTACACTGAATGTGACCAAAGATATGAGATAAACTGAATGGAGTTTTATCCTGCCTGTCAATCAGTTTCTCATTGTTATAGTGGTTCAAGTAATCCTTAGACCTGAGACACCATAGTTGCCTTATGCATGTAGCTTTAGAAGTTTGATAACACTAAGTGCAGATCCTATTCAGGGGTCTGCAAAGGTATTCATTGGCCCTACTGCTATGTGTATGAAGGCATGTGAGTGATCAACAAGGGATCCATCACTCTCAGGAAAAAGAGAGAGAATGTCTCTATAGCATTCATAATATAACTCATTAAATCCATGGCCATGGTAGGATGAATATGAAAAGAGTTTCATGAGTTTATCAATGAGTTGATATCTATGAATGAGTATAAAGTAATTGAACTAGGGACTTGACAGACTTCCATGTCCTATTAGTTCAATTGGAGACATTGTGTTGAAGGAAGGATGCAATTGTAACCTATAAACTATAACAGAAGGGTTCTTTGTAAATGACTATTCACCTCATTAAGGACCACACCATGAGCCATATGTTAGGTGTTACTCATGGTTAGTAGAAGCCCTAATTGATATAAGTGAGTTATAATCAATTAGGGAATTGGAAGGAGTTCCAGTTAGACCCTAAATGGAAAGAGTTCCATTGTGCACACCTCGTGCTATTCCTACTACTTGATGATGTGAACCCAATGGGTCACACACTGATCATGCAAGAAGGGCTTTAAAGTCTATGAGAGAAAGGGTTTTAGTGAATAAAGAATAGTTCTTTATAGGCCTATTTGTATTTGATACAAATAATAGGGGTTAATGTGCAATTAAGTGTAATTACACATAACCCTATTAGGGTTTCTTCCCCATGGCCAGCCCCCTTTAGTGGGCTGCCTATATAAGTCACACTTATGTGTGACATGGATAATAGGCTTGCACAATAAACCTTAGCCGTCCAGCCCTTTGGAGGCTCTCTTCTCTCTCTCTCTCTCTTCTCCACCTCTAGCAACAACAAGGAAGAAGAAAGAAAAGGCTTGAAGCTCTAGCTAGGTGTGGATACCGTTGGAGGCAGCACACTTGGGCTGCTCATTCACCGCTGTCCGGAGTAGAAGCTTGGAGCAAAAAGGAGAAGACAAAAATTCTGTAAGTGTTCTAACCCTCTTTGTAGTTAGGTTGGCCTATTAGGTGAAGCGTCGGGGAAATATGATTACTATGTGCTGTACTCAAGCCCAAGTCCGATATCAGATGAGCCGATAGTCCCTTCAGGTTGGGATGACTTGCCGACAGAGATGGAGAGCATCGACATGATAGAATGGGATGACTTGATGAATGACTCCGAGGAAGTCCATGACATATGGGCTAGCGATGATGAGTTGGACCATATAACCAGAGGGGGTCATCATTTCAAGCCCCCCCACCTAGAATCTGAAAATCCGTTGGAAGATTTGGAAGGGCAGAGGCGTCCTAGCTTGCAAGAAGAAGAGGATGAAGTGCTTAGGCAGCTGAAGAAGACCAATGCCAACATTACTATTTGGGGCTTGCTCATGGCCTCGCATAAGCACAGACAGACCGTGTTGAAACTGTTGAATCAGATACAAGTGCCTGTTGACACATCCCCCGAGGGATTGGTACATTTGGTGAATCCAACTCCCAAGAACTCAACCATCGTGTTCACCGATGTAGACCTACCTAAAAGTGGGTTGAGCCATTCTCAAGCTCTCTATGTGACCGTTGACACTATGGGGAAGAGGGTTCCCACCGTTCTTATCGACAATGGGTCCGCACTGAATGTATGTCCTCTCCGAACTGCCACTGTTTTGGGTTTGGGACCCACTGATTTCACGCCATCCGGGCAGACCGTAAGAGCTTATGACAACACCCGCCGAGAAGTAATAGGGGTAGTTACTTTGCCTCTTATCATGGGACCCACTGAATTTAGGGTGGAATTCCAAGTGTTGGATGTGCCGTCATGTTTCAACTTGCTGTTGGGCCGACCTTGGATCCATCCTACTGGGGCTGTGCCATCTTCACTCCATCAAAAGGTGAAGTTTCCTTATGAAAGAGCCATAGTAACGCTTCAAGGGGACTATGAATTGAAACTCGCAGGTGTGCCTATATGTGAGATACAACCCGAATCAGCAGGGATACCGCTATCTGGGTTTGACTATGTCCAATGCATTGAGAAAGAGCTCGAAAAGGGTGAATTAATACCCTTGGACTTTTGCCCCCATGGCAACTTGCATGTTGGTGAAATCATGAGAAGGATGAGTTTCTTTCCAGGCATGGGGCTAGGGCGTCGCCAACAAGGGATCCCTACGTCTATTCAAAGCCGTGTCACCTCATATACTTTTGGGTTAGGATATGAGCCCTCCAAAAATGATTATGCGGAAATGCTGAAGAGGAACAAAGAGAAAGTAAGAGCCAAAGCCGAGGGAAGGGTGCCAGACCTGAAGATCTCGCCATATCGACCTACTTTGAATGGTTACTTCGTCAAAGAAGGGGATGATTTTCTATATTGCGGGTTTCCAGAGCCCACCTTTGACCAAGCTACCAAGATCCGAGTTCCGGGTTTTGAAATCTTCTTCACCGAATGGTATCCAATCACAGTTGAAATGGTGGATGATGAAGCCATCAATGATGAGTTCTGGGAAAAGAAAGAGGAAGACTGGGCAGAGAACCTTGATGCGGGGGCTATGACTGAAATGTTCCAAGACATGATCCTCACCGTGGAAGACTCGACCATTGAAGAACTCCAGGGTTCATCCATTAGCCATGCTACCGTGCCATTCCTGAATTGGTACCTTGAATGTGGTGTCATTGCGGAGATCCATGAAGAAGAAGACCTTGGCCTACCTGATAGCAGCTTGTAGGTGTCTTAGTTTAGTAATATTTCCCTAATTCAATAAGATGTATCTACTTTACTCACTTTGTGGAGTCATAGTATTGATACAGATTTGTTTGTTTTCCTTCTTTCTTTTGTGTGTCATTCCCATTATTCCTAGTCAATAAAGTGTGCTTTCTTTCTCTATATATGCAGTGTCTCTTTTCTCTCCTCTATGGATATTTATGGCATGGATATAGATCCTAGGAACGATGTCCCCCCGGAGCTCGTTGAGCAAAGGAAAAGGGGCGTCACCGAACCTAATATGGATGAATTGGAATCAATCAACTTAGGGACGAATGAATTGCCAAGAATAGTTAAAATTGGGAAAACCCTCTCCCCCGTTGAAAAAGAAAAGATGATCTCCCTCTTGAAAGCCAACATTATGGCTTTTGCATGGTCTTATGAAGACATGCCTGGCATCGACCCCGATATTGTGCAACACTATATCCCCACTAATTCCCTAAAGAAGCCGGTAAAGCAGAAACTCAGAAGATTAAAACCAGAATGGGCTCTAAAAGTAAAAGAAGAGGTAACTAAACAACTAGACGCGGGTTTCCTCCAAGTTGTGGAGTACCCCGACTGGTTGTCGAATATAGTGCCTGTGCCTAAAAAAGATGGGAAAGTAAGGATGTGTGTCGATTTCCGAGATCTCAACGCCGCGAGCCCTAAGGATGACTTTCCTTTACCTCATATCGACGTGTTGGTGGATAGTACAGTGGGACATGCACTCCTCTCCTTCATGGACGGATTCTCCGGGTATAACCAGATAAAGATGGCGCCTCAAGACATGGAGAAAACAGCCTTTATCACGCAATGGGGAACGTACTGTTACAAGGTAATGCCTTTTGGCTTAAGAAACGCTGGGGCTACTTACCAAAGAGCAGCTACGACCTTATTGCATGATATGATCCATAAGGAAGTAGAGGTTTATGTCGATGATATGATCGTGAAGTCCGTGGATAGAGAAGGGCATTTCAAGACACTAGAGAAATTCCTAGAGCGAGCAAAAAAGTACAACCTCCGTCTCAACCCACAGAAGTGCGCTTTTGGTGTCACTGCAGGCAAGTTATTGGGGTTTATGATCACTCAGAGAGGTATCGAAGTGGACCCAGGGAAGATAAAAGCTATTGTGGAGATGGAGCCGCCTAGCACTGAGAAGCAGATCCGGGGTTTTCTGGGAAGAGTTCAATACATAAGCCGATTCATTGCCAACTTGACCATGGTTTGCGAACCAATCTTCAAATTGCTTAAGAAAGGTGTGCCAAAAGTATGGAACGAAGAATGCCAAGAGGCCTTTGAGACCATTAAGAGATACTTGAGCAATCCTCCAATCTTAGTTCCCCCACGGCAAGGTGCGCCGCTTTTGTTATACTTAACGGTCACCGAAACCGCGACGGGAGCTATGTTAGCTCAATATCTTGAAGGGTCTACAAAGGAGAATGCCATCTACTACCTAAGCAAGAAAATGACAGACTATGAAGTGAAGTACAATGCAATTGAAAAGGCTTGTGTGGCACTAGTATGGGCGACGCAGAAACTCCGGCACTACATGATATCCTTCGAAGTGTTCTTGATAAGTCGCATGGACCCGTTGAAGTACCTGGTAGAAAGGCCAGTATTGTCATTCAGAACTGCTCGATGGTCAATTCTCCTCAATGAATTCGACATCAAGTACGTGAATCAGAAGTCTATCAAGGGAAGCGTCATCGCAGACTACCTAGCCAGCTGTCCGGTGTCATCATCCGCTCCGTTCAACGATTAATTCCCAGATGAGGACGTGCTAGAGATTGGTAGAAAAACTTGGAGAGTATACTTCGATGGGGCAGCCAATAAGAAAGGTTATGGGATAGGAGTCCTGCTGGTCTCACCCGAAGAGGCATTTACACTGTTGGCGGTCAAGTTGGGGTTCGAAGCCACCAACAACATTGCTGAGTATGAGGCCTGTATCCTAGCACTGGAAGCGGCACTTGAATTGGGGATCAAAGAATTAGAAGTGTTCGGGGACTCGGCGCTAATCATTTGTCAGATAAAAGGGGAATGGAAAACTCGAGATGAGAAGCTGCTACCCTACCATGCCTACCTGGAAGCTCTAACCAAGGAGTTCTCAGAGATAGAATTTAACTACCTTTCAAGGAACAAGAACCAGTTCGCCGATGCCTTGGCGACCCTAGCATCCATGGTGGAGATACCTGAAGGGGGCAATGTGAAGCCGTTGGTGATAGAATGCCGAGACAAGCCTGTGTATTGTTGTGCAATCCGAGGAGGAGAGGTAAATGATGGCCGTCCGTGGTTCCATGACATAAAGAAGTTCATTGAAGAAAGGGAATACCCAGAAGGAGCATCTCGTATCGATAGAAAAACCCTAAGGTGGTTGGCGAGTCACTATGTACTTTGTGGAGGAAAGCTATATCGGAGATCATACGACGGGATCCACCTGCTGTGTGTCACCGAGGAGGAAGCCGAGCATCTGATTAAAGAAATCCATGAAGGGACAGGGGCTCCGTATATGAATGGCTATATGTTAGCTAAGAAAATCACGAGGTTAGGCTATTATTGGTCTACCATGGAAAGGGACTGCCACGCACATGTCAAGAAGTGCCACAAATGCCAACTGTTCGCCAGTGGACAACATTTGCCTTCTATGCCTTTAACAAGTATGTCGTCACCATGGCCATTCGCGGTATGGGGGTTAGATATCATCGGATAGATCAAGCCAAAGGCATCAAATGGGCATGAATACATCTTGGTTGCCATCGATTACTTCACTAAATGGGTGGAAGCAGCATCCTTCAAGACCTTGAATTCCAAGAAGGTAGCACAGTTCATACAGCACAGCATCATCTATCGATATGGGGTACCGCATGAAGTTATCTCAGACAATGGCCAGCACTTTCAGAAACAAACCCATGAGCTCTTGCAAAAGTATGGCATAGCCCACCATCTGTCGTCACCATACCGTCCTCAGACTAATGGAGCGGTGGAAGCAGCTAACAAGAACATCAAGAAGATACTACAGAAGACTGCGGACTCACACACAGACTGGCATGAGAAGTTGCCATTGGCTCTATGGGGTTACAGAACATCAATAAGGTCATCAACAAGGGCTACCCCTTATTCGCTAGTTTATGGAATGGAGGCCGTGTTGCCAGTTGAATTGGAAGTTCCTTCACTAAGAGTTGCCGTGGAGAGCCAGATAACAGAAGTGGACTGGGTTAAGAGCCGCTATGATGAGTTAGCTTTGCTGGATGAAAGGCGTTTAAGGGCGCTGTATCATGTTCAGGGGTATCAACGGAGAGTTGCCAGAGCATTCAACAAGCATGTCAAAGATCGAGGTCTAAAGAAAGGGGATGTAGTGCTGAAAGAAATCAGAGCTCCAGTATTCGATCCGCGGGGAAAATTCAAGCCAAGTTGGGGTGGGCCATACATTATCAAAGAGATATTGCCAGCAGGGGTTGTTCGCCTCATGGATTTAGATGGAATTGAGTTCGCTCATCCAACTAATTTGGATCAATTGAAGAAATATCATGTTTGAAGCCTGCTAGGTTGAAAACCCGTAAGGGCGGCCTAGGCAAAAGTTAAGGCATGAGAACTACGTAAGACCTGATTCTCCATTCAAAAACAAAAAAAAAAAAACAAAAAAAAAAAACAAAAAAAAAAGAAGAAAAAAAAACCATGGAGATACGTAGGCAACCCATAAAGTTACCTTAGGTGCGGTCTAAATCAAACAAGAAAATCCCAAATTTGATTTATTATTGGCAATTTATTCAAAACTAAAATTGATTGACATAGCAATTCATTGGTATTAAGTAAAAGAACTATAAATATGCCATAAATATCCTATTCTATTGAGTCTTCAGTTTTTCTTGGGCTTCTTTGCAGCTCGCTCCTCAGCTTTCTTCTTCTCTCTTTCATGTCTTCTTTTCTTCCTCAAGTCATGTTCATAAGCTGCTGTCACTGCTTCCATAATATCTTCTCTGCAAGATCCAAGTTCATTGTTCTTGATAAGTCCAAAAATCCTTTCTCTTCGAGTAGTCTCTCTCTCACCTAAATTGCTTTTCAACCATTCCTTATACTCGGGGCTCATCATATACGGACCATCAGTATTCGTCACTTGAGTCAGTGTCAGCTTTCTAGGCCATCGGTCCTTCGCCCAAGTCACTACAGAAAGACCTGCGGGCACCACAGGATAGTCACCTTTCAAGGAAGTGGGTATGGTTTGCATGGCGCCCATCTGACGCAGAACCCTTGAAGGCCAATAGAAGGAAGTAGACCTCAGTCCTATGAGCCTCACCATGGCGCATCCAAAAGTCCGCAAAAGCACCTGGTCACTGCAGCCCCATATGAATACAAACCACTTGACACTCCTCCAAGAAAGGGTTTGGAAGTAACCTAGCCAATCTCTCAATGAAAATTGCCCAGGTAGTTCAATGCGGCGAAGGCAGTAATGCTGGGGCTTGTATGGTGTAATGGCAACTGGTGACAAGAAATTCAGTCTTTCAAGCAACCACATCTGCAGTAGAATGGGGCTACCTCCTAAAGGAACCTTTGGGTCCTCATGAGTTTTATCCAAACCATTCAGGGTTTTAGCTAGCACCATGGGAATCAAGTTATGGCCCTTGGCAAGGAGAGGAATCAAGTCACAGATTTGAATGGGAACATGTGGAGTACCAGTGGAAATAAGAAAACGACCAATGAGGCAAAAGGCAAGAGCATGCTTAATAGGAAAGGTAAAATTCAGAATACCTTTACTATCACAAGCTAAAAAAGAGGTTGCCAATTTCATCAAGTCTACCATATGGTCCTTTACAAACGTAGAGGCATATTGTGAGTGAATCCCAAGTAGATTGGAGAAAGAAGTAAGAAAGCTTGGGCGAGGAGTAGGGAGAATGAAAGGACCTACCGTTGAAACTCCATACAATGCACAGAATTCCTCCATGGTTGGGCACAGTTCTTCATAGTTGAAGCGGAACACATGAACTTGAGGATCCCAAAAATATGTAGCAGCAGTCAAGAGGTTCGTTTCAAGCCTCACATGCCTCAAGGAGAGCAATGGATCCAAGCCAAAGCACTTGAACTCAGATTTTGCTTCAGCACTTATAACTCTCAAAAACCCTCCTAAAAATTTGTCTAGAGCCTCCATAATTTCTAATGAATGAATACAAGTAGGTTTAGGAACCTCTTGGATGTGTTTTTATAGGGAAAAGGTCACAAATCCAAGTTCTAATAGGAAAAGACCCATCAGAATAGGAAGTTTCCTATTCAAAGTGGGATTTCCGCTTCGGGCTCAGGTAACCACCCAGGCCTGGGCGGCTAGCGTCCTGAGGCCTGGTGGTCACCCAAGCCACCTTGTTTTGGCTTTCTCCCTCGCTTTGTCTCGCCTTGACGCGTGATCAAACCTCCTTCCAAATGAGATATTCAACACTTTTTGAGCTTAAAATCAATCAAATTCCATCTTGAAATCAATTCCTTGAATTGATTTTATGTTCAAAAGGGTTGAATATATTTCCCCTGTGTCATGCCAACTCAAGTGACAATGTGTTAAGTCACTCTCCTCTTGCACCATGCCTGTTCAATCTTGATAAATTGATCATATATCCTCATTTCAAATCTTGATTTTTCATCCTACTTGGTTGAATATATTCATCGCTTGAATGTGTTCTTCCATTTCAAAAGTGTATTCACCCTTTGAATATGCTTCTCAGTTTCAAATTCTCATTCTCTATCATACTTGGTTGAATATATTCATCACTTGAATATATTCTTCCATTTCAAAAGCATGTTCACCCATTGAATATGCTTCCTAGTTTCAGATCCTCATTATCACTTACTTGGTAAAATATATTCATCGCTTGGGTATATTTCTCCATTTCAATGGTATACTCATCACTCGAGTATACTTCTCAGATCATTTGTCACTTACTTGGTTAAGTATATCCATCACTTGGGTATATTTTTCCATTTCAATGGTATACTCATCACTTGAGTATACTTCTCAGATATTTTGCCACTTACTTGGTTAAGTATATCCATCGCTTGGGTATATTTCTCCATTTCAATGGTATGTTCATCACTTGAACATACTTCTCAGATTATTTGTCACTTACTTGGTTAAATATATTCATGACTAGAATATATTTCTCCATTTCAATGGTGTACTCATCACTTGAGTACACTTCTCAGATTATTCTCTATCTTACTTGCTTAAGTATATCCATCGCTTGGATATATTTCTCTATTTCAATGGTATGTTTATCACTTAAACATACTTGTCACTTACTTGGTTAAGTATATCCATCACTTGGATATATTTCTCTATTTCAATGGTATGTTTATCACTTAAACATACTTGTCACTTACTTGGTTAAGTATATTCGTGACTAGAATATATTTCTCCATTTCAATGGTGTACTCATCACTTGAGTACACTTCTCAGATTATTCTTATCTTACTTGGTTAAATATATCCGTCGTTTGGATATATTTCTCCATTTCAATGGTATGCTCATCACTTGAGTGTACTTCTCAGCTTACTTGGTTAAATATATCCATCACTTGGATACATTTCTCCATTTCAAAAGTATGTTCATCACTTGAACGTACTTCTCAGTCTTTTTCAATCACAAGTATACTCATCACTTGAGTATATTTCTCAGCATCTTTTTCATCACTTGGGTAAATATGTTCGTGACCTGAATATATTTCTCCATTTCAAAAGTATACTCATCACTTGAATACACTTCTCAGATTATTCTTTATCCTACTTGGTTAAATATATCCATCGCTTGGATATATTTCTCCATTTCAATGGTATGCTCACCACTTGAGTATACTTCTCAGATTTCATTCCCAGATTACTTGGTTAAATATATCCATCGCTTGGATATATTTCTCCATTTCAATGGTATGCTCACCACTTGAGTATACTTCTCAGATTTCATTCTCAGATTACTTGGTTAAATATATTCGCAACCTGAATATATTTCTCCATTTCAATGGTATACTCATCACTTGAGTATACTTCTCAGATATTTTGTCACTTACTTGGTTAAGTATATCCATCGCTTGGATATATTTCTCCATTTCAAAGGTATGTTCATCACTTGAACGTACTTCTCAGATTTCATTCTCATCACTTGGTCAAATATATTCGTGACTAGAATATATCTTTCCATTTCAAAAGTATGTTCATTCGTAGTGGCTTGAATATGCTTCTCTTATCAATTCTCAACCCTCAGTGGTTTAAGTATACTCATGACTTGAGTACACTTCCTTATTTCAGTCTCAGGTTTTCAACCTCCCATCATTGTTGGTATCAGTGTGTGATTTCTCCGGGCTTTTTGGCCAAAAATGGGTTGTTCTTTATCATTGGTTCACAAGTGTAACTTGTTCGCCAATGAGGGGCTTCTGTCACACCCCATTTTTGCACCAACTTACTAGGGCTCATCATTTCATGCATGTTTTTGTTTTGTTTTTGAGTCTAGTCACTTGCATTAGTTTTCTAGAGTCACAAGGACAATGGATATGAATTTTGGTTCAAATTGGAGTTGATCTTGAGGGATAATAAGAGCTTTTGTGACTTGAGGGGCATAATCGTCTTTTAAGTCCCAAACTTTTCATTTGACCTTGGAATGATCTCCAAATTGTCAATTGGAGTTCATATGGATGCATAAGAGGTATTTCTAGGTTCAATTTGGTAATTCAATGGCTCGGGATTAAAATGGCTCGATGTAGTTCAAGTTGGTTAATTGACCCTTCCTTGGGTTAACTCTAATTGACTCACAATTACCAACCAAATCTTTTCAAATTGACTTTCATTAGTCATCATTTTACCCTCAAAAGTGTTTCATGAAGTTCAATTTTGATATGGCCTGATGATGAGTTTAGTGTGGTTATTTACGGATTATCCTTGAAGAATTAGTGCGAATCACAGCATGAGATTTTTGGTTAAAATGAAAAGAAAATTATTTTATTAAATTAGCCATTTTTATCATGACACTAACACGTGTACGTATGTGATGAGTGTGTGTACGCACATACGATACATGTGCATGCGTGTTAGCGGTCAGTCTCCCAATTTTTATAAAAGACAATTTCCTTTTCCTATTCAGATTAGAAGTCTTTTATCATTATAAAATACCTTTTGATTATTCTCCAAAGAAACCTAGTCCAGGAAGGAAAGGGAAACTCCAGATTTCAGCTATAAATACTCTCTTAATGTCTTTAAACAAGGGAGAGGAGAAGAGGGTTTGGAGGGAGTGAAATTCGTCATAATTCAGCCGCAGATTTTCTGAAAACCAGCAGTCGTATTTTAATCATAACTTTTTCATCCGAAGTCAGAATTTGATGAAATTGGTCTTGTTAGAAAGATAATTCAATTCTCTACAACTTTGTATTTCACAAGCTTTGTCCAAATCCAACGTTTTCATACCCAAAAACGCGATTGAAGTTGCTGCTGCTGCAAAGTGACGAAAATCACTTTTCTTTTCTCTTGTTCTCTTTTTGTTTTCTATTTCTTTTCAAAGTTGAGTTGAGTTTTGATCTCTTTGCTGTGATACCACTTTGACAAAGAGGATGATTCGTGTTGGTTTGATTCACTCTAAAGACCTAAGGAGCCACGAACAATTACAAACACAAGGGGAGCCACTTTATGCATTAATACTTGAGTGTTTGAGAGAGAATAAGGTATTCTCCTTCTCTATTCAAGCTTAAACTAGGTTTTCATATGGGTTAGGCTTATTGCATGTTAAAGGTAGCCTTTTTATCATGTATTAACACTCTAGCTAGTTAATATACATGGAATATCTATTGTTTATCTACTGTTTAGCATGCTTTAGGGCTGTCCTTTATGTTTCAATGCATAGTTATGATTCTTGTGCTCCTGTTTGTCCTTGTGCTAGGATTAGTGTCATTGCATGTTAGAGTTAGGATTTTCATCATGTTATATTGCTTTAGTTAGTTAATATGCATGATTTAATTTCTGTTTAGTTTGGTTTTAGCATGATTAAAGTATGTCTTGTGAGTTGTTAAGCATATTTGTGAGTTTAGGGTTTTAGAGTCATTGTTTCGTGTTTGTTTTCATATAGCATGATAAAGTAGACTTTTTTATTGGTTTTTCTTCGTGTTTGCTGTATATGTTTTTCATATGGAGTAAACATGATAGTTTTGCATGCATGTTAGTATGTTTTAGGGTTTTTATGCATGATATGGTTCTAGGAATATGTTAGGACTTATTATTGTTCGCTGTTTTTGCTATTGGCATGCTTAGTGGATGATTTTAGGTCACAATACTATTCTGTCCAGATTTGCATGTTAGTGTTTTCGCATGGTTTTGAGCACTTGTAAGGGTGCAAATAGGTGTGGTATTTGTCCTATGGCAAATAGGGCTGCTCAGGTCTGAAATAGCTAATGCTTGGAGCTAATTGCGCTCAGGTAAGTGGGTGTGAAGGTGCCCCAATTCACCTTTCTTCCTTATCCCTTCTCTTCTCCTTATCTAAGGTTAATTTTTAATATGATCCTATGGTTTAATCAAAGGTTTCCTTCATAAATAAAATTCTGGTTTTTATTAAAGTTTCCATTTTGTGGATTTCTTTCCTAAAATCAAACTTTCTATCATATTCAACTCTTTTGATTCAAATAAGGAAACCTAGGGTTTTTACCATAGGTTTATATTAGGATTCAACCCTAATTCTAATCGAACTACGTGGACTTTGATCCATGTATTTCGTTGCATGGTACGTAGGCGCTCTTCGTGAGGCTCAAGTCCGTTCTAGGATCCAAGCATCCTAGGTTTATTTATGTTTTCTTTTCTTCTTTCTTTTTTCTGTTTTTATTTGCTTATTATGCATGGATGGATGAATGAAATATATGATATGCATGCAATTCTTGTGATGATATACTTGCTGATTTTTGTATGGAAAGATCTTGATTTAGCCCAAATGAACTGAGAGACCGAAAGGGTGACATGGGTGCCTATAGGCTTTGCCTAGAACCTTCCCATGTCATAACTTAGCCTCCGAATCCCCGATTTCTTTGGTTTTAAAAGATTGGTTTTTGCCTTTCCTTTTTTTATGGAGTCATTCAAATTGTTTTCCTAAAACAACCTGATTTTTAGGGTTTTCCTTGTTTCCTTTAAAAAATAAGGTGGCGACTCCTTTCCTTTTTCTTTTTCAAACCCATTTTCTTTCAATCCCTTGTGGGCCCAATTTCCGAGGTTCACAGACTGGTCCCAATTTATTGTTGGCTGTCTCTTCAGGCTGTTAATTGACTCCTCTTTTTTATTTAACTTTTAACCTCTTTATGTTCTCTATTTCCTTTGCTATGAATAATTATGCTAGTTGCCTTATTAAACCATGCTTAGTCTATTTGTTATAACTTTTGTGTATTTTACTTATACCTACAGAACCTCATCGATCTGGCAAGTTCTGAGAGTTCTAAGGCGGAAACGACTGGTGTGCGATGAAAGGAAGGATCCTATATAAATAAAAGTCTACTTACTCTTGGAACCGTGAGGCCTTAAACATTGTTATTATTTAAGTGTCTTTGGTTTTTGGAGTGTAATGGTTTGCCATAAGTAATTTCTCTTTTGATGATCAAATTAACAGTTACTTATCATCTATATATTTACTGTCTGAAAATTTTCCTTGTTACTTATAGCAATTTCTGTGAGATTAAAGAAAAAACAGTTCATTGTGTTCTTTTGTCTTATTTTTCATTTCAGACCAGGTTATTAGTGTAAGGATTCTTAGACTAAATGGACAATTTTGTTACAATTCTCTCTCTCTCTCCATATATATATATATGTGTGTGTGTGTGCATGTATATATATTTGTTGCTGTAATGTGTATTTTAAGTGTGAGAACACTAGTCTTCAGTTGGTTGCCGTTCTATATATTCTCAGATGTCTTTTCCTATCAGTGGATCTCATCTATTGAAATTTGGAAGCCTATGAATAGCTCTTAATTGTCTTGCAAATTAGTAGTTAGTCTCACAGCAGCTTCTTAGTTAATCATGAATTTTAAATTTTAGCGTCTTTGCTAATCTGATAATCTCATCAAGTTGAAAGAGTAATTAAGCTATAGATTTTATTATTATTTTTATTTTTATTTGAAACTCAATGGGACTTTGATTCTTTAAGATGTACAAATTTTAGTTTTTTTGTTTACTAACTTTGCGAAGCCCTAGTGGAGTGCAATAATGGTCTTTACATTATCAGGTGTCTAGGGTATTTGAGTTGAGTGTTTGACTTGGACTTCTTTAAGAGGTAGCTTAGTTGGCAAGGGACCCTGTCTCAAGAAGCAGAGGTCCTGATTTCAACTCTTGCTAAACTCCTTGGGGTCACCCACATAAGGTTTCATGGTTCTCATAGGCCTAAGACTTAACTGGTCCATATGAGTTGTTGGGTCTTATATGGGCCCAGGATTTTCCCGAAGGGCTTCCTCGTTATCAAAAAATAAGCAGCTTTATTCATCTATTTGTGGAGCCCAAGTTTATGCTGTTTTATAGAAATTTTTTTTTTATACAAATACACTACTTTTCTCTCAAGCTGGCTTCAAGCTTTGAACATGCAGCCTGAAAAAGTCAATGTCTTTCGCCATTAGAATTTTTTCTTCATTCAAAGTTAGTGTGTCTTCATTCACAGCTAGTATATAATATATCTCCTATGCAACAAGATCCTACTGAAACACATTAAGTGTTATATTAATATTATATTAATGCTGAACCATATTTTGGCATACTCCTAAAGTTTTACAATTCCCAATATCTCCATTAAACTACCATTTCACCCCAAAAGCTTAAGCTGTTAGAGAATGGGAATTATGTATATCATTTTAACACCTTGCTCACTTGAGACCCCATTGCACAACAAATGTTGAGTTTCTATGGCAAATATAGGGATAGTGAAAAAATTAGAGAATGGGCATTATGTATATGATGCTCCCCTCCCTCTGTCCCAATTTTTTTGTCCACATTTTCCATTTTGGGATGTTCCAAAATGTTTGTCCATTGTCAAAAGTCAAAGCAAATAATTATTTTACTTTCCCAAATGCCCTTTACTATATTAAAATTACAATTACTACACCAAATGTCACATCAACTAACATTCTATTAAAGGAGGGTAATATTGGAAAAACAAATTGGGACAGAGGAAGTTCTTTATTTATTAATGCTTTATAAAATTTAAAGAGAAGGATTCGTTTAAAAATTTTAACCAAGGCCTTTTCTCTTTAATGAAGTTCTTAATTATTTTTTCTTTTTATCAACAATGAAATTCTTAATTATGTCCTTGGGGTTAAGGCTTTTTTGAGTTGAGTTTTAAATTCTTACTTGTCAAAAATAAAATATTTTAACCAATACCTTGAAATGTTGCATTATAGTATAGCAATGGCCCAACTTTTTGGATACCTTGTAAATATTGAGGAAACTTGTAAAAAAATAAAATAAAATTTGAAGTGAAGCATTGTTGAGTTTTTCCTTCTTCTTTTTCCTCCTCTTTTTAACTTGTGCAATTTTTCTCCTTCAAAAATAAAATATTATGGAAAATTATATCCCACTTTGGCTTTTGGCTAGCATTACGTCTTTGTTTAAAGTTGTTTTGGTCTTGCTTTGAAAGAACTGTGAAGAACATGTCAACAGATTTGGTACTAAAAAAATTAGAATCACTAAACATTACTTAACATTAGCTCCCGTGACTTGCTTTTCTCCCCTTCCGATTTCATTATCATTGCACTATACAAGGTCCCTAAAATTATTATTAGGGACTCCCAAAACCACAAAATAATTATATTTAGCTATCTAATATTGATTGAATGGAAATCAATCCCATCTCCCCACCTTTCTCTCTCTCACGCACTTGCTTTTGTTTTAATTCTAGGTATATCTCAATATTTTACCTAACATTTTTCTTTATCGTTTACTTGATCTTGTCTATTACTCCTTTTTGCTATAATGATGTCTTCTGTTGTTAAATAGTTGGTGATATTTTGAATTGTACTATGTTATTAAATTCCTATCAATAGGCAGTACAATGTTGTATCTGATGGTCCTTTCAGTACTTTGGATTGAGTTGTTCTCTTGCATGTATACTACCCCCGTACAAGGATTTTGAGCAATTCTTTTTTTGGTTATAAAATTTTTTATTCATAAAAGAATTGTGCAGAGTGAGTATATTTATCCAGAAATTTGATAAACTTGTGACTGTCACAGGTTATATCGAAATTAACTGATCGGAGGGCTACTCATATACTATACAGGGACTCCAAATTGACCAGGCTACTTCAGTCTTCATTAAGTGGACATGGATGTGTATCTGTAAGCCTTCCCATAAATTTTTTGGTGAAACAAGCATGCAATGCATCTGGGTGAATAATAGAGTTATTTTTATATGTTGTGTGGCAGCATATTCTTTTAAACAAATTATGCTGGTGAACAATAGTTTTAGTGTATTTATTTATTTTTATTGTTTAATATGACAGCTCATTTGCACGTTACTCCTTCGTCAAGCAATTCGGAAGAGACGCATAACACGTTAAAGTTCGCCCACCATGCAAAACACATTGAAATTCAAGCGGCACAAAATAAGGTAGGTTCTTTTGAAATGTCTGCAACTTTGAAATACTTTTTTTTTTTTGACAGTTGTGAGAAGTAATTTAAGGAACCTGCAGATAATTGATGATAAATCACTTATCAAGAAATACCAAAACGAGATTCGCTGTTTAAAGGAAGAGTTAGATCAATTGAAGAGGGGTATCATTAGGGTTCCTCAACTGAAAGATAGTGGAGGAGATGATATTGTGCTTCTAAAACAAAAGGTATACTTGAAGTGAATCAGCATTTTGTTTTTCATAAGGCTGTTATGTTTTTCCTGTACTTCAATGTTTGATCTTATTGTAAGTGCTGCCTATGTGGAAATTTGCTAGTGTTTTTTCTTTCTTTCTTTCTTATTATTCTTTTTCCATAAATATCAATTTCTAACCTTAAACATTGAATGATACTTGGTTAATTGTTGCCTCATTTTTGTGCCGCCAATTTGTCCTTAGTTTTAAGCAAAAAATATATTACTTGGATTATTAGTTTATTACTGCATACATCTGATATCTCTACAAATACAATTGTGTGGATATTGGCATTTCCTATTTCTTTGGTGGATGTATAAAGTTAGCAGATGGTCAAGTCAAGCTGCAATCGAGATTGCAACAAGAAGAAGAGGCTAAAGCTGCTTTATTGAGCAGAATACAAAGGCTGACAGAGTTGATTTTGGTCTCCACAAAAACGTCACAATCATCAAGATTTCCAAATCGTCTTGGTCTGAGAAGAAGACATTCTTTTGGAGAAGAAGAGGTGTAATGATTGAATTTTCCCTTTTTTTCCCCCCTTATCTCCTCTGTTAACTGTAATTAACTCCATAGTTTATCGTAAATACATTTCATAATTTAGCATTTTTCAAGACTGCCTTTCTATTTATTTTTTATTTTTTATTTTTAACATTTTTGTCTATTTTGTTTGATCTGATTGCAGTTGCTTATGTTAAATGTTGCAGCTTGCATACCTCCCATACAAAAGGCGTGACTTAATCTTGGAAGATGAAAACATTGACTTGTATGTTTCTGGCGAAGGAAATGTTGAAACTACAGATGATACTACAGTTAAGGAGGAGGAGAAGTCCTAGAAGCATGGACTGCTAAACTGGTTAAAGCTACGGGTACATAGAATATGGAACTCTCGTAACCCATCTTAATGTTTTGGGAGCTTTTTATCAGTTTATATCAAATATCAGTTATTAATTTACTGACAATAAATACATACAACGTTTTTGTTGGTCCAATTAGTCAAGGTGTTTTAGAGTCTCAATCAGGGTTCTAATCCGATTGTTGTAGGAAATATGACAGATTTTGAGTA
Source organism: Liquidambar formosana (assembly GCA_039720395.1). Classification (NCBI taxonomy): domain Eukaryota; kingdom Viridiplantae; phylum Streptophyta; class Magnoliopsida; order Saxifragales; family Altingiaceae; genus Liquidambar; species Liquidambar formosana. Next base: position 8,109,847 of record CM077831.1, read on the forward strand.
GGAATATCTGATTGTATATTGATGAAATTTTCAATTTATAAAGCATGGATATGGATACGCTAATATGGAAATTCTTGAAATAGTAGGATGCAATATGATAGGATACATTCATAAATAAATATATTTATACATATTATGTTGGTTTTTGGTCTAAAGTAGGTAACAAATGTTAAGGAGGTTGACGTATATGGAACTATTTTAGATGCAAAAATAAATAAGCATAAAACACAACCATTGTCCACAACATGATACACACACACACACACACACATAGAAAGAGAGAGATGAGGATATTAAAAGAGAGAGCAGAATTTTTGCATTTTGGATGCTTTTAGTATCTTTGTTGATTTACTTCAAAATTTGTAATGACATTTAGAAGGTTGAAGGTTGAAGCTTTAAGCTTTAATTTGTAATGACATTTTGGAAAAAAGTTAAAGCTTGAAGCTTGAAGCTTTTAATATAGTGATATGGATGCTTTAATATCTTTAGTCACAATTTCATGACATAAATCCTGTAGCCAATAAAGGATTACTATTGCTGAACTTATGTATGTTTTATATATTATCAAGTATTTTTTCCAAATTTTCTTTTTATAGATTTATTTTCCTAACATATCCATAACACTAGAACCAAATTTAAAAACTGTTTTTCAGATCCTGGATCGATCCGAGTTCATGCCGGATCGATCCGGGTTGACAGAACCAAAATTTGTATTTCTAGAGCAGTATGGATCGATCCACCTATGTCATGGATCGATCCACCTAGGCAGAAGTAAAATTTGCATTTCTAGAGCAGTATGGATCAATCCACCTATGTCATGGATCGATCCATCTAGGCAGAAGCAAAATTTGCATTTTTAAAATACCATGGATCGATCCCCAGAGGCTATGGATCCATCCACAAAGGCAGAAGCAAAATTGCTATTCTAAAATACCACGGATCGATCCTCCGACACCATGGATCGATCCTCTATAATTTGACTATGGTTATACTGGTTTTTCTTGCTTTAAATATGTTTGCATCAACTGTTTCTATATTTTGTCTTTCGTTTTCTTATATTTGGTAGATTGGTACATTAAAAAATGATATAGTGAAGCTTTTTGATAGTATTGAAAAATATGGTATGTCCTCTTTTTTTTTTTTGGGAAAAGACATTCTATGTATTTTGATATTCTTCTTTTATTCTATAACTTGTGGGTTTTTGTGCTCTTTTCTTTATTATTATAATTTACCTCTTGAGCTGCTACTTGAATTTTTTAAGTCACTGAATTAGTTTTTTTTTTTTTTTCCTACTTGCATATGTATTTTAGAATTGCCATGCATTTAATAGATCATTAAGACATGAATGAGGCCCACTTTTGATAACTATGCCTAGCTAAGACCTTGTAATATATTGATTGATCGTTTCTTTTTTACATAGGCTTGGAAAGTTATGATCATATTTCTAGTACCCTGAACCACATTATTGATAGTAGTAGAAGCTTCTTTCATTGTAGAAGGGATGATGATCATTCAAGATGCTTTCTAGTTCCTAGTCTTATCACTTAAATGCTTTCCATGAACTTCTAACAGTTTTTCTTTGGTTCTTCTTAAATACTAGTACACTTCTAAATCTTATAAAACCTAACTTATTCACAAAGGAAGAATTTATCCAGCTTATGGGTTTCGAATAAGTTGATTCATTGACCTAACTAGACAATCCGTATGATGTATGATTGGTGAAATATAAAAAATAAAATAAAATAAAATTGGAGATATTGTCATTTTCCCAAGTCCAATATAAAATGAGTCTGGATCTGAATCTTAAATTGATAGCAGTTGCCATATGCAATTCATTGAGGAAATATCATTGTCTGAATATTCGATTCTCTTTTAGTTAGTCTCTCTTTCTCACTTTCTAATTTTTTTTGTTTCTTTGCAATGTTTTACAGGAATAGATTGTTGCTAATCAGTTGGAATTTCCTGCATTTTGGATGCTTAGTATCTTTGGAGTAAATGGTTGCTAATTAGCTAGAATTTTTGCATTTTGGATGCTTTTAGTATCTTTGTTGATTTACTTCAAAATTTGTAATGACATTTTAGAAGGTTGAAGGTTGAAGCTTTAATTTGTAATGACATTTTGGAAAAGGTTAAAGCTTGAAGCTTTTAATATAGTGATATGGATACTTTAATATCTTTGTTGATTTATTTTCAATTTGTAATGACATTTTGGATGGCTTCATTAGTTAAATGAATGTTTAAAGTTTGGGTTTGAATTAATTTGGATAAGTTTGGGATTGAGATATCATATTTTGGATGGTTTCATTACCTTAAATAGGGTACAGGTATAAGTCACCATGAAACGACAGATTTCTATTTTAAAAAAATATATATATATATTTAAAAAATATATATATAAGTTATTGCAACACCAAATTCGTTGCGATAAATAATATTTTTAATTAAAATAATTCTTTCTTGCAGCCAGAAAGATCGTAGCAATAAGTTATTGCCACGGGAGAGATGTAGCAATACCTTATTGCAACGCCAAAGTCGTTGCGATAAATAATATTTTTAATTAAAATAATTCTTTCTGGCAACGGGAAAGGTTGTAGCAATAAGTTATTGCCATGGGAACGATTGTAGCAATACCTTATTGCAACGGCAAAGTCGTTGCGATAAATAATATTTTTAATTAAAATAATTTTTTTTTGCAACGGAAAAGGTTGTAGCAATAAGTTATTGCCACGGGAAGCATTGTTGCAATAACGTATTGCAACGCCAAAGTCGTTGCGATAAAGAATATTTTTAATTAAAATAATTTTTTTTTTTGCAACGGGAAAAGTTGTAGCAATAAGTTATTACCACGGAGAGAATTGTTGCAATAACGTATTGCAACGCCGAAGTCGTTGCGATAAAGAATATTTTTACTTAAAATAATTCTCTCTTGCAACAGGAACGAGCATAGCAATAAGTTATTGCCACGACAAAAATTGTTGCAATACCTTATTGCAACGCCAAAGTCGTTGCGATAAATAATATTTTTAATTAAAATAATTCTTTCTTGCAATAGAAAAGGTTGTTGCAATAAGTTATCGCCACGGGAAGGATTGTTGCAATAACGTATTGCAACGCCGAAGTTGTTGCGATAAATAATATTTTTAATTAAAATAATTCTTTTTTGCAGCAGGAAAGGTTGTAGTAATAAGTTATTGCCACGACAATAATTGTTGCAATACCTTATTGCAATGGCAAAGTCGTTGCGATAAATAATATTTTTAATAAAAATAATTCTTTTTTGCAACCGGAAAGGTTGTAGTAATAAGTTATTGCCACGGCAAGAATTATTGCAATACCTTATTGCAACGCCAAAGTCGTTGCGATAAATAATATTTTTAATTAAAAATATTGTTATTTTTAGGTATATTGCCACAATAATATCGTTGCAATACTTTTTCGCAATGAAACAAAAATTGATTGCAACAATAAAATCGTTGCATTAAATGGAGGTATATTGCAACGAAATTGGTATTGTAACGATATTTGTTGTTGCAATAACCTATTACCACGGAGGTTTTTGCAACGGATCGCAACGGTAGTGTTGTCGTTGCAATAGGTATTTATTGCAACGACTTTGAGGTTATTGCAACGACTTTTACCGTTGCGATAGATGCTTTTTCCTGTAGTGAATCCAAAAACCAAGAAGCAGAACTAAGCAACAATTTAGTTTAGAGCATGAACCAAAACTTCAAAAGTTTGGTTCTTCTAGGAAGACTGATACTTTATCAAGTTCCCTTTACAATACCTTATGTTTACTACAAAATAATTATATTTCTTTGTCTTTGACTTTTCAAGACTTGCTTTCCTCTATGCTTCCATTTTAAATCACATCTAGCTTCTCAAGCTATTCTATGTGATTAATTATTTTTCAAAAGAATGATTATTAATAAACAACTTTTATTACATCCTAGTCCAGAAGAAGTCCTTTATAAGTACTATACTTTATAGTATTATTTTACTCACCATACAACCTTTGTATGTGATGTAGGACATCAAAGGCATTTGCATTGACTAATTTTGCTTCTGAAGTTCATTAGTTATCAATACTATCATATAGCATGGCAACAAGATGCCAATTGTGCATAGTGTCTTTTTCTTCTTAGGATGTTTTATGGAGGGCCTTTAAGAAAAGGCCTAATAGCATATGAACAATCTTTTGAAATTAAGAACAATTCTCAATTTCCTAAGTCAATCAAAAAAATCGGGTTTAGTCAAACTATCAATATCCTATTTATTAGGAAATAGGGGTTTTGAGGTGAGTAATTAGGTAATCTACATAAACAGAGAATTAGATTTCATTTTTATCCATAATGATTGGGTCTTTAATCATATGGTACCTCCCACTATTTTATCAAATTCCATACACCCTCTAATGGAATTCGGGAATCTCATTCCTAATGGGGATTGGGGTCCCACTGTGACCTAGAAGCCTCACATGTTAGTTTCTTGGCTTCTAACCCACAATAAGAAGACAACTCTTTGTCTATTGCTTCATAAGCAAGTTCCAATCGTTTTGCCTCTAGGGAACATACACCTCACATGTTAGTTTCTTGGAATACTTCCCTAGTTAAGTTAAACCCATCATTCACACAGGTATGTTTCGCCAAATATATACCTCACATGTTAGTTTCTTGGTATATACCAGTTTAGGCACCCCATGACATCTCATATGTGATAGTTTCAAGTAATGTCTTTAACATGGGTAGCTCCTACATGTCTGCAGCCAGGTACCCACATCAAGGGACGTTAGATGATCCTATAATGATGGAAGGCAATGAAGAATTCATTCCCCAATGACTTCTCCATTTTCAACTTAATATTAAATAAGAGGGGTTTTAAAGGGCCTCATCAAATTAACATGCATCCTATGTATCAAAATTTAAACATATAAATTATGCTATTTATAATCATACATCTTATGCTATTATAAATCATACATCGCATGCTATTATATATCAACATATATAAAGTACCATATTTTGATATTAGTCCCTAAGTGAATAGGTAACATATACCAAACTATGGTATTGGAGCTAATACAATTATCTCATAAATTAAAGCTCCCACTATGATGATTATGGACTTTGAGAGGATTCAATCCAAGCCAATAGATTGAATCCAAGGTCTAAGGTGGGTGTAGGTGATCGTAAAATAAACCATTCGTAACATGCATGCTTTCTTGAAAAACTTCTTTAAGCTTTCAAGTCCTTCAATATGCTCCCTTGGCTTGATGGTCTCCACCATTGGCTTGTTGGTCTCCACCATTGGCTTGTTGGGCTCCATCATACTCCTTTGGGTCCACCATGCTCCTTAGTGCGCTCTCGATTACATAACATTTACATAATATATAGAAAGGGATACATAAGGGGAATGTGGGGTACATAAGAGAATGATAGAGAGAAAGGGAAGGTGGCATGCAAGCCCCAAATAATAAATTACATCACCATAATAAAATTACAACTCTTGAAAAATTATTACAACCCATTCATAAGACGGCCAATCACAATTGGTTTAAGGGGTATAATCCATAATCATCATCCAAACACATACATACAATCTCATTGCATAATGTAAAGAAAAACTGTAAGCATTAAGTGTTAGAGTTATGCCCTAGAGCCAATCATAGAGATGATTGTTTAGGGATAAAGGAATAATCATTTGATTTCATTTATGTATGTCACATTTATTATTTATTTAATAAAAGGGCTTATTCTATTATGTTTGTATGCATCATTTATATTTACATAATATGTCCAAGGAGTTAGAGTTGAGAATATTGAATTACAAAGAGTTGTAATTATGAGACTGTAAATATATCTCTGTACTAAACTCCTAAATCATTCCTAGTTGAAGGTTCACTATGATGGACAGTAATGAACTATAGGACTAGCACTTGTTAGGTTGACTCTATAGGAGGATAGCTGGTCTCAAGCTATTTGTGTGGAGACACTACAACCAACAGGTGGGTGCCTGTTAATAGAATAGGTACACTGAATGTGACCAAAGATTTGAGATAAACTGAATGGAGAATTATCAGGCTGTCTTTATATTCCAGAAGTCATAAGAAACATTATTTCTATTTCAGTATTATCTAAACAAGGATTTAGGTTTGTTTTTGAGGAGAATAAATGTTCTTTATTTAAAAATGAAGAGTTCATTACTTCTGGAGTTTATGTGAATGGCCTTTATTTTCTAAACTTTATTGCAAATGTTAATTGCATAGAGCATGATAGTTCTAAATTGAATGCAAACAAACCCAAGAGAACAAGAGATGAAGAAAACTCCGCATATGACTGGCACTTGAGACTAGGTCATATCAGTGAGAATAGGATTAACAAGATGTGTAAGGATGGACAATTGGGTCCATTGGTTTCTATGCCCTTTCCAACTTGTGAATCTTGTTTACTAGGTAAAATGACCAAGTCACCTTTCACCGGTCACGGTGAGAGAGCGGCAGACATATTAGGATTAATACATAGTGATGTATGTGGTCCTATGAGCATACATGCTCGCGGAGGTTTCTATTACTTTATAACCTTTACCGATGATCATTCTAGGTATGGGTATGTGTACTTAATGAAGTACAAATCTGAAGCATTTGAAAAGTTCAAAGAATTCAGATATGAAGTAGAGAAACAAACTGGTAAAAGTATTAAAGCTCTTCGATCGGATCGAGGAGGAGAATATTTAACTGGTGAGTTTTTAGATCATCTTGTTCAAGCGGGCATTCTATCTCAATGGACACCTCCTGGAACACCACAGCTTAATGGTGTGTCAGAAAGGAGGAATAGAACCTTATTGGATATGGTTAGGTCCATGATGAGTTACACTGATTTACCATTGTCCTTCTGGGGACATGCCCTGGAAACTGCCGCTTACCTGTTGAACAGAGTCCCAACCAAATCTGTCCCTAAGACACCGTATGAGATATGGAAAGGGAGAGCACCAAGCCTTAAACATATTAAGGTATGGGGTTGCACTGCATATGTAAAGACACATGATGCAACCAAGTTAGAATCAAGATCAATTAAATGTAGGTTTGTGGGATATCCTAAAGAGAGTTTAGGATATTATTTCTATTATCCTGATGAACAAAAGGTGTTTGTTAGTAAGTTTGCAGTCTTTCTTGAAAAAGAGTTTATTCAAGAAGGAGGCAATAACAGGAAAATAGAACTCAAAGAATTGTCTGATGAGACACAAACCGACAGTGATCCCACCCTTGTCCCTGATGAGACAAAACCCACTAATGTACCACAACCTCTCCGTAGATCGAGTAGGGTATCTGTTGCACCTGAGAGATATGGATTTCTCAACCATAATGCAGAGGAATTGTTCCTTGGTGATAGAGAACACCCAGATGACCCTACTACTTATGGACAGGCGATTTCGGATATTGATTCGAACAAATGGCTGGAAGCTATGAAATCTGAAATGGACTCGATGTATTCCAACAAAGTCTGGACTTTAGTTGATCCACCAGAAGGTATAGTACCTATTGGCTGCAAATGGATCTTCAAAAGGAAGATAAGTTCAGATGGAAAGGTAGAGACCTACAAGGCTAGGCTAGTGGCAAAAGGTTACCGACAAAGACATGGTATTGACTATGAGGAAACCTTCTCGCCAGTGGCCATGCTTAAGTCCATTAGGATCTTGTTAGCTATAGCTGCGCACTACGATTATGAGATATGGCAAATGGATGTAAAGACCGCTTTCCTTAATGGAAACATTGAGGAAGACCTTTATATGCAGCAACCTGAGGGTTTTACATCCAGTGGTGAGGACCACAAAGTGTGCAAGCTACAGCGGTCCATTTATGGACTTAAACAAGCTTCTAGAAGCTGGAACATCCGATTCGATGAGGCAATCAAATCGTTTGGTTTCCTACAGAATATGGATGAACCATGTGTGTACAAGAAAGTTAGTGGGAGTGCAATTACCTTCCTAGTCCTATATGTTGATGACATTCTACTTATCGGGAATAAAGTAGAAACGTTATCAAAAGTGAAAGAGTGGCTTTCACAGAATTTCTCCATGAAAGATTTGGGAGAAGCATCCTATATTCTGGGAATAAAGGTCTATAGAGATAGATCTAAAAGGATGCTAGGTCTCTCCCAATCATTGTACATAGACAAAATATTGAAAAGGTTCAATTTAGAAGATTCCAAAAGAGGTCTAATTCCTGTTAGGCATGGAATCAAGTTGTCTAAAAACATGGCACCTAAAACTCCAGAGGAGATTGCGTACATGAGGACGATTCCCTATGCTTTTGCAGTAGGGAGTCTAATGTATGCCATGTTGTGTACAAGACCAGATATCGCTTTTGGTGTAAGTGTTACAAGCAGATATCAGGCAGACCCAGGTGTGAAACACTGGGAAGCAGTCAAGGCTGTCCTTAAGTACTTAAGAAGAACTAAGGAACTATTCCTTGTCTATGGAGGAAGAAATTTAGAAATGGTTGGTTATACGGATTCAGATTTTCAATCTGACGATGATAATAGGAAATCAACATCGGGGTATGTTTTCACCTTGAATGGTGGAGCTGTAAGTTGGAGGAGCTGTAAACAGGATGTTACAGCGGACTCCACTACAGAGGCTGAGTACATTGCTGCATCAGAGGCTGCAAAGGAAGCTGTTTGGATAAAGAAGTTCATTACTGAACTGGGAGTAGTTCCTGCCATTGAGAAGCCCTTGCCATTGTTTTGTGACAACAACGGGGCTATTGCTCAAGCTAAGGAACCACGGTCTCATCAAAAGTCCAAACACATTGAGCGTCGATTCCATGTGATTAGAGAGATCATTGGAAGAGGTGATATTAGCATACAGAAGATTCACACAACAGAGAATGTAGCAGATCCCTTCACTAAAGCTATGACCCAAGAGCAGTTGGATCACCACAGACAGGAAATGGGTATTAGATACATTGTGGATTGGCTATAGTGCAAGTGGGAGATTGTTAGAGTTATGCCCTAGAGCCAATCATAGAGATGATTGTTTAGGGATAAAGGAACAATCATTTGATTTCATTTATGTATGTCACATTTATTATTTATTTAATAAAAGGGCTTATTCTATTATGTTTGTATGCATCATTTATATTTACATAATATGTCCAAGGAGTTAGAGTTGAGAATATTGAATTACAAAGAGTTGTAATTATGAGACTGTAAATATATCTCTGTACTAAACTCCTAAATCATTCCTAGTTGAAGGTTCACTATGATGGACAGTAATGAACCATAGGACTAGCACTTGTTAGGTTGACTCTATAGGAGGATAGCTGGTCTCAAGCTATTTGTGTGGAGACACTACAACCAACAGGTGGGTGCCTGTTAATAGAATAGGTACACTGAATGTGACCAAAGATTTGAGATAAACTGAATGGAGTTTTAACCTGCCTGTCAATCAGTTTCTCAATGTTATAGTGGTACAAGTAATCCTTAGACCTGAGACACCATAGTTACCTTATGCATGTAGCTTTAGAAGTTTGATAACACTAAGTGCAGATTCTATTCATGGGTCTGTAAAGGTGTTCATTGGCCCTATTGCTATGTGTATGAAGGCATGTGAGTGATCAACAAGGAATCCATTACTCTCAGGAAAAAGAGAGAGAATGTCTCATATAGCATTCATAATATAACTCATTCAGTCCATGGCCATGGCAGTATGAATATGGAAAGGAGTTTCCATAAGTTCATCATTGAGTTGATATTTATGAATGAGTATAAAGTAATTGAACTAGGGACTTGACAGACTTCCATGTCCTATTAGTTCAATTGGAGACATTGTGTAAATGGAAGGATGCAATTGTAACCTATAAACTATAACAGAAGGGTTCTTTGATAGATACATATTCACTTCATTAAGGACGACACCATGAACCATATGCTAGGTGTTATTCATGGTTAGTAGAAGCCCTAATTGATATAAGTGAGTTATAATCAATTAGGGAATTGGAAGGAGTTCCAATTAGACCCTAAATGGAAAGAGTTCCATTGTGCACACCTCGTGCTATTCCTACTACTTGATGATGTGAACCCAATGGGTCACACACTGATCATGCAAGATGAGCTTTAAAGTCTATGAGAGAAAGGGTATGAGTGCATAAAGAATAGTTCTTTGAGGCCTATTTATATTTGATATAATTTATAGGGGTTATTGTGCAATTTAGAGAAATTGCATCACACCCTAATAGGGTTTCCCCCTATGGCCGGCCCCCCTAGTGTGGACTATATAAGTCACACTTTATGATGTGTGACATCATCACAAGTTGAAATCCCAAGGGGCTGTCCAGATTTTCCAGCCTCCCTCTCTCTCTCTCCTCTCTTCTCCTTCACTAGCAACAACAAGGAAAAGGTGGAAAGGACTTGAAGCTCTAGCTAGGTGTGGATACCGTTGGAGGCAGCACACTTGGGCTGCTCATTCACCGCTGTCCGGAATCAAAGCTTGGAGCAAAAAGGAGAACACAAAAATTCTGTAAGTGTTCTAACCCTCTTCATAGTTAGGGTTTGATTTTGTATATGCATAGTTAGATTCATGGGCTGTGGAATCAAAGGGAAAATTTTTATATTCCGCACTTCTATTTTTCCCTCTTGTATGATTCCCAACATTAAGACATATGGGCATTATGGTAATTCTCTTGAATGATTTACATTAATCTCATTAATGCATCCTAATCTTGTTAGGTTTAAACAAAAATATCCAGAATTAAATAAAGTCTTAACATTTAAGACATTTAGTTTCAATTAATCAAATTAATAGAAACATATAAAGTTTCCTAAAATAACTCTAATATCCAATATTAGGGTTTCCTTATTTAAACAAAACAATTCATTTAATTAAGAATTTCCAGATTTTAATTTAATCCCCAATTGTATTTTAAACCATTTAAAACATTATAAAATTAATCAATATTAATTAAATAATTAACATGGGAATTAAATAAAATCAATTAAATGATGAATTAGTGCATTAGGGTTTTCTAAAACCCTAAACCCTAAATGCATAACCCTAAACCCTAAATGCAAGCCCTAATCATTAAATGCCTTATGATTGGTCATTTAATGACCAATCATTAAAACCCTAGGTTCATACGGTATTTAATAAAAGTGATTAGGGTTTAATTAATGCCAAATAGGGTATTTATTACCCTTAATTAATTACACTAATTAGGGTTATCAAAAACCCTAACCCTAGACATCATCAATGGTATTAATTATGCCCTAACAATTAATAACCATGTGTGAACCCCGGAAATTGGGCCCACAAGGGATTGAAAGAAAATGGCGTTTGAAAAAGAAAAAAGGAAAGGAGTCGCCACCTTATTTTTTAAAGGAAACAAGGAAAACCCTAAAAATGGTTTGTTTTAGAAAAACAATTTGAATGACTCCATAAAAAGGGAAAGGCAAAAACCAATCTTTTGAAAACCAAAGAAATCGGGGATTCGGAGGCTAAGTTATGACATGGGAAGGTTCTAGGCAAAGCCTATAGGCACCCATGTCACCCTTTCGGTCTCTCAGTTCATTTGGGCTAAATTAAGATCTTTCCCATACAAAAATCAGCAAGTATATCATCACAAGAATTGCATGCATATCATATATTTCATTCATCCATCCATGCATAATAAGCGCATAAAAACAGAAAAAGAAAAAGAAAAGAAAACAAAAATGAACCTAGGATGCTTGGATCCTAGAACGGACTTGAGCCTCACGAAGAGCGCCTACGTACCATGCAACGAAATACATGGATCAAAGTCCACGTAGTTCGATTAGAACTAAGGTTAAATCCTAATACAAACCTATGGTAAAAACCCTAGGTTTCCTTATTTGATTAAGAGAGTTGAATTTGATAGAAAGTTTGATTTTAGAAAGAACTCCATAAAATGGAAACTTTAATAAAAACCAGAATTTTATTTATGAAGGAAACCTTTGATTAAACCATAGACTTGTATTAAAAATTAACCCCAGATAGGGAGAAGAGAATGAGTTAAGAAGAAAGGTGAATTGGGGCACCTTCACACCCACTTACCTGAGCGCAATTAGCTCCAAACATTAGCCATTTCAGACATGAGTAGCCCTATTTGCCATAGGACAAATACCACACCTATTTGCACCCTTACAAGTGCTCAAAACCATGCAAAAACAATGATATGCAAATCTGGACAGAATAGTATTATGGCCTAAAATCATCCACTAAGCATGCCAATAGCAAAAACAGCGAACAATAATAAGTCCTAACATATTCCTAGAACCATATCATGCATAAAAACCCTAAAACATACTAACATGCATGCAAAACTATCATGTTTACTCCATATGAAAAACATATACAGCAAACACGAAGAAAAACCAATAAAAAAGTCTACTTTATCATGCTATATGAAAACAAACACGAAACAATGACTCTAAAACCCTAAACTCACAAATATGCTTAAAAACATACAAAACATACTTTAATCATGCTAAAACCAAACTAAACAGAAATTATATCATGCATATTAACTAACTAAAGCAATATAACATGATGAAAATCCTAACTCTAACATGCAATGACACTAATCCTAGCACAAGGACAAACAGGAGCACAAGAATCATAACTATGCATTAAAAACCTAAAGGACAGCCCTAAAGCATGCTAAACAGTAGATAAAAAATAGATATTCCATGTATATTAACTAGCTAGAGTGTTAATACATGATAAAAAAAAGCTACTTTTAACATGCAATAAGCCTAACCCATATGAAAACCTAGTTTAAGCTTGAATAGAGAAGGAGAATACCTTATTCTCTCTCAAACACTCAAGTATTAATGCATAAAGTGGCTCCCCTTGTGTTTGTAATTGTTCGTGGCTCCTCAGGTCTTTAGAGTGAATCAAACCAACACGAATCCTCCTCTTTGTCAAAGTGGTATCACAGCAAAGAGATCAAAACTCACTCAACTTTGAAAAGAAATAGAAAACAAAAAGAGAACAAGAGAAAAGAAAAGTGATTTTCGTCACTTTGCAGCAGCAGCAACTTCAATCGCGTTTTTGGGTATGAAAACGTTGGATTTGGACAAAGCTTGTGAAATACAAAGTTGTAGAGAATTGAATTATCTTTCTAACAAGACCAATTTCATCAAATTCTGACTTCGGATGAAAAAGTTATGATTAAAATACGACTGCTGGTTTTCAGAAAATCTGCTGCTGAATTATGACGAATTTCACTCCCTCCAAACCCTCTTCTCCTCTCCCTTGTTTAAAGACATTAAGAGAGTATTTATAGCTGAAATCTGGAGTTTCCCTTTCCTTCCTGGACTAGGTTTCTTTGGAGAATAATCAAAAGGTATTTTATAATGATAAAAGACTTCTAATCTGAATAGGAAAAGGAAATTGTCTTTTATAAAAATTGGGAGACTGACCGCTAACACGCATGCACATGTATCGTATGTGCATACACACACTCATCACATACGTACACGTGTTAGTGTCATGATAAAAATGGCTAATTTAATAAAATAATTTTCTTTTCATTTTAACCAAAAATCTCATGCTGTGATTCGCACTAATTCTTCAAGGATAATCCGTAAATAACCACACTAAACTCATCATCAGGCCATATCAAAATTGAACTTCATGAAACACTTTTGAGGGTAAAATGATGACTAATGAAAGTCAATTTGAAAAGATTTGGTTGGTAATTGTGAGTCAATTAGAGCTAACCCAAGGAAGGGTCAATTAACCAACTTGAACTACATCGAGCCATTTTAATCCCGAGCCATTGACTTACCAAATTGAACCTAGAAATACCTCTTATGCATCCATATGAACTCCAATTGACAATTTGGAGATCATTCCAAGGTCAAATGAAAAGTTTGGGACTTAAAAGACGATTATGCCCCTCAAGTCACAAAAGCTCTTATTATCCCTCAAGATCAACTCCAATTTGAACCAAAATTCATATCCATTGTCCTTGTGACTCTAGAAAACTAATTCAAGTGACTAAACTCAAAAACAAAACAAAAACATGCATGAAATGATGAGCCCTAGTAAGGTGGTGCAAAAATGGGGTGTGACAGAAGCCCCTCATTGGCGAACAAGTTACACTTGTGAACCAATGATAAAGAACAACCCATTTTTGGCCAAAAAGCCCGGAGAAATCACACACTGATACCAACAATGATGGGAGGTTGAAAACCTGAGACTGAAGTAAGGAAGTGTACTCAAGTCATGAGTATACTTAAACCACTAGGGGTTGGTGATTGTCAAGAGAAGCATATTCAAGCCACTACGAATGAACATACTTTTGAAACGGAGAAATATATTCTAGTCACGAATATATTTAACCAAGTGATGAGAATGAGATCTGAAAAGTACGTTCAAGTGACGAACGTACCTTGGAAATGGAGAAGTATATTCAGGTCACGAATATATTTAACCAAGTGAGTGACAAAAAATCTGAGAAGTATACTCAAGTGATGAGTATACCATTGAAATGGAGAAATATATTCAGGTCGCGAATATATTTAACCAAGTAATATGAGAATGAAATCTGAGAAGTATACTCAAGTGGTGAGCATACCATTGAAATGGAGAAATATATCCAAGCGATGGATATATTTAACCAAGTAGGTGACAAAATATCTGAGAAGTATACTCAAGTGATGAGTATACCATTGAAATGGAGAAATATATTTAGGTCACGAATATATTTAACCAAGTAATCTGAGAATGAAATCTGAGAAGTATACTCAAGTGGTGAGCATACCATTGAAATGGAGAAATATATCCAAGCGATGGATATATTTAACCAAGCAGGATAAGAATAATCTGAGAAGTATACTCAAGTGATGGGTACACCATTGAAATGGAGAAATATATTCTACTCACGAATATATTTAACCAAGTGATGAAAAAAGATGCTGAGAAATATACTCAAGTGATGAGTATACTTAATGATTGAAAAAGACTGAGAAGTACGTTCAAGTGATGAACATACTTTTGAAATGAAGAAATGTATCCAAGTGATGGATATATTCAACCAAGTAAGCTGAGAAGTACACTCAAGTGATGAGCATACCATTGAAATGGAGAAATATATCCAAGTGATGGATATATTTAACCAAGTAAGACAAGAATAATCTGAGAAGTGTACTCAAGTGATGAGTACACCATTGAAATGGAGAAATATATTCTAGTCACGAAAATACTTAACCAAGTAAGTGACAAGTATGTTTAAGTGATAAACATACCATTGAAATAGAGAAATATATCCAAGTGATGGATATACTTAACCAAGTAAGTGACAAGTATGTTTAAGTGATAAACACACCATTGAAATAGAGAAATATATCCAAGCGATGGATATACTTAAGCAAGTAAGATAGAGAATAATCTGAGAAGTGTACTCAAGTGATGAGTACACCATTGAAATGGAGAAATATATTCTAGTCATGAATATATTTAACCAAGTAAGTGACAAATAATCTGAGAAGTATGTTCAAGTGATGAACATACCATTGAAATGGAGAAATATACCCAAGCGATGGATATACTTAACCAAGTAAGTGGCAAAATATCTGAGAAGTATACTCAAGTGATGAGTATACCATTGAAATGGAAAAATATACCCAAGTGATGGATATACTTAACCAAGTAAGTGACAAGTATGTTTAAATGATAAACATACCATTGAAATAGAGAAATATATCCAAGCGATGGGTATACTTAAGCAAGTAAGATAGAGAATAATCTGAGAAGTGTACTCAAGTGATGAGTACACCATTGAAATGGAGAAATATATTCTAGTCATGAATATATTTAACCAAGTAAGTGACAAATAATCTGAGAAGTATGTTCAAGTGATGAACATACCATTGAAATGGAGAAATATACCCAAGCGATGGATATACTTAACCAAGTAAGTGGCAAAATATCTGAGAAGTATACTCAAGTGATGAGTATACCATTGAAATGGAAAAATATACCCAAGTGATGGATATACTTAACCAAGTAAGTGATAATGAGGATCTGAAACTAGGAAGCATATTCAATGGGTGAACATGCTTTTGAAATGGAAGAATATATTCAAGTGATGAATATATTCAACCAAGTATGATAGAGAATGAGAATTTGAAACTGAGAAGCATATTCAAAGGGTGAATACACTTTTGAAATGGAAGAACACATTCAAGCGATGAATATATTCAACCAAGTAGGATGAAAAATCAAGATTTGAAATGAGGATATATGATCAATTTATCAAGATTGAACAGGCATGGTGCAAGAGGAAAGTGACTTAACACATTGTCACTTGAGTTGGCATGACACAGGGGAAATATATTCAACCCTTTTGAACATAAAATCAATTCAAGGAATTGATTTCAAGATGGAATTTGATTGATTTTAAGCTCAAAAAGTGTTGAATATCTCATTTGGAAGGAGGTTTGATCACGCGTCAAGGCGAGACAAAGCGAGGGAGAAAGCCAAAACAAGGTGGCTTGGGTGATCACCAGGCCTCAGGAGGCTAGCCGCCCAGGCCTGGGTGGTTACCCGAGCGCGAAGCGGAAATCCCACTTTGAATAGGAAACTTCCTATTCTGATGGGTTTTTTCCTATTTGAACTTGGATTTGTGACCTTTTCCCTATAAAAACACATCCAAGAGGTTCCTAAACCTACTTGTATTCATTCATTAGAAATTATGGAGGCTCTAGACAAATTTTTAGGAGGGTTTTTGAGAGTTATGAGTGCTGAAGCAAAATCTGAGTTCAAGTGCTTTGGCTTGGATCCATTGCTCTCCTTGAGGCATGTGAGGCTTGAAACGAACCTCTTGACTGCTGCTACATATTTTTGGGATCCTTAAGTTCATGTGTTCCGCTTCAACTATGAAGAACTGTGCCCAACCATGGAGGAATTCTGTGCATTGTATGGAGTTTCAACGGTAGGTCCTTTCATTCTCCATACTCCTCGCCCAAGCTTTCTTACTTCTTTCTCCAATCTACTTGGGATTCACTCACAATATGCCTCTACGTTTGTAAAGGACCATATGGTAGACTTGATGAAATTGGCAACCTCTTTTTTAGCTTGTGATAGTAAAGGTATTCTGAATTTTACCTTTCCTATTAAGCATGCTCTTGCCTTTTGCCTCATTGGTCGTTTTCTTATTTCCACTGGTACTCCACATGTTCCCATTCAAATCTGTGACTTGATTCCTCTCCTTGCCAAGGGCCATAACTTGATTCCCATGGTGCTAGCTGAAACCCTGAATGGTTTGGATAAAACTCATGAGGACCCAAAGGTTCCTTTAGGAGGTAGCCCCATTCTACTGCAGATGTGGTTGCTTGAAAGACTGAATTTCTTGTCACTAGTTGCCATTACACCATACAAGCCCCAGCATTACTGCCTTCGCCGCATTGAACTACCTGGGCAATTTTCATTGAGAGATTGGCTAGGTTACTTCCAAACCCTTTCTTGGAGGAGTGTCAAGTGGTTTGTATTCATATGGGGCTGCAGTGACCAGGTGCTTCTGCGGACTTCTGGATGCGCCATGGTGAGACTCATAGGACTGAGGTCTACTTCCTTCTATTGGCCTTCAAGGGTTCTTCGTCAGATGGGTGCCATGCAAACCATACCTACTTCCTTGAAAGGTGACTATCCTGTGGTGCCCGCGGGTCTTTCTGTAGTGACTTGGGCGAAGGACCGATGGCCTAGCAAGTTGATACTAACCCAAGTTACGAATACTGATGGTCCGTATATGATGAGCTCAGAGTATAAGGAATGGTTGAAAAGCAATTTAGGTGAGAGAGAGACTACTCGAAGAGAAAGGATTTTTGGACTTATCAAGAACAATGAACTTGGATCTTGCAGAGAAGATATTATGGAAGCAGTGACAACAGCTTATGAACATGACTTGAGGAAGAAAAGAAGACATGAAAGAGAGAAGAAGAAAGCTGAGGAGCGAGCTGCAAAGAAGCCCAAGAAAAACTGAAGACTCAATAGAATAGGATATTTATGGCATATTTATAGTTCTTTTACTTAATACCAATGAATTGCTATGTCAATCAATTTTAGTTTTGAATAAATTGCCAATAATAAATCAAATTTGGGATTTTCTTGTTCCATTTAGACCGCACCCAAGGTAACTTTATGGGTTGCCTACGTATCTCCATGGTTTTTTTTTCTTCTTTTTTTTTTTTTGTTTTTTTTTTTTGTTTTTTTTTTTTTTGTTTTTGAATGGAGAATCAGGTCTTACGTAGTTCTTATGCCTTAACTTTTGCCTAGGCCGCCCTTACGGGTTTTCAACCTAGCAGGCTTCAAACATGATATTTCTTCAATTGATCCAAATTAGTTGGACGAGCGAACTCAATTCCATCTAAATCCATGAGGCGAACAGCCCCTGCTGGCAATATCTCTTTGATAATGTATGGCCCACCCCAACTTGGCTTGAATTTTCCCCGCGGATCAAACACTGGAGCTCTGATTTCTTTCAGCACTACATCCCCTTTCTTTAGACCTCGATCTTTGACATGCTTGTTGAATGCTCTGGCAACTCTCCGTTGATACCCCTGAACATGATACAGCGCCCTTAAACGCCTTTCATCCAGCAAAGCTAACTCATCATAGCGGCTCTTAACCTAGTCCACTTCTGTTATCTGGCTCTCCATGGCAACTCTTAGTGAAGGAACTTCCAATTCAACTGGCAACACGGCCTCTATTCCATAAACTAGAGAATAAGGGGTAGCCCCTGTTGACGACCTTATTGATGTTCTGTAACCCCATAGAGCCAATGGCAACTTCTCATGCCAGTCTGTGTGTGAGTCCGCAGTCTTCTGTAGTATCTTCTTGATGTTCTTGTTAGCTACTTCCACCGCTCCATTAGTCTGAGGACGGTATGGTGACGACAGATGGTGGGCTATGCCATACTTTTGCAAGAGCTCATGGGTTTCTTTCTGAAAGTGCTGGCCATTGTCTGAGATAACTTTATGCGGTACCCCATATCGATAGATGATGCTGTGCTGTATGAACTGTGCTACTTTCTTGGAATTCAAGGTCTTGAAGGATGCTGCTTCCACCCATTTAGTGAAGTAATCGATGGCAACCAGGATGTATTCATGCCCATTTGACGCCTTTGGCTTGATCTGTCCGATGATATCTATCCCCCATACCGCGAATGGCCATGGTGACGACATACTTGTTAAAGGCATAGAAGGCAAATGTTGTCCACTGGCGAACAGTTGGCATTTGTGGCACTTCTTGACATGTGCGTGGCAGTCCCTTTCCATGGTAGACCAGTAATAGCCTAGCCTCATGATTTTCTTAGCTAACATATAGCCATTCATATGCGGAGCCCCTGTCCCTTCATGGATTTCTTTAATCAGATGCTCGGCTTCCTCCTCGGTGACACACAGCAGGTGGATCCCGTCGTATGATCTCCGATATAGCTTTCCTCCACAAAGTACATAGTGACTCGCCAACCGCCTTAGGGTTTTTCTATCGATACGAGATGCTCCTTCTGGGTATTCCCTTTCTTCAATGAACTTCCTTATGTCATGGAACCACGGACGGCCATCATTTACCTCTCCTCCTCGGATTGCACAACAATACACAGGCTTGTCTCGGCATTCTATCACCAACGGCTTCACATTTCCCCCTTCAGGTATCTCCACCATGGATGCTAGGGTCGCCAAGGCATCGGCAAACTGGTTCTTGTTCCTTGAAAGGTAGTTAAATTCTATCTCTGAGAACTCCTTGGTTAGAGCTTCCAGGTAGGCATGGTAGGGTAGCAGCTTCTCATCTCGAGTTTTCCACTCCCCTTTTATCTGACAAATGATTAGCGCCGAGTCCCCGAACACTTCTAATTCTTTGATCCCCAATTCAAGTGCCGCTTCCAGTGCTAGGATACAGGCCTTATACTCAGCAATGTTGTTGGTAGCTTCAAACCCCAACTTGACCGCCAACGGTGTAAATGCCTCTTCGGGTGAGACCAGCAGGACTCCTATCCCATAACCTTTCTTATTGGCTGCCCCATCGAAGTATACTCTCCAAGTTTTTCTACCAATCTCTAGCACGTCCTCATCTGGGAATTGATCGTTGAACGGAGCGGATGATGACACCGGACAGCTGGCTAGGTAGTCTGTGATGACGCTTCCCTTGATAGACTTCTGATTCACGTACTTGATGTCGAATTCATTGAGGAGAATTGACCATCGAGCAGTTCTGAATGACAATACTGGCCTTTCTACCAGGTACTTCAACGGGTCCATGCGACTTATCAAGAACACTTCGAAGGACATCATGTAGTGCCGGAGTTTCTGCGTCGCCCATACTAGTGCCACACAAGCTTTTTCAATCGCATTGTACTTCACTTCATAGTCTGTCATTTTCTTGCTTAAGTAATAGATGGCATTCTCCTTTGTAGACCCTTCGAGATATTGAGCTAACATAGCCCCCGTCGCGGTTTCGGTGACCGTTAAGTATAACAAAAGTGGCGCACCTTGCCGTGGGGGAACTAAGATTGGAGGATTGCTCAAGTATCTCTTAATGGTCTCAAAGGCCTCTTGGCATTCTTCGTTCCATACTTTTGGCACACCTTTCTTAAGCAATTTGAAGATTGGTTCGCAAACCATGGTCAAGTTGGCAATGAATCGGCTTATGTATTGAACTCTTCCCAGAAAACCCCGGATCTGCTTCTCAGTGCTAGGCGGCTCCATCTCCACAATAGCTTTTATCTTCCCTGGGTCCACTTCGATACCTCTCTGAGTGATCATAAACCCCAATAACTTGCCTGCAGTGACACCAAAAGCGCACTTCTGTGGGTTGAGACGGAGATTGTACTTTTTTGCTCGCTCTAGGAATTTCTCTAGTGCCTTGAAATGCCCTTCTCTATCCACGGACTTTACGATCATATCATCGACATAAACCTCGACTTCCTTATGGATCATATCATGCAATAAGGTCGTAGCTACTCTTTGGTAAGTAGCCCCAGCGTTTCTTAAGCCAAAAGGCATTACCTTGTAACAGTACGTTCCCCATTGCGTGATAAAGGCTGTTTTCTCCATGTCTTGAGGCGCCATCTTTATCTGGTTATACCCGGAGAATCCGTCCATGAAGGAGAGGAGTGCATGTCCCACTGTACTATCCACCAACACGTCGATATGGGGTAAAGGAAAGTCATCCTTAGGGCTCGCGGCGTTGAGATCTCGGAAATCGACACACATTCCTTACTTTCCCATCTTTTTTAGGCACAGGCACTATATTCGACAACCACTCGGGGTACTCCACAACTTGGAGGAAACCCGCGTCTAGTTGTTTAGTTACCTCTTCTTTTACTTTTAGAGCCCATTCTGGTTTTAATCTTTTGAGTTTCTGCTTTACCGGCTTCTTTAGGGAATTAGTGGGGATATAGTGTTGCACAATATCGGGGTCGATGCCAGGCATGTCTTCATAAGACCATGCAAAAGCCATAATGTTGGCTTTCAAGAGGGAGATCATCTTTTCTTTTTCAACGGGGGAGAGGGTTTTCCCAATTTTAACTATTCTTGGCAATTCATTCGTCCCTAAGTTGATTGATTCCAATTCATCCATATTAGGTTCGGTGACGCCCCTTTTCCTTTGCTCAACGAGCTCCGGGGGGACATCGTTCCTAGGATCTATATCCATGCCATAAATATCCATAGAGGAGAGAAAAGAGACACTGCATATATAGAGAAAGAAAGCACACTTTATTGACTAGGAATAATGGGAATGACACACAAAAGAAAGAAGGAAAACAAACAAATCTGTATCAATACTATGACTCCACAAAGTGAGTAAAGTAGATACATCTTATTGAATTAGGGAAATATTACTAAACTAAGACACCTACAAGCTGCTATCAGGTAGGCCAAGGTCTTCTTCTTCATGGATCTCCGCAATGACACCACATTCAAGGTACCAATTCAGGAATGGCACGGTAGCATGGCTAATGGATGAACCCTGGAGTTCTTCAATGGTCGAGTCTTCCACGGTGAGGATCATGTCTTAGGAACATTTCAGTCATAGCCCCCGCATCAAGGTTCTCTGCCCAGTCTTCCTCTTTCTTTTCCCAGAACTCATCATTGATGGCTTCATCATCCACCATTTCAACTGTGATTGGATACCATTCGGTGAAGAAGATTTCAAAACCCGGAACTCGGATCTTGGTAGCTTGGTCAAAGGTGGGCTCTGGAAACCCGCAATATAGAAAATCATCCCCTTCTTTGACGAAGTAACCATTCAAAGTAGGTCGATATGGCGAGATCTTCAGGTCTGGCACCCTTCCCTCGGCTTTGGCTCTTACTTTCTCTTTGTTCCTCTTCAGCATTTCCGCATAATCATTTTTGGAGGGCTCATATCCTAACCCAAAAGTATATGAGGTGACACGGCTTTGAATAGACGTAGGGATCCCTTGTTGGCGACGCCCTAGCCCCATGCCTGGAAAGAAACTCATCCTTCTCATGATTTCACCAACATGCAAGTTGCCATGGGGGCAAAAGTCCAAGGGTATTAATTCACCCTTTTCGAGCTCTTTCTCAATGCATTGGACATAGTCAAACCCAGATAGCGGTATCGCTGCTGATTCGGGTTGTATCTCACATATAGGCACACCTGCGAGTTTCAATTCATAGTCCCCTTGAAGCATTACTATGGCTCCTTCATAAGGAAACTTCACCTTTTGATGGAGTGAAGATGGCACAGCCCTAGCAGGATGGATCCAAGGTCGGCCCAACAACAAGTTGAAACATGACGGCACATCCAACACTTGGAATTCTACCCTAAATTCAGTGGGTCCCATGATAAGAGGCAAAGTAACTACCCCTATTACTTCTCGGCGGGTGTTGTCATAAGCTCTTATGGTCTGCCCAGATGGCGTGAAATCAGTGGGTCCCAAACCCAAAACAGTGGCAGTTCGGAGAGGACATACATTCAGTGCGGACCCATTGTCGATAAGAACGGTGGGAACCCTCTTCCCCATAGTGTCAACGGTCATATAGAGAGCTTGAGAATGGCTCGGCCCGCTTTTAGGTAGGTCTACATCGGTGAACACGATGGTTGAGTTCTTGGGAGTTGGATTCACCAAATGTACCAATCCCTCGGGGGATGTGTCAACAGGCACTTGTATCTGATTCAACAGTTTCAACATGGTCTGTCTGTGCTTATGCGAGGCCATGAGCAAGCCCCAAATAGTAATGTTGGCATTGGTCTTCTTCAGCTGCCTACGCACTTCATCCTCTTCTTCTTGCAAGCTAGGACGCCTCTGCCCTTCCAAATCTTCCAACGGATTTTCAGATTCTAGGTGGGGGGGCTTGAAATGACGACCCCCTCTGGTTATATGGTCCAACTCATCATCACTAGCCCATATGTCATGGACTTCCTCGGAGTCATTCATCAAGTCATCCCATTCTATCATGTCGATGCTCTCCATCTCTGTCGGCAAGTCATCCCAACCTGAAGGGACTATCGGCTCATCTGATATCGGACTTGGGCTTGAGTACAGCACATAGTAATCATATTTCCCCGACGCTTCACCTAATAGGCCAACCTGAGGATCCCCTGCTTCATATCTTTCTTTCAGCTCTTGTTGGATAGATTTCTTTGGCAACAACAAAACCTTTTGGTCAATGAGGTCTTGGATGATCTTCTTTAGTATAGAACAAGCCTCGGTGTCATGGCCGGGTGCACGATGGTATTGGCAATATTGGTGAGGGGTTGATGGTCTTGGCTTTGGTGGAAGTGGCATGATAAGGCTGTTATTGCGGCAAATGGTGAAGAGACGGGTTAAGGTCATGGGGAGCGGAGTGTATTGTCTTATGGGATGGCGAGGGCGAGAGGATTCAACCCCAATGGCATTTATAGTGTTAGGTGGGGGTGTGTTGTTGTGTGATGGGAGAGGATTACGGGTGACATTTGGATGGGTTGGTGGTGAAATGACTTGCTTGTCAATGAGGTCTTGGACTTGGTGGCGAAGGCGAATACAGCGATTGGTGGCATGGCCTTTGGATTGGTGGTACTTGCAGTACTCATTCTCATTGTAGCTCTTGGGTAAGGGATTTGGTGGAGGTCTTGGGTCGAGTGGCTTCAATAGGTCACGACTTATGAGCTTTTCAAGGACTCTTTCGAGTGGCATGAATAGGTCAGTGAATTGGCGAGGTGGGTTGACATCATTGAGAGAAAAGGGTTGGATTGGTTGAGTTATGGTGTTGACCTCGGCATTGTTCTTCCCAGTAAAGTTTGTCTTGCGACTCCTCACTTCCTCAGTCTTGATTGTCCCATCATTGATAGCATCTTCAACCTGCGTGCCAGCCCCAATGAGAGCTTTGAAATTTGGGAAATAGTGGGCAAATAGGTGCTTGTGATACACGGGCAGCAGGTTCTTAACCACTAACTGAATTTGGTCCTCCTCATTCGGCCTATCCGTCATTCTCGACGCCTTTTGTCTCCACCTTGTAATGTAAGCGGAGAAAGTTTCATGAGCCCCTTGCTTGGTAGTTTCTAGGTCCCTTCGAGTAACGTCCACCTCTGTGTTATACTTGTAGTGCTCTGAAAACTCATTGCATATGTCTTCCCAAGTCCGGGTTCTATTCTCATCCAAGGATAAGAACCATTTCAAAGCAGAAGTGGCCAAGGTTTCATGGAACATTTGAGCTAAAAGCTCGTCAGTAGCCCCTCGAGGGTGCATAGCTCGCACGTACATCTTCAAATGAGTCTTAGGGCAACCCGTCCCATCGAACTTTTCTAACTCCGGCATCTTGAATTGTAGTGGAATACGAGCCGTTGGAAACAGGGATAGAGTCCGCACATCGACCATGTCATCAGCCCTGCGAATCCCTTTTATGGTTCTCTCCAAAGCTTCTACCTTGCTAGCTAACACGGAATCACTGCTAGTACCTTTCCCCTTGGCTTCCCCTTCTAGGTTGGTGACCTCAGGTTTCGAGCTACTTTCCCCCCTTGTCTTGGTGTTCTCATTGGATTGAGGTCCCTCTTCGGTGCCAGCCCCATGAGGTATACCCGAGGAATGGGCCTTAGAGCCATTTTGTTCAAGATCCGCCATCTTCTGTTGGTTCTCTTGAGCCATTTTCAATGCGGTATCGGATGTCTCGGCGGTATGGTCAAGCTTGGCCATGATGGCTTTCAGGCAAGCCTCAAGGTCAAAGTGCCCCTCACTAGTTCTTTCGTCGGCCATGTCTGTCTGATGGGTAGACTCAACACTCACTAGACGCCCTTGTGGATTGCGGATCCAAGCCAGCACGTCTATGGATAGAAAAGTTTTAACCTTTAGCCTAAGGATCTGTCCTAAACCTCCATATTTTCCTTAATGAATTCGGTCTCTACACCATGTTCAATTAATTCATTCCTTTTATCCAATTACCTTTACAGGGGTCATGGATTAAGGGTATGTTTTAAAGAATAGGGCATAGAGTCCTTCAATTAGGTTTAATTAATCCCCTAGGACTAGCACATCACAAACATAGCTTTACATCCTATTTCCTTAATTTATTCCTCCTAACCCATGGCCTTAACGAAGGCTAGGGTTTAAAGGTCTATATTAAGGGCATAAGATATAAAGCCTCACACCACAAACACGGCATAGCATCATTACAAACAATTGTGGGTGCATAAAGGTGAGACCGTAGTGTCCTACAAGTCTGTCTATATGGACTAATGATAAGGGTAGGCTAGGGTCCTTCACTTGCTTGAGCAATCCTTATACCTAACCACATGTGGCATCAGGAACGCCGCGTGGGTCCAGCAGTACGTGATTAACTCATTTAATATACCCAAGGGCAAGCCCAAGGGTACTAGGCAAGAGAGGTTGATAGCTTTCGCCCCAACACATGGAATCAGGAAAACCAAGGTTGAGACTAGGCCGATCGTTGGCAAGGATACATCGAGGGACATCGATCCTAACATGCAAGAGTTTGCGCACACAATGCAATAAATGAAAGCACACAATCAAGCGGATGCAATGTGATTGATTTTAATTAAACATAAGAAATTAACCTAGCCCATTTAAACTTTATAGAGTCTAGCCCACAAATCCCTAGTGGAGTCGCCAAACTGTGAACCCCGGAAATTGGGCCCACAAGGGATTGAAAGAAAATGGTGTTTGAAAAAGAAAAAAGGAAAGGAGTCGCCACCTTATTTTTTAAAGGAAACAAGGAAAACCCTAAAAATGGTTTGTTTTAGAAAAACAATTTGAATGACTCCATAAAAAAGGAAAGGCAAAAACCAATCTTTTGAAAACCAAAGAAATCGGGGATTCGGAGGCTAAGTTATGACATGGGAAGGTTCTAGGCAAAGCCTATAGGCACCCATGTCACCCTTTCGGTCTCTCAGTTCATTTGGGCTAAATTAAGATCTTTCCCATACAAAAATCAGCAAGTATATCATCACAAGAATTGCATGCATATCATATATTTCATTCATCCATCCATGCATAATAAGCGCATAAAAACAGAAAAAGAAAAAGAAGAAAAGAAAACAAAAATGAACCTAGGATGCTTGGATCCTAGAATGGACTTGAGCCTCACGAAGAGCGCCTACGTACCATGCAACGAAATACATGGATCAAAGTCCACGTAGTTCGATTAGAACTAAGGTTAAATCCTAATACAAACCTATGGTAAAAACCCTAGGTTTCCTTATTTGATCAAGAGAGTTGAATTTGATAGAAAGTTTGATTTTAGAAAGAACTCCATAAAATGGAAACTTTAATAAAAACCAGAATTTTATTTATGAAGGAAACCTTTGATTAAACCATAGACTTGTATTAAAAATTAACCCTAGATAGGGAGAAGAGAATGAGTTAAGAAGAAAGGTGAATTGGGGCACCTTCACACCCACTTACCTGAGCGCAATTAGCTCCAAACATTAGCCATTTCAGACATGAGCAGCCCTATTTGCCATAGGACAAATACCACACCTATTTGCACCCTTACAAGTGCTCAAAACCATGCAAAAACAATGATATGCAAATCTGGACAGAATAGTATTATGGCCTAAAATCATCCACTAAGCATGCCAATAGCAAAAACAGCGAACAATAATAAGTCCTAACATATTCCTAGAACCATATCATGCATAAAAACCCTAAAACATACTAACATGCATGCAAAACTATCATGTTTACTCCATATGAAAAACATATACAGCAAACACGAAGAAAAACCAATAAAAAAGTCTACTTTATCATGCTATATGAAAACAAACACGAAACAATGACTCTAAAACCCTAAACTCACAAATATGCTTAAAAACATACAAAACATACTTTAATCATGCTAAAACCAAACTAAACAGAAATTAATCATGCATATTAACTAACTAAAGCAATATAACATGATGAAAATCCTAACTCTAACATGCAATGACACTAATCCTAGCACAAGGACAAACAGGAGCACAAGAATCATAACTATGCATTAAAAACCTAAAGGACAGCCCTAAAGCATGCTAAACAGTAGATAAAAAATAGATATTCCATGTATATTAACTAGCTAGAGTGTTAATACATGATAAAAAAAAGCTACTTTTAACATGCAATAAGCCTAACCCATATGAAAACCTAGTTTAAGCTTGA
Organism: Liquidambar formosana; assembly: GCA_039720395.1. NCBI lineage: Eukaryota > Viridiplantae > Streptophyta > Magnoliopsida > Saxifragales > Altingiaceae > Liquidambar > Liquidambar formosana. The sequence goes on from CM077831.1 coordinate 8,137,454, forward strand.
ATAGAGAAGGAGAATACCTTATTCTCTCTCAAACACTCAAGTATTAATGCATAAAGTGGCTCCCCTTGTGTTTGTAATTGTTCGTGGCTCCTCAGGTCTTTAGAGTGAATCAAACCAACACGAATCCTCCTCTTTGTCAAAGTGGTATCACAGCAAAGAGATCAAAACTCACTCAACTTTGAAAAGAAATAGAAAACAAAAAGAGAACAAGAGAAAAGAAAAGTGATTTTCGTCACTTTGCAGCAGCAGCAACTTCAATCGCGTTTTTGGATATGAAAACGTTGGATTTGGACAAAGCTTGTGAAATACAAAGTTGTAGAGAATTGAATTATCTTTCTAACAAGACCAATTTCATCAAATTCTAACTTCGGATGAAAAAGTTATGATTAAAATACGACTGCTGGTTTTCAGAAAATCTGCTGCTGAATTATGACGAATTTCACTCCCTCCAAACCCTCTTCTCCTCTCCCTTGTTTAAAGACATTAAGAGAGTATTTATAGCTGAAATCTGGAGTTTCCCTTTCCTTCCTGGACTAGGTTTCTTTGGAGAATAATCAAAAGGTATTTTATAATGATAAAAGACTTCTAATCTGAATAGGAAAAGGAAATTGTCTTTTATAAAAATTGGGAGACTGACCGCTAACACGCATGCACATGTATCGTATGTGCGTACACACACTCATCACATACGTACACGTGTTAGTGTCATGATAAAAATGGCTAATTTAATAAAATAATTTTCTTTTCATTTTAACCAAAAATCTCATGCTGTGATTCGCACTAATTCTTCAAGGATAATCCGTAAATAACCACACTAAACTCATCATCAGGCCATATCAAAATTGAACTTCATGAAACACTTTTGAGGGTAAAATGATGACTAATGAAAGTCAATTTGAAAAGATTTGGTTGGTAATTGTGAGTCAATTAGAGCTAACCCAAGGAAGGGTCAATTAACCAACTTGAACTACATCGAGCCATTTTAATCCCGAGCCATTGACTTACCAAATTGAACCTAGAAATACCTCTTATGCATCCATATGAACTCCAATTGACAATTTGGAGATCATTCCAAGGTCAAATGAAAAGTTTGGGACTTAAAAGACGATTATGCCCCTCAAGTCACAAAAGCTCTTATTATCCCTCAAGATCAACTCCAATTTGAACCAAAATTCATATCCATTGTCCTTGTGACTCTAGAAAACTAATGCAAGTGACTAGACTCAAAAACAAAACAAAAACATGCATGAAATGATGAGCCCTAGTAAGGTGGTGCAAAAATGGGGTGTGACACCATGATTGGTCATTTAATGACCAATCATTAACTCTTAATTAAGGTAATTAATATTCCAATTAGGGTTTTAATTAATGCCATAATGAAATTAGGGTTTCATCATTAACTCAAAATTAGGGTTTCATCCTTAACTCTATGCAGCCGTCACTACCAGGGGGCTGCCTGAGCTTGGCTAGGCTGCCATGGCCACCAACGACTGTGGGAGGCCATGGCCAGTCATGGGAGAACATCCTAGGGGTGTGGGACAAGCCTCGGGACATGTGAGAAGTGGTGGAAGTGGCTGCCATCATCAAGAACAATCAGGGTTTCCAAAACCCATTGCTGGAGCCATTGTTGCAGACCTTGAAGGTCACAATAGCTTCTAAATCCTTATCAATTCGACTCCTCCATTGAAACCAGCTTTTGTATCATGTCCCTACATGAAATACTAAGCTAATAGAAGAGTTTTGGATGATCAAATCATCACCAATTGTTCTAAACAATTAAAACAACAGTAGGCTGCCCAGAATTTGACAGCACACTGTCCATGGTCAGAAATTGATTTAAAACCCAGCAAGATGAATGAATTAGGCTACCAAACGAATTTTCCCAGTATCCTACATGTCTTAGGAAACTAATGCAATTGGTTTCATGCAATTTGGAGTTCCCTAACTCAAGTTCTAATCAAAACTCCATTGATGACTTTTCTGCAGAGAAAATCTGCTATGCTGTTCATGAAAAATTTTCAAACTTTTTGAATCTTTTTCCATCAAAACCTTTTTGAAACTTAAAGAAAATCATATACACATGATATATAATGATCCTACAATGATCTTCCATCATAAATACAGCAACTTTAATTAGAATTAATTGCAAGAACCTTAGGGTTCTAAAACCCAGATTCAGCCTCCATGGTGTTCTTCTCCTTCTTCCTTCTGTTCTAGCATCTTAATCCAATTATGATGCATCTAAATGCTTGGGAACCTTTCCCTACCATGTCTAGAACATAACCCAAGTGGTGGCAACCATTGCCATGCCTTTGATCTCCGTCAATAACTCAAAGTTGTGGCTATTGCATCATTCCCGAGCAAAACTGTCTTTCCAGACAGCCTGTAGTAACAAATTCATAACTTTCACTACAGAACTCGGATTGACGCACCGTTTGTTGGGTTGGAAAGCTTATTCAAAGAGCTTTCTAACCATATATGGCTCGAAAATTTTGGAGAAGAACTCTGAATTCAGCAGGCAAAACAAGATGACGGTTTTTCATGGCAACCATGAAAACTGTTCATAACAGTTTTATAAAACCCTAGTTTCCTTATTCTTCTTCTCCAACTCAAACCCTATGCAACCTATTGCATCCATGGATACACTTAACCATCAATTAGAAGAGGAGAAGAAGAGAATTGACCGAGGGTTCCAAACCCTAGGTTCAAGCCATGGAGGAAAACCAATTATGCAGAAAAAATTTTCCAGATTTTTGAATCATTCAACTACACCATAATTACCAGCCCATATGTATTTTGTATTATGCATAATCATGGCTCTGATACCACTGTTGGGAATCGAACAAGAGGGAAAAATACAAAGGCAGAATATAAAAATTTTTCCTACGATTCCACAGCCCATGAATCTAACTATGCATAACACAAAATCAAACCCTAACTACGAAGAGGGTTAGAATACTTACAGAATTTTTGTCTTCTCCTTTTTGCTCCAAGCTTCGATTCCGGACAGCGGTGAATGAGCAGCCCAAGTGTGCTGCCTCCAACGGTATCCACACCTAGCTAGAGCTTCAAGTCCTTTCCTCCTTTTCCTTGTTGTTGCTAGTGTAGGAGAAGAGAGGAGAGAGAGAGAGGGAGGCTGGAAATTCTGGCCAGCCCTTGGGGAGTTCAACTTATGATGATGTCACACATCATAGTGTGACTTATATAGTCCACATTATGGGGGCCGGCCCTAGGGGGAAACCCTATTAGGGTTTTATGCAATTTCTCTAAATTGCACAATAACCCCTATAAATTATATCAAATATAAATAGGCCTTAAAGAACTATTCTTTATGCACTCATACCCTTTCTCTCATAGACTTTAAAGCTCATCTTGCATGATCAGTGTGTGACCCATTGGGTTCACATCATCAAGTAGTAGGAATAGCACGAGGTGTGCACAATGGAATTCTTTCCATTTAGGGTCTAATTGGAACTCCTTCCAATTCCCTAATTGATTATAACTCACTTATATCAATTAGGGCTTCTACTAACCATGAGTAACACCTAGCATATGGCTCATGGTGTGGTCCTTAATGAGGTGAATAGTCATTTACAAAGAACCCTTCTGTTATAGTTTATAGGTTACAATTGCATCCTTCCTTCAACACAATGTCTCCAATTGAACTAATAGGACATGGAAGTCTGTCAAGTCCCTAGTTTAATTACTTTATACTCATTCATAGATATCAACTCATTGATGAACTCATGAAACTCTTTTCATATTCATCCTACCATGGCCATGGATTTAATGAGTTATATTATGAATGCTATATGAGACATTTTCTCTCTTTTTCCTAAGAGTGATGGATCCCTTGTTGATCACTCACATGCCTTCATACACATAGCAGTAGGGCCAATGAACACCTTTGCAGACCCCTGAATAGGATCTGCACTTAGTGTTATCAAACTTCTAAAGCTACATGCATAAGGCAACTATGGTGTCTCAGGTCTAAGGATTACTTGTACCACTATAACAATGAGAAACTGATTGACAGGCAGGATAAAACTCCATTCAGTTTATCTCATATCTTTGGTCACATTCAGTGTACCTATTCTCGCAATAGGCACCTGTCACACCCCATTTTTGCACCACCTTACTAGGGCTCATCATTTCATGCATGTTTTTGTTTTGTTTTTGAGTCTAGTCACTTGCATTAGTTTTCTAGAGTCACAAGGACAATGGATATGAATTTTGGTTCAAATTGGAGTTGATCTTGAGGGATAATAAGAGCTTTTGTGACTTGAGGGGCATAATCGTCTTTTAAGTCCCAAACTTTTCATTTGACCTTGAAATGATCTCCAAATTGTCAATTGGAGTTCATATGGATGCATAAGAGGTATTTCTAGGTTCAATTTGGTAAGTCAATGGCTCGGGATTAAAATGGCTCGATGTAGTTCAAGTTGGTTAATTGACCCTTCCTTGGGTTAGCTCTAATTGACTCACAATTACCAACCAAATCTTTTCAAATTGACTTTCATTAGTCATCATTTTACCCTCAAAAGTGTTTCATGAAGTTCAATTTTGATATGGCCTGATGATGAGTTTAGTGTGGTTATTTACGGATTATCCTTGAAGAATTAGTGCGAATCACAGCATGAGATTTTTGGTTAAAATGAAAAGAAAATTATTTTATTAAATTAGCCATTTTTATCATGACACTAACACGTGTACGTATGTGATGAGTGTGTGTACGCACATACGATACATGTGCATGCGTGTTAGCGGTCAGTCTCCCAATTTTTATAAAAGACAATTTCCTTTTCCTATTCAGATTAGAAGTCTTTTATCATTATAAAATATCTTTTGATTATTCTCCAAGGAAACCTAGTCCAGGAAGGAAAGGGAAACTCTAGATTTCAGCTATAAATACTCTCTTAATGTCTTTAAACAAGGGAAAAGGAGAAGAGGGTTTGGAGGGAGTGAAATTCGTCATAATTCAGCAGCAGATTTTCTGAAAACCAGCAGTCGTATTTTAATCATAACTTTTTCATCCGAAGTCAGAATTTGATGAAATTGGTCTTGTTAGAAAGATAATTCAATTCTCTACAACTTTGTATTCACAAGCTTTGTCCAAATCCAACGTTTTCATACCCAAAAACGCGATTGAAGTTGCTGCTGCTGCAAAGTGACGAAAATCACTTTTCTTTTCTCTTGTTCTCTTTTTGTTTTCTATTTCTTTTCAAAGTTGAGTTGAGTTTTGATCTCTTTGCTGTGATACCACTTTGACAAAGAGGAGGATTCGTGTTGGTTTGATTCACTCTAAAGACCTGAGGAGCCACGAACAATTACAAACACAAGGGGAGCCACTTTATGCATTAATACTTGAGTGTTTGAGAGAGAATAAGGTATTCTCCTTCTCTATTCAAGCTTAAACTAGGTTTTCATATGGGTTAGGCTTATTGCATGTTAAAGGTAGCCTTTTTATCATGTATTAACACTCTAGCTAGTTAATATACATGGAATATCTATTTTTTATCTACTGTTTAGCATGCTTTAGGGCTGTCCTTTAGGTTTTTAATGCATAGTTATGATTCTTGTGCTCCTGTTTGTCCTTGTGCTAGGATTAGTGTCATTGCATGTTAGAGTTAGGATTTTCATCATGTTATATTGCTTTAGTTAGTTAATATGCATGATTTAATTTCTGTTTAGTTTGGTTTTAGCATGATTAAAGTATGTTTTGTATGTTTTTAAGCATATTTGTGAGTTTAGGGTTTTAGAGTCATTGTTTCATGTTTGTTTTCATATAGCATGATAAAGTAGACTTTTTTATTGGTTTTTCTTCGTGTTTGCTGTATATGTTTTTCATATGGAGTAAACATGATAGTTTTGCATGCATGTTAGTATGTTTTAGGGTTTTTATGCATGATATGGTTCTAGGAATATGTTAGGACTTATTATTGTTCGCTGTTTTTGCTATTGGCATGCTTAGTGGATGATTTTAGGTCACAATACTATTCTGTCCAGATTTGCATGTTAGTGTTTTCGCATGGTTTTGAGCACTTGTAAGGGTGCAAATAGGTGTGGTATTTGTCCTATGGCAAATAGGGCTGCTCAGGTCTGAAATAGCTAATGCTTGGAGCTAATTGCGCTCAGGTAAGTGGGTGTGAAGGTGCCCCAATTCACCTTTCTTCCTTATCCCTTCTCTTCTCCCTATCTAAGGTTAATTTTTAATATGATCCTATGGTTTAATCAAAGGTTTCCTTCGTAAATAAAATTCTGGTTTTTATTAAAGTTTCCATTTTGTGGATTTCTTTCCTAAAATCAAACTTTCTATCATATTCAACTCTTTTGATCAAATAAGGAAACCTAGGGTTTTAACCATAGGTTTATATTAGGTCTTAACCCTAATTCTAATCGAACTACGTGGACTTTGATCCATGTATTTCGTTGCATGGTACGTAGGCTGCTCTTCGTGAGGCTCAAGTCCGTTCTAGGATCCAAGCATCCTAGGTTTATTTTTGTTTTCTTTTCTTCTTTTTCTTTTTCTGTTTTTATGCGCTTATTATGCATGGATGGATGAATGAAATATATGATATGCATGCAATTCTTGTGATGATATACTTGCTGATTTTTGTATGGAAAGATCTTGATTTAGCCCAAATGAACTGAGAGACCGAAAGGGTGACATGGGTGCCTATAGGCTTTGCCTAGAACCTTCCCATGTCATAACTTAGCCTCCGAATCCCCGATTTCTTTGGTTTTCAAAAGATTGGTTTTTGCCTTTCCTTTTTTATGGAGTCATTCAAATTGTTTTCCTAAAACAAACTATTTTTAGGGTTTTCCTTGTTTCCTTTGAAAAATAAGGTGGCGACTCCTTTCCTTTTTCTTTTTCAAATCCATTTTCTTTCAATCCCTTGTGGGCCCAATTTCCGGGGTTCACAGCACCCACTTGTTGGTTGTAGTGTCTCCACACAAATAGCTTGAGACTAGCTATCCTCCTATAGAGTCAGCCTAACAAGTGCTAGTCCTATGGTTCATTACTGTCCATCATAGTGAACCTTCAACTAGGAATGCTTTAGGAGTTTAGTACAGAGATATATCTATAGTCTCAAAATTACAACTCTTTGTAATTCCATATTCTCAACTCTAACTCCATGGACATATTATGTAAATATAAATGATGCATATAAACATAATAGAATAAGCCCTTTTATTAAATCAATAATAAATGTGACATACATAAATGAAATCAAATGATTGTTCCTAATCCCTAAACAATCATCTCTATGATTGGCTCTAGGGCATAATCCTAACAATCTCCCACTTGCATTAAAGCCTATCGACCATGTATCGCATACCTATCTTCTCAAGATGTTGGTCTTAGACATAACCAATTATGTTTTAAAGCTTTAGTCAGTAGGTCTACAAAAACTTATGTAGATAATATCTTCTGTAATGTATCTATTACCTCCTCCAATGATTCCTCTAATCACTTGGAATTGTCACTCTATGAGTTTGGACTTTTGATGAGACCGTGATTCCTATACTTGAGCTATAGACCCATTGTTGTCACAAAACAAGGTGTGGGCAACTCAATGGAAGGAACAACTTTAAGTTCTAAATGAACTTATAGATCCAAACAGTCTCCTAGACAATGCGACAATTAATTCACCCTTAATAATGGAATCCACTATATCTTTCATACAGTTCTTCCATTAAGTATTTCACCAACTAAAGTGAATATAAAATATACCCCATATGGATTATATCCAAATCCATATACCCATCTACTATGAGTTTACAATTTCCATATACAATCCAATATTCCAAATTTGAATGGATTGATAACTATTTGTAACAATTACAACATAATAGCTATCAGGTTCAATACATAGTGTAAAATAAGGCTTCTTAACACTTTAAGAATCTTACTTGTGTTATCCTAGGGCACATGCCCTTGAATAATGAATTCTTATCTGAAGTAAATCAGACCTCCCTTAGAATTCTCCATGTTGAACTCCTTCAACATTTCAACTATGTTTGATGATTTGGAGATACTTAGCAACCTGTATGATCTATCTCTATAGATTTTATTGGATGCTTTTGCCAAATCTTTCATGAATTAGTTTTTCTCCAAAAACTAAAACTTTACATTAGATAACATTCATATATCATTCATAATGATTATGATGTCATCCATACTTAGGATAAAGAAAAACGATCGCACTCCCACTAACCTTTTATACACTCATGGTCCATCTATACAATGAGAGAAATCAAACAATTTGATTACTTCAACTTTATAGATGTTCTAATTATGAGAACCTTGTAGTCTATTAATAGACTTCTATAACTTACACACTTTTATGGTTTTTCACCATTTGATATAACATCTTTATATCCTTTTTGACATATCTTATATTCAAAATGTGTGTTTATATCCTTCCATGGAACCCTATCTTAACCAATTTTGCCTTTTCTATCAAATCACCGGGCATGATACAGAGAAGTTTCCTAAGCTAAAAATGAAGATCAATCGGCTGATTGATTCTTGATAGTTGCTTGTGCCACCGATGCCTAAGGTTAAAATCATTAGGTTGCCTGAATTGTCAATGGAATCGAGTATAGAGGAAATTGATGCTATTGAGTGGGAAGATCTCATGGGTAGTGAAGAGGTTGCTGATATTTGGGCCAGCGACGATGAGGTTGACCATTTAACCCGAGGTGGTCGCTATTTCAAACCACCTGTGTTGGAATTAGATAATCCCTTAACTGAAATGGAAAAAACCTCTCAAAGGAATGTCTATGAAGAAGAAGATGAAGTGTTGAAACAGCTCAAGAGGACTCAGGCCAATATTTCCATTTGGAGCTTCCTCATAGCTTCCTATAAACATCGCCAGGCCATTCTTCAACTGTTGAATCACCCCATTGACACCACACCAGGAGGCCTTATGGCGTTAGTAGCTTCAGTCAAAAAGGATAACTCCATTGCATTTAGTGAGTTAGATTTGCCATATTATGGAACCAATCATTTGCACGCCCTACACATCATGTTGAATGTTTGTTTCCTTCGAACTGTAACCTGCTTAGGATTGGAACCCAAATATTTCACCCCTTCTAGTAATTCATTAAGAGCTTACGACAACACAAGGAGGGAGGTAATTGGAGTAGTGACACTACCGCTACTCATTGGACCCGCCCAATACAATGTCGAGTTTTAAGTCCTAGATGTGCCTACTTGTTTCAACCTGCTGCTTAGTAGACCTTGAACCCATCCTAATGGGGCTGTTCCTTCTTCTCTTCACTAAAAGGTCAAGCTCCCTCATCAAGGGTCGATTATCATTTTACAATGGCGATCAAGAGCTTATTCCCTAAAAAGGATGAAGGGTCCTGATTTGCGAGATCCAAGATGAGCCGAGCAACATTCCACTATCTGGGTTTGATTACATCCAATGTATAGGTTGTGCTCCATATTATAAAGAGAAAATCCCTTTAGATTTCTCTCCATATGGTAATCTAAAGGTCAGCAAAATGATGAAAATCATAGGGTTTTTCCCTGGAATGGGCCTTGCAAAAAAGCATCAAGGCATACTAGAGGCAATCAAACATTCGACCAATGTCAACTCCTTCGGGCTCGGCTATAAGCCCACAAAGATGGACTTTACAGAAAAGACTCAACAGAGAGCCATGAAGAATAAGGCTAAAGCACAAGGTCGTACCCTGATTACTCCATTGAAACCATACAAGCCCACCTTGAATGGATACTGTGAACCCATGAAAGTGGCGTACAAGGATTGAAAAGCAAATAAAAAGATAGGGTTGAAAAAGAAAAGGAGTCGCCACCTTATTTTTTAAAGGAAACAAGGAAAACCCTAAAATACTTTATTTTAAGAAAACAATTGAAAAGACTCCATGTTTTAAAAAGGAAAGGCAAAAACGGTGTTTTAGAAACCAAAGAAATCGGGGATTCGGAGGCTAAGTTATGACATGGGAAGGTTCTAGGCAAAGCCTATAGGCACCCATGTCACCCTTTCAGTCTCTTAGTTTATTTGGGCTAAATTAACGTCTTACCATACAAAAATCAACAAGTATATCATCACAAGAATTACATGCATATCATATATTTCATTCATTCATCCATGCATAATCAAATAAAACAAAAAAAAAAAAAGAAGAAAAGAAAAGAAACCTAGGATACATGGATCCTAGGGCGGACTTGAACCTTAAAATGAGCGACTATGTACTATGCAACGAAATACATGGATCAAAGTCCACGTAGTTCGATTAAGAATTAGGATTACAACATAATATAAACCTATTGTAAAAACCCTAGGTTTCCTTATTTAAAAGATAGAAAGAATGTATTGAATAGTCCAAATTTGAAAACTTCCACAAAATGGAAACTTTGATAGAAAACAAGTATTTTATTAATTAAGGAAACCTTTAATTATACCATATGTCCATATTAAGAAGTAATCCTAAAAAGGGAGAAGAGAAAGACTAAGGAATAAAAAGTGAATTAGGGCACTTTTACACCCTACTTACCTTATGCAATTACTCCAAGCATTAGCAAGCTTAAGCAATAATGGCCTTATTTGCAATAAAGCGATTATCACCCCTGTTTGCACCCTTACACGTGCTCAAAACAATACGAAAAGAGAGAAATAGAAATCTGGACAGAGTCATATTAAGGCCTAAATCATCCACTAATCATGCAAAGAACACAAATAGTGAATAAACACAAACCCTAATTCAATCCCTGAACCATGATATGTATAAAAACTCTAAAATCCACTACCATTAATGCAAAAAATATCATAATTATTCTATATGCAATACATATACAGCAACTATGAAGAAAAACCAATAAAAAAAACCCTAAACTACCATGCTATATGCCACTTACCTAAAACAAGGACAACGGAAACCCTAAACTCACAATCATGTTTAAAAACCTATGAAATAAACCTAAAACATGCTAAACTCATGATGAACATAAATTATTTCATGTATATTAACTAACCAAAGCATCCACACATGATAAAAAACTATCTTTAACATGCAATAAGCCTATTCTATAATAAACCCTAGTTTAAACATTAAAAGGGATATAAAGTTACCTTAGGAAAGCTTCTCTTTCTGCTGTAGGAACTCTCTCTTGCTCTTGTGAATGACTTGAAACAAGTTTCTTCAAGGTTTCAGCAAGAACTTCAACTCTCCTTCAACTCTCTCTCGCTAATTCTCTCTCAAAAACTCAAGTTTAATGCATAAAGTGTGCTCCAGTTGCCTGCCTTAGTGCTAAAGCATAGTGGGGTATTTATAGAGTTTCATTTGGATAAATCAATGGTTAGGATTAAAACCCTAAAAATTAATCTAAGGGTTATTAGAGACTCCATTGGTGCTTAAGGAACTCAAAAGTTATCAAAAATTAGAAGGAAACTCATCCAAAAAAGTCAAAAACCGTCAAAATAGGAAGGAGTCCGCTTCAGCAAAGAATTAGGGAAGTGTGCTCGAGTGACCACCAGGGCTTGGGTAGCTAGCCACCTGGGTCCAGGCTGCTAGCCTCCCGAGGCTGGGTGGTCACCCAAGCCCGCTTCAGTTTTTCTCCTATTTTGGTGTTTGTTGCCTTCTAAGAGTGTTTTAGGGGTCAAATTAACTCCGATTTTGATGAAATAAAAGCCAAAACGATCGTGTTTCGATGAAGAATACATTTTTAAACATTTTAGGGAGAAAACCACTAACCATGGGTGCATGATTAGGTTTTACAAAGGTGGTTAACCGCTATGCACTACCTTTGCAAAGCACAGGTACATAGGATCAAACCAAATGCTTTCCAAACCAAAATATAACTTTCTAAAACACTTTTAGGGATAAAATGATGACTAATTAAAGTCAATTTAAAAAGAATTTATTGGTAATTGTGAGTCAATTTGAGCTAACCCAAAAGGGAATCAATTAACCAACTTGAACCATATCGAGCCATTTTAACCCTAAACCATTGATTCATAAAATTGAACCTAGGAATACCTCATATGCATCAATATGAACTCCAATTGATAGTTTGGAGATCATTTCAAGGTCAAATGAAAAGTTTGTGACCTAAAGGACGATTAGGCCCCTCAAGTCACAAAAGCTTTTATTATCCTTCAAGATCAACTCTAAATTGAACCAAAATTCATATCCATTGTCCTTATAACCCTAAAAAACTAATACAAGTGACTAGAGTCAAAAACAAAACAAAAACCTACATGAAATGATGAACAGTAATAAGGAGGTGCAAAAATGGGGTGTGATAGATGCTTCATCAAATAAGGAGAAGACTTCCCTTACTACGGCTTCCCTAAGCCATTGATCCTTAAGTCCACTAAAATAAGAGTGCTTGGGTTCGAAATCTTCTTTGAGATTGAGTGGTACTCGATTACTGTGGAATGGGTAGAAAAGGATGTTACTAAAGAGGATTGGGTTGATAAAATGGATCCTGAGGCAATGAAGCTTGCATTTCAGGATATGGTTCTAATGATGGACTATGCAGAAGGATCACCTCTATATGGAAGTATTAAACCAACCATCGGATACTTGGGGAATTGGATTGCAAGCAAGCCTATAATCACTGAAGAAGAATTCGTTTTTATCCCTAGTACATAAATGAAAAGTCTTTTGAATCTGATGAGTCTTCTGAATTATTTGATTTTAAATTTCTTGTTGAGTCAGTTAATGTAGTTCCCTTTGCAATCAATAAAATGAATAACTTTGCTTATGCCTCGTCTTCAATTAATAATAATGATATAGACCCAAGGAAAGATGCCCCTCCTGAGTTCTATGAGCAAAGGATTAAAGGACAAGCTCAACCAAATGTGGATGAATTAGAATCAATTAACCTAGGATCTAAGGAATTGCCTAGAATAATTAAAATCGGAACCACACTTGTAGACACCCCATTTTGCACCCAATGATTTGGATTGGAAACACCCTATGATGAGGTTAGTTTATACACTTTAACAAACTTTGGAACACGCCTAAATGAGCCAAAAGAATTCCAGCTGACAATAAGTTGAAATTTTGGGATATTGATGCATACGCAGGGTATAAGGTGCGTACGCATGGTTTAAGGTGCATACGCACCTCATGCTTCCAGAACCTTTCTTTTCAGGCCTCTTGTCCTCCAGATCAGAACTCTTTTCAAAGAACGTGTTATAGCATGCTTAGGAGACCTGGATTTTGGGGGAAAAGAGGCAGAAACCCTAATTCTACTTCCTATGCCTATATATAACCCATTATACACCTAAAAGGGGGGACTTTTGGGGACTGGAATGAGAGAGAGAGAGCCATAGAAAGGAGAGAGGAAGTATTAAAGGCTGCAATTCTGGAGGTTCAGAAGGAGAAATTCTAAAGCAAGTGAAGTGCATAACCCTGAGGGTAACATCAATATCCTAGCTGTATGATTTATTTACTGAGCATGATGATTCATATTCGATAGAGTGATGTTTTTTATCATAAATGCCATGTTACTTGTATGATACTAATAGCATATCATCACATAGTGGACTCTCTTCATGAAAGAACCTAGGGTTTCATGCATATTTCTGCATAAGTATCATGCAGTGGATTAGGGTTTCATTATGTGGTAATTTACTAGTATATAGGTTTCCTGTGTTAGCATGAAAATGATTGTAGGCTTTAATCTGTGGAAAATCACGTGCATAATTTCTCATGGTATATGGGTGAGATTCAGAATCTGATATAAATCGTCAACTAGTGCGCACACAATTGTTATATTGCGTACGCATTATATTGCATGCGTACGCAGTAATGTGATTGCATACGCACCTAAATTGCTGGCAGACAGTTTCCTTTTCTTTATCGTATTTATTCTGACAGTAGGTTAGTCTGTATTTTCTTTCCTTTATGTTTATCCTGCGTTTTTTACTTCTATCAGGACATCATGGCTTGTGTGCTGTCATTGTTGAATGAGTAGGGTCAATTTTGATTAGACATTAAATAAATTAAAGCCATTAATCATGTGTGGGGACCGGTTTCGACCGGGCATGGCTGGGTGCTTAACACCTTCCCAGCTGCGTACCCTAGCTCTGAACCCGAATCTTTGGTTATAACGAGCTAAACCCTGCTAGGGTTCACTCGTTCCCATTATTGGGTGGCGACTCCTCTCTGTGTTAGTCCTTTGAGGCTAATGTGTATTCTTGAGCTATATGGTATAGGGCGTGGCGCTCACAACACTCACTGCAACTAGAGACAGCTGTTCTCATTACTCTAAGATAACTTGGAGGCTTTCGCATGGTCCTACCAAGATATGCCCGGGGTTAACACAGACATTGTCCAGCTTTTTATCCCGACAGACCCAAAAATCAAGCTAGTAAAGCAGAAGCTTCGGTGGATGAAACCAGAATGGACTCTTAAGATCAAAGAGGAGATAGCTCAACAGTTTAATGCAGGGTTCCTTCAAGTTGTTGAATATCCTGAATGGCTAGCCAATGTAGTTCCCGTCCCAAAGAAAGATGGAAAAGTAAGGATATGCGTTGATTATCACGATTTAAACAAAGCTAGCCCAAAAGATGATTTTCTATTGCCTTACATTGATGTCTTGGTTGATAATACCGCAGGACATGCCCTATTCTCTTTTATGGATGGGTTCTCAGGTTACAACCAGATAAAATTGGCACCTGAGGACATGGAAAAAACTTCTTTTATTACTCCTTGGGGTACTTACTGTTACAAGGTTATGCCCTTTGGATTAAAAAATGTTAGTGCTACACATCAAAAGGCAGCTACCACCCTCTTACATGATATAATTCATAAGGAAGTTAAAGTATATGTAGATGACATGATTGTGAAATCAGTGGATCACGAGGGCCACAAAGTTGTAGTCGGAAAATTCTTTGAAAGGATTAAGTAGTTCAATTTTCGTTTGAATCCACAAAAATGTGCATTTGGTGTGATCGCAGAAAAGCTGTTGGGTTTTATGATTACGCAGAGGGGAATTGAGGTAGACCCTAGTAAGATCAAGGTGATAACGGAGATGGACCCATTAAGGACAGAAAAAGAAATCCGGGGCTTCTTAGGAAGGGTGTAGAATATTAGCCGATTCATTGCTCGGTTGACCACAATCTGTGAACCGATCTTCAAGTTCCTGAAGAAAGGAATGCCTAAGAAATGGAATGAAGACTTTCAGAAGGCTTTTGAAGCAATTAAGCAGTACTTGGTTAACCCACCATCTTAATGCCACCTTCGACCTGGTCAACCATTATTGCTATATCTTACTGTAACAGAAATAGCCATGGGTGCAATTTTAGCAAGAAAATGCATGGGTATGAGGAAAATTATAGTATCTTGGAAAAGACATGTGTGGTTTTGGTGTGGGCCACCCAAAAGCTCTGCCATTACATGCTGTCTTTTCAAATGCTATTAATTTGTCGAATAGACCCACTGAAGTATTTGTTTGAGAAGCCCGTGATGAACAACCGCATAGCCCAGTGGTTATTACTGCTATCCGAATTCGAAATCAAATACGTGGTGTAGAAATCGATAAAAGGAAAGGCAATTTCTGAGTATTTAGTGTTAGGATTATGCTCTAGAGCCAATCATAGAGATGATTGTTTAGGGAATTAGGAACAATCAATTGATTTCATTTATGTATGTCACATTTATTATTGACTTAATAAAAGGGCCTATTCTATTATGTTTATATGCATCATTTATATTTACATAATATGTCCATGGAGTTAGAGTTGAGAATATCAAATTACAAAGGGTTGTAATTTTGAGACTGTAAATATATCTCTGTACTAAACTCCTAAATCATTCCTAGTTGAAGGTTCACTATGATGGACAGTAATGAACCATAGGACTAGCACTTGTTAGGTTGACTCTATAGGAGGATAGCTAGTCTCAAGCTATTTGTGTGGAGACACTACAACTAATAAGTGGGTGCCTATTGTAAGAATAGGTACACTGAATGCGACCAAAGATATGAGATAAACTAAATGGAGTTTGAACCTCCCTGTCAATCAGTTTCTCATTGTTATAGTGGTACAAGTAATCCTTAAACCTGAGACACCATGGTTGTTTTATGCATGTAGCTTTAGAAGTTTGATAACACTAAGTGCATATCCTATTCAAGGGTCTGTAAAGGTGTTCATTGGCCCTATTGCTATGTGTGTGAAGGCATGTGAGTGATCAACAAGGAATTCATCACTCTCAGGAAAAAGGGAGTGAATGTCTCATATAGCATTTATTGAATATAACTCATTAAATCCATGGGCCCATGGTAGAATGAATATGGAAAGGAGTTTCCATAAGTTCATTATTGAGTTGATATTAATGAATGAGTATAAAATAATTGAACTAGGGACTTGACAGACTTCCATGTCCTATTAGTTCAATTGGAGACATTGTGTTGATGGAAGGATGGAATTGTAACCTATAAACTATAACAGAAGGGTTCTTTGTAAATGACTATTCACCTCATTAAGGACCACACCATGAGCCATATGCTAGGTGTTACTCATAGTTAGTAGAAGCCCTAATTGATATAAATGAGTTATAATCAATTAGGGAATTGGAAGGAGTTCCAATTAGACCCTTAATGGAAAGTGTTCCATTGTGCACAACATGTGCTGTTCCTACTACTTGATGATGTGAACCCAATGGGTCACACACTAATCATGCTAAGAGAGCTTGATTGTCTATGAGAGAAAGGGTATAAGTGATTAAAGAAAAGTTCTTCAAGGGCTAATTTGTATTTGATACAAACTAGTGGGCTAATTGTGTAATTAAGAGTAATTACACAAAACACACTAGGGTTAGGAATCCCCCTATGGCCAGCCCTATTAATGGGCTATATAATGCCCATTATGTGGGGATGACATCAACACATGAACACACCCACTAGTGCTGGTCGAAATTTCTAAGAGGCTCTTTCTCTCTCTCTTCTCCACCTCTAGCAACCATAAGGAAGAAAAAGGAAAGGACATCAAGCTCTAGCTAGCTGTGGATACTATTGGAGGCAGTACGCTTGGACTACTCAATCAGAATCGAAGGTTGGAGCACAAAGGAGAAGACTTTATTCAACTGTAAGTATCCTAACTCTCTTGGTAGTTAGGTTTATGGTTTTTGTATTAAGCATAATTAAGATTCATGGGTTTGGGAATCATAGGAAAAATTTTATTCTGCCTTTGTTTGTTTTTCCTCTCTATTCGATTCCCAACAGTGGTATCAGAGCTAGGTTATGCCTAATACAAACTGCATATGGGCTGTAATTTATGGTAAATTGATTGGTTTAATGAACTAGGGTTCATGTTTATGCATTTAATTGGTGTTCTCCCTCATGGCCGAACCTAGGGTTAATGAACCCTAGGTTGTTTTCTCTTCTACTCCTCTTCTAAAATAAGTTTTAGAGCTGCCAGTTATTCAAGAGTTGAATGGGGATTGAGTTTGGAGAAGAACAGTTTTCATGGTAGCCATGAAAAACCGTCATCTTGTTTTGCATGCCAAAATCAGAGTTGTTCTCCAAAATTTTTGAGCCATATATGGTTAGAAAGCTCTTCGAATCATCTTTACAACCCAACAAATGGTTCATCAATCCGAGTTTTGTAGTGAAAGTTATGAATTTTTTACTACAGGCTATCAGGGAAGACAGTTTTGCTCAAGAATGATGCAACAGCCACAATTGTGAGTTTTTGATGGAGATCAAAAGCATGGAAATGGTTGCCACCACTTGGGTTATGTTCTAGACATAGTAGGAAAGGGTTCCCAAGCATTTGGATGCATCATAATTGGATTATGATTCTAGAACAGAAGGAAGAAGAAGAAGACCACCATGTTCTAATCTGGGTTTTTTGAACCCTAGGGTTCTTGCTACTGTTATGATCAGAAACCTCTGTAAAATTGATGTATATTCTTTATAGGATCATTATACATAATGTATGTATGATTTTCTTTAAGTTTCAAAGGAGTCTTGATGCATAAAGAATCAAAAAGTTTGATTTCTTGGAAGAACACTGCAGGCTGTTTTTCTGCAGAAAGTCATCAATGGAGTTTTGTTCATATCTTGAGCTAGGGAACTCCAAATTGCATGAAACCACTTTCATTAGTTTCCTAAGACATGTAGGATACTAGGAAAAATAATTTGGTAGCCTGAATTAACCATTTTTCTGGGTTTTAAATCAATTTGTGACAAGGGACAGTGTGCTGTCAAATTCTGGACAGCCTACTGTTCTTGAATTGTTTAGAACAATTGAGGATGATTTGATCATCCAAACCACTTCAATTAGCTTAGTAATTCATGTAGGGACATGATACAAAAGCTGATTTTGATGGTGGAGTTGGATTGATTAAGTTTTAGAAACTTTTGTGACCTTGGAAGTCCTCCCATGGTGGTGCCGATTTAGGGTTCTTGAAATCCTAATGTTCTTTGAAGAAGATAGCCCTCTTGGCCACCCCACACGTGTCCATGGGCTTGGCCCACACCCTGGCTTGAGTCCCCCTTTGTTGGCCATGGCCTCCCATGGCCTGGCCAAGCCATGGCAGCCTTGCTAAGCCATGGCAGCCCACTATAGGTGGCGGCAGCCTTAGGGTTTCTTAGGAAACCCTAATTCCCATTAATGATTTAACCCTAATTCATTAATTGCATTAATGGAAACCCTAATTAGGCTATCAATTACCATAACTAAAGTGTTTAATGATTGGTCATTAATTGACCAATCACAATTATTAATCATTAGGGTATTATTAATTGCATTTATGATGTCTAGGGTTTAGGGTTTAGGAAATCCTAATTCATATTAATTAAACCCTAATTCTTTTAATGCATTAATTAATAACTAAATGTAGTAATTAATGGGTCTAACCTAGGGTTAAATGATTGGTCATTAATGACCAATCATGATCATTAATGGTTTAGTAATTAATCATTGGCATTTAATATGTTTAAGGTTTAGGGTTTTAGAAACCCTAATTAGTGCATATTAATTAGGTGTAATTAATATCCTAGGTGGGGAAATGATTTTATTTAATTCCGAAATTGATTATTTAATTAATGGTGATTAATTTTATATTTTTTTAAATGGTTTAAAACACAATTTAGGATTAAATTAAAATCTGGAAATTTTATTTTAATTAAATAAAATTGTTTTGTTTAATTAAAAAGATCCTAATATTTGATATTAGAGTTTAATTAGGGGACTTTAAATGTTTCAATTGATTTGATCAATTGAAATTAAATGTCTTAAATGTTAAACTTAATTAATTCTGGAAATTATGCATATCCTAATAAGATTAGGACACATTAATGAGATTAATGAAAACCAATCAATAGAGTTACCATAAATGCCCATATGTTTATTGCTTACAGTTATTTCCTTTATTATGCAATGTGATTGTATGGTTATGGATGGATGATGATTATGGATTATACCTTTAAACCAATTGTGATTAGCCGTCTTATGAATGGGTTGTATTAATTTTTCAAGAGTTGTTAATTTTTGGTGATGTATTATTTATTTGGGGCTTGCATGCCACCTTCTTCTCTCTCTCTATCATTCTTTTATGTACCCCACATTCCCCTTATGTATCCCTTTCTTTAAATTATGTAAATGTTATGTAATCGAGAGCGCACTAAGGAGCATGGTGGAGCCCAATAAGCCTATGGTGGAGACCATGAAGCTAATGGAGGAGATTAAAGGACTTGAAAGCTTGGAGAAGATTTTCAAGAGTGCATGCTATGTTTCAAATGAATGTCTTACGATCACCTACACCCACCTTAGACCTAGGATTCAATTCATTGGCTTGGATTGAATCCTCTTAAAGTCCATAATCATCATAGTGGGAGCTTTTAATGAGATTAATAGAGATAGCTCCAAATCCAAAGATCGTTATATGTCACCTTATTGGGACTAATATCGATGATTGGATTATATATAATGTTGTTATATATATTTATTTAAATGCATGAGATGTATGTTAGATTAGTTATTTTGATGAGACCCTTAAAACCCCTCTCTTTTAATATTAAGTTGGAAATGGAGAATACATTAGGGAATGGATTCTTCATTGCCTTCCATCATTATAGGATCATCTAACGTCCCTTAATGTGGGTACCTAGCTGCAGACATGTAGGAGCTACCCATATTAAAGACATTACTTGAAACTATCACATATAGAGATATCATGGGGTGCCTAAACTGGTATATACCAAGAAACTATAATGTGAGGTATATATTTGGCGAAACATACCTGTGTGAATGATGGGTTTAACTTAACTAGGGAAGTATTCCAAGAAACTATAATGTGAGGAGTATGTACCCTAGAGGCAAAATGATTGGAACTTGCTTATGAAGCAATAGACAAGGAGTTGTCTTCTTATTGTGGGTTAGAAGTCAAGAAACTATAATGTGAGGCTTCTAGGTCACAGTGGGACCCCAATCCCCATTAGGAATAAGATTCCCGAATTCCATTAGAGGGTGTATGCAATTTGATAAAATAGTGGGAGGTACCATATGATTAAAGACTCGATCATTATGGATTAAAAATGAAATCTAATTCTCTATTTTTATATGTAGTTCATAGAAATGGCTCACCTCGACCCGCTACCCAAAATATTGGACATCAACCGTTTGACTGGACTAAACTATTTTGATTGGCTGAGGAACTTAAAAATTGTTTTAAATTCTGAAAAGATTACCTACACACTTGATGGCCCACTTCCTAAGGCTCCTGCTGAGGCTGCAACTTAGCAGGAGAAAGACGCTTATCAGAAGCGCATGGACGACAACCTAAAGGCAAGATGCTATATGATGGCATCCATAAGCCCTAAGCTTCAAAAGCAACATGAGTCCATGAGTAGCACTCCCGACATCTTTCTGCATTTACAAGAGTTGTATGGGGAGCAAAGTAGGACCGCTAAATATAATATTGTCAAGGATCTATTCAAGGCAAGGATAAACGAGGGTTCATCCGTGACTGATTACACCTTGAAGATGGTCAACCATATCGAGCAGCTTGAGAAGCTTGATGTGATCATTGAAGTTGATATGTGTTTAGACATTATTCGGCAGTCCCTTCCTAATTCATTTGGGCAGTTCATTATGAATTTTCATATGAACAAGCTTGAGCCCACTCTTCCTGGGCTACACAATTTGTTCAAGATGACTAAGGAGACGATGAAGAAAGGGAAAAAGTTCTTTGCTCGCATTTAATGGAGCTTCTACTTCCAAAGCCAAACCTAAGCCCAAGGGCAAGGGAAAAGGCAAGGGTAGAGTACACAAGGGAAGAAGAAGAAGAACTTAAAACCGAAGGGAGGCATCAAGAAAGGTAATACCGACAAGGCCAAAGGAACCTGTTTTCACTATGGCAAGGATGGGCACTAGAAACATAACTGCCAGGAGTGTCTGGATACTCTAAAGAACCGACCTTCGGAAGGTATGGATCATGCTCTAAACTAAATGTTAGTTGCATAGAGCATGATAGTTCTAAATTGAATGCTAATATTCTTAATAGAACAAAATATACATACTGATGTATGAAGAGGTTTCTCTTACTTTACAACCTTTACCGATGATTCATTCTAGGTTTGGGTGTGTATACTTAAAGAAGTACAAATCTGAATCATTTGAAAAGTTCAAAGAATTCAGATATGAAGTAGAGAAACAAACTAGTAAAAGTATCAAGCTCTTCGATTGGATTGAAGAGGCAAATATTTAACTGGTGATCTTTTAGATCAACTTGTTCAAATAGGCATTCTATTCTAAGGGACACCTCTTAGAACACCATAACTAAATAGTGTGTCAGAAAGGAGGAAGAGGACCTTATTGGATATGGTCCAATCCACGATAAGTTGCAACAATCTAATATTATCCTTGTTAGGATATACCCTAGAAATTGCCACATACCTGTGAAACAGAGTTCAAACCAAGGCTGTCCCTTAAGACCTATATGAGATATGGAAAGGGAAGCACCAAACCTTAAGCATGTTAAGGTATGGGGTTGCACTACATATGTAGAGACACATGATGTAACCAAATTGGAAATCAAGATAACTCAAATGTAGGTTTGTAGTTTATCCTAAAAGGAGTTTAGGATATCATATCTATCATCCTGATGAACAAAAGTGTTTGTTAGTAAGTTTGCAATCTTTCTTGAAAAAGAGTTTATTTAAGAAGAAGGCAATAACAGGAAAATAGAACTCAAAGAGTTGTCTAATGAGACACAAACCAACATTGATGCAACCCCTATCCCTGTTGAGACAAAACCCATTATTGTACCATGATTGTACAAAGGGTTAGTGGGAGTGCGATCACATTTATGGTCCTATAAGTGAATGACGTTCTACTTATTAGGGAATAATGTAGAGACGTTGTCAAAAGTGAAAAATTGGTTTTTCACAGAGTTTCTCCATAAAAGATTTGGAAGAAGCATCCTATATTCTGGGAATAGAGGTCTATAGAGATAGATCTTAAAGGATGATAAGTCTTTCCCAATCGATGTACGTAGACAAGATTTTGAATGGGTTCAAAATACATGATTTCAAGAGAAGTCTAATTCCTGTCAGACATGAAATCAAGTTGTCTAAAAGCATATGCCATGCTGTGTACATTACCAGATATCAGTTTTGCTGTAAATGTTACGAGTAGATATCAGGTAGACCCAGATAAGGTATACTGGGAAGCAGTCAAGGCTATCCTTAAGTACTTGAGAAGAACTAAAGGACCTATGCCTTGTCTATGGAGAAAGAAACTTGGAAATGGTTAGTAGAACGGATTCAGATTTTAATCTGACGATAATGATGGGAGATCAACATCAAGGTATCTTCTCACCTTAAATGGTGGAGCTGTAAATTTGAGCGCATTGCTGCATGTTTGGATGAGTAAGTTCATTACGGAACTAGGAGTGGTTCTTGACATTAAGAAGCCTTTACCATTTTTTTGTGACAACAATGGGGCTATTACTCAAGACAAGGATCCACGGTCTCATCAAAAGTCCAAACTTTAAGCGGCAATTCCAAGTGATTAGAGAGATCATTGGAAGAAATGACATATACATATAGAAGTTTAATACAACAGAGAATTAAGAATACCCTTCACTAAGGCTATGACCCAAATGTATTGGATCACCACCAACAGGATATGAGTATGAGATACATGGTGGATTGGCTGTGGTGCAAGTGGGAGATTGTTAGGATTATGCCCTAGAGCCAATCATAGAGATGATTGTTTAGCGAATTAGGAACAATCAATTGATTTCATTTATGCATGTCACATTTATTATTGACTTAATAAAAGGGCCTATTCTATTATGTTTATATGCATCATTTATATTTACATAATATGTCCATGGAGTTAGAGTTGAGAATATCAAATTACAAAGGGTTGTAATTTTGAGACTGTAAATATATCTCTGTACTAAACTCCTAAATCATTCTTAGTTGAAGGTTCACTATGATGGACAGTAATGAACCATAGGACTAGCACTTGTTAGGTTGACTCTATAGGAGAATAGCTAGTCTCAAGCTATTTGTGTGGAGACACTACAACCAACAAGTGGGTGCCTATTATAAGAATAGGTACACTGAATGTGACCAAAGATATGAGATAAACTTAATGGAGTTTGAACTTCCCTGTCAATCAGTTTCTCATTGTTATAGTGGTACAAGTAATCCTTAGACCTGAGACACCATGGTTGTCTTATGCATGTAGCTTTAGAAGTTTGATAACACTAAGTGCAGATCCTATTCAAGGGTCTGTAAAGGTGTTCATTGGCCCTATTGCTATGTGTGTGAAGGCATATGAGTGATCAACAAGGAATTCATCACTCTCAGGAAAAAGGGAGTGAATGTCTCATATAGTATTTATTGAATATAACTCATTAAATCCATAGGCCCATGGTAGAATGAATATGGAAAGGAGTTTCCATAAGTTCATCATTGAGTTGATATTAATGAATGAGTATAAAGTAATTGAACTAGGGACTTGACAGACTTCCATGTCCTATTAGTTCAATTGGAGACATTGTGTTGATGGAAGGATGGAATTGTAACCTATAAACTATAACAAAAGGGTTCTTTGTAAATGACTATTCACCTCATTAAGGACCACACCATGAGCCATATGCTAGGTGTTACTCATGGTTAGTAGAAGCCTTAATTGATATAAATGAGTTATAATCAATTAGAGAATTGGAAGGAGATCCAATTAGACCCTTAATGGAAAGTGTTCCACTGTGCACAACATGTGCTGTTCCTACTACTTGATGATGTGAACCCAATGGATCACACACTGATCATGCTAAGAGGGCTTGATTTTCTATGAAAGAAAGGGTATAAGTGATTAAAGAAAAGTTCTTCAAGGAGCTAATTTGTATTTGATACAAACTAGTGGGCTAATTGTGTAATTAAGAGTAATTACACAAAACACACTAGGGTTAGGAATCCCCCTATGGCTGGCCCTATTAATGGGCTATATAATGCCCATTATATGGGGATGACATCATCACATCAACACACCCACTAGTGCTGGCCGAAATTTCTAAGAGGCTCTCTCTCTCTCTTTTCTCCACCTCTAGCAACCATAAGGAAGAAGAAGGAAAGGACATCAAGCTCTAGCTAGGTGTGGATACTGTTGGAGGTAGTACGCTGGGACTGCTCAATCAGAATCGAAGCTTGGAGCACAAAGGAGAAGACTTTATTCAACTGTAAGTATCCTAACTCTCTTGGTAGTTAGGTTTATGGTTTTTGTATTAAGCATAATTAAAATTCATGGGTTTGGGAATCATAGGAAAAATTTTATTCTGCCTTTGTTTGTTTTTCCTCTCTATTCGATTCCCAACATTTAGCTGATCAGCCCATCCTAGAAGCAGGAGAAGTTAATCAGCAATTCCCCGACGAAGATCTGTTTGAAATAGAAGCCAAGCCATAGAAGGTTTACTTCGATGGGGCTGCAAACAAGAAAGGGTGTGGAATAGGGGTTCTTCTCATATCCCCTGATGATATTCACACCCCATTAGCCATGAAGTTAGAATTTGAAGCCACCAACAACGTTGCAGAGTACAAGGCATGTATTTTGGGGCTGGAAGCTGCTTTGGAATTGGGAATTCAAGAATTAGAGTTTTATGGTGATTCAGCATTGATCATTTGTCAAATTCAAAGGAAATGGAAAAGAAAAGAAGAAAAGCTACTGCTTTATCATGCTTACCTCGAGACTTTAGCTAGGGAGTTCTGTAAAATTTCCTTCCACTATTTGTCTCGAACTAAGAACCAATTTGCAGACGCATTAGCCACATTAGCATCCATGGTAGAGATTCCAGAAGAAGGAAGTGTGCGCCCATTAATTATAGAACAAAGGAAGTTACCTTCTTATTTATGCCATGTTCAAATGCCAGAATTTAACGTTGGCTTGCCTTGGTTTTATGATATACAAAAATTCCTAGAAAAGGGTGAATACCCAGAAGGTGTATTGAAGAACGATAAGTAGACTCTGAGAAGGCTAGCCAATTATTACATCCTGTACGGAGGGGAATTATACAAAAGGTCCCATAATGGGATTCACCTGCTGTGTAACAAAGAATCAGGTTTGGAAGATCATTGAAGAAATTCATGAAAGGGCTGGTGCACCGCACATGAATAGGTATATGTTAGCAAAAAAGATCGTCCGTTTGGGCTACTATTAGTTGACAATGGAAAGAGATTGTCATGACTATGTGAAGAAATGTCACAAGTGCCAAGTGTATGCCAACTTGTAGCAACGTCCACCCATACCACTGACAACTCTTTCGTCTCCTTGGCCCTTCTCAACTTGAAGGATAGATATCATTGGAAAGGTCACACTGCAAGTACGAATGGGCATGAGTATATTCTAGTGGTAATTAATTACTTTACCAAGTTCGTTGAAGCAGCATTGTATAAGACTCTGAATTCCAAGAAAGTAGCCCACTTTGTGAAAACTAATATAATCTGTCAATATGGGGTTCCTCATTAAATGGTTTCAGATAATGGCAAACACTTTCAAAAGCATATGCAGCAACTTTGTGAGGAGAATAACATTGTTTTCCATAAATCTTCTCCATACCAGCCACAGACTAATGGAGCAATGGAGGTAGCTAATAAGAATGTGAAGGTCATCCTACAAAAGACAACCGACACTTATAAAGATTGGCCAGAAAAGTTACCTTTGGCACTATGGGGCTATCGTGCTTCAGTAAGGGCTTCAACAAAGGCTACCCCAATCTCGTTGGTTTACAGCATGGAAGCAGTATTACCAATCGAATTGGAAATACCATCTTTATGAGTCTTGGCAGAAACTCAGCTATCAGAAATAGAGTGGGTCAGAGGATGATATGATGAGCTAGCACTCTTCGATGAAAGAAGAATGAGGACACTTTATCACATTCAGGGGTATCATAGAAGGATCGCTTGAGCGTTTAACAAAAAAGTGAAAAATTGAGGTCTAAGGAAAGGTGGTAGTGCTCAAAGAAATTTGAGCTCCAGTTCATGATCCAAGGGGGAAGTTTAGGCCCAGCTAGGTTGGCCCGTACATCATTAAAAGCATCTTGTCAGGGGGAGCGGTCAGATTGATGGACGTGAATGGTGTTGAATTTGCTCAATCTTCAAACTTGGACCAGCTAAAAAAGTACTATGTGTGAGATCTGCAAGCCCACTAGGTTGAAAACCCTAGATAGCGGCCTAGGCAAAAGTTAGGGTAAACAAAAAAAAAACAAAAAAGAAGACGAAAAAATGAAAAACGAACTACGAAGACTTGATTTCTCCACAAAAGATAAGTTTTGAGGAAAGTTGCTTGATTCAAGTGGAGATACGTAGGCAACCCATAAAGTTACCTTTGGTGTGGTCTAAAAAAAATTAAAAAAGGGAAAAAAGAATGCAGAAGTTCATTAAGATTTGATTATTCAAGGCAATTCTTTAAGAAATTTCAAAAATTGAAGATAGTTTATTTCATAACAAAGGTTCCTAAGTCTATATCAATAGAGTTAATAAAAGAAAGAGACATATTGCAAAATTAAAAGTTTCTAATCTCTAATCTTGAGTCCAATTTGGTTCTTCTTGTCCTGAGTTGAGGTCTTCTTTAGTGTTATAGTAGTCACTATCTCGATGGTTGCTCCCTCCTTTGTGTCTTCTATCACCCTGGTCACTTTGGTTCCAGTGTCATAAGTCACAATTGTCTTTGTAGTGACTTTGATTTCGTCCTTCTGTTCAACTACGAAAATCACATTCTTCCCGTCGAGGTTGTCGAGTCTCATCACTTTGTAGGAATATCTCCCAATCTTTACCTTCAGTTTGGGCTTCTTAGCTTTTGGAGTTTTTGGGATAGCTGGGCTTCCGTTATTTGTTGGGCATTCCTGTTCACATGAACCATTAAGGTTGTGGGGACATTGATTGCCTTTCTTTTCAAAGGCCCAAGTTCGGAATTAGCAATAAGGTAATCGAGCCTCTCTAAACAAGACACTTCATGCACTTGGATGTCAGTCACTAGCCAGTCAACATATTCCTTGTTGAGTTTATAAAGACCGTCAGTGAAAGCTGAAGTGGTAATGCAATCCCAATCGCTCCATGAGTCATCCCACACATTGGATATTGAATCAACTAGGTGAGAAGAAATGATGGACTTTTTGTTGATATGACCAAAGACAATTTGGATCACCTGCTCAATTCCAAATCAACGATATAGCCGGATTAGCCAATAGAAAGAAGAAGATTTCAAGCCCATCAACTGAACATGAGCATGACCAGGAGACCTAACTAGTGACTTTGTGATCCCCCACCACGGAATGAACCATCGGATCTCATCCCAAGAAAGATTATTGAGCCATTCAAGCCAATCACGTAAAGTGACATTGTCATAAAGATTTATCTTTCAGCACCGATAATGTTTAGGCCCATAAATGAGTCGAATTTTGGGATTCGGTTTGGCAATAATTTGCAAGCGATCAAAGAACCACATTTGAAGGAGAAAGGGGCTTCCAGAAAATGGGGCTTCTGAGTTTTCACATAATATGTCAAAACCATTCAGAGTTTCAGTAAGGACCAATGGAATAATGTTATGAGATTTATGGAGGTTAGGGATTAAGTCACATATTTTAATTGGCACCATGCTGGTCCCATTTGATAAGAAAAAGTGGCTAACCATGCAAAATGCAAACACCAAGTGACGGTGGTGGCAATACAATTTGAAAGTGGGGCTTTGCTCATCTCCTAAGCTCATGAATGCAGCAGTAAGGGCTCCTAAATCTACTTAATTGTTATGAACAAAAGAACGGATCTCTTCTAATGGCAAACCCATCAGAGAAATCAAAGAGTTCATATAGCCAACCCGAACTTTTGGAAAGATAAACAGGCTAGTTGTTCTTACCTTCAAAAGGGCATAGAATTCCTCATAAGTGGGGCACATTTCGTTCATGTTAAAACTTGAAAAGATGAAGGGTGGGGTCCCAAAAGTGTGTGGCAGCTCTCAAGAAAGTCCATTCAAACTTCACGCGAAGATGGAAAAGAGCATCAAGCCCAAACCTTGGAAAAGCAATCTTGTCCAAGCCATCCAAGGAGCACATCCATCGGTTGAGGAGCTTAGTAAAGGTCTCCATAAGTATTTTGAAGTGTTTGAATAATAAGGGGAAGTTTATGCATGAATTTATAGAGTTTAGAGTTTGATTTTGGGTAGGAAAACTTCAGAAATCGTGAAAAATCACAAAAATTGGCAAAATAGAGCAGGGTGACCAATTGGCCACCCTCACTGGCCTTTTGGCCTTTGTTTACTGGCCGTTTAGCCCTCCTCACTGGCCGTTTGGCCTTTGTGGGTGACCATCCAGCCATCAGAAGCCTATTTGGCCACTTTTTGTGCTTTGTCTTAAGAAAATCCTACTCCTACTTGGGTTAGGACTTCTAATTTTGCCCAAAATCAACTTAAACTTGATTTCTATGAGTGCTAGAACTCTAAATTCATATAAAAAAGGATTACAAATGTTTGGGTACAAGTCTTGAATCGCCCTAGTGCATGCATATATCCTAGATTGGGTTAACTTTGTTCATGAAATTATATGACATTAAAAAAAAAAAAAAAAAAAACATAGCAATTATTTCCCTTTTTCTTCAATTCTTCTTTTTCTTTTTTGATGGCCCTCTTTTCTTGCTTGGGCCCGCTAAGGCTCTAGCAATCTGAGTCGGAGGAGGTATAGGTTGGTGCTCACATCCTTGAGGAGGTGGTGGTGCGCCCATACCCATCATCAATCCCTAAAAAACTAAAAATAAATATTTAAAAAAAAAAGAGGGAGAAAGGCTTGGATAAGTAACTAAATATCCATTTGTTTACTTAAAGGAATGCATGATTTTAATGTGGCTTACCATTTGAGAGCCTCGTTCATTAAAACAAGCTTTCAATTCAAAATGAATTATACTCATCCTCAATAAGTCTTTCCTTAAGCCTTCAGCAATCTCATAATAAGTCTCTGCAAGCCTATGAGGAACCTATAAAAAGAATTTTTGTCAAGAATGAGAAAAAAAAGATAATTGCATAAAGTGATGGCATTCTTTACAGCTCACTATGCTAAGGATCTAGGTAAAGAACAACCCAATGATCGGGTCAAGTAATAGGAACCATGACAATTTCCCCATCTTGAATGATCTGGACCTCCCAGGATCCCTTAGGAAGGGGAGGTGGTCTATCCTCTTGAGTTTCCTCCTCCTCATCATCCTCACCGCCCCTAGTTGATTGAGGTCTCATGTGGCGACTCTAGAATAATTTTGAACCATGATGAGTAAGGAACAGTGCTAGAAAAGTAAAACTTTGAGTTTAAAAAGAAAGAAAAATTTCTTACTAGTTTGGGAAGATTTCCCACTGCCAAGGGCCTCATCAATTTATTTAAGCAAAAATCTTCATAACTAAGCTTCGGGGCTAGGAAATTCTGTGATGGAACCCCCTTCAAAGCTTGAGTCAAGTTTTGGCTGATCAACTTGTCTCCACTCCTTATGCTTGAAGGAGGATCTTTAGGGACTTTTGGGATTAGGGCTCCTTCCACTTGCCTTAGTATCCTTTCACCAAGGTACCAGTATCTCCCTATAAGACCTTCTAGCAAAATTCTTCTCCTCGAATAATGAAGGCACTCCCTATGAGTATGGGGCAAGACAACTTCTGCTTCACCCCATGGTGACCAATTGACCTACAAAAAATGTTTTGTCATAAGAATCATGATAAAATATTGATACTTTGCAAGAAAATTGGTTTACCATTTCTAAGGTCAAGCTAAACAAGAATTCTTTGGCATGCTCATAGTCATGACAATTACGTCGAACACCCGCCCTCTTTTGAGGATTCCACCGATGAGACACTGGCCAAAGGAATTTGTCACTCTTCAAGTGGGGTGCACCCAACTTCAAATATTCATAGGCCCACACCTATTGAAACAAGAGAGTCAAGCCATTAAATCAAAAAAGGAAAGGAATTTGTGGTCAAAGACGAGTGATTTATCTCCCATACGGTAGTCATGCAACCAAGATCTTAGCAAGCATTCTTGGACCTATCACACATAAATCGATATATAGTGGCAAGAATGGCTCTACCTCAATCA
Source organism: Liquidambar formosana (assembly GCA_039720395.1). Classification (NCBI taxonomy): domain Eukaryota; kingdom Viridiplantae; phylum Streptophyta; class Magnoliopsida; order Saxifragales; family Altingiaceae; genus Liquidambar; species Liquidambar formosana. The sequence goes on from CM077831.1 coordinate 8,168,012, forward strand.
TATTCATGAATGGTGTCCACGTCTCTCAAATTTTCAAGAAAACCTAGAGCCACCAAGTTGTGAGATCCAGTAAAGAAGGTGTAGGAGAATAAGTCCAATAGAAAGGCTTGAGTGATTTGGTCCACAGAAACCAAATCATCTTCTTGTAGTTGACTATATTCAGGAAAGAGCTATTGCCTAGGCACCACGTTGGGAACTTCCTTTCCCAAGAGAAAAGTAAGATCATTCTTGTCTTGCACTATATCTTGGTTGAAATCAAGCCTCTTACCACCCATCTTTATGCCGTTAATCATGGTGAAGTCCAGAGGGGTGAGAGTCATTTCCCCAACTTTGAAGTAAAAAGTGTTGGTGGTGTCCCACATTCAAGGCAAGAAAGGCTTGCTATCCGTTTAATCCCTCCACAAACTATCAAGGAAGATACTAAACCCCGTCTTGTCTACTTTCCTTTTTCATAAGAGGTTGGGTTCTCTTCATATTGGTCCACCAAGCCAATAAATCTCTCAAGCTACCCCTTGTCTTGGTGGTAGGAGGCACCTATATATATTAGGAGCATTGGTTAGTCATTTCCATACTCATGTAGTAAAGAATTACATGTACTTTGGTTCCTAGTGGGGTCATTATGAATATAGAGATTAGAAATTATAATTATCTCATGGGTTGGAAAAATTTTGGAAATAAAAATTCATTGAGGCATTTTATCAAACACTTGGTAAAAATGATTTTTGAAGCAATAAAAGTTTGTAATTTTACATGAGATAACTATGGTTCCTATTCTATATATCATAAGGATGATGAATTTAAGGATTTGGAAAGAAAATCCCAAAGAAATTTCATTGAAACATTTTATCAAACACCTAGTGTGCAAGGTTTTTGGGCACTTTGAGAAAGTAAACTTTGGCTATGGGAATCCTTCCAAAATTCATCACCAATGGGATTAAAAACATGTATTCAATACTAAATGATGTGAAAAGAATAACAAAAGACATAGAAGTCATGAGAAAATTCAAAGTTGGGAAAGCTTGGGAAAGCTTGTTAATGGAGTTCATGAACTTACTTCCAACTTGGAGACATGATGATGAGCTTCAAGAAGAAGGGAAGGGGGCTTGTATTTGTAAGGTGGAGGCTTGTATTTCTTCACCACAATATAGGGAAACCTCTCCTCCTCATTTGAAGATGATGCGGATGCCATGGACAAGCTTGAGAAGCTTGGGAAAGCTAGTTGAAGATGAAGCTTGGAAGAAGTTTGAGATTCTCCAATCACATTGTTTTAGAAGCTTGAATAGCCTTCTTGAAGTTTGCTTGCTTCAATTCAATTCAACCCAAGAGTTTGAAGTTCAAAGATTTGAAATTTGGAGAGTTGGGAAGTGGTTTGGAAGCAAGTTCTAGAGAGAGAAGCTCTCAATTTCATGTGGGGCTTGTAGGCACATGAAATGCCACTTGAAAGCATTAAAAAGAGAGGAAAAAAGGGCTAAAAAGCTCACTGCTGGCCAGCAGGCCCTGGGGAAGGCCAAATAGCCACCCAAGGTGACCAAACGGCCACCAAGGGTGGCCGCTTGGTCACTAACCCCTCTTAGCCCATTTTGGCATTCTTTTTAGGGGTTTTTGGCACCAAAAAGGCATAGAAAATCAGGGAAAATCCAGGAAAAAATAAAAAAGTCTTGAAAAAGATTTTGAAACATGGAAATTAAAAAAAAAAAAAAAAGGGTTGTTTGCAAAAACTCAAGAAAGAAGGCATTATTCTTGGAAAGACTTAGGAAAATTCTATTGCTTTGAAGGTTTAAAGCATTAAAAATAATGTTTAAAAGAATTTACAACATTATAGAAAATAATGCTTTCTTTGAAAAAGTTTATGGAATTTGAAATGATATTCATAAATAAAAAAATAAAATAAAAAGGGTTTTATAAAGGCTTTTGAAAAAAAAAAAAAAAAAGAAAAGAAAAGAATTTTTGGAAAAGGAAATTTTCAAAAAAGTATATAAACATGTACTTTTGGAAATAACGTTTTTTGATTTATAAAGTGATTTTCTTTGAAAAAAACGAAAAAGGAAGTTTAAAAAAAAAACATTGGAAATAATGTTTTTGATTGTAAAGTGATTTTCTTTGAAAAAGGAAAAGGAAGTTTTTGAAAAGACATTGGAAATAATGTTTTCTTTGAAAAAGAAAAAAGGTTTTTGGAAAAAACATTAGAAAAAATGTTCTTGATTTAAAAGTTATTTTTCTTTGAAAAAGAAAAAAAAAAAGGGTTTTTTTTTTGGGGGGAAAAATAAAAATTGGAAATGGAAACTTTAAAAACATTTGAAATAATGCTCAAAGTGATTTTTTTTTTTTTTTTTTTAAAGTTTTTGAAAAAGAGAGAAGCATGGGAAAGAATGCTTTAAAACTTTTCTTCAAAAAGAATTTAAGAAAAGCATGTTTTTGGAAATAATGATTGAGAATCTCTTTCTAATCATTATGAAATAATGATTGAAAAGCTTGAAAATCATTAAGAAATAATGATTGAAATCTCCTTTTATTCATTGAGAGATAATGATTGGAAACTTTTAAGTCATTTGGAAGTAATGATTAAAAAGAAAAGAAAGATCTTCCTTAAAATATTTGAGATAATGTTTTAATTAATCCTTTGAAACATTTGAAATAATGCTTTAAACATTTGAAGCAATGCTTTATTAAGTGACATTTCAAAATAATGTCTCTCTTTCTTGGATGAATTGCAAAGTTTTAAAAGAAATTTTGGTTTTTGTGAATTAAGTAGTCACTTTATTCACAATCATGAGAAATTTACCAAAGCTTGGTATATGTTTAAGTCTTGTTTTCCCTATTTTGCATTGAGTACACCAACGTAGTTCGCATGCTAATAGGACACGAGGGAATCAATAAAAGAAAAGATAACTGAAGTGGATCAATGGGTTAAGTAGTTGCTTTTCCCATTTTGTGTGAGCGCCCCATAGAATTTGGCATACATTAGAAATCTTTATTTCCCTGTCTCACATCGAGTGCTTCCAACTCAATTAGCGTGTGGTCAGGATGCCTTGTCTTATATGAGGTCCAAAGTTTTGGCATATAAGCAAGATGATCGTGGATTTGGTGGATTCGTCTCCCAAGCTATGTGAGGGCTCCATAGAATTAGCACATAGTATATCCATGTCTTTCCCTATCTCACATTGAGTGCACTAGTTAATCTGGCATGTGGTTAGGATGCCCTAGTTTGTATGAGTACTAATAGAACTTTGACATGCAAATTAGGATGATTTTACAGGTTAAGTAGTTGCTTTTCCCATTTTGTGTGAGTGCACCATAGAATTTGGCACACATTAGAAATTTGTGATTTTCTATCTCACATTGAGTACACCAACTTAGTTGGCATGTGATTAGGATAGCTTTATTTGGCACTAATAGAATTTTGGTGTACAAATGGAAAGTGTTTGGCATGTCAACGAAGTTGATATGTAGAAGTTTCCTACACTCCCTAGTAAGCTTCACCTCATGAGTCTTGACGAAGTCAACTCATTCGGTTCTATGAGGGTCTAAAAATGAGTGTCTTTTGGGTCATTGGCATTTGCTTGCTTAGCAAACTTCGCCAATGAGGGGCTTCTTTAGACACCCCATTTTCATCCCCTAATATATGACCTTTCTACCTTGGGAGCATTATCGCATGTAGAGAATTGCATCATTTTGGCACCAAATCTTTTTAGTTAAGCTCTATACATCCCAAAGAATTCATAGAAACTTCTGGGGTTCAATTTGGTTAAATCTTGATAGCTAATAAGAACTTTTGCGATTTGGAGGGCATTTATGTCATTTCACTTGCATAATTCTTATTTGACATCCAATTCTCACCAAATTCATCCTAGGATGATCCTAATGACCTTAGGATGCCATTTATAGGCTTGGTTTAAAATTTGGTTAAGTTTAGAGAAGATTTGCTTAAGGATGGTCCAAAGTAGGCTCGGTTTGACTCCATTCGTCGGTCCTTCTTATAATTGCTTCCTAATTTGATCCAATCAAATCCAATTAATGCTTCATTAATATCAGTTGGGTCTTAATTAAGGTGTATTAATGTTTGAAATTATTTTTGGGAGAGTTTGATTGCAACTAGGACTCCATTAGGGTTCAAACCCTAATTTTGCCCCAGGTGAGCCTTAATTGATCTCTATGAGCCATATGGGCTTAAACCTTGATTAATTGACTAGGTGGCTCAATTAGGAGTATTTCAATCAGATTTTCAGTGGAGAATTGAGCCATGGTCGTTTTAAATCCAAAATCAATGAATTTGGACTTAAAATGGGCAAAATACATAGAATAAAAGGGTAAAAGTGCACACAGGAAGACAAAAAGACACCAAAAAGGCTACTAGCCATTTGGCCACCAAGAAAGGCCAAACAGCCACCAAGGAAGGCTAAACAGCCAACCATGGTGCCTAAACGGCCACCAAGGGTGCACTACAACAAAATAAGGTATTTACGACTTGAAATTAATGACTTGCATGTTTGTAAGTCGTTAATATAGGTCTTTTACAACTTGCTTATTAAGCACATCGTTACAAGACCTTACATAGACAGAATTTATGACTTGCTTATTAAGTATGCCGTTAATGAGACTTATTACGACGTGTTTTGTGTGTCGTAAATAATGCCCTGAGAAATGCCTATTTACGACGTCCAAAACACATCGTTAAAAAAAGACAAGGAATTTCACTATTTTTTACGTCGTGGTTTGTACGTCGTGAATGATACCCCAAGATTAGCCTATTTACGGCATATTATACAAGCCGTTAAAAACATAGCAATTCTGCGAAAATATTGCCAGGCATTTTGCCTCCCACTCTATGAAATTTTACATTTTTTTTCTTTTTTTGGTTGCTTTACCTTCATTTTGCATAAACACACACTCTTCTTCTAACATCTAATTTTCTCTAGGGAAAACTTCTCTACCTCCCAAATCTGATCAATCTGTGAGGGCTTCGTGAGAATGCTGTGAGGGATTTGTGAGCATTCTTGTCCAGTGAGGTTTTCATCATTCTTTGATCCTCTTATCTTCCAGCGCCATTCTCTCATTCTCTCTCTTCGTCTTCCTCTGAAATCTGATGGATTCGTGTGCCACTTGTATGATTTTTAGATCTCAACCACTGGTGTGAGACAAAAGAAAAAGGAACCTTATTTTGATTCAATCGATTGCAAATCAACAACTATGAACTAGAGAATCAAGGCAATCAACCGGATCGGGGAAGGGAACTCACTTTGAAGAGTTCAGTCTAGCTTGAGTTCTGTCTGTCCGAAAGTTGCAGCATTTTTGGGGTCCGATTCAAGCTCAGTCTAGTTTGTTATTTTTCACTTTAATTTCTCTTCCTATTCAGCTCCGTTAGGTGTGTAAATTTGTAGGGTTTCTATTCTAGGATTGCAATTGTAGGATCTTCGATATTGGGGTTCAATTTTAGGGTTTCTCATCTATGAGTTTTTGTTTTTTTTCCTTTTTCCTGTAAGTTTTTATAACTAATTTGTGTTGATTTTGCTGGGTTGTGTTGTGGTTTAATAGACTTTGGTATGGTTTAATGGGCTTTGAGATTTTAGAGCTGAGTTGGGGATTCAAAGCATGCTAGTCTATGGTACTGGTTTGTTGCATTTTTTTTATATTTCGTGATTTTTATTGGTTGGAAATATTATATCTTTTTCTTGGTTTCACCATCCAGCATTTACATGTGATAAGGGTTTTTTTATTATTTATTATTTGTTTATTTTTGCTGGTTTTTTTTTAATCATTATATACTTTTGGTATTTTTGCTTTACATCATGTGTCAAAAATTTGATCTTATACGATCTGTTCTGTAGGGATTTTGTACAACACGATTGTAGCTCTGTTGGGGTTCAATTCTTAAATGGGGAAAGCCTCTTTTCTTCTTCCATATTTTCTATTTTGTTCACTTTGTTTATATTCTGTTACCATGAGATTAAAATGGATCCATGATGCTGGTATGTATTTTGTTTGATATGCATCCTTAGAGGTGGGATGAGCTTTTGGGACGGTGGAACTTGGTATGCAACATGGATGGTGTGTTCTTTCAGAGTCCGTTTCAGGTTTACAATATGTATATATATAGACATTAAGGATGTGCTAACCCAAATATTTGCCACCCTAATAATCAATTGATTAGTGTGATTATTATTATTATTGTTGTTGTCATAATTATAATTATTGTTAATCACCAAAGCTTTAGGATATATATATAACAAAAATTACTAACTTATTATATTAATAGGATTAATGATGTAATTAATCCTTAAGATGAGGTCATTGCTTACATGGGGAGGGGATAGGTGGCCAAATTCTATTAATGGCTGAAAAAGAAAAACAAAACAAAACAAAACAAAACCAAAACAAACAAAAATCAGCCACGTTTGTTTGCTTGGAGAGAAAGGAAGGGGTTGCTTGAGGAAAAAGGGATCAAGAGGAATCTTAACCAATTAATGAGGGGAGACTTCCTTTGACTTGAGGGGGTATAAAAGGGCTGATATTCAGCCTATTTTCGTGCTACATGAGCTGCTAAGAGAGTGTAACCAAAGAGAGAAATAGAGAGAAAGAAAGAAGGAGAAAGAAGGGAGCTCAAACCAAGAAAGTTTTAAAGCATTTTTCTAAAAACATGAGGTGAGATTTTTCATCCTTGAATGATATAGGAAAAGTTCTAAAAGTTTCATGAGGATTGGTTGATGTTTGGATAATTTTTGGAGCTTCAAAGAAGCATCAATGGCTTCCCTCATCCTTTGTTTGATTGTTTCTCCATGCACAGTAAATGAAATTCTATGAAATTTTTACCATATTTTAATGATACTATAGAGAAGCTTTTGTATAAATTTTAGCCTTTAATACTTTGTAGGTTGTGAGAAATAAATTGGACAACCTGAAACACAAATATGAAAAACTGTATGAATTCATAACTCATTTAATTTTTCTGATATTTTTATAATATTCTACATGAAAAATTAAGCAAAATAGGCTTTTGAATCATCGAAAAAGGTTAAGAAATGAATTAGTTATGATTTTTTCAAGTTTTGATAAATCTTGAAAACAAACTGTGTACAGCAGCAGAATTTGGCTTTGCACGGGGAAGAAGAAGGGTATGTGATTGAGTGTGGCAGCATGCACCATAGGCCACATGTACCCTAGAATAATTGGCTATGTGGGGCCCTCATTAGGTGCTGAAAATATTTTTAAAAATCTTATAAAAATACTAGAAACTTATGTTTATAATTTTGTAACCATAGGAGTATGATAACATGGGTTTCAAAAATTAGGAGACTTTAACCCTTTTGTGTAGCTTGTTTTCAGACTTTGACTAGCTCAAACAAAGTATATAGAATTCCGATTGAGTTACGAATTGAACCATTGGATTCATATCAACAAAACTTACATAAGAGTATTTTTAAGGTAAAATGGATGTTTTAATTTTGGGTATAATTTTATTCACGTGTAAAATGACCATTTTACCCCTACTCACTAAAAATAGCTCAAATGGATTCCAAATTGAAGTTTTGTTTGAACCTATGCAATTTCTATGAGAAGTAGAACACTTCAGGGACTTTTTATTAATATTTTTATGATGGCATCATAGTCCTCATATTTTTATATTTGCAATATAGCCCCTGAACTTATGAAAAATTTCAAAATTTCCCTAAACTGAATATTTGGCTTTAAGATTTATGTTGAGTAGTTTGATTAAGATTGTTAATGGTGGTAGAGCATAATATGAATGATAATTCATATTCATAATTGGATATTGAAATATTATTGAGATTAATTAGTGTACATGCATGATATTAGCATCCATATGTTGAGCGATATGATTATTAATTCATGTACAAACATGTAACAAGTTATTTGGTGATATGTTTATGTGAAATTGAATGCTTATATTTGTGATTGAGACTGAGATGTTGCGATTAGAGATAAGCATGTATCAAATCATTATGTGATATGTTTATGTGAAGTTGCTTATACTTGTAACTGAGATTGAAATGTTGAGATGTTGAGATGAGACGACCGAGTTGAGAAAGCCCTGCAGTTAGTGCACTAATATGCTACTCCATTTTTTAGGGCAAGAGGCCAATGGGGTAGTATACACACATGATGAGTGGTGTGTGCTGTGGTCGTAGATAGTATATCCTGTATGAGCAGACAGGTATGCTATGATTGTTTTTGCAGGTTGCAGCAGGCAACAGAGGCACAAGTACCTGCAAATTTTATATGTTTGAGTGGCATAACTTTTGAGAAGTGCTATTAACATCATTGTAGTATGAGATGTTACAAAGATGCTGTTACATGTAAGATGAGTTGTTGTATACTAATGTTAAGCATAGATGTTGTTACATGTAAGATGAGTTGTTGTATACAAATTTTATATGCTTGAGTGGCATAAATTTTGAGAAGTGCTATTAACATCATTGTAGTATGAGATGTTACAAAGATGTTGTTAAATGTAAGATGAGCTGTTGTATACTAATGTTAAACATTCATAAATGAATTATCTCACTGAGCCGTGGTTTGCTCACCCTTTTATTAAAAATTAATTTTCAGGATCTGGAAATTTGTGAGCTGTTGAGAAGACATGAATAGAAGAGTATATTTTCCTGACTCGATAGTTGTTTTGTTTTGATAAGTTGACATATGTGGTTTAATATCAAACAATGATGTATTGTAATAATTATAATTTAGTATATGAGGTAATAATGAAATTAATATTTATGTGACGTAATATTTGTCAACATTGTGTCTCTTGGAGAATGAATGGATAAGGTTTTGAGCTGTCACTATCTCACTGGGCTTTAGCAAGGCTATTTTTGGGGCGTGACAAAGGAAAGCAATTCTAAGGGATTTCATTCAATTTGTTTGTACTATGTTTTGGGATCAATTACTTAATAGAATAAAATTTCTTTGTAGTTATATATATATATATATATATATATATATATATATATATATATATCTGTGTGTGTTTGTGTGTGTGTGTGGATGTTACACGTGTGCGTAATTAAGGGTAATGCTGAGTTTGAGTTATAATATATACTTTCAGGATTCTGCTGGAAGCTTTATGAGAAATGAGAAGATTTTTATCTATTTGCATTCGATAAGGTTTTTTATCAATAAGGTTGCACCTTTTAGTCATCCCAATTTTGGAGACTCATAGCATGGACAAGGGATCAATGATTTGTTTATGATTAATTAATTATTTTGCAGGGTTTCTTGATGCTTTTTGTATTTTTGCTTTACATCATTTGTGGAAAAATTTTGATCTTGTACAATCTGTTCTGTAGGGATTTTGTGCGACATGATCTTAGTTCTCTTGGGTTTGAATTCTGAAATGGGGAAAAACTCTGTTCTTGTTCTATATTTTTTATTCTATTCACTTTGTTTACAATTTTATACTATGGGATTTGAAGTTCTATATTGTTTATTCTATTCACTTTGTTTATAATTTTATACTATGGGATTTGAAGTGGATCCATGATGCTACTATATGTATTTTGTTTGATATGCAACCTTAGAGATGAAATGACTGAATTTGTGGAATGGTTGAACTTGGTATGTAGTGAGTTCCATTCGCTACTTCACCTAGGTTTTTTTTTTTTTTTTTTTGTGTGAATTTTATGAGCCTTTTCTTCTGTCAGCTCCTATTGAAATTTGGAGGTTGGGCAACTTATTGATATTTTGGTTGCTCCTTGTTGAATTTTTGTTCCATAACTGATTACTGAAGAACCTTCTTGCACTACATCATTTCAACTAGAAGTTGTTGGTATTTTGCCTTCTCCTTGTTACTCTTGTTAGGTTGTGTGGGTGTGGATGTGCACATGCGCATGTTGCTTTGTTTGATTTTCTTAATGTTTTGTTGTTTCATTTGTTGTACAGATTTGTGTTGCTTGATTGAGTATTCTCTAGGAAACACATTGATATAAATTCATTTGTTCACAAATGTGTTTTTCTGGGAAACACAGAGAAACACATTGATATTAATTTGTTGCTCACAAATGTGTTTCTCTGGGAAACAGATTGATATGAATTTTTTTGTTCACGAATGTGTTTCATGTCTCTTTAAGTTCTTTAGTTTGTTATCTCAGGGTTCTAAATGAAATGCGTTGTTGGGATTGGGGAACTAGGCCCAGAGCTGAGTACTTAAAACTCCTCTCCCTTTCTGTTCTTTTTCTTGTAATCCTCCTTGTGTCTATCCTTGAGCTTTTATTATTTGATATCCTGGCTTTCGTTTTCTAGTAAAGCAGTTGGGGGAAATATACAAGTATCATTTAGGGGTTCTAGAATGTACATGCTCGCTGGATGTGTCTACTACTTAGATGTTTTCTTTAGTGTTGCTAATGTTTTAATATATTGTTTTGTGGGGAGTATGTCTTTTCTGAGTTATAGAGATTTGATTTTGCGGACATAAAGAAGGCTCTAGACATATGAATTAACTCAGTAATCACTCATGGGATCCACTATCCTTGTTTTGTTCTTTTTTTCTGGTTTCTTTATGCACTATCCTTGTTGTTCTGTTTTTATGGTTTCTTTTAGTTATGAAAGTGATGCATTTGCATTGAGGTCCAGAGAAGGGTGATGCTTAGCATGTATATGGGCTTTACTTGCGATGGCCTTGTACTTATTATGCTTTGAGGTCCAGAGAAGCTAAGGGGCTGGTGGGGGCATTATGTTGAAGCTAAGGCCAGCTTTAAGCAACCTTTGCCTTTAATTAAATTATTAATGTATGTACTTTTTTCTACTTTCTAGTTAGTGATTCTGAAATCTATTGAAATTAGGAGATATAAGCAAACCTATATTGAAATAATATGTGCTCAGATGTTTATCTGAGAATGACTCGGAAGTAAATTATTTATTTGGCTTCTTTTTGTTTACAAACTTGAAGTGGATTAATGTTTTCTACTTCTTTAAGGTTTAGAGTTTGAGTGGGATTGATGTTAATTTTAAATATTTGGTTCTTAGATTTTATGAAGGAAAAAAGAAAAAGAAAAAGGAATTGTAGTTTTCCCTATTTGATTGCAAAAGAATTGGAATAATTTTGGTTTGATATAATTTTTTTTCTTTTCTTCTCATTTTCTTAATTTTTTTTTCACTATTTTTTTTTTTTTTTTTTTTTTTTTGGTTTCTTTGGTAATTTGGGAACCAAATAGAGAGTAGGTTTTTTCCATTTTTATTACCATTAATTCAATTCAAACTTCAGTATCTGGTGCTTACCTCTAAGGACTAGCTTGCCATAGAAGAAGATAATAACTATCAACCAGGCATCAAATTTACCCTTCTTTAACTTTTGGTTGCAATTCAAGTAAACTCAGGACAGGCTATCACTGCCTTGTGTGTGGAAAAACTCCCTAAATGAGTTGAAAGTGGAACTATTAATACCATGCTGCAAGCATTTTTTTGGTCAAGGCTACACATGCTAGTGATGATATGTGTATTATTATCACTATTATAATATGTTGTAACTATTAAAGTACTAGGCCAGCTATAGTGCTCTATATATTTCTGGGGTAATGACTCTTCACTCAAATAAGCTTGACAGGATGCTTGAATTTCCATATAAGTGAAATCATATGACTCCTTTTGAATGTGAACTCTTCTTATTGTCTACAGGTCTTCATATCGACCGACAAACAAAGTGCCAGTGGTTGGGTTCTTCCTACAGGTGTGGTATATTTCTACTTAAAATATCACTGAATTATGTCAACAAATAGGGAGGCATAGGCAAGTGGATTTCTTGTTATGCATGTGGATTTCTTGTTATGTATTTTTTAATTCCAAACCTGTTTTATCTTTTCCAACTATATCAGCATATTGTTTTGAGTAGGAGGGAGTACTATGTATCCTGGACTACCTAGACGGTAAATGTTATCTCTCTCTTTCTCAGAGTTGCAATGTTTTTAAAGTCTCAGGTTCTGTTATAGCATAGCGTCTCCTGTCTGATATATTATTTAATTAAGAAGGAATAGTTCTTGCAATGCAACAGATAAGAGTAGGAAATGATTATGAGGAAAATATAAATTAACAAATTAGAAGGGAGTTTTAACCTGCATGGATTAATTGGCCAGGGTCTTCATAGGCTTATTTGACTTATGACATTTGCCATCTTAAATACACAAATGAGATGCACAAGAAATTCTAAAGGCCATTGTTATTTTGACGATTACAAAGAGATATTGTATGTTGTGTTAATATTAAATTATTATTCCACTGGCTCCTTATATCACTAGATGATCAATATGATAATTTATTTGTGTTGGTTTTTTAAGTCACACATACACATGCATGAGGCAACATATTCCTGGATCGTTTGTATATTGGACATAGGGATTTTTCATGGCCTTTTGAATGTTGAACCTCGTGGATCCTATCATTTACTGCAGTAAACATTAGTTGGAATGGCTGTTCTTGGATTAATAACTTGTGCATTTGTAATTTGTTTTTAACAGCCTGGAGAAAGGAATTCTGGATCGTTATCTTGAAGTTGTTTTAAAGGGCAACAAAGGTGGTTTGAAGGTAAGATATCTGTTCTGTGTTATGGATTATAGTCTGTTCAATGTGCACTATATATTGATTGTTAATATAACATTCATCATACATCTTGGGTTATGTTTCTGTAACAGTGTATGACATGGAGTATACTCAATTTGGTATTAGAGTTTCTTGAATAATAATTTCTGGAGGAGAAAGATTTCTCACTCTGCACATTAAAATTTTTGGCTACATATTAACAACATGGGAATAAATCTACAAGGCAACTCCAATATTAATTTGAAGCATATAATGCCTTATAGGAATTAATTAGCAATTTCTTCTCTCAGCTAGAAAGGCAATTTTGAAATTCTCGGTACATTAGAGTCTCTTTGCCTAAACTAAAATATTTCTTTCTACTAATAATAAATTATTTTGTTGTTTTCCATTTCAGGAACATTTGGTTGAGGCATCTTAAAAGGTCTTCTAGTTTTTGAGATTGAGGGGGCTAATGGGAGACTGCAGCAATGTCAGATGTTTTGTTGTTATACATTCTCCCTTTTTGAACTTTATTTTGACATTATATATATAAATTTTGTTAGTCCAGTTTATAAACATGTACTTAAACTTTATGGATGTATGAATGTTTTTTGAATTGGGTTCAATTGGTTCAAATCATAGATATGGATGGTTAGGAGTTGATGTTAATTGTGGATTAATGCACTTAGGAAAAAAATGATTTTGATAAATGATATATTTGTTATGACTTCTGAGTTGCTTGTTTTATCTTGGGCAATGATAGAAGTATATAAATATATTGTTGGCATTTGATAAGCAAAGCAGGAAACAGGTTATAGACAAAAGGTTATTAAAAAAATAATAATAAATATAGTTTTAACGACGCATAATGCATGTTGTTAATAACTTAATATATCGGTTATAAATGTTTCACAACATGTAGTGTGCGTCGTTAAAACACTTAATACAATATACACTGCACGTCGTTAAAACTATAGGCATACATTTTTCATGACGTTCATTGCGCATCGTTAAAAAACCTAATACAACATACACTGCACGTCATTAAAACTGTACGCATTCCGTCGATATGTTTTTTACGACACGTAGTGAACGCTGTTAAAAAGTTTTTTACGATGCACATTGCACGTCATAAATATGTCTGGACTTTCCACGACCCCTCGTTGCACGACATGCGCTTGCGCGTCGTAAAAGGCCTTTCACAATGTGTTTCGCATGTCGTGGAAAGCCACTTTTGTTGTAGTGGTGCCCAGTTGGCTTTTGACGGTGTTTTACCCTAGTTTGACCTCTCTAGACTCCTTTTCTTTTTAGAATTCTAATTTTCTCCAAATTTGAAGTGTTTGAGATAGGAACCAGCTCTTATGAGTGTTTTAAAGCCCTTGGATCATCCCTAGCTAGATCCAATCTTGGCCATTCATTCCACCCACCTTTCACTATAAATAGGGGTCCTCCCTTCATTCATTCGACATCAAGTCTTAGTAGAGTTTTCTTAAGAAAATGAAGAGCTTGAGTTCTTGATTGTAGGGTGAACATTCTTATTAGTATCCCTTTACTTGAAACTCATTCTACAGAAGAGCTTGGCTCAATAGTTAGTGGGGAACATTCCTATTAGTACCCTCTAGCTTGCGACCCATTCTAGAGCTTGAAGGCACGGAAGCTCTGCCCGACTTGCAACCCCCTTGCCTGAGGCCATTATAAAGCTTGGAAAGTGTCAAAGCTCTACCCGATTTTTTACTCAAAAACCCCGAAGTTGCAAACAAAACTCTACCTCAATTCTATTAAATATAATCTCTAAACTCCATTACCATGATGTAGTTGTTTATGTGTTGATGCATGTTCCCATGAGTTTTATTATTCGTAGGATTATATTAGGATTTTGATCCTAAATCAAATAAGTTTTCAAACTAAAGTTGTTTCTTTCAAAGTGAGTTGTTTTTCAAAAGCAAGTGTTTGATTGTGGATTGGATTTTAATAAAGTCCTACGAGGAGTGAAACTCTTCCCCCCAACATGGTTGTTCAAACTACGTGGACTTTGATTTTCGTCAGAAGTACGTAGGCCGCTCACTTGAGCCCAAGTCCAACTTAGCTTAGTTTTTATCTTTTAATTTTCGTAATTTTTAGTTATTATGCATGGTTGAAATTAATTAAACCCAATCAATAAATGAGACCAATTGATCATGTGAAATAAGTGGCTACAAGTCATGGCTCGGAACCTTCCTATTTCGTAACCTAGCCCCCGAATCCTTCTTTTTGGTTCAAGACTTGCCTATTTTCCATTAATGGAGTCAAATTTATTTTTATAAAACAAATCTTTTAGTGGTTTCCTCGTACCCTAAAAATGAGGTGGCGACTCCTTTGCTTTTTAAAAACCCTTTTAAAAGTGGAAAGAGAAACCCAATTCCCCTGAGTCGATTTTCGGCATCCACAATTGTCATTAGGGTTGAATTCATTCCCTTATCTCTATGATTTGTTGCTATTTGGGATAAATATACTTTCCCTATTTACATGTGAATTGTTGCTTTCATGAGGTGAATGTATTTCCCTATGAGTTGGTGTTTTGAATTGAAGGTTGAATAGCCTCCTTATGTAATGACTTTGTGAACTTGTTGAACTTAATGTGAGAATAATGAAACCTTTCTCTCATTGGGTGATAATCTATAGTAAGTAGAAACTTAATATTCTTATATGATGATTTTGTTTTGATAATTTTATGTGAGAATAAAGAAACCTTTCTCACACCGAATTGATAACTTAATGTGAGAATAATGAAACCTTTCTCACATTATGTGATAACCTATGATGATTTTGTGAGAATAAAGAAACCTTTCTCACACCGAATTGATAACTTAATATGAGAATAATGAAACCTTTCTCACATTATGTCATAACGTATGATGATTTTGTGAAAATAAAGAAACCTTTCTTACATCGAATGATAAGTGATAATAAGTAAAAGCTTACTTTAACTTGATAACATAATGTGACAATAATGAAACCTTTCTCACGTTATGTGATAATTTATAGTAAGTGATCTCTTTGCTTTCATTTAAGCTTGTAGGCATTGATGCAATCCTTCAAGCAAAAATGGCTTGTTCTTTTTTCATTGGTTCACAAGTGAAACTTGTTCACCAATGAGGGGCTTCTGTCATACCCCATTTTTTGTCACCTTAGCTAGGGTTTGTGATTTCATGTAGTTTTTTTGTTTCTTTTGCTAGTCTAGTTTCTTGCATTAGGTTTTTAGGGTCTTAAAGATAATGGGTATGAATTTTGGTTCAATTTGGAGTTGATCTTGAGGGTTAATAAGAGCTTTTGTGACTTAAGAGGTATAATCGTCTTTTATGTCACAAACTTTCCATTTGACCTTGAAATGATCTCTAAGTTGTCAATTGGAGTTTATATTGATGCATATGGGGTATTTATAGGTTCAATTTGATGAATTGATGGTTTAGGATTAATTCGGCTCATAATGGTTCAAGTTGGCTAAAAGACCCTTTCTTGGTTTGCTCAAATAGGCTCATGATTTTCACTCAATTCTCTCCCATTAGGCTTTAATTAGTCTTAATTTCATTCCCAAAGTTTTTTTAAAAGGTTGAATTTTGAATTGGAAAGCATTTGGTGTGACCCTGTTTGCATACCTAAGCTTTGCGACAGTGGTGCATAACGGTTACTCGTCTTTGTAAAACCTAACCATGTACCCATGGTTAACAATTTTTTGTCCTAAAATGTTTAAAAATGTGTTCCTTTTCAAAGCACAGTCATTTTGGCTTTCGTTTTGTCAAAATCGTACTTCGTTTGACCCCCGAAACACTTTTGGAAGGCAAAAGAGTGCAAAAATGGCATTTACTGACGGCGCCCTCAGGTGACCACCTAGGGCTAGGCGGTTCGGCTAACCGCCCAGCCCAGATAATCAGTTGCCCAACCTTGGGTGGTCACCTGAGCACTCTGCCTTTTTTTTAGGGTTTTTGCGATTTTCTTCCATTTTTTACTTATTTTTCTGCTTTCACAGGTCTTTCCTTTTTAATTTTTGTGTAGGTTTGAGTGTTTTGAGCCCCAAGAGAGTCTTTAATAGCCCTTGGATCATTATTTCACTACAAGAAAAACCACTTTTCACGACGTGCAAAACACGTCGTGAATGAGTTTTCATGACGCACATCCGCATACCGTCTAGGGCCACACCATGGAAAGTAGAGACTTTTTAACGATGTGCGTTGTGCGTCGTAATAGTTGCATTAACGACGTACATTGCATGTCGTAATAGATGCATTCACGACGTACATTACACGTCATAATAAGTGCATGCATTCATGACGTACAACCTACACATCGTAATAAGTACATTAACGACATGCAATGTGTGTCGTAATAGATGCATTCATGACGTATAACCTGCACGTCTAATAAGTACATGCATTCATGACGCACATTACACGTTGTGAATAGATTAGCGTTTAAGCTAAAAAAAACTCCCACGACATGCTTGGCACATCGTTTATAATGTATTTACGACATGCATTGCATGTCGTGGATTGTATTCATTTTTTTTTTTATAACCTACTTCGGATATCCTATTTCCTGCTTTTCCTGCTTTACCTTTCAAATGCCATATGTCTATCATTACCCAATGCATAATAAATCATTCATTCAAATTATCCATATCTATAATTTGAATAATTAAATTGAACCCAATTCAAAAAACATTCATCCATCCATCAAGTTAAAGTACATATATTGTTTGTAAACTGGACTAACAAAATTTATACGAATGTCAAAATAAAGATCAAAAAGAGAGAATGTGTTTTCATTGCTACTATCTCCCTGACCTGAAGTAGCTAGCTAGCCTCCTCAATTTCAAAAAGTAGAAGAGTTGATAAGATGCCTAGCCTCCTCAACCTAATGTCCTTGAAATAGAAAACAATATAATTTATTATTAGTAGTAAGAAATATTGGTAGATAAAGACAACAATTGAGCAACTCAATCCAGACAAACATCATAAATTCAGATTAAGCAACTCAATCCAGACAAACTTGTCTATTTAGACATTTGTGGAAGAATAACTTCTAGTACTACATTCAGAAGAAAACACCATTAGACACGTCTCAGCTAATATAATAGAGCACATTCAAGCATGATAAAATTTGCATATTCAGGATGTCAAATGGGTTATTGTTGACATAGTTTCCCCAATTAAAGCATCTCAACATGCATTTGAACTCCATAGTAACGTGCATTAGAACTTTATACTCGCAGTATGCCATTTTTATAGTCCCACATCTAGGTTAGATCAAAATAAAATATAAAATTTCTAACATATATAATCATATGCACAATTAAGATTTAAATCTATAAGATAATAGTAAGACCTGTCAGTAGTGTTGGATGATAAAGAAAAGTGTTCAAATTATCGGCAAGAACCATTGTTCAAGCTCAGGAAAATAATTGATATCAGGTTCATGGGACAACCTCCAGAAAAATTCACAAGTTGAGCCATTGATCAACATTTCACTCAACACATTGACATGTTGAGAACATTCTATTCATATCTCACGTAGTGACCCGTAAATAGCTTCTTAAGAAGCTTACAGTATTAGCTCCATGATCTCCTACAGTAGTTGAAAGCCACTGATACAGCACCAATTTTTTCCTAAGAAGCAAAGAGGACAACAAAAATTCCTTTCCAAAGGGTAGGCAGGTATCTAGAACACATTTGTATTGGAAGGTTGTGAGTGATGTAGCTTCAGTGGTCTGTTTTTATTTGCCTCCCATTTATATAATTATATTCCCTTTCTTCTTATTGCTAGAGGTTTATTATTATGGATAAGGAGATGGAAATAAAATAAGAAACAAATAAAAGATGAATCCTTGTGCTTATAAACCTTACCAAGCACACGAACAATCTCAGCTGTACCTCCTCCATCATAAAAAACAGGAAGAACATGGGCAACACGAGTTGTTAACCTTGTAAGCTCTTCCACAACTCCATTAAAGGCAGTTCCACTAGCCTGCAGCAGTATCAAACTATTGGATGAATTTTCCAAGTGGTAGTCATGGTTGTTCATACAAACTTGAAAACTTCAAATTTTAGGTGCAACTCCTTCTAGGTTGTACAAGATAACTAGAACAAAAATATAAAATGGAAAAATAAGTATGCATAGGGACAATTTCCCTGCATTAAGTTTAGCTATGTATTCTTCATATATTTAGCAAAGTTGAGGTTTTGTTTCACGTGTTTAGGTATGTAACAAAAGAAACAACATAAAACTATATTGGTTATCACTGCTAGCATATTAAATTTAGATGAGAAATCTTCCTAAGTAACTCTGTCCCCCAATAAGGCGCCTTTTCTCTGATATAGAACCATAGAAAAGATAAGAGAATCCAATCACAATCAATTATAAACATTCCTCGAAAAACTTTACAAATGAATGGTTTTAATCTCCTCCAATGAAATTAGGGTCTTCCATATCTAAAATTTTTAACAAAGCACTAACTCTAATTCAATGGCCGGCTATGATCTAACAGCGGATACGGCCCTAAATAAAGTAGAACAATTAAAAGGTATTAGTGCAACTGGCCCCAAATTGTGAAAATGAGGCAATGTGAAGTTGAATTCTAATTTATTTTTCTCATTATTGTTGCTTCAGCCGAAACAGATCAAGGCATTTAAATCATGTGGAGGATAGTCTTTGAAAAGTAATTCACTTGAAGAAATTAGCAGTTTGCCCATCTTATTTCATTATCCTAATATACAATGACGTTGTAGAATCATGTAATCTGTGGTTCTTTGTTTACACACTGTTTACAGACCTTGTAAGTACTAAAGCAAATATCCTCTCAAAAGAAGTGACAGATTACTAGATGCATCAAAACTATAAGAGGATAAAAAGCCATCTTGAATAAAAGAATCAAAAACTGGAAAAAAAACCCCAAATCCTAAGAATACCTCAAAATGATATTATAAGACATAATCCACAAAATAAGGTATCAACATTCTATTTTAAGACTCTTCCTAAGATCAAAATTTATTTTGATCCATAATTTTATTGCTCAGTAAAATCACCAATCTCTGACTAAGCCCAGCATGCATGCACATAATATATGTATATTTTAAGACTCTTAATAAGATCAAAATTTATTTTGATCCATAATTTTATTGCTCAATAAAATCACCAATCTCTAACTAAGAATATCCTAACAAAATTCCTTTTTATTGTTCAAATAGAACTAACAAGTATTTGAGAACTAAGCTAGTTTTGTAATTGCAAAATTCTTAATAAATAATTTATATATATATCAGCTAACTTGAGTAAGACGCTTAGCAAATATATATATACTTGTACTTCCTTAACCATCAAATTTGATAAATTGTGTTGGCCAGGCTATTGTACTTCCTTTTGCCTCATTAAGACAAGACATATCACTTGTAGGGCGAAACAAGGTTACATTGTGTATTACCCGATTAACCCAAACTTTGAAAAATCTGAGGCCAGGAGGCATGTGATGCACATTCGATTTGGAATCAATTGATGCAATCCTAGATTCTGCAACTACTACTATATCTGTCCCCACCCAATGTAGTAGTTTGCATTTGGTATTCTCCAAAATTTCACCACTTTGTATGCCCATGCTAGTACTCTGCCATGCACAACCATGAAAACAAGGGGTTTTTAGGAACAACTCTACATGAGAAAACAAAATTTTATACCCAACCATAGTTTATACATATTTACCTGCTGAGTAGAAACTGTATGCATAGGAGTATGCGTCCTTCTTCATCACTTCCACTCCGAACCTATAAACATGCATTATACTTATATTATTTGAATTAATATGTACCAATTGTCGCTACCCCAAAAAAAGGATGGGATGTTTCCCTCCCTAAGTTGGGACGACCCCAAGTCATCTGTTCTGGTGGGTGGTATTGAATAAGATGGATTCAGTTCAAGGGCACCTTGACTATCCTAGGCATACGAGCATATCTAGAATTATCAAGGCTATGGAGTCGCCACCAATCAGGGGTTTGAGGACGCGATTGGACATCCTATAGTTGGTTAGAAAGTGGTGTCATCTGAGATCCTAAAAATAAGTCCATATGAGGTTTTATCATCAAACGGGTCCACTTGAGGTCCGTTTGGAAATTGATTGACTTCTAGCGGTCTGTGAGACTAAAGATTGAGGGTAAAGGGGTTTGGTTACAAGTGGGGAAGGTGTGAGGCACCCCACATCGCCCGTTGGAATCCAATGGTTCCCAACTTTGACGATGTTTCCAATTAAAATCCCGTTTGATATTGCTGATTTCCTATACGAATAATTTGACATAGAATACCTTTTTGAAGGGTGGTGAATTCTGTTATTTTGAAAAGAGATCCTTAAAAGCGTTGGAATAAAGTCTTTAAGAAAGTGTTGATGTTTTGAGAAAACATGCCTTAAGGTTTTTTGTAAATGAGAACCTTTTATAAAGACTACAAATTCGCCTTCCTTCGCATGGGTATTTTAGGTCAAATTGATTAACCCTAAAGTATCCTTATCTTGCAGTGGTAAAAATCAATCCTTTATGAAAGGATGGGAATGGAAATGATGTGAGTCCATTTTTTTAAAGAATTAATATCAAGTGCAAACCGTTTTGGGATCATGAGAAAGCTCGAGACTTTTGAAGTCGATGGAATGGGTAAAGAAAATGACGCTTTTTGAAAGCTATTAAAATGATAGGGATGTTCCCTTTTAAGGGAAAAGATTGCCTTTGGAAGGCAGGGGTTCCTTTTGAAGGAAGAAACTGTATTTGATTTGAAGGAAAGAACACTTTTGAAGTGTAAAGAGATCTTGTTTAAACAAAGTAAATGCGAAACTTTATGGTTCTCAATCCATATTAGAAAGGAGATCCTGCATGGAATGATGGTTTTGAAAAATTGACTTCATGTGATAAGATAATGTTTTTGGAAAGAGAGTACTTGCCCTTTTAATGAAAAGGTTTATTCGAGTCATTCTTGGGATGAACTCGTCAACTGAAAATATGATGTATGCGTGTTAACAGTTTGTTTGTCGGCAAGATGCTCTTTTTGAATCAAAATCTTTATTTGATAAAGATGGTAATGTTGTCAAAAATGATTTGTGGGAAAAAGGTCCCGCGCAGGTATGAATCTTTCAGCAAGGATTTGAGATGTAAAGAATCACTTTCAATTTTAAAAGACTTTTTGGAAAAGCACTTGGAGCTTTTGGAGCTTAAAGATGGTTTAGGAGGAATTTGAATCCAATCTTGGTGCACACTTGAATTAATTAAATAAAAATGCAATCAACTAAATCTCTTAAGGATTGAGATTTTACTACGTGACATAGGGACACGCAAGAGTTCCTGGATTCGGGGTAAGGTGATTCATTGGAATCTGGCGGGTCAATTAATTAAGTCCATTTGATGGTGATAAGTTATTATGTTATGGATGAGTTTTCCAGCATTTGATGCTGTAAACTTTTATCCATAGCATGATAGTTTACCTCGAGACTTTAATTAGATCTTATTCACATGGGAATAGAATTAAAGCATTACATAGCATGAAATTTCAAAATGAACATATCAAGATGTCAAAAGATATACAAACATAATCAACCTTGGCAAGGTTTGGAATTCATGAATGAGATGTTTATTGCTTTGAAAAGCATAGGTATATGTACATAAAATGAAAGGGTCAAGTGACCACAAAATGAAAAGTGCTCAAACATTGGGGCAAAGAGTCGCAACGACTACAACTCGGAGGGTAGCGAAAAGCCATAACCTCTAAATGAAGCGGTAAATAAATAAAAAGAAAATGTACAAGCAATAGGGCAAAGAGTCGCAACGACCACAACCCGGAGGGTAGCGAAAAGCCATAGCCTCTAAATAAAGAAAATGAAAAATAAGAACAATCATTTTGAATGAATTTGTCCAAGTCCTTGTATTTGTCTGTTTATCCAAGCATAGGGATATTCAATTAAGTCCGATAACCTCCGTAGCGAAGGGGATTATTTTGTGTTCAAATTGATTATGATTACCAACAAGGAAACAAGAAAGGGTTAGTATGAACAATATGCATGCATGAACCGAACCTTGCCAAATTTGATTTGTTTAAACATGCATTTCAACCTTTTGATATGCTTAAATTTTCATTTCACACATCACAAATGCGAGCTCACATGCGATAAAAGAAAATGAAAAATGGGTGCTATCAACCTATTGGAATAGTTTGCATGCAAAGGGTGGTTTAGGGTCTCTCTGCCTTTAACCCACCATACAGGACTTTGATCCCTTCACGACACGTGTTAGGAGGCCCATGTACGTACTCGGGCAAAGGCAAGAAGGGTGACAATCACATACTGAGGCTGCAAAATAATGAGCTTAATAGGAAATTAAACTAAAAACTTAGGAATGAATCTTAAAAGGGAAGCTCACCTAGTATAGGTGATTTCACCTTAGCTTTGACCAAGTTTAGGCTTGAGTGCTCCTTTCCTAGGCTTGAAAACCTCCCTTTGAGATGCTCCTTTGAAAGTTCCAAGTATTCTTGGAAGGTGGTGGAGTGGTGGTGGAAGTGGTGGAGTGAATTAGGGAAGGAAAGTGTGGTAACAGTGAAGTTACCAGTCAGAAGAAGTGAAATTGCCACTCAGCAGACACGAAGTTGACAGTCTTTCTGTAGTAAAACTGCAGCAGAATTTTGTACCTCTTTTATGCTAACCAAATGCAATTTGGGTGGTTCAACCCTTGGATTCTCCTTCAATAACAGCCCATAAATTTGTGGGAGAGGGTTTGTGAGGAGATATATGGTAGGCTCTTTGTAGTGGATGGGATTGAATTGGATTGAAATGTGGGATTAGGGGTGATTTGTGTATGTATATGGATAGGTGTTTCAAAGGATGGGGTTTAGGCAAAGATGGATGATGGATGTGTGGGTTTTAGGTTGGGTGTTTGTCTGTATAAGAGATGAGATGAGGGGAGTTGGATTAGGGGTCCTCTTTAATGAACAAAGATGTGGGCTATTTATAGGAAAACATGGACTTTTAGGGGTAAAATGGTCATTCGGAAGGGCATTTTGGTCACATGGGACATGGAGGGCATTTGAGCTTTGTTTGGTGAAGGAATTACCTCATTTGATGAGGGCAAGATGGTCCAAAAGTGGCAAAAGGGCAAACTACCCATCCATGCTGGCATGGTGGGCGTGGCCCACGCTGGCCTGTCCAGCATGGAAACTAGTCCCATCCAGGCAGTTGGATTGCAGCCGCAGGTGGCTGCAAGATGCTGCAGGGCTGAAAGCAAGATTTGCCCATGCTGGTTTGGCCAGCGTGGGCACACTTATCCCACATTTGTGATGATTTCTCATCATCACACATGGGAACTTGTGTTTCTTGGGCAGTGTGTGCTTCTAGAAGGTGTGGGGCCACTGAAGTGGGCCTAGGGTGGTGGTCCGCCCTACTATGGGGCTATATGATCGCGCGATCGCGTTCGATCGACGATCGGGTGAAATCCGACCGTTGATCTTGAATGGGGATTGAAACTCTAGGTCCCTAAACTTGGTTTGGAACCAAAAAGTGGAGTGTACACCCTTTAGGGTGGGATTGAATAGCCCGGATGCGAGCATGATGCTTGTAAGGCTTTGCAATTAGGGTTTTGTTGATCGCAAGCTGGATGAGGCCCAATCTTTGATCAAATGGTCCTGTATTGATCTTGAGGGGTTGAATTGAACATCCAACTGGTCGGTTTGACCATCGGATGAGAAATGGTGAGGAATTGAACCACCTAAAGTTGTATTAGGGGGTTCAATTTTGGGTGATTTGGGGATCGGAAGTCTTGTGCATTTGATTCCCAATTAAATGGTCCTAGACCACTCTAGGGATATTGAATTGAAGATCCTACAGTTGAATTGATCGTTGGAACAAAGATTGTTGGAGATCAAACCACCTAGTGCTGATTTGGGGGTTCAATTTGGGGTAAATGAGGTATCAGAGGTTTTGTGCCCTCTGATCCTCAATTAAATGATCCTAGAACGCTCTAGGGATATTAAATTGAAGATCCTACGGTTGAATTGACCATTGGATCAAAGATTATTTGAGATCGAACCACCTAGTGCTGATTTAGGGGTTCGATTCGGGGTACATTGGGGATCGGAGGGTTTGTGCCCTCTGATTCTCAATTAAATGGTCCTAGACCGCTCTAGGGATATTTAATTGAAGATCCTACGGTTGAATTGACCGTCGGATCAAAGATGGTTGGAGATCGAACCACCTAGTGTTGATTTAGGGGTTCGATTCGGGGTAAATTGGGGATCGGAGGGTTTGTGCCCTCTGATTCCCAATTAAATGGTCCTAGACCACTCTAGGGATATTGAATTGAAGATCCTGTGGTTGAATTGACCACCGAATCAAAGATTGTTGGAGATCGAACCACCTAGTGCTGATTTAGGGGTTCGATTTGGGGTAAATTAGGGATCGGAGGGTTTGTGCCCTCTGATTTCCAATTAAATGATCCTAGACCACTCTAGGGATATTGAATTAAAGATCCTACGGTTGAATTGACCATCAGATCAAAGATTATTGGAGATCGAACCACCTAGTGGTGATTTAGGGGTTCGATTCAGGGTAAATTGGGGATCGGAGAGTCTGTGCCCTCGGATTCCCAATTAAATGATCCTAGACCACTCTAGGGATATTGAATTGAAGATTGTATGATTGAATTGACCGTCAGATCAAAAATTGTTAGAGATTGAACCACCTAATGCTGATTTAGGGGTTTGATTCGGGGTAAATTAGGGATCGGAGAGTCTATACCCTCGGATTCCCAATTAAATGATCCTAGACCACTCTAGGGATATTGAATTGAAGATCCTACAGTTGAATTGACCGTCAAATCAAAGATTGTTAGAGATCGAACCACCTAGTGCTGATTTAGGGGTTCGAATTGTGGTCAATTGGGGATCGGAGGGTTTGTGCTTTCTGATTCCTAATTAAATGATCCTAAACCACTCTAGGGGTATTGAATTGAAGATCTTACGGTTGAATTGACTGTTAGATCCAAGATTGTTGAAGATCGAACCACCTAGTTCTAATTTAGGGGTTCGATTTGGGGTAAATTGGGGATTGGAGGGTTTGTGCCCTCTGATTCCCAATTAAATGATCCTAGACCGTTCTAGGGATATTGAATTGAAGATCTTACGGTTGAATTGACCATCGGATCAAAGATTATTGGAGATCGAACCACGTAGTGCTGTGTCAGGAGTTTGATTTAGGGTAAACTGGGGATCGACGGGTTTGTGCCCTCCGATTCTCAATTAAATGGTTCTAGACCGCTCTAGGGATATTGAATTGAAGATCCTATAGTTGAATTGACCGTTGGATCAAAGATTTTTGGAGATCGAACCACCTAGTGATGATTTAGGGGTTCGATTTGTGGTAAATTGGGGATCGAAGGGTTTGTGCCTTCTGATTACAATTTAAATGATCCTAGACCTGCTCTAGGGATATTGAATTGAAGATCCTATGGTGGAATGGACCGTCGAATCAAAGATTGTTGGAGATCAAACCACTTAGTGCTGATTTAAGGGTTCGATTCGGGGTAAATTGGAGATTGGAGGGTTTGTGCCCTTTGATTCCCAATTAAATGATCCCAAACCACTCTAGGGATATTGAATTGAAGATCTGACGGTTGAATTGACCGTCGGATCAAAGATTGTTGGAGAACAAACCACCTAGTGCTGATTTAGGGGTTCGATTTGAGGTAAATTGGGGATCGGAGGGTTTGTGCCCTCTGATTCCCAATTAAATGGTCCTAAACCGCTCTAGGGAT